>JAGIQG010000004.1:89269997-89869997 GCA_024679065.1 Sphyrna mokarran
ATCAACTGTTTTTGTCACTTCTTCAAAAAATTCCACTAGATTTGTAAGACAAGACTTCCCCTTGACGAAGCCATGCTGCGTATCCCTGATCAGATCGCAGCGCTCCAGATGCTCGTACATCCTGTCCCTGAGGATCTTCTCCATTAGCTTACCTATAACTGAAGTCAAGCTCACCGGCCTATAGTTCCCTGGGTTATCCCTCTGACCTTTTTTAAACAACGGTACTACATTTGCTATCCTCCAGTCCTCTGGGACCTTGCCTGTGTCCAAGGAAGAGACAAAGATTTGCGTCAGAGGCCCAGCTAGGTCTTCCCTCAACTCCCTTAGCAGCCTGGGGTAAATGCCATCAGGCCCTGGAGCTTTATATGTCTTTAAGCTGCCTAACAGCCCCAACACCTCTTTCCTCGTAATCTTTATTTCCCTCAACGGATCCTCAACTTTGTCAAAATCAGCAACAGACATCTGGCCAGTCTCCTGCGTGAATACCGACGCAAAGTATTCATTCAGGATCTCCCCCATTCCCTCAGGCTCTAAGCATAGATCCCCTCCTCTGTTCCTGAGAGGTCCAATCTTGCCTCTAACCATCCTTTTGCTCCTTACATAGGAGTAAAATGCCTTAGGATTTTCCTTAATCCTGCCTGCCAGAGCCGCTTCGTGGCCCCTTTTTGCCTTTCTAACACCCCTTTTAAGATCCCGTCTACAGTCTCTATAAGCTTCCAGCGCTGTCTCAGTCCCCAGTTGCCTAGATCTAATGTAAGCCTCTCGCTTCTTCCTGATCAAGTCCTCAATACCCCTGGTAAGCCACGGTTCTCTAATCCTACCTTTCCCATCCTTCCTCCTTGCCGGCATGTATCTTTCCTGCAGAGAATTTAGTTTTCCCTTGAAAGACTCCCACATGTGCCTCGTCGACCTGCCCTCAAAAAGCTTATCCCAGTCGGTATCTTTAAGATCTTGCCTAATCTGGCTGTATCTAGCCCTCCCCCAGTTAAATACCTTCCCTTTTGGGCAGGTCTCGTCCTTTTCCATTAATATCCTAAAGCAGACAGAGGTGTGATCACTATTTGACACATGCTCTCCTACCTCGACGTCAACCACCTGCCCTGGCTCATTCCCCAGAACCAAATCCAGTATAGCCCCCTCTCTAGTCGGGCCATCCACATACTGGTCCAAGGACCCTTCCAAAACACAATGTACAAATTCCTCCCCGTCCACTCCTACCGCTCTGGGCACTCTCCAATCTACTCCAGGGAAATTGAAATCTCCCACTACTACTACCCTATTTTTCCTATACTTATCTAAAATGTCCCTGCATATCCCTTCTTCCACGGCCCGCGGGCTGTTGGGCGGTCTGTAGAAAACACCCAGCATAGTAACCACTCCCTTCCTATTCCTCAACTCCACCCATAGAGACTCAATTCCTAAATCATCCATACCTCCCTCCCTCTGCACTGCTATGATGTTGTCCTTAACTAATAAAGCCACTCCCCGCCTCTCCTCACACCAACTCTGTCATGCCTAAAACACTTATATCCTGGAATATTCAATTGCCAGTCTTGCCCCTCCTTCAACCACATCTCGGTCACCGCCACCGCTTCTAAACTCCTCGTGAACATCATTGCCTTCAGTTCATCTGTTTTGCCAGCCACACTCCTCGCATTAAAACACATGCACTGAAGACCCTCAGCTCTCGGATATTCCTTTCTACCTTCTGGTGTTACCCTATCATCCCTCTCTCTCCCACTCCCAGTTCCCTCTCTCTCCCCACCCTCCCTCCCTATTAGTTTAAACACTTCTGAAACACTCCCGCTAACCTCCCAGCTAAAATATGGGTTCCCCTCCCAGACAACTGCTCCCTATCCCTCTTGAATAGATGACCCTCCCTCCTGAAGACTTCCCAATGATCAATGAATATGAAGCCTTCTGCCCTACACCAATCCCTCATCCATGCATTTAGTTGTAGTGTTTCATTAGTTTTTACCCTATCGGTCCCGGGCACAGGCAGCAGCCCAGAGAATGCCACCCTGGAGGCCCTACCTTTCAGCTGAGCACCCAACTCCCTAAACTGCCTACGTATGTCCCCCCTGCGTTTTCTTCCTACATCTTTCTATCCTACATGAACTATTACATTTGCCTTAGACCCTTCTCCCTTCAAAATTCCCTCTACCCTCTCTGAAACATCCTGGACCCCTGCTCCAGGGAGGCGGACTACCATCCTGGAGAGACTCTTTTGCCCACAGAAACGCCTATCGATCCCTTTAACCATCCCATCCCCCACCAATATCTCTCTTCCTGCTTTCCTGCTGTTCTCTGCGGCATTCTGTTCCCCTTCACTTGCCCTCTCCACCACAGCTTTTGCCCCTCCCTTGGTTTTCTGGGAATCCTCCTTTGAGATGGCCTTTGTGCCTTGATTTTTATTCTTTTTCCTCTTATCTGTAACCAGCCCATCCCTACTACTAGATCCTGGGGTCCCCTCAGGACTACCTTCCCTATTCATTATAACCTTGTTTTCCCTCACTAGACACATGTCCTCCAAGCGCAGCTCCAGCTGCCTCACCCTAGCTCTTAAACGATGCAATTCTAAACATTTTGCGCATATGTGGGCCTTCGGGAGACGTGATGCCTCCAAGAAGGTCCACATATGGCAGCGTACACAGTGGATGCGTTTGGCCAAGTATCGTGGCATTTTGTACACCCCCTTTAAAGGTGTTGGGAAAAGATTGTTGGTTAGATAGGAATCAAGTTACTCACGCGTCCAAGCCTGCGCTCGCCCAAGCCCAGTGAGCTTAAGCCCTTATTGCTCTCACTCTAATTCCCGTCTCACTCCACTGCCCGCTCCCGATGCTGCCCGCTGTCTACCTTGGCCTTCCTTATATACTCCCGCGCTTCCTTACCTGCAGCCCCTGCGCCTATCTCCCGCCACGGAGCGCCAAAATAAACACTCTAAGAACTAAAATAAAAGACAGAAATCGCAAATAAAGATAGGTAGGAAAGTAAGTTGTGAGGTAGACAGAAGGAGGCTCCAAACAGATATTGATGGGTTAAGTGAGTGGGCAAAGATCTGGCAAATGGAGTGTAATGAGGTGGAGGGCTCTTGCAGGCTGTAAAGAGACATTGATAGGATGCAGAGCTGGGCCGAAAAGTGTCAGATGGAGTTTAACCCTGATAAGTGTGAGGTGATTCATTTTGGTAGGACAAACTTGAATGCAAATTACACGGTCAATGGCAGGGTTCTAAGGAATATGGAGGAATAGAGAAATCTTGGGGTTCATATCACAAATCTCTGAAAGTGGCCCCGCAAGTAGATAGAGCCGTGAAGAAGGCTTATAGTGTGTTAGCATTTATTAACAGGGGATTTGAATTTAAGAGCTGTGGGGTTATGCTGCAACTAGATCGGACGTTGGTGAAACCATATTTGGAATATTGTGTTCAGTTCTAGTCACCTCACTATAAGAAGGATGTGGAAGCATTGGAGAGAGTGCTGAGGAAATTTATTAGGATGCTGGAGAGAGTGCTGAGGATTTCCTCATAAGACCGAGTTTGGAGGCTTGGTCTTATGAGGAAATGTTGAGGGAGCTGGGGCCTTTCTCTTTGGAGAGGAGGAGGATGAGAGACGACTTAATATAAATTTATAAGGTGATGAGAGGGATAGGCAGAGTGGAAGTGCAGAGACTATTTCCTCAGGTGGATGTAGCTGTTACTAAGGGGCATAACTATAAGGTTCATGGTGGGAGATATAGGAGGGATGTCTGAGGTAGATTCTTCATTCAGGGAGTGATTGGGGTGTGGAATAGACTGTCTGCTGTGATAGTGAAGTTGGACACTTTAGGAACTTTCAAACGGTTATTGGATAGACACATGGAGCACTCCAGAATTATAGCTTGATCTTGAGATTGGACATAGCTCGACACAACATTGAGGGCTGAAGGGCTTGTATGGTGCTGTACTGTTCGATGTTTCTATAATGTGTGGAAAAGTGAAATTGTCCATTCTAGCAGGAAGAATAAAAAAACTTTTATCTAAATAGTGAGAAATTGAAGAGCTCTGAGGTGCAGAAGGATCTGGGTAGCATAGTGCATGGATCACAAAAGCTAGTATGCAGGTACAGCAGGTAATTAGGAAAACCAATAGAAAGTTATTATTTATTGTGAGAGTATTTGAATACAAAAGTAGGGAGCCTATGCTTCTGTTGTACAGGTGATTGGTAGAGCATATTTGGAATACTGTATACAGTATTGGAAGCAATTCAGAGAAGGTTTACCAAACTAATATCAAAAATAACTTGGTTGCCTCATAAGGAAAAGTTGGACAGGCTAACAACATATCTGCTAGAGTTTAGAAGAGTAAGAAGTGACTTGTCTGGAACATTTATAGATTTTGAGGGGTATTGACAGGTAGATTTAGAGAGGATGTTTCCTCTTGTGGGAGGATCTCTAACCAGAGATCACTGTTTAAAAATAAGGGGTCATCCATTTAAAACATGGATGAGTGAATTTTCTTCTTTCAGATGTTTGAGAGTCTTTGGAACTCTCCTCCTGAAAAATTGAAGAACGTAGTGTTTGAATATTTTTAACCAGAGTTATAAGATTTTTTGTAAGCAAATTAATGTTAAGTTATCAGGGGTAGATCAGATGCCGATTTGAGGTTACTATTAGATCAGCCATGGTATTATGGAATAGCAATGCAGGTTCAAGGGGCTGAATGGCCTGCTTGTAATTCATATCTTCACATTAATTCAATGTTTAGTTTGCAGTGAAGTTAGGCCCTTTACATATGGAATTAAGGGGGTTAATGCATGTTTGAGATCTTCACTTTAACATTGCTGTGACCTCAGCAGACCTTGGGGTGCATCTGCTACTAACAAGGTAAGTTTTTCAAGCATACTTTTCTTTAATGGATAGTGTGATAATGATAGTGTGGAAAGCAGGAAAAATTGAAGATCAAGAGGATTGATGATGCAAGGCAAGGGCCAATGGCATGGGATAAATGATACTCGATATAATTATGAAATTGTTTTTAAGTTTGCTTAAACAATTGCTGTATTGACACAGAAACTCAGATTTTTACGGAGTTGGATTGGTTCCAGTGTCATTTAAAAAAAAATGGCAGGTGGGAACTGATTAGCGTATCCTTACCCCCATTCGCAGCGCCCTGAATTTTTGTTGGCATGGAATAAAGGTGTAGGTCATGAATCACATTTCCAACCTCTCAGGCTCGATTTTGAGACTAGGCATCTCCTAATCCCCTACAATTTTTGTGAAGCTGGATCAATTTCTGGATGACTCACGGTTCATGGTCATTCAGTGGAGTCATGAACCAAAGACTGAATTTGGGAAGTTTTTGACAGATAAGTTCAAAACATTTTGCCTATGTTCCTCTCGTGACTTCTGTGCCTGCCTCATTCCAACTCATGTTCCCACAAACCATCATGCTAATTCATGGTCCTTTCCACACCAGCAAGCACTATGTACAAAACCAATGGTATTTGTGGCACTGCCCAGAAAAAAAGAATATCTATTCTTCAATCATCTTTTGAAAAAAGACTGCTGTTTTTATGCCTCTGTCTCAGTGAATCAGACTGATCATTAAAGTATCAACAACAGTAGTTTCAAGGATTCCACACCTCTTGATCTTGTGCAAGTTAACATTGCAGCATTGACACATGAGATCACAGAGCATTTATTATAATTACCTAAATATGTCAATCTGGGCTGTCAGCCAAACATGCACAATGAGAAAGACACAAGAATTTCATCAGTAATTCCAGATGAGCTCATTATGTATACTGAGCTGAGAGCCTAAACTCTTAAAAGGATTGTCTCAGCAGAAGGTTTTCTTTTTACAATAAGAGAATCGTTGGCTTTACTGGATTGACATCTTTAGTAGTTATAACATGTCATTCTTTCTGTGATCTCTGCACAAAATTGAGAGTGTTTGAAGCTTTTGTTATTGATATTTTAGTGGATCTACCCAACTCTTTTATAAGATTGTAGAAACAGCATTTTGTTTTAGTTCTTTTGCATATGTCATTGTTATATATGGTCCATTTGGTTTTGTAGGTATTGTATGTTGCCTATATGGGCATAAGGTTCCATGGAGAGTATGGTAATAGGTAATGGATGGAACATGAGTTGGCAGTGGGACTACAAGAGGCTATGGGGGTGGATGTGAGGCGTGTTGCCATGAGGATAACATGAGGAGTAGGGGGAGTTGGGTATAAGGGCTAGAGGGCCAAAAAGCCTATATTATATAACTGGAACAAAATTCCACAGTTCCATGATGGACTTTCAAACCAGTCTGTCTAGCTACTCTGTTTCAGGGACAGTAGGCCCAAATCTATCTTACACCTTATCCCTGACTCAAGCTATCTGCTTCATTAGTGACAATCCAGACAAAAGGCATGGTTAGTAAATTTGCAGATGACATGAAGATTGGTGGCATAGCGGATAGTGAAGAAAGTTGTCTCTGATTGCAATGGGACCTTGATCAATTGGGCCAGTGGGCTGATGAATGGAAGATGGAATTTAATTTAGAGAAATGCAAGGTGATCATTTTGTTGATTGAACCAAGGCAGGACTTATTCAGTTAATGATAGGGTGTTGGGGAGAGTTACAGAACAAAGAGATCTAGGGATACATGTTCATAGCTCCTTGAAAGTGGAATCAGAGGTGGACAGAGTGGTGAAGAAGGCATTCGACATGCTTGGTTTCATTGGTCAGAACACTGAATACAGGACTTGTTGAAGTTGTATAAGACATTGGTAAGGCCACACTTGGAATACTATATACAGTTCTGGTCACCCTATTATAGAAAGGATATTATTAAACTAGAAAGAATGCAGAAAATATTTGCTAGGATGCTATCGGGACTTGATGGTTTGAGTTATAAGAAGAGGCTGGAAAGATTGGGACCTTTTTCTTTGGAGTGTAGAAGGGCGAGGAGTGATCTCATAGAGGTCTATAAAATAATGGGGGACACAGATCAGCTAGATAGTCAATATCTTTTCCCAGTAGTAGACGAATCTAAAACTGGAGGGCACAGGTTTAAGTGAGGGGAGAGAGATATAAAAGTGTTCACTAAGACAATTTTTTCACACAGAGGGTGGTGAGTATCTGGAATAAGCTGCCAGAGGTAGTAGTAGAGGTGGGTACAATTTTATCTTTTAAAAAGCATTCAGACAGTTATATGGGTAGATGGGTATAGAGGGATATGGGTCAAATGCGAGCAATTGGGATTAGCTTAGGGGTTTAAAAAAATGGTGGCATGGATAAATTGGACTGAAGGGCCTACTCCACGCTATAAACCCCTATGACTCTATCTATTCCAGATCTATATACTGATCTTCGTGTAACTCTGGAGAGGTACATGGCGTCGGTAGAGAAGGGGAGTCACAATTATTTCTGCAGATGGAAGCAGGAATGTTTCTGCTTTTATTCAAGGGAACACTGTGAGGCTTAAATGGTTGGTATGTACCTTAGTTTTTCTCTCTCAATGCATGCTGATGTTTTCCTCAGGCATGAAAATCTGCACCGATTTCCCTTTACCCTCAGCTTATGCTGGAATCATGTTTATTTAACCCTGTTTTGCATTCCATGTTGCTATGTTTCTTTCTGTGTCCTCTTGGATCAAGCTATTTTATCCTCCTCTCGTGCTTTAGTGTCAACTCCTAGCTTCAATCTAATGCTATTTTGAGAAATTTTATGGCATGAGTAGAAACTCTTAATTTCATAAAACTATGTAAGAAATTCTGCCCATTTTGTGCCAATGTTCAATTACTTAGATCAGCAGTAGATAGGAATTGGGAAGGATGTTGAAAGATAGGGCTGAAAACAACTCTGAGAGGAGGAGTTAACCGTGAAGTAGAGGGGTTCCGGGGAAAAGGGGTGATTTTTGCTTCTGAATGCTGACAAGTGAATGACTTCCAGAAAATGATACTTGTGGCCGACTGTACACCCTCTTGCTCGGCATTCCTATATGTCAGAGTTACTGTTATAGGTAGAAGATCGCAGGTAAACTTTTCATTTCTTTGCCTATGATTGATTAAGACAGCTTTCCTTGACCAAAACTTTTAAGTAAAAGTTTATTTATCTGTCACAAGTAAGGCTTACATTAACACTGAAATGAAGTTGCTCAAAATTTCTTTCAAAGCCACATTTGCCACCTATTCAGGTAAATGCACCAAACCAGCACGTGTTTCAGACTGTGGGAGGAAACTGGAGCATCCAGACAAAATACATGCAGACACGGGGAGAACTCCACACAGACAGTGAATCGAACACAGGCCTCTGGTACTGTGAGGCAGCAGTGCTAACTAATGTGCCATCACACCACCCCCCTTCTATGAACAAGTTTGTTTTTGGCTATTTGCTATTTCTCCTAGATTTTTCCAACACAGGAACTGCTGACTGCCTCCTATGTTTCCTTTTAGGTCACACGTTACCTTGTCCATTGTCCTTTGCACACTGCATTTTCATCCAGATTCCAATTTCATTGCTGACTCCCTTCAGGTAGTAGTAACACATTTAATCTGGTATCATCAAACTCTGCTCTTCCTGATCTGACTTCTCTTAGGTTCTGGGGATTCCTTCGTTCAGATATAGTTTGACTATTGGGCCCGTGCGCTTAGCTTTTTTTTGGAAAAGAAATTACTACAATACTATATCTTCTAATTTCAGTCTCTCAGCTTTGTGAAGGATATGAACAAATCAATTAACCTGATGTGTCTTTATTGCTAGTGAACGTTATGTTTTCTGGGAATTCTAGAATATTTATTGGAAAAAGGTTGGACATTTTTGCTACAATAAAAGACGATGAAATGAAAAGTTTACAGAGTGAACTTAGCCTACAGCTACTCATTAGAATGTTCAGTTATTTCATGCTCAGGAAGATAGTTTCCTCTAACTGTATCTTATTGTCAAGTAGATCACTTACTCAACATTTCTAAGAGTGATTTTTTGATTGATCCTTGCACTGGAGACTGTGATATAGATGTGCAGCGCAGTCAGTTGGAGCATGACATCGTCTGCAAGATCACCACTGAAGCGTTCTTTCATCACATCACTGCAACTCTACAGAAGGAAACAATGACTCTTGAGGTTATCCAGTCAATATTAAAACAGAGAATAATTGCACAGATCTATGGATTTTTTCATGATTCTAATTTTCTTAGTTTCTTTCATGAAAATGTTGATTCTTTCTGGATATGGTCACCTTCTGTACCTTTCTCAAATAAATGCTTCTTGTATGTAAACCCAGACAATGAGTTGTGCCAGATTATCAGACTAAAGGATGATGGGTACAGATGGGGCATTTGTGATGGGAGAGAGGAAAAGCATCTCAATCCTATTCTTACTGGGCATACACATGCATTTGCTAGCAACAGTTAAAGAATAGTAAATGGGAGCAGGAGACTGAGCTAATTTTCTGAATGCCAACCGGAAGGCACTGAGATAAACTGTAACAAACTAGGTCACCGACCCTGCAACTGAAGTTATCTAACTTAGCACAGTACACAGTTTGAGCCCTGGGCACTTGCATGACCTACTGCCACATTGGACAGTGCATTTTCCCAACTATTGAAGAAAAATTACAATGAGTCTTTTATATCAATTGTCTGATATTGTCTCTATTGTTAGGCCACACTGATGTTCTTCTGTGTGAGTATATTTGGTGCTACTGATACCAGATATATACCGTATGCTGCATGATTACAGTGACCCTCTCCGAATCACCAATGCTGCCATTTTCTTGCAAAGCACTCTCTCCTGGGTCACTTTAGTGGTCATCTGTGATTGATAATGTGAGTCCTTTTTGAATCCTTTTTTCTGGCAACCCCTCCGGAAATGGTCATTTATTATTCACAGTTTGCTGGTTCAATAATAACAAAGCTCAATGCCCAAATTACATTCATTTTGGACTTATCTGTGCAGGCAAAGGAGTTCATCCATAGACCATAGAACCCTACAAATGCAGAAAGAGGCCCTTTGGCCCATCGAGTTTGCACTGAACACAATCCTTCCTAAGGCCTACGTCCAGATCGCTACATATTATATCCACTAATCCTTCCAGCCTAAGCATCCCTGGACACTAATGGGGCAATTTCTTAGCTTGGAAAATTAACCAAACCTGCACTTCTTTGGACTGTGGGAGAAAACTCACAATGCCTTATATAAGGCATTGGTGAGGCCAAATTTAGAGTACTGTGTACAGTTTTGGTCACCCAGTTACAGGAAAGATGTAAATAAGGTTGAGAAAGGTTCACAAGGATGTTGCCGGAACTTGAGAAGCTAAGTTACAGATAGAGATTGAATAGGTTAGGACTTTATTCCCTGGAGCATAGAAGAATGATTTTGATAGGTTTAGATAGAGTGAATGCAAGCAGGCTTTTTCCAATGAGGCTAGAGGAGAAAGAAAAAACCAGAGGGCATGAGTTAAGGGTGAAAGGAGAAAAGTTTAAAGGGAATATGAGGGAGAGCTTCTTCATGCAGAGTGGTGGGAGTGTGGAATGAGCTGCCAGATAAAGTGGTAATGCGGGGTCACTTTCAACGTTTAAGAAAAACTTGGACGGGTTCATGAATGAGAAGGTGTGGAGGGATATGGTCCAAGTGCATGTCAGTGGGATTAGGCAAAAAATGGTTTGGCACAGACAAAAAGGGCCAAAAGCCTGTTTCTGAGCTGTAATTTTCTATGGTTCTACCCAGAGGAAACCCATGCAGACATGAGGAGAATGTGCAAACTCTACACAGACAGTTACCCAAGCTGGGAATCAAACCCAGGACCCTGGAGCTGTGAAGCAGCAGTGCTAACTACTGTGCTACCATTTGTCTGTTTTTGGTCTATCTTAAATTTCTAGAGTCACAAATGAACAGTACCACTTGTTGGAATGTCAATTGGATGTTACCAACTTTGGAACTCTTATCTCAGCATGAACAATTACCTTAAGGAGTGAAAATTAAGACAGGGGGAATATAATTTTTTTATCACAGTCAGGCCATGAATGAGGGATTTAGAATTGGAAAATCATAGAATCTTCACAGTGCAGAAGGAGGCTGTTCAGCCCATCAAGATTGCACTGACTCTCTGGAAGAGCATCTTATCCAGGTCCAACCCTGCCCTACCCCATAACTCCACGCATTTACCATGGTCAATCCAACTACCAGAGCTCCAGGAGAAAATTCACACAGACATGGAGAGAACGTGCAAACTCCACAATCACCCAAGAAAGGAATCAAACCTGGGTCCCTGCGCTGTGAGGCAGCAATGCTAACCACTGCGCCATTATGCCACCCTTTTAACCATTTTAGCTTAGAAACAAGCAATTACTGTGTGTTGTCTACACAGTAAATTGGGAAATTGGATGTTTTAGCATTAATGATGGGACAGTGAATGGCTATTTACACTCAACTACAGACACAAACATTATCCTTAAAACAATATTTGAAGAAATTTTAGTCATTAAGTTGTATATCACCGAGTATCAACATATTAATTGTGCTAATGTCATTACTGCATTAATTTCAACAGCTTTTCAAGTGAGGTGTGCCGAAAAGGATAGTGATTTTCATTTTCATCAGAAATATTTACTACATCACTTAAAGATATTAATTAAAAGTGATGGCAATTTCAAAAATAATAAATATGTGCTGTAAATATGGTGCCAGTTGGCTCGATCTAATTTATGGTTCGGATTAAGGCCAATAGTGAGGATTCAATTTCTGTTCCATCTGAGGTAACTGTGGTGCTGGCCTTTCCACCGAGTGGAAGGCAATGGCAAATCACCACAAAAAAAACAACCTGCCACTGCCAGAAAATGGTTGAGGGTGAAGTACAAGCGGGCAATGAGCCTGCCTTGAACGAGCCCCTGAAAATACTTTTAACGTACAAGATAGATTGTGGAAATCTGGAAAAGATGCATCATTATATTAATGTAATAGTCACGACTGTAATACAAGACAGAATATTTAGTGATTGTGCCTTGTTGTGTATCGCTCCATAATTGATTATTTTGGATAAGTGCTTTCTAATACTTTTGGGAAAAAGTTGTCATATTAGAGAATGGTACTGATTCGGTGAAAATCAGTGAACCTATCATTGCACAGGTGATGCTTTACTATCGGGAGTTTGGAGACAGGGTGGATAATGTTCCATCTATTAATTCAGTGTAGGCACTCAGTGTGGCAGTAAATGTATTCATCATACACAAATTCAAAGTGCTGGACCAAGATATTAAGTATTCTGAATGTAGGAGCCCAGTTCAATGAAGCACGAACAGATAATTGTGAATGCAGCTCTCATACAGCCTTGTTGTGACGATCTGCCTATAACTACTGAAGTGTGATACATTAAGTGAAAACATCTCTTTTCTTTGTAAAGCTATCTCTCCAGTACCTATCACACACAGTCAAGCTATCACCTCAACAAAAAAGAGTAAACACCTCCACCTAACCAGTGTTCAAGCTGTGGCCGTACAGACCAGAGCATCATACCAGTCAACTATCCTAGTTTCGTGCTGACTGTCATTGCTTTAGCGACTTGGTCCGTGTGTCAGAATGTGCTACCAAAACTAATTGCAAGTCAGAACCCCTCTCTTCGTACATCCTGCTGTGAATCATTACACACTGTGGATGGAATTCTTGCCAAAATAGGAATTTCTACCTGCAATATGAAATGGCTGACATCACTCAAAGCTGTAGCAACATTGATGGAGGAGGGGGAAAAAGAGTGGGAAGGGAGCAGTATTCATAAAATATTCTATCACAGCATTGGCATGTAAGGATGTTCTAGGTCATGCATAACACACTGAGTTAAGGAATAGCAACGAAAATGCCTTTACTTCTCTGTTTGAAACTTGTTAATGTTTTCTGTTTTTATAAAAGATCTGTTGACTTTTAGCCTGGATTTTCCTTTAAACATCCCCCCCCCCCTCAACGTTCACTTTCTAGTAGTCTACAGGTGGTATTGCAGGTAAAATTGGGCAGAGAGGCCCTCCACCAAAAGTCTACCCCAAATACAATCTGTACTATCGCTCTCTAATAATCCTGTTGATCTGTCAGATAAAAATGTGCCCACATGTACTTAACTGAAATAGGAGGGGCTAGCTCAGTGTCCTCAACATTTTCTTAAGTTTACACTCACCATCCCTGTGGTAATTGTCCTTTTAAAAGATCACAGCTGAAGAGGGTTAGTTAGCTTCAGGGATCAACTGGAACTGACAGTGGGTAATCACCCTAGAGGATGGAGTCCAATATTAGCAAAAGATATAGAAAACATGCTGGGGCTGGGGCAGTGGTAGGTTGTTTCAGCGCAGCTAAGGGGTTGTCAACCTCTGTATAGTTTTTCCTTGTTAATAAATACTCGTTGTGTTCCTGTCTGCGAGCACACATCATTACATTGGCAATGAGGATAGAATGAGTTTTGAGTATTCCTTGTGCCTAAAATGTGTGATCCTACCTCTTACAATAAGTGCAGTGCTCTAACTCAGTTTCAAGAGGTTGCGAGATTTGCAAGTCGAACTATGTCAATGGAACTGTTGAAGACCAAGTTGGTAATCATTTCAGTGAAACCAGACTCAGGATACGGGGTACACCATTTAGAACTGAGATGAGGAGAAACCAGTACTCTCAAAGGCTGGGGAAACTTGTGGAATTCTTTATCACAGAAGGCTGTGGAGGTCATGCTATGGAATATATTTAAGAAGGAAATGGACAGATTCCTAGACATTAAAGGGATATGGGCAGAATGGGATAGTATGAGAATCAGCCATGATCATATTGAACTGCAGAGCAAGCTCTGCATGACCTTCTCCTTTACTATTTGTTTCTATTTAAATGTTTCAAGGTTATGACCTTTCATCAGAACTGAAGAAAGACAGAAATGTAAGAGTAGTTAAACCAGTGAAAGAGTGGAGAGGGCAGGAAGAACAAAGAAGGAATTATGTAATTAATCTAATCTTGATATCTTTCTTTATCGCTTCATGTTGTATTCAAAACATTTTTATGCAGCACTTGGACACAACCTTTGTTTCTTTACTATGTCCATTGCTCTCTTTTGACTCTGCGTCATGAAATCAAATCTTCTCTGGTATGCACCACTAGAGCATTGACCTTTGCTTTTGTTCTTCCTGCATCCTCTTCCCTTCCATTGGTTTAAATTCTGTTATCTTTCTGCTTTCTTCAGTTCTGATAAAAGATCATCGACTTGAACACTGGGTAGAATCCTCCGGAGCCCAATGGCAAGCATGAAGAAAGAATATGGCGGGAAGCAAGAAATCAGTTTCAAGCCTCCATGAAATTCCAAGCAGAGCTTCTGTTGGTGCCCACCATGGCAGTAGCAAAGCCCAATGGAGCCTGTTTATGAAATAGAATGTTTATGAACATCTGTCCAGAATCTTCTGAAATGCCAGCCTTTAAACACAGTAGTGTGAAACATGTTAGTAATAAGATGGCGGTCAGATTTCAGGACCCACCTTAATAATGCTTGGGCTGTCTCCCAAGTTCAGGATGGAGGCCGCTAGAAATCCTAGACCCCTACGGGTGGACCTTCCAGATTCAATGTCCTGGAGCAGATCCATCTTCCAGCCTCAGAATGTTCTTGGAGATCCATCTTCTTTCTCAAGAAGTCCACCTTCCTGTCTCAGTGCTCCAGGAAATCTAACTTCATTTTCAGGAAGTCCACTTTCTTTCTTCAATAGCGGGACGTGCCAGTGATTTTGGACACATTTTCAACATGGCGCTTGGACATGACCACATAGTATGCACCATTAAACTTGTCCCGCCATGGAATACACCCAGTTGCATAATTAATAAGGGCAAGACTGGAGAATATGGCATGTTTCCTACTAGCCTCCTCTTACGAAATGCTCCATGTTCCCAACCTGCCACCACACTTAGTTCCAGAATGGGAGAATTCCACCCATTCTCTTTGTTTCTCTCCACGGATGTTACCTGACCTGTTGCGTTTTTCCACTTTCTTTAGTTATAACTACTTTGTAGTTCTTGGCTCACAGCTCACAGTAGGTTATGGCACTTCAAGGATATATCTAGCAATTCCGAGATATAATCAGGGTTTATCTCTCTCTCATTCCTTTAGGCAGTGAGTACTGGGCTCATCTCTAGATGAAAACATTTCTTCTCAACGTTCCTTTAAACCTTCTACCAATTATTTTAAAACTCTGATAATGTCATTGGATTCTTCCTATCCTATCTGTTATAATCTTTTGTAAAGTCCCTTATACAAAGAACAAAGAGCAAAGAAAAGTACAGCACAGGAACTGGCCCTTTAGCTCTCCGAGCCTGTGCTGATCACGATACCCTAACTAAACTAAAAACAAAACCTTCTGTCTTTATTCAGTCCATATCCCTCGATTCCCTCCTTATTTGTATCCTATCCAGATGCCTCTTAAATGTTGCTAAAGTGCCTGCTTCCACCACCTCCACTGGCAGCGTGTTCCAGGCACTCACCCTCAACGTGAATAACTACCCCTGCACATATCCCTTAATCTTTCCCCCTCTCACTTTGAATCTGTTTCCCTTTGTTATTGGCACTTCCATCCTGGGAAAAGGCCTCTGACTATGCACCCTATTGATGACTCTCATAATTTTGAAGACCGCTATCAGGTCTGCCCTCAATCTGTGTCTTTCCAGTGAAAACAATCCTAATTTATTCAACCTTGCACAAATTCAACACCCTCAAGACAAGAAAACATCCTGGTGAACCTTCTTTATATTTTCTCCAAAGCTTCCACATCTTTCTGGTAGTATATAATTTGATACATTTCAATTAAATCATTTCTTAGCCTCCAGTGTTCCAAAGAAAATAACTATGTTGCTTGTAGCATTGTCACTGCCACAAAAGGCAATGGTATCCATCGCTATTCCTTACAATGCTGGTACACACTCAGTTGTGCTAATGGGCTGAATGATAAACAAACAAATAATTGATGCCTGCAGAAACAGAAGGGCGATAATTATGGGAGATTTTAATCTGCATATTAATTGGATGATCCAAGTCGGACGCGGTGGACTTGAGGAAGAGTTCTTGGAATGCTGTCAGGATAGTTTCCTTGAACAGTATGTAACGGAGCCTATGAGGGAGCGAGCTATCTTAGATCTGGTACTGTGTGATGAGGCAGATAGAATTAGGGATCTTCTTGTGAGGGATCCTCTTGGGACGAGTGATCGTAGTATTGAATTTCTGATGCAGATGGAGAATGAGAACATAGGGTCCCCAACCTGTGTCCTCTGTTTGAACAGAGGGGAGTATGATCGGATGAGAGCAGAATTGGCAAATGTAAATTGGGGGTGTAGATTGGTTAGTAGGACGGCTGATGAACAGTGGAGGATTTTTAAGGAAATCTTTTTCAGTACTCAGCAAAAATATATTCCGATGGGAAAGAAAGACTGTAGGAGAAGGGATAACCAGCCGTGGTTATTGAAGGAAATAAAGGAGAGTATTAAATTAAAAGCTGATGCTTTCAGAGCGGCTAAAAATAGTGGGCAATTAGAAGATTGGGAAGGATTTAAAAAAAACAACAAAGAATGACTAAGAAGGTGATAAAGAAAGGAAAGATAGAGTATGAAGCTAAACCAGCTTTAAATATAAAAAAGATAGTAAAAATTTTTACAAATGTACAAAGAAAAGATTGGCTAGAGTGAATGTTGGACCCTTGGAGGATGAGAGGGGGTTTAGCGATGTGCGATGAGGAAATGACTGAGGCTTTAAATAAGTTTTTTGCGTTCGTCTTCATGAAGGAAGACACAAATAGCTTGCTGGATATTAAAGATAGAAGGATGCGATTACTGTCACTAGAGAGGTAGTGCTTGATAGACTAACAGGACTGAAGGTAGATAAGTCCTGAGGACCGGATGGAATGCATCCGAGAATTCTGAAAGAAATGGCAGAGGTGATAGCGGATGGCTTTGTAATTATTTATCAAAATTCGCTGGACTCCGGGAAGGGCCAGAAGATTGGAAAACGGCTAATGTTACGCCGCTGTTTAAAAAAGGTAGCAGACAAAAGGCAGGAAATTATAGGCCAGTTAGTTTAATGTCTGTAGTTGGAAAAATGCTAGAATCCGTCATCAAAGAAGAAATAGCGAGGCATCTAGAAAAGAACAGTTTGATCAAGCAGATGCAGCACAGATTTGTTAAGGGGAAATCTTGTTTTACAAATTTATTGGATTTCTATGTGGATGTGACTAATGTGGTAGACCGAGGGGAACCAGTGGATGTGGTGTTTTCAGATTTCCAAAAGGCATTTGATAAGGTGCCTCACAAAAGGTTGCTGCAAAAGGTTAGGGTGCACGGAGTTGGGGGTAAGGTGTTAGCGTGGATAGAGGATTGGTTGTCTCATGGGGAGCAGAGAGTTGGAATCAATGGGTGCTATTCTGGTTAGCAGTTGGTGACTAGTGGAGTGCCGCAGGGATTGGTGCTGGGGCCTCAACTGTTTACCATTTACAAAGATGATGTGGAGGTGGGGGCTGAGTGTAGGTAACAAAATTTGCTGATGACACAAAGATGTGTGGAAAAGCAAATTGCTGGGAAGGTGCGGAGAGTCTGCAGAGAGATCTGGATAGGCTGAGTGAATGGGCAAAGACCTGGCAGATGGAGTATAATGTTAGCAAATGTGAGGTTATCCACTTTGGTGGAAATAATAGTAGGAGGGATTATTATTTAAAAGGTGAAAAGCTGCAACATGCTATGATGCAGAGGGACCCAGGGGTCATTGTACGTGAATCGTAAAAACTCAGTCTGCCGGTGCAGCAGGTGATCAAGAAAGCGAATGGAATGGTGGCCTTTATAGCGAGGGGGATAGAATATAAAAGCACGGACGTCTTGCTGCAACAGTACATGGCACAGGTGAGGCTGCAACTGGAGTACTGTGTGCAGTTTTGGTTGCCGCATTTGCAGAAGGATATATTGGCCTTGAAGGGCATGTAGAGAAGGTTCTCTAGGCTGGTACAGGAGATGAGGGGGTTAGCCTATGAGGAGAGATTGAATAGACTGGGTATGTACTCACTGGAGTTTAGAAGGCTGAGGGGGGATCTTATAGAGACATATAAGATAATGAAGGGCCTAGATCAGGTAGAGGTAAAGAGATTCTTCCTGCTTACAAAGGATAGCAGAACTAGAGGGCACAGCCTCAAAATAAGGGGGGGCAGTTTAGATTGGAGTTGAGGAGGAACTTCTTCACTCAAAGGGTGGTGAATCTCTGGAATTCTCTGCTCATTGAAGTGGTGAAGGCTACCTTGCTGAATATATTTAAATCATGGGTAAATAGGTTTCTGACAGACAAGGGGATTAAGGGTTATGGGGAGAAAGTGGGAAAGTGGAACTGATTCACTTCAAATCAGCCATGATCTTATTGAATGGCAGAGCAGGCTCAAAGGGCTAGATGGCCTACTCCTTCTCCTATTTCTTATATTCTTATGTTCTTATGATAGTGGATCACAAAGTTCCAAATAGGACCTTTGAAGAGACAATTTGACAAATTAACATGCACATTTTTGATATAGAACTCAGGTTTCCGGTGTGTATTTCAATATCTTGTCCCTTATTAAGGCAACTGCTTATCAGCATCTGTTTTTGTCTGCCAGTGAACTGTCTGCATCCATATGGACAAAGATATTGCAGCAAGACCTCCTTGCTTTTATATTCTATCCCCCTCGCTATAAAGGCCAACATTCCATTCGCTTTCTTGATCACTTGAAAAACCTGCAGACTGGGTTTTTACGATTCACGTACAATGACCCCCGGGTCCCTCTGCATCATAGCATGTTGCAGCTTTTCACCTTTTAAATAATAATCCCTCCCTACTATTATTTCCACCAAAGTGGATAACTTCACATTTGCTAACATTATACTCCATCTGCCAGGTCTTTGCTCATTCACTCAGCCTATCCAGATCTCTCTGCAGATTCTCCGCACCTTCCCAGCAATTTGCTTTTCCACTCATCTTCGTGTCATCAGCAAATTTTGTCACCCTACACTCAGCCCCCACCTCCACATCATCTTTGTAAATGGTAAACAGTTGAGGCCCCAGCACCAATCCCTGAGGCACTCCACTAGTCACCAACTGCCAACCAGAATAAATTGCAATTTATTCTGAAGATTATCCTGGCCTGGGCAATTAGTTACTTGCATTAGATGTAGCTCCAGGGCAGTCTGGGTTCTTTACAAATGTTGTTGGCCTTTGAGTCACAACATTAAAATGTAGATGCCATTTTGGCACCATTCCCTTTCTGGCCAATACGGTTGGTCTGGCACACCAACCATGCAAAGAAGGAGCTATTCATCTGACTTGCAAATATTCATCCAAGAGATCATCTCCCCAGTTTTCCCAGCCACTCATCCAGTGTGGTGTACATTGTGGTCTGGATATGATGCATATTGTTTTTTCACATGGCTGGTGGGGACTGCTGATCTCTGCCAAGATTTTAGGAAGAAGTTGTCAAATTCCAGAAAAAAGCAACATGACTACAAAGTCACAGGCTGTGATGCAGTGAATGGCAATTGTAGAAACAGGATTCTCAGTTTCCCCCATTATAGCCAGTAGCTGATCCAATCTTACGAGGGCTCTCCCTGATAATGTTCTTGACATCTGTGGTTCCCATTTTGAAATAAAATTAGGCCTGATTGCATTATAGGAACCTAATTTGTACGTATTGAAAACCCTTCAGTTTTTCCTCATTGAGAGATCCATTGGCCCCAGTTCTTGCTTCTGTTAATAATTTGGTGGGGAGGAATGCAATGGGTTTGGGCAGGATTACCATTTCAACTCCTCTTCAAACATTTCCTGTTCCTAGCTGGGCATGTAGGGGTAAAATCAAGTTCCAGGAAAGGTACCATGATAATTTCATTGAATGTTTCCCACATTGACCAAATATATTGGGTCATAATTTGCAGTGGCAGGGCAAAGAATGGCCTTTATTTGCCCATCTAATCCTGATGTGATTTTGCAGCAGAAGTTCCAAAAGTGCAAGCTCATAACATCGCACCAAAGGAAACTAAGTATTTGGGACCTGAGAGAACAGGGCAAGTAATTATGTACCTACTTAAACAATCAGATTAAAGGTTTGTAAATTGACAGCGTACTGACTAAGATGGAATTTTAATGTCAGCTCAAATACAGTTAGAGAAATAAAGGAAGACAAAGAAAAATTGAAGTAGAAGAGAGAAAATGGAGACAGGAAAGAAGCTTAACTTATTTTAAATTTTTAAAATCTTCAACAATAGCTAAAATTTAAAAGACTAAAATACTACATTTGTAATGTATAATTTTCAGTGCTGGAGGGCTTCTTTGGCAGTGTTCAATGAACACTTAGAATATTATTGAAAGAATCTCTGACAGCTAATCTAAGCTTAATTAAATATGCAAGGACATTGAATGACTCCAAGACTCTCAGCATTTTAGACTAGTCCTAATTCTTTGTGCCGAGTTTAGTTTGTACCTATTGCATAAATATAGCAACTCCATGCTATCCAATGCATTTTAATAGTAAATCCCATAGCAAAATACTGGGCTAAACTTTGTGGAGGTAGAAAGAAATCTATTGGAACTGAAAGCAGGAATAATGTTGCTTCAACTGATGACAGAACCCAGGGCGCTGCCATTTGGGCCATCATCCAAATAGGACAACCATCAGCCTAACAGCCTCAGCAGTGCCACAGCTAGCAATGCCCATTGCTGAGACTGCAACTCAAAGAACAGGATGCTTCAGTAGCTGGAGTTTCTTGAGAAAGGTTAGCAGGGCTGGGGAATGCTGGTGGGGGACAGGGTGAGAGGTGGTATTAAAGTCGTGAAACTCTGTCGGTGCTAATGCCATGAGGGATGCTACTATGGGCAATGGTGTGCCCATAATGGTGAATCTCCAAGTCTCAGTTGTCTTCCTGCATCATTTTGCCAACCTCTATCTCTCTGTCAGCCTATTACCACGGGGCCTAGCTTTCATTTTAAGTTAATGCTGGCGTGGCACATCTCAGACAACAGATTTTTGCAGTTCCGCATTTAACCACACATTGATCCTTGTCCAAGGTATTTTTTGCTATTTGTGCATTTCTAACATTATGTGCCATTAGCTCTGACAGAAAACTGTGGCTCATTACCTTTGCTGATAACTGTCTTTCACTAACTAAAACAGCCCATTATTATAGTCCCAACAAGAAAGTTGTTCTTACAACTTTCCACATTCTTTATGAATGTTCCCCTTTATCTCGTCTCCCTGTTTAGTTAATTATAAGGCACCTAACAAGAATTGTATTATTTCCCTCTCTATTCCTAAATATAATGCATTTTCTTCCTGTCTTAGCAAACCACCCTGAAACATCCTTATCTTCTGGAGCTGTGATAGAACTTTTTATTAATATTTCTACATCATCCATTTCCTTCTGCTTTATCACTCTTGTTTTTTTTATGACTTGTTTTTTGTTCCTTCCTGCACATGTGAAATAGTATTCAGTTAAATTTTCAAGAATTTTGTCTAATTTATGTATGGGGAACAAGTGGAACAGTGGAAACTTTTCCTCAGCAGAGTAAATGGGTCAGATATATGCATAATAGATGTGAAGATAGAGGACTAGTCCTAATGATCCCCAGGGTTTTTCTCACCCACGCTTTCTTATGTTATTATGCCCACAATGTATGTCCGTGATCTGTAATTTAGCTTAACCCTCCCCAAAATCTTCGAACTTCCACTCCTCTACTTAGCTCACCTGAGCATACAAGTAGTCAAATGCTACAGGATCTCTCCTCAGAAGGTCCACAGGGTCCTTTGGAAAGAAGGTGATTCTGAGGATGCATTTCATGGTGTTAAAGTGACTACGCTGCACAACCTAAAGGAGATTCACAACAGAAATTGAACACAGAATAGGTGCATTGGAGTCTCAGTAAAAATGTTAAAGTAAGCAGCTCACACCCTATGACAAATGGAAGTTAGCCAATTCATAAAATTCCAACCGAAAACAATTATTCATGAATATATCAAACTTTAACAGCATATTTTACACAGGTCAACATCAATTTGGCCTGTGCTCTGCAGATATGTAATGACATACACAATTAAATTTAGGCTATAAAATTAAAATAAACATACATAGGATATTCAGCAATTTAATTGATTACATATTGCTCTTTCACCACTGTCACATGCAGTCCCTGACTGATGATTTAAACTTCTCTTTTCGTGATAATCAGTAGGTTTCCTTGCCTGTATTTGATGTGATGCCATGAGAGTTTATGGGGTCCACAGTTGATGTTGAGAATTCTCAGGATAACTCTCCATCCACTGTATACCACTGTGAAATACAGATATGGAGCTGATGCCATCCTAGATTTCTATCCATTTCAACATTAATCCTGGCTCTGCATCATATACCTTCTTACATCATTATGTGGGCAGTTCTGTGCTCAGTCCCACATTAGTTCCTACCACTACAACTAATTTCAACTGACCAGGATCAGAAAAATGCTCATTATTCAATGCAAATGAGCATTAAATTAGTACTAATTTCGCAGTTATGCACACAAAGGCTGCAAAGTTGATTGGAGTAAGAAGGGGAAATGTTATGTGGTGCAAAATGGGGATACTTTTCCGACTGGGATGAGGCACATTATTGGCTTAATTCTGCACCTGCCTATGACCTCAGAATGTCTGATGGGCAGTGGATGGGATGTTTTACTCTGTATCTGACCGATATTACTCCTTAACTGGGAATGTTTTATATGGACATTAGAGACAGGAGACAAGGTTTGGATACACACTAACAAGAGCAGAAAATTCTTCTCAGAAAGTGCTGCTGGGTGGTCGGCCTGAGATGACTAAGGAGAAAAACAAAAGGAAAAGAAATAAAAATAAAAAGTCACATTTGCTTCCATATGAAAAAAGTCTCTACGCAGCCTTTAAAAAATAGGCCTTAGTGCATCAGTGGATAAAGTACTGCAATGATATTGTAAACAGTAATTGCCAGGCTGATCAAATTCCAAAGAGAAACTTGATCAAACTATCATAACAATTTTCAATTTATATTTTATTGCAAGAAGATATATGCACTGAAGTCAGGAGCAAGAATCCCAATGCGACTTGTGGAGATTTTGTATATTAAATTAAAACATTGAAAGTATTCCTATGAATATCTCTCAAAAGATTTCTGCTTAAACTCACAACTAAATACCTCTTTTCAGACAACAGTTCTTATAGATTCTCAGAGTGTGATCTTACTGGTTATTCATACCCTGAACCTGCTGCAGTGAAGTCAGAGAATTTGTCACCCAATCAAATCTCTGTTCATTGCAGTGTGATGGGAAAATCCCAGCAGCGTGAACAGCCCTAACATTCTGATCTTAACCTATAAAAATTCCAACAATGTTACCAAAAGACAATGATTGTTGCTCTGGGAAAGGTAGCTCACAAGGCTTCTCCCTCTTTCGCTTGATAAACATAGAATCCCTACTATGCAGAGGAGGCCATTCAGCCCACTGAAGCCTATCTCCATTACCTCATGCATTTTTCCCTGCTAATTCCCCCTGACACTAAGGATCAATTTAGCATGGCAATCCACTAATGCACAAATCCTTGGACTGTGGAAGGAAACCTACGCAAACATGGGGAGAACGTGCGAACTCCACAGAGGCAGTCACCCAAGGCCGGAATTGAACCTGGCTCTTTGGCACCTTGAGGATAAATGATACCAAGGCTTGTAATAACACCTTGCCTTTTGGATAAAAGCAAATTACTACAGATGCTGGAATTTGAAATCAAAAGAGAAAATGTTGGAAAATCTCAGGCGGTCTGGCTGCATCTTGCTTATTGGAACAGACAAACATGTTTCTGAGGGTGACTCAAAGCCATTTTGCTGCTTTCACAGATATAGTATTCTATACACAGCCTTCTTCTGGATGGTCACTCTACACAGCTTTCAATCTGTCCTTAAATATGTTTTTTCCTCTTTAAACCCCATTGTTGTTCAATTTCTTTGGAAGTCACACATGATTGCATGGCTTCTATATTTGGGTAGAAACACATATACACGAACGTGCACATGCATACACACTCCTACATGACCTTGTTCACAGTATTTCACAGTGATATTGAGAAAATGTGATATTTCTTTACATTACACCATATAATATAAAATTGAGCCAAATATAGCAAGATTTCTAAAGGAATATTATTGCATTGGTGATGATACAAAAATGAACAATAAGAATGATCATTGCGTGAGAGGAATGAACTACAAAGAAAAATTAAAGTAAACCTGAAAAACATCTATTATTTATTAAATCTGACATTCTGTGTGTGTATTGTGCTGTTTTGAAAATTGTGTAATGGGAAAGTGCATCATTACATTATTCATATTTATTTGCAATATTTTCTATGTTACTCTTCTCTTTCCCCTCAGTCCAGCTTCTGACCCTGATCTAACTTTGCTTTTCTTACTGTGCACTCAAATCATGAAATATTATTCTTTCCCTGCCCAAACCACAGCTTGCTTTATCCATCACCCACTACCCCATAACTCAGCTGCAACATTTCCATTGCATTTACTGACTCTAACTCTTTTCATTTGCTCAGGTTATGTGAGAATCACTCCAGGCCAGTTATTGCCCTTCCCTGATTACTCTTGGGCATGTCATGCCGAGCTGCTTTCTTGAACTGCTGTAATCCATGTGATGTCGGTACATCCAGAGTGTTGCAAGGGAGATAATCCCATGATTTTGACCTAGTGACAGCTAAAGAATTGTGATGTATTTCCAAGTCAGGATGCTGCTTGACTTAGAAGGAAACTTGCAGATAGGATATCTACTGCCCTTGTTCTTCTAAGCGATAAAGATAATGGGAGGTGCTCCTTTATCTCCCTTGTCTTTAATCACTCTTTACTTTCCCCATTACCTATATTTTCCCTCCATTTCTTTTCACCAACTTCTTCTGATCTTCACCATTAAAGTTTACGCTTGGTCTTGCTATGATTATCTTCTACTTCTAACCCCCATGTGCACTATTATGGGGAAATCAAAGGCATTAAATAATCTAGATGAATGGGTCCCAAAACATTGCAGGGTGAATCGACCCAGTGAATTATATAAAACATAAACTTCATATTAAAGTATGTTGAAAAAGAGGATGAAGCAAATTTTTTATTCAGAAAGTGATATGATGGCTGATTTTAACTCTTAGTGAGTGTCTTTCAGGTGGGAGCTGAGGCAGACAGCAAACAATCAAGCCTCTCTGCAGTGTCAGGACAGGTATGATGAAGGTGGCACAATGGATTTCCCACAGAGGCCTCTGCTTACAATTACAGTTGAGCCTGAAAAGATCTGCATGTGCATTGAAGGATTCTGCTCCTTTCTAGTGTGCTGCTTGTCAGTTCAAAAGAGCAGGTTAAAATTCTGATTGGTATGACGAGGTGAGGAGGATAGATTTGGCCAAATTAAAGTGCTTAAAAAGGATAAACAAAGTTCGTGTATTGTAACTGCCATTTTTGTCAGGCTGCGAGAGCCTTGCTTTCAACTTTGAGGTGCTGTTTTTTGTATTCTCCATTAGAATTATAAGTTGCTTCCATACTGTGGTGAAGGTGGATGCAGGAAAGTGCAGCTGAAAGTGAATGAAGTCCTATACAGGTGAAGTGACTGGCAAGAAGTTGGCAATCACCTGCCAAGCAGTGTAGTACATTCTGAGAAAGAAGTGCTTTGAACAACTGATCAGTTTCACTGGTTAAAGATTTCCCAGTCTGCCAATTTTGTTGAAAAAACTCTTTTTATTTTGTGTACGCCTCAGTAATCCTGGTGAGTTGCTGGCAACTTGGAAAATAGATCAGCCAACTAATATAGCTTGAATCCCTGCTTAAAACATTACTTAACTGCATCTTAGAATATATCTAAATGCTTTACCCAATAGCTGCAGAAGGTTTCCCTGCATGTAAACCCATTGAGGTGAAACCTTGAAATGATAGGTTGATGTTGGCTTCCAACCAGATATCACTAATTGGGATTTAACCTTTGAGCAT
This sequence comes from Sphyrna mokarran, assembly GCA_024679065.1. NCBI lineage: Eukaryota > Metazoa > Chordata > Chondrichthyes > Carcharhiniformes > Carcharhinidae > Sphyrna > Sphyrna mokarran. Next base: position 89,295,992 of record JAGIQG010000004.1, read on the forward strand.
ATCTAAATCCTTTTCCATTGCCTGTAAAAACTCACCCATCCTCTTGACATTCCCCCGCCCTAACCACCAATCTCTGAATAATAGGGAAGGACAAAAGATTCAGGATTTTGGTTCCTAATCATTATTTAACATTTCTACCTGAAGGGTGCAAATGTTATCTTAGATAAGGAAGATATCAGACGTGAAAATGGTTTGTACCAACCCTTCTTGTATTCAATAATTACACCCAAGATAATACACAATAATACTCATGTCTTCGAGTCTCAGGTGGGGCTGCTCGCATCAGAGAATCATGTCCTAAGATGTCTTACTGGTGTATGGAGAAATGGTTTTGAAGGAAAATCAGAAGGAAATATGATAAAAAAAGAAAAACAGAAAGAAACAATTGCTGAGGCAAGAATGCCAGAACTGTTTTATCAGTTACCCGTACCTACCTGTATCAGAGTCTCTGCCTCATGAAGCAGGAGGAGTTTTTTCTCTGGCCCTTCATTGCCCACCTCCAGTACCAGAGCAAAGTGTTCTATGCACCTCAGACACAACTTGTCTTGCAGTGTCAGAATCACATCCTACAAATACATAACACTGTGTAAGTCAGAAGCTAAAAATTTCTATTGCAGAGTTCACAAAGCAATTTTACTCAACACCAAAATATGAGCGTTACAATGTGGTAAAAAGATATAGGCTCGATTTTACCATTTTCATTCTGAGTGCTGAATCTGGGCGCAATTCAGATCCAACTTGGAAACTTGTTCTCAGCTTCAAAAAAAAGTCACGAGTCTGAATCGTGCTGTGGGTAGGGCTTAGTGCACCTGAAACGATTGGAGCTCTGAACTATAAATGCGCAGTTAGAAAAAAAATTGAAAGAAGCGCTGCTGTCACATTGCTCTCCAGCTGCAAAAAGCAGATAAAGTAGCCCACGAGTGATGGTCCCCAAATGCATGCAAACACATTTAAATTGCTGTTGTGCCCATTTCAGGTGTGAATCAGATCACGGCCATTCTTGGGCCTTGGTAAAATGGGCATCTTTCCGAAAGTGGGTGCGGGTTGCGTTAATGGCCTCACACCCGACTTTACCAAGTATTCGCGCTGCGTTGGTAAAAATCAGGCCCACAGGGTAGAATTTCCAGAGATGTTTTTTAGTTTATCTACTATAACCTGAGTTGAAGAGTTGTAGGGGGGGTGACAGTTTGGTTGTATTATCGCTAGACTATTAATTCAGAAACTCAGCTAATGTTCTGGGGACTCAGCTTCGAACCCCGCCACAGCAGAGGTGGAATTTGAACTCAATAAAAAAAAATTTGCATTAAGTCTTGGTGACTGTGAAACATAGTCGGGAAACCCATCTAGTTCATCGATGTCCTTTAGGGAAGAAAATCTGCTGTCCTTACCTGATCTGGACTACATGTGACTCCAGATGTGGTTAACTCTCAATTGCCTGAAATGGCTTAGCAATCTACTCAGTACAAGGGCAACTAAGACGATATGTGCTTGCCAGCCAGCGAACCCATGTCCCATAAATGATTAAAAAAATGTAATGGAAAGTCTGGAAAACTTCACTATATTAATTCCATTGACTTAACTTTCCATAATTCATTCTATTATTGTTGGAATTTTGAAGAACTGTGGGAATTATTCAAATTGCCATTTTTGTGCAATGCCAGGCATGAACCTCCACTCAAAATTAAGTTTGCATCATAACTTATTTAACTCCCTCTATCTGTGCTATTACTGACATAAATAAATACCTATGAATTAGAAATGGAATAGTATGCGTATAGTAGAAAATCTTTGTTTCACAAGAGTGTGAATGCTGAAACCTTTTATACTACTGAACAGAACAAATGTTCACTCTCGTCATAGCCAGTCGTGTTAACATCGGATCTGAATCTGTGATCTTAAGTTTTATACTCCATGTTATATTTATTTCCTCGCTTGAACACAACAATGGAAAATTCAAAAGAAATCTTCAGCCATAGAAATAATTTAGTTTAAGGAACTAGATTCCACGACAAGGCAGTAAAACTGAAGAAAAACATGTAATTAAGCTGATTTAAGCTCACTCTTAATTTCAGGTCACAAATCTAGGAAGCTGGTAAGTTTTAAAAAGAACTGATGTTACAAAATTGGGCCCATCATAGAAATCTCCTTGGGTTCGGCAGCATCTATTGGTCCCATATATAGACAAAGCATTATTTCTATGAGAATGGGCTGACACTAGCCTTGTAGTGAAATGGTGAAAATGGTGATATTCATGCCCTTCTTCAATTCCTCCAAAGAGACACCCAAGCAATTGGTGACACAAGGTCAGAGGTAAATCAACAAACAAACCTTATTTCATCGTAAGGTGAATGTTAAATTTAATTCAATTGGGACAACTTGTCCTTGCATAATGATATAAAATACCCAGAACACACCCATTTCTTCACATTGTTGGGCCGTGTTACTTAACTTGAATAAATGGCTTCTAATTGTATAGCAGCGCTTTCAACTTTGTGAATCCGATTGAAGGGCCACACAGCTTTCTTTTTAACTATCTGAATGGCCACCTATTGCCCAGGTTTCTGTTTGCCAGTTGCGAGAACTCAAAGCTCTGTGACTTTGAAAACAGCTGCCCAAACATCAGAGGGGAGTTTACCGGCCTCCCAACTATGTATTTCTCAGTGGCAGGAGATGGTGTTGGTCTGTTCACTGGCAGTGGGATTCTCTAATTCTGCTCCAGCCAGCCAATCTACCTCCCCACCCTCAAGTCTCTGCAGTCTGGAAAGCCCCCCCACCCTGAACCATGGCAGCAGCTGACTTGCTTTTTTGTACCCTGGTGTTAGTGCTAAATGCTCACTTGCCCCCGCAATCCATGGCACCTGGACCACGCTTCAAGGGACCAATAGTAATTAGCACCCATGTGACTTCCTGCTGAGGAGAGTGGGAACATCCTGTGAGGGGGATGATCATGCGCCAAAATCGCTAACAAGATTGAAATCAAGTGAACCTCAGACTAATCAACTTCACTCCCTTTCTGCTTGAGATCCAATCTGTGCCAGCTATAAGAAACCAAACCATTTGATATCAGGCATAAAACCTGACTTTGGGCCCGGATTTCCCAGGATTAGCACAATTTGTGTCCGGTGCAATGCAACCGGAAAATCTGGAACTTTCTAACATAAAGTTCTTAGTGGCTATTATAGTCATTGCTTTATTGAAAAAAAAAACACCCTCATTCATGAAAAGATATTTACTATATTTATATTCCTTCAACTAAGTAAAGCCTTATGACAACAAACATTTCAATAAAGTACTGAATTCCTTATAGCAACATGTCTTGGAATTCATGTGATAGTGTCTCTAATCACTTGTAGCTGTCAATCAAACTGTGAAATTGCAGACACCTCATTGTGATAATGGATGGTTGTGAAAGAAGCCTTGCAGCTCTGATCCAGTAATGTCAACAGACAAACTGAAACAAACAATTATTGTTTTAAACACTCTAGACATATCTTTCAAAGATTCAAATGGCAGGACTTTTAAATGCCTTTACAGCTTCCTTTGACAAGACTGCCTGACATTTTGAAAGGTCCCTTTGACAGTCTTTACAGTTGATTTTGACTGGTCTGCTAAGATTTCCAATGGGATTGATAGTAAAGAGTTGATGTACTTTTTGTTCACATTTATGCCTAATTTTAAGAATTCCAAGCTATACCTCATCTCCCCCTAGGTACACCTTACCTCCACTGAAGATGTCTTGGGACCCAACCAAAAGGGGTACCTTATCTCTTCAAATGGATACCTTGACTACCCAAAAGAATCCACAACATTTAGAAATGCTCTGATCGTGTCTAATTTGCAAGCTTTGGTTTTCACACTCCAAGACTACAAAATCCCAACTGCCTGGAGGCAGCTGATGATTTAAATGGACAGCTGCCTCAGTAAAATATGCATGTGTGAAATGCACCCTGCCCTCATTCCCACTCCTATGAAAATGGAAATTACCATGTTTTGGGAATTTCTGCCACTTTCATCATGATGGGAAGGTTCTCGCAGTAGCAAAAATCTGGACCTACATCTTTGCCTTCAGAGCACATCTTGATTTTGTGAAATGGTGTTTAATGGATGAGTTGGCAGTTTGTTTTATGTTTCTTCCCAATTTTTATTTCCATTGAGAGATGATAATCAGCTCACTACTGCTGATTTATGTTATCACAAAAGTCAAAGTTTATCCCTTTGTTTTAGCTCGAAAGCATCAATGATTTCCAAAATCATAGTCAGAGTTGCTATTCAATTCCCAAGGCAGGCTAATAAATTGCTTATTATTTATATGCATGAAACCACATCAAAGTGCGGTCTTTAGCATCTTAATTATCTATTGGCACAGAACTATGTGCTTGTGTGCTATGCTTTAAAATGCAATATTTCTGTGCAAAATCAAAGCATCCTGAAATATGATATAAAACAATTATATGACAGTATGGGAGGATTTTTGTGCACGTGTACCTAACATTAAGTAACATAAAGAATGAAAGTAACGTACCTGGTAGTTTAGTGTCTAAATTAGAATTATAATTTTGAAATTTCTGAATGTGAGAATTGAAGATAGGTGTGTGGGTGGAAATGGAGGGGGATGGTTCTGCATAGAAAATATTTAATTTGACATGTTACTTGTGCTTACTTTGAAAGGATCTCAGGAATTAATTTTTGACTCCCAAAAATATGTAGGATGGGAAATAAAAACTTGAAACCATTCCATCTTGAAGTTGCCCCATTTCTGGTTTGAATAAAGGTAGAATGGAGATAATATGGCAAACAAAAAAAAATTAGTTAAAAATGATGATGAAGTTTCCTCTGTCCTTCTGAAATGCTCCTACCCTCACGGTCGTTCTGCTGTCAAAGGTGAACGATTTCATCTGACCGTTTTCCAGGTACACATTCAGCACGTTTGAGATCAACATTAGAGTTTCCTCTTTCATAGAATCCTAAAAGAGATGGAAAACAATTGGGTTTATTCCAATATCCTTCTGTAATATCCTTGACCCAACAAATGGAAAAAAAAATCATTCCCAGGGTTCACTTCACATACTTATAACTCTGTTGCTGTCCCAATTGTTTATGTTGGCATGTGTCAGAAGGTTGTGGTTTTAAGCTTCGCTCCAAGACAGCAGCACATAATCCAGGATGAAATAAGTATTCCTAGGGAAAATTATTGGAGATGACATCTTTTGGCTGAATTCTTAAATTGAGGCCCTGCAGAGTCAGCTTGAGTCAAAACAATGCAGAAGACCGACAAGTAAAACTGATAGTAGACAGTCAGCAAGGGTGAAAGGTTAGAGACCAAGCTGAGGCAGATTGGTGAGCAACAGGCTTTTGAAAATCAGTCTGAAGAAGATGATGGAGGCTGACAGCAGAGGAGACTGATCTTGAGGGAGTTCAGTGGCGAAGCAGCAGTGAGGCAAAGGAGTTAGGGAGAGTTACAGGAGACCACAGAACAATACTAACGCTATTGGACTACTATCCCAGAGATCCAGACTAATGCTCCAAAGACATTAGATCAGTTTTCATCATGAAGCTGTGAAATTTAAATGTAGTTATTAAAGCTGAAATAAAATGGTAATTTCATTAACAATGATCATGAAGCTTCCAGATTGTTATAAAGCTCCATCTGGTTCAATATTCTTCAGGGAATGAAACATGTCGTCCTTACCTGTTCAGGTCTACATTTGACTCCAGTTCCACAGTAATGTGATTGACTAACTACCCTCTAAAATGGACTAGCAAGCCACTCACCTGCATCCATTTCATCCTGCCACAGAAAGGCCAAATAAGAATAAAATTAGATGGACCATCTGGCTTTGACTGAGGCAAAGGAAATGACAAAAGCATACCCTGTCCAGGTGATCCTGGAAAATGACATCCATCATTAATAGTAAGCAACCATCAATATCTGCCAAAATTGGGAAAGCTGTCCCACAAACTAGTCAGGCAACAACTTAGCATAAACGTACTCAATCAGTCAAACTTTACAGCCAGTGTCCTAGACTTCTTTATCAGCATTGCTGGATATGTCCTGTCCCGCAGGCAGGACAGAACAACCAGAGGCGGCAGCAGAATGGACCCAGTTAGCAGCGAATAACGCTGGGAGTCTCCAACATTGACTCTGGACATCAAAAAAATCCCATGGTATCTGGTCAAGCATTGACAAAGAAACATCATATCGATTGATACTGTCCTTGCTCAGGTAATGAAATAGGACTTAAGATCACTGGCCAAGCTGGCTGAGTCCTAAAGGATGTATAGTATGTCTCCATTTTAAGTTGCAATGTTTTAGTTCATTCTACTTTAATGCTCAGTTCATAGGGCCCATATTTGCATTTTGTGTTGGGAGTTTTCTTTTAACGTTGTTTTGCACCATGTCTGATCTGCGCCAGTTTGGAGCCATCTCTACCTGCTGTCTGACACTTCTGCTTGCTACTGATCTGCCCTCTCACCAAATCTCCTTCAGTCAAAGTTTCTGGTTGCTGATGACCTTTCTACTTCCCAACTTGCCTCTCACTGACCCTCCAGGTTCCCATTCCTCCCTTTTGCCTATTTGCCCAGTTGCTATCTACCTTCCTTCTCAATGGCCTTCCAAGTTGCGGCCAACATCAACAATGATCACCACCAATTATATTCCCTTTGTCTTTTTGTCTATGACACCTTTATCAATTTCCCCGACTGCCCTCTCACCTTATCACTATAAATCTCATCCTATTTTCTATTGTGTTCAGTTCTGACAAAGAGTCAGCTAGACTGAAAATATTAGCTCTGTTTTTTCTCTACAGATGCTGTCAAATCTGCTGGGATTATCAGCATTTTTTGTTTTTGTTTCAGATTCCAGCGTCCACAATATTTTGCTTTTATCTTCTTCTTGCTGATCCTCCCAGTTGCTGCTGGCCTTCCAGATAATATGGAGAGGGTAGAATTAGTTTTTCCACTATCTTCCCATCTGCATAGCTCTCTCCAGGTGTGTTGCATGGAAAGGTTTAAAATTCATCCCTTTGTGTCTGACATAGAAGTTGAAAGGACTTACAGAAGTGTTTCCGTTGATCGTGACCTCTTCGGAAAACCGTACTTTGACTGGATTCGTCCTAAGCTGTGCTTTCTTTGCTGCACTGATAAAGGCAGATTTGGGAGACTGAAAGACAAGAGATCACCTCAGTTATATCAACGATGAAGCAATATCCGAATTGAAACCTTGTCAAGTAGAGTGACAAACAAGATTTTAGAATCCTTTTGAAACAACAGCATGTTATAATTTTGAAAAGGAATAAATAGCGAACCATCTGTAATGAGTTTCATTTGTTTTCTTTAGATTCTTTTAAGGCAACAATTCATTTTCTCTTGTTTTATCTTTATTAACCTGCCCACCAAATTATTATTTTGTTCTTGGTGAAATTTTTGTCATTATCCCCTTTGATTGATTCTAGTTTCAATGTTGATGGAAATTTTTGATAATATTGCAACTGATCTACAACTGATTTGGGTGAGTGTCTCCTCCAGAGCTAATTGTAGAGCTCTGGCAGAGTTATTTTGCATATGCATCTTTGATACGGAGCCTTTGCCAATGGATGAAGAAGATCCATATAGATGATTAATAAAGAAACTTCACTGCTGGTCTATAAAATCAAGGCAAACACTTGGCTGACTCTCGGCCAGAAAATAACTGATGTTGCAGCACTGACTCTGCCGACTCCAGAGGAAGGAGGATGGGTGCTCACTTTGCAAAGCTACCTCTGGATAGCTGCGCCGCTACAGTTTATGATGTTGTCAGATGCACTCCACAAAGGTTATTGGGACTGTTGTTGGCTGCAATATTTCAAGGTAAATGGGGAATATAATATTCCTGGCTAGATTGCTTTGTAAGTTGCTTATGAAGCAACCCCATATGACTTCTGACCCAAACGTTTAATGTTCATACGTGGTGGTATTTCACTTTTTATTTAGTGGTGGGAGCATGTATGTGTGAAAGGATGAAAGATTTTAACACCATATAATTTATGTTCAATATGAAATGCTCCATTTTGCATTTTGCTCACATTGTATTCCTAACCAAAAGAACATTAACATGTACTTGCCTAGAATGATTTGTCTTTGGTGTTGGATAAAAAAATCAACTTAAGATATTAATTTGAGATTAATATTTTAAGCTCCCTGTGAATTAATTGCATGAAGTTAGAATATCACTGGATTGGCCAATCTTTTGAGGCATACCTGTGCAAAAATGAGCTTCAGCTATTAAGAGGTAATATTTTATACTTGTGCTACAACGTTCATTACATTGATCCCTGCCAGCGGCAATAAGTTTATGCCTTTCGTGGCTGTCCAGTCTGAAAGACCCATAAATTCTCACATTCTTAGGGGATGCTGGGAGCCCAATGCTACTATTTATCTTTTAACCTTCACTCTTTAGCCAAACAAATGGAATGAGTAACTATTAATCTCAGTTCTAAAGAACAACCTAAAGCTTTCTGCAGATTTGATAAGAAAATGCCCATTCAGTTCTGAACTCTAGTGTGATTGGAATTTTAATAGAAAACATTGTGATGTTATGATGAGTCTGAGAAAAAAACTGAGCATTTCTCATTAGCTGCAATATGGTTGTTTTGTTCAGGATTACAACTGTTACACGATTGACAAAAGATAAATTAAATCCTAAAAATCTCCTGAAAAATTTGGTCTATATTGCTCTAAGGAGAACACCTCCTCAGTTGACCTTGGCTATTTATTTTAATCTCAAAGAAATTAGTTGTTAACCTCCTCTAGTTGTTATTGCTAGCAAAAGCAGAATCAGTTCCTAAAAAACCGTGGAAGTGATTTTCCCAGAAGTCCTTCCTTGAAATTTCTATGTGACATAGTAATAGTGAATAACAAAAAATGTATGCTTGTTCTTTCAATAGATATGCTAGCTTGTTTCTCCATCCTATTACTTCTGACTTTACACTCTGATGTAAGGTTATTTTGATCGAGGAGTGAGAAAACTTTTTGGCTTTCATAAAAAGTCTTAAATATGTTCTTTGTCAATGGATTTACAATTTATTTATAAATTAGAAAGAGAATTTTTCATTTTCCAAATTGCAGCCCATTTTTAAAAATGGTTAGAAGATTGATAAAGGGTAGCCCTAAAGGAGGGTATAGAAGAGTATAGAAACGCAGAGGGACCTGGGGATGCAGGTGAACAAGTCTCTGAAGGTGGCAGAGCAAGTGGAGAAGGTTGTGAAGGAAGCATATACTATGTTAGCCTTTATAGGAAGGGGTATAGAGTACAAGAGCTGGCCTTTAATGTTGCAGTTGTATAAAACGTTGGTTAGACCTCATTTGGAATACCGCGTCCAGTTCTGGTCGCCTTACTACCGGAAGGACGTGGAAACTCTGGAGAGAGTGCAGAGGAGGTTTACCAGGATGCTGCCTGGTATGGAAGGTCTGAGTTATGAGGAGAGGTTAGGCAAATTGGGACTGTTTTCCTTAGAAAGACGTAGACTTAAAGGAGATCTAATAGAGGTGTACAAGATTATGAGGGGTATAGACAGAGTAAACAGGATGAAGCTTTTTCCTAGGATGGACTTGAATAGCATGAGGGGTCACGGGCTTAGGGTGAGGGGGTAAGGTATAATTTGGATGCTAGAGGGAGTTTTTTCACACAGAGGGTGGTGGGGGTATGGAATGTGCTGCCAAGTAAAGTGGTGGAGGCAGGTACTCTGGAGTTATTTAAGAAATACTTAGATGGGCACATGAACAAAATGGGAATAGACGGGTATAGAAAACTGATTTAAAGTAGGGATCATGAGCCTTGGGAGTCTCTGGGAAGAGTGTAAATAGATGATGATATTGATGTACTTGTTTTTATCCTACAGGTGCTTTGGTCCACCTTGTTGTCTAACAAGGGGCATATATGCGATGGGTCATGAGAGGGCTGCTCTTGGATTTTTTTCCAGGGTATTCTAGTGCTTCATGTCGTTAGTGTATGCTTGACATGGACCATTTGATGGGCAACATGACAACTCAGTGACTATCGCTGTGCTGAGCAGATACACGGATTTGGGCCTGTGTCTGTGGGAGTTTGCGCATTCTCCCTGTGCTTATATAGGTTTTCTCTGGGCGCTCCGGTTTCCTCCCACATCCCAAAGATGTGCTCTTAGGCTAATAGTCAAAATAAATTCTCCCTAAATTGTCTCAAATTTGGTTTTTAATCCATAGATCTATAACCATGGACAGGGATCGCGGGTAGAGTTGGGAACATCGGGGTAGCAGCATGGGCTCGTTGGGCCGAAGGGCCTGTTTCCCGTGCTGTTTTGTTCTTTGTTTCTTTGTAACAGGAGACACGATTATTAAAACAAAAATGTCTTTATTCTTAGCTTGTTCTAAGTCATAGAATTCTTATAGTGTAGAAGGACGCCATTTGGCTCATTGAGTCTACACATACTCTCCAAAACAGCATCTTACTCAGGCCCTCCGAAACCTTATTTCCATAATCCCATGCATTTACCCCACTAATCCCCTTAACCTACACATCTTGAGACACAAAGGGGCAATTTAGCATGGCAAATCCACATAACCTATACATTTTAGGACTATGGGATCAAACCAGAGAACCCAGAAGAAACGCATGCAGACATGGGGAGATTGTGCAAAATCCACAGATTTTGAGAGTCCTGCAGGTCTTGAATCAAACACACGCCACTGATGCTGTGAGGCAGCAGTGCTAACTGCTCTATCCCGTGCCACCCCATAGAACCCAATAAGTTAGATATAAGTCATAACAGTAAAACATCCCAGAAATGTAGACTTATTTACACTTATTTGCCAAACAGTGCCTGCCAGTTGCCAATTATAGATTTTAGGCACATATATTTAGACACTAGGAGAATTTCACAGTAACTTCATTGCAGTGTTAATGTTAGCCTACTTGTGACAAATAAATAAACTTTTTAGGTTGGTGCATGGGCAGAACTGACAGGTGAGCAAACAGTTTTCCAGCTTTTCTCAATTGAATGTGGGTGGGTGGGGGGGTGGGGATAGATCAGAAGGGTTGTGTCCCAGTCTTCATATTTATGGCAGCCTCCTGTCCAGGACATGGGAGCGCCAGCCTTCTCTCGCATCCAGACCACCCTCAATGCTACGATCACTGGAAGTGCACCAAGTGCCAATCAATGCTCAATTGAACATTAAATAGCAGTGGGTTTCTGAGAGTTGAAGTGAAGGCATGTTACGCTCTGGCTCTCAGGATGTGAGCACTAAAATTTCAATCCTACATTGTTAATTTAGATCAATATGTTTCATTAAAAATTAATTTGAAGTTGTTCTTACATTTGAACAAGTGAACGCTTTGTAATGCAAGAACGAGACAACACGTTGATGATGATAATTTGGTCCCTGAAATTTGATATTAGGACTGCTGCTCCTGAGGTTCTGGCCACACTTTCACCCAAATGAGCTGTCCTCATCTCATGACGTGAGCTCTATTTATTTACATCATTTGATGCCAGTCCAAATACGTGATGCATGTGGAACACCATATGTACTGGGGGCAATTATCAAATGTCTGCAACTAAAGAAGGGCTGTAGTCCACTTCTGAAGGCCTACCACATTTTGGCCGACAAAACATCTATCAATCAAAAAAAAGCACACCTTTCCTTGGCCTTTGGAAGGAATCAGGTTGATTTATTGTTTGTGGGAGCAACATGGAACTATAAAAAATTCTTTCTGCTAGTTTCTAGCTAACTTCCTTTCAGGGGTAATCCTATGTGGGCCATGTGATTGGATTGGGCCCTATGGAGTGATGGCATGGGAAGCCGGGTCAGTCAGGAATGAGGGCATGAATCCTTAGATTGGGAGGAGCTCAGTTGGGACCAAGGAGGAGAAGAGAGTAGACTGTGCGTATGTTCTGTCAGACCCCTAGTGTATAAACAGTTATTATAGTTTAATAAACCTTTCTTGTTGTGGGAGCCACATTGAATTGCCTCCAATCTTGTACACCTCCCTTCCAATGCCTATTCCAATTGCCCAAGTACTTAGAACACACCAATACAGCTAGTCAATAGGAATCTGTTCACAATGCTGTCAAAAGCTCAAATGAATGGCATTGCTTCAGTTAGAATATCCCCTAATTTCTATAAAATTTCCATCTTTTTGAATTTTGTTCACATTATCCTGCAGTGGCTGGGTGACTTGGGCTGTTTTAAGCATTTGGATCTCTATGTTCAGGAGAATATGTGTTAGACATTGCATTATTCAATCTATATTGTTAATAATATATAGATCTGCATGTTTTAAGCTGTATGACTTGTTATCAGTATTCACAATAAATTTAGGAATAAAACACGTGACTTTCAATGCTTTAAATGGCAAAGTAAATTATAACTAATGTGTCTACTAGTTCAACCTTAGATGAGGCATCTGTTACAGGACAGGCAGATATTTTTCTCTCCTTTTCTATTTGCTACTTGACTGAGGGTAATGACACTGAATTCTATTGAAGGATTTCCAGATTTTGGGGGACAATGAGGCATATAGACTTGCTTTACATGCAAAAAAATAGCAGTTCAACCCTGTTCTGTAACCTCATGGCCCTGCATATCCCCCACTCGTCAATTACCATCAAGCCAGGAGGTCAACCGAGCTTCAATGAGGAATGCAGGAGAGCATGCCAGGAGCAGACCAGCCATACTTAAAAATGAAATGCCAATCTGGTGAAGATATCTTCTAGGATCACATGCATTCTAATCAGCAGAAGTGACATGCTATAAACACAGCTAAAATCAACAGATAAGATCAAAGCTCTGCAGTCTTGCCACATCCAGTGGTGAATAGTGGTGGACACTGTACAAACATCCCCATCTTAATGATGGGGGAGCTCAGAATGTGAATACAAAGCGAATAAGAGAATGCTGATGCATATATAATGATTTTTGGTCATAAGTGATAAGTAGATGATTCATTTTGGCCTCCTTCTATGGTCCCCTCCCCATAAGTCTTCAGTCTATTTGATTCACTCCATATAATATGATATAATAGAATCTGTACAGTGCAGAAGAGTGGTTGAAGGTACTGGATAGTGCAATAGCAATGGGCCCTGACAACACCCAACTATGAATCTGAAAACTTATACTCTAATACTAGCTGCATCCCTTGCTACCCTGTTTCAATATAGCTACACTGCTTGCATTTACCCAATAATATAGAAAATGGCCCAGGTATATCCAGTTCACCTTTAGCTGGACAAATTCAATCTGCCCAATTAAGCCCCATCAGTCTATTCTCAATCTTCAGCAAAGTGATGGAAGGTGATACACTCAGTGCTATCAAGCAGCAGTTACTTTGTAATTATCTGCTCACCAATCCTCAGTTTGGGTTACGATAAATTCGTTTGTCTTCAGACCTGATCACATCCTTGGTCCAAACACAACAGCTGAGTTCCAAAGATGAGGTGAATAAACAACTTGTGACTAAGTGTGGCATCAAGGAATCCTGGTAAACTTGCAGTAAATGGTAATTGGGGGGGGGTTAAACCCTCCACTGATTCAGAGTCATACCTAGCACAAAGGAACAGGCTAATGGTTATCGTAAGCCGGTCAACTAAGCCCCAGGACGTCACCGTAGGGGTTTCTCAGAGTAGTGTCCTAGGCCCAACCATCTTCAGCTGCTTCAGTGACCTTTCCTCCAACATAAGACCAGAGCAACGATGTTTGCTGATGATTGCACAATGTTCGTTATCATTCACAACTCCTCAATTAATGAAGCAGTGCATACCTTGATGCAGTTAGTCTAGATAACGTGCAGCATTGGATTGATAAGTAGAAAGCAAAATTTGTGCCACACAAATGTCAGGCAAGAGGGAATACAACTCTTGGACATTTAATGGTATTACCATTGATGAATCCTCTACTTTTAAAATCCTTAGGGCTATCATTGAGCAGAAATTTACTTAATCAATCTTATATTTATAATGACTACAATGCAGATCAGAGTCTGGTGATTCTGTGACTAGTATCTTATGCCCTGCTTCCCAAAACTTGTCTGCCATTTACAAGGCTCATGTCAGGAGTGTGATGGCATGTTCTCTACCTTCCTGAATGAGCACAGCTTCAATAACATTTAAGAAGTGTGACATCATCCAGAACAAAGCTGCCTGTTTGATTAGCACCCCATCCACCAATTTAAACACTCATTTTCTCCACTACCAGTGCACAGTAGCAGCAATGTGTATCATCTACAAGATGCACTATAGCAACTTGCCAGAGCTCCTTCAACAATGTTTCCATTAGTAGCAAAACAGCCTCAGAATAAAAGGAACAACACTTTAGAACTGAGAGGAAGGGTATTTTTTCAGCCAGAAGGGATTGAATCCATGGAATTCATAGCCACAGAAGGCTGTGGAGGCCAGGTCATTGAATGTATTTAAGACAGAGGGTTCTTGGTAAAGGGATCAAAAGTTATCGGGAAAAAGCAAGAAAATGGGATTGAGAAAATTATCAGCCGTAATTGATTGGCAGAGGGTCAAATGGCCTAATTCTGCTCTTATATTTTATGATTTTATGGTTTTAACAGCACTTTCTAAACCCATTATCTGTACAGAACAAATCAGCAGATGCACTGGAACACCGCTAACAGCAAATTTCTCTTCAAAGTCACACACTATCTTGAGTTGGAACTCACTGCTCCTTCACCATTGCCAGGACACAATCCTTGAATCCCCTCCTAACAGCATGGTGGTTGCACCTACCACCTTCTCAAAGATAATCACAAGCTATGAATTAATATTAAAAAAACAGGTGAATAAAAGAGTTTTGTTTGGCTGCCAATGTAATTTTTGGTTTGTTGAATATTTACAGGATTGATTAAATAGAATAGGTGACAATAGAAAAATCAAACCTTCATGTAACCATTCTGGAACATTACTAAACAAAATGCACACAATAATGAAAACTAGGCACCAGTTTTCCCAGTCTGAATACGGTCAGAATATATTGCCACAACCATGCTCAGCCAAATGCCTCATCTTTGTCTACATTCTCCTGATTTCTCAAGGATGAGAGAAAGTGTGGGTTTTGAAACTTGCTCTCACCAATCTGTAAGGTTGTGGGCTTTATTAAAAGTCCATTGCCTATAATTGTTGGAATTTTTCCCAGAAGGATCCAAACTCTAGCAGCTGTGTATGTAAATTTAGCTTCATAGCAGTGAAGACCATGTCTGGGGCAAGATATGGAGGCTGGAAGAGTTTAACAAGTACGAATTCTTTTGAAAGATTGAAGGGCTTAACTCCATGAAGTTAAAGTTATAGCAGCCCAATATGGTCAGGGGAGGATATGAAATTAAGTTAAATAAGACTCTCTTATTCACACATTTTTTAATATTCATTCATGGGATGTCAGCATTCCTATCAAAGCCAGTATTTATTGTGCTCGAGAATATGGTGGTGAACGACCTTCTTGAACGACTGCAGTCATCTGCTGTAGGTGCAACCACCATACTATTAGGAAAGGAATTCCTGGACTTTTTCCCAGCAATGGTAAGGAACAGTGATATAGTTCCAAGTCACAATGCAAGCATGGTGCTGGCTGCTTGAACTGGCAATGTTCTTAACGCCATCAAGTGCAAACATAGAGCATGGCAGTTTGGATTCTCACATGTGTATAAGGAAAGTGAAGCTGGAAATAGCTACTGCATCCCCAGAAACTGAGACTACTGGAGAATCGGAGTAGTTGTCTGCACAGGAAGGTCAAAGCAACAGGCATCAGGAGGTCAGAGAAGAAGGACATGCAGTATGAAGGAGAAAGAGATACTATTTGAGCATAGGATGTATAGTTAGAGATGAAGAGATCTATAGATGACTTGATATCAGTGCTGAAGTGGACTGTGACTCTCTAGGCAGATGCCATTGACAATGTGAGCTCTGTGGCATATCACAGGCAGCTTCACACCAGTTCACCGCCCAGATGACAGATGTCTTCTTTACTGATGGGCAACATTTCAGGATCACAACTTGATGGGGAATCATGAGCTCACAAGGCACTGAGTTTAGAGTCTGATGCAGTCAAGTGGTGCACTGTATTAAATATGTTCCTGCAAAGTTCTCAGTATGCTGTATTCTCCAAACATGATCCCCTAGAGATGTACGGACCTTGAGGACAATGAAGCCTAGAAAAGGGACAGTTCATTATGGAAACAGCAATAGAAAAGGGAGAAAGAGGAGTTGGAGTCAACAAAGGGAGATGATGCTGAACAGAAAGGTACGCCCACTGCAAGACAAAATTCCTTCCTCCTGCCACCCTCGATGAAGGGACCTCACTCCTCTCCGTCAGCTATACCAGTTCTTTGGCTCCCTGTGCCATCTTGGTTCCCTGTGGTACATTGGCTGGTTCTGGCACAAAACTGTTATCCTCAGGTCACCTTGTAGCCCCCAGCATTAGCTGTCTCCAATATCTGAAACCTGTCCCATTAGTATTAGACTGACAGGAACTTTCCCATTGGAGATGACTTTCTGATGAAAAAAAAGCAGACTATAGGACACCTATTTCTTGTGTCTAAAGGGAAAATTTATGAAAACATTTTAAAGATGTTTACATCCTGCAGAACAGAAAATTAATAAAATATTTTAAGTCTTAAACCAAAATCATTTTTTCTCCTCCTTGTTTCCTAATTTCTTCTCAGTTGTTTCCATACTTATCCTTTTATGAAGATGGCAACATATTTTGGAATATATTGCACACTTTCATCAAAGTAGCTACATGTAAATGTATAAATCATGAAGACAACTAAAGCACAGGTCAATCCTGTTTCCATCCCAGATAGAAGCACTGATTGGCAAAAAATTCCTAACAAAAGATAAAAACCTAAGGAGGTAGTAATTCAACTGAAGGACCCAATTGTTGCAATGCTGTGATTGACACATTGGGCTTGATTTTACAATCACATTGCTCCCGTTTTCAGGTATGAAAACTTGGTAAAGTCAGATATGAGGTGAGTAGCACAACCCTTTACAAAGGGTTGAAAATGATTGAGATCGGGACCTCTCCCAAAACGGGCACGATGGCATTTAAATGCATTTGCATGCATTAAGATTGACTTAATGGGCTACATACCCAACCTTACCGGCACTTCCCCTTTACCATGGCATTTGGCCATCCAGAATTGGCATGAAACATGCATGCTCCACAAAAGTCCGATTAGGATACTCTGGTGAGAAGGTAAGTGTATAGCATTCGATGGCTCCCTGCTTGAGATCAGTGAGGAGAGGTGGGGAGGGTCGTCCACTGCCACTCTGCCTGAGATCAGTGGAGGGAAGGAGGGTCTGCTGCCACTGTGCCTGAGATCAGTGGGGGGAAGTGGGGAGGGGCCACGATCGATCTGGGTGGCAGAGGTGGGAGGACAAAAAGGTCCGTACTGTTGTGGGGGCTGGGACAATATCTGTGGGGCTAGGAGGAGACATTATCCGGCTCAGAAGAGGTGTGGCAATGGAGCAAGATGCTATTATTTTCTTCTGCGTATGCGCAGTTGTAGACTATGATCGGAGCTGCAGGATTTTTGGCATGTTAAACTGCACCCACAGGCTTGTGCAGCACGATTCGGACTCATTGATTTTTTTTCACCGTAGGTGCCTCAGAACGGGTCTGAAGTCGGATCTGAAGCACTGCCAGTTTCAAGTCCATCCAATATTTTGAATCATAATGGTAAAACAGGACCCATTCTGTTTAGAGTAAGAATCAAATCTCGAATATTTCTGTTTTCTGTGAAAAGCAGCTACCAATTAATGCTCCTGGGATTTAAACTATCTCTTGTTAATCCAGATAAAGATAGAACACAACAGAATTAAGGAGCACACTCACTTGGTGAGGTTGAAGCACAGTCAGAATAATGGAATCCTTGCCATTCCTATTAGCAAAAGATAAACAGTCAGTTATTACTTGGCACAGATTTCATAGTTTGGCAATTAAACCACTGGCAGCATTTGGAAACATCCAAAAATACAAAATGAGAATGTTATAAAAATTCTGATAGATAAAATAGAATCTCTACTGTAGGAAGCCAATCGGCCCATCGAGCCAGCACCAACAACAATCCCACCCAACGCCACGTATTTACCCTTCTAATCCCCATGACACTAAGGGCAATTTAGCATTGCCAATCCACATACCCGCACATTTTTGGACTGTGGGAGGAAACTGGAACAACCAGAGGAAACACATGCAGACATGAGGAGAACGTGCACAGTCTGCACAGACAGTGATCCAAGCCAGGACAGTGACCCAAGCCAGGTCTCTGGCACTGTGAGGCAGCAGTGCTAACCACTGAGACACTATGCTACACTCCCACAACCTGGAACTGAACACTGTAATATTTAGAATATGAAATAAATTCAAGTAATAATTCAATTCATCTGAAATCCATTTTGAATCTCACATTAGAAGATAAGATTCACAGTGGTACTAGCCAATGAAATAAAACGAAAACCTTTTGTCATTTTTCAATGTAAAACCAACATCAAATTCCCAGCAGGAGTATTTTGTGCAAGTCTATGATGATAGTTGGATGAGTGGAAACGGATTGAATTTCAATAATGTGTGAAATAGATATCCAGATGCCATTTAAAGAATGCAGCTTATTTATAGATCCCATATGACCAATGAGATCAAGAAGTGCCCATTAAGAATATTTTTTATTCATATAGAGGATGTGAGCTTTGCTGGCTACGCTGGCATTTATTGCCCATTTCTAATTGCCCTCGAGAAGGTGGTGGTGAGCTGTCTTCCTGAACTACTTGAGGTGTAAGCACACCCACAGTGCTGTTTGGATTTTCCAGGATTTTAACCCAGTGAAAGTGAAGGAATGACAATATATTTCTAAATCAGAATGGTGAGTGATTTGGAGGGGAACCTCCAGGTGATGATGTTCCCAAGTATCTAATATCCATTGTCCTTCTAGACAATAGCGGTTATGAGTAGGAAGATGCTGCCTAAGGAGTGTTGGTGAGTTTCCACATTGTAGTTAAACCAGGAGTCTAATTTCTGTATGAGAGGCTTTGGATTTGTGCCTCAACAAAGTCCTCAAGGTTCATGTTTACACTGAATGGTAAACAGAGGAAACATCTTCACAAGAAGTGGAAAAATGCACGTTTCCCTGCTTGGTATTTTGTGTGGTTTCATCACTAAATTACGGAATGCTTTTAAGTGCACCAAATGTCATCAGATCATTCAAAAAAAACAGAGTATCTAATTTAATGGATGGAGATGAAAATAGTTTGTTGTTAAGGAGTGATTCTGAAAGCAAAAGTCATAGAGTCATAGAGGTTTTAAAACCCCTAAATGCCAAAAATATGATCCAGAGTGGGATCCTTATGATGATGGATATAGCCAAAGTTCATCAGAATGAATTTGATGAATCTTTTGCACTGAATGCTCAAGACAAAGAATTTGACAGTTCAAAAATGCTTTGATTGTGGTTAAAAGTATTTTTCTATAATTAGTTCAGTCAATAAACCACATCATTTCAATTTAAAATGAATTATCAGTATTATTTCTCTTACCACATTTCAAAATGACAACCAGCCCCACTGGCAATTCAGGTTTTATACTTGGCATATAAACTGAACTCTGTTTTTAGAAGATGCTTAAGAGGCTCCTTAAGATTGACATATATGCCATGATCCA
This sequence comes from Sphyrna mokarran, assembly GCA_024679065.1. Taxonomy (NCBI): domain Eukaryota; kingdom Metazoa; phylum Chordata; class Chondrichthyes; order Carcharhiniformes; family Carcharhinidae; genus Sphyrna; species Sphyrna mokarran. The sequence continues at coordinate 89,315,660 of JAGIQG010000004.1, forward strand.
CAGTGGACAGAAAAAAAGTGAATAGAGAAGATGTACAATATGTGAATGATCAGTTGTTTGATGAGGTATTTCATAGGAGGCTTGTTAAAAAATTTCAGACTTAGGCTGGTGTCCCCACTCTCTACCCCTCAGTTTGGCTAGAGTCCGAAATCACCTTTTAAGATGCTACAAAACTCCATTAATACCCTGGATTATTCAAAATGCCAAAGGTACCACATCACATAACTATCACCCATATGCTACCTTTGGACTAATTGTAATGCTGTTATCACACAATTCTCCCTCTCCTCTTGTTAAATCGTTGATTCTTCCATCAGTGCTCACAGTTCTTTCAAAGTCTGAAAACAAACTCTTGAACCAGCTACATTTTGCCTGTCATCTTGTGATGTATTTTACGCTAAAGAAAGTGTAACGTCCTTCAAATCACTATCACCAATACCACGGAAAATGGCTACATTAAAATTCTAGCATGCATTTTATTTGTCCTACTTACTGCATATGGAAACAAATAATCAACAATAAACAATTTAAAAAAGACAAACCATTGAAATCCCTGGTTAGGAAACTGCCTGATAAAGAGACAAAGACCAGAGATAATGCACAGATATCCAGTTGACAGCATGTTTCCTGCAAAGAATGTGTTAAGGTCACAAATATTCAACATATTTATTAATGACTTAGATGATAAGATAGAAATTAATACATACAAATTTGCCAGTGGCACAAGGTTTGGTGGTGTTGCAAGCAGTGTAGGTTGAAACATAAAATTATAAAGAAATATTGATAGATTAAGTCAATGTGCAGAACTGTGAGAAATGGATTTCTATGTAAGCAAAAGTGAGCTTATCTACTTTGAACCTAAAAAGATGAAAGGGTTTTTTTTGTGTTGCAAAAATCTAGAAACAGTAGGGACTCAAAATACATAGATATTAAGATGCAACGAACAGCTACAGAAATATTAAATAGCGAGATATATCGTTTATTATAAAACTGAAGTTGATAAATTTTTATTCGCCAAAGGTATTAAGGGATGCTGGATGAGGCAGGTATATGGAATTAACAGTTCAGTCATAACCTTATTCAATACAGAACAGGGTTGGGGGAGTGGGGGAGGGTTAATGGTCTGCTCTTGTTCCTATGCACACTGCTGTTAATTTGCAGAGTATGGCAGGATTTGCTTCGTGTAATCCACACTCACTCACCAAGTGACAAGATCAATCAGTTGTGAAATCACTTTTGGAAGCAGTGAAAGTAACAGGAATTTGATTTTGCATAAAAATTTACGACAAAGTACAGCAAGATTTTTTAAAACTTTTCTGTTGATTTAATTAACTGCAGTCTATTTTCAAACCTTCAATTGATGGGATGTGGCTGTTGCTGGCAAGGCCAAGAATTTATTGCCCATAAATTGTCCTTGAGAAGGTGGTAGTGAGTTGCCTTCTTGAACCATTGCAGTCCACACAGTGCACGGATACAATGTTGCTGCTTTTAGGGAGTAAGTTCCAGTAATTTGATGTGTCGATGATTAAGGAACATCTGTATATTTACAATGTTGTGACACTGGAGGAAAGTTGCAGGTGGTGGTGCTCGCCTGCGACTATTGCCCTTGACCTTGCAGGCAATAGAGATCACGTGCTTGAGAACTGCTACTGATGGTACCTCGACAAGTTATTGTAGTGCACTTGGTGATGGTGCATTACAACCATGGGGCACTTGTGGTGGAAGAAGTGGATGTTTAAAATGGTGGATGAGGTGCCAGTCAAACATGCTATTTTGTCTTTGTACTCATCCAGGCGCATGAAAAATATTCTATCATACATTTAATATTTTTTCTTTACTCTTTCTTGGAACTTGTTTCCTGTCCCTGACTGCTCTTGAATCAATTGCTTCCTGGGCCAATTCAGAGTGCAGATAAGAGTCAACAATATTTTTGCGGGTCTGGAATCACATATAGAACAGATTAGGTAAGAATGGCATATTTTCTTCATTAGTGAACCTGATGGAATTTTATAACTATTGATGATAGATTTATGGTATTGTTTCTGAGAGTAGTTTTATATTCCAGATCTATTAATTGAATTTAAATTTCACCAGCTGCTAATGGTATTTGCTGATTTGAACCCATGTCCTCAAAATACAAGGCTGGGCCTCTGGATTACTCGCATTATCGCTATGCCATCATCTCCCCCCAAATCTTTGATTTGGGCCCTGTAGGCAGGCTTTAGCAAATCGAGAGATGAGTTACTTGCTGCAACACAATGGCTTCTGACCTGCTCTTTCTCACACAGCAATTATATGATTGGTCCAGTTAAGATTTTGGTCAATGGTAAACTCCAGTATATAGGTAACAGGGAAAGCGGTAATGCTAATTTCATTTTTTTTATATTCATTCATGAGACATGTGCATTGTTGGCTTGACCAACATTTATTGCCCATCCCTGGATAGATCAGCATTTATTGCCATTGAATGTCATGGAGAAGTGGTTTTGTTGTAAATGGTTATTGTCTGGCATTTGTATGACACAAATGTTACTTGTCACTTGTCAATCCATGTTTGAATGTTGTTTAGGCCTTGCTACATGGAGGCATAAGTTGCTTTTCTGGCTGACGAATGGTGAATGGTACTAAACAGTACGCAATCATCATTAAACATCCCCACTTACAATCTCAGGGTGGAATGAAAGTCGTAGACGAAGATGCTAGGGCCTCTGAGGAACTTATGCAGAAATGTCCTGGTATTGAGATGATTACCCTCCAAAAATGAATCATTCCCCTGAGGATAATCCCCAAAATGAAAGGATTGTATAAATGAGGAAAGGTTAAATATATAGGGGCTCTACTCATTAGAATTTAGAAGGATGAAAGATGATTTCATTGAAACTTATAGGATTTTTAAGGGGTTTGACAGGGTAAATGCTAATTCTAGCATTCTCTTATACTCCTCATTGGGTCAGGGTTGATCCCTTGGCTTGATAGTAATGGTTAAATTAAGGATATGCCTGATGACGAGTTATAGGTTGTGGTGAAATAAAATTCCGTAGATACAGATGGCCCACAATGTCTCACTGATGTCCACTTTTGCGTGATTTAAAGCAGTTCAAGAAGGCAGCACATCTCCATTTTCTCAATGACAATTAAAGATGGACAATAAATGCTGGCTTAGCCAGTGACACTGACATCCCATGAAAGAATAGAAACAGATTAGTTTGAATCTATCCATTTTAGCTTAATGGAACTGCCACATAATACAATGAAGGGTGTCCTCAATATGAAGATGGGACTTTGTCTCCACAAGGACTGTGGGGTGGTCACTATGGTCAACATTATCATGGATAAATGCATCTGCAACAGATAGATTGGTGAGAATCAGGTCAAGTAGATTTTTTTCTTATATTAGTTCCCTCATCTCTTGCTACATGCCCAGTCTGGTATCTATGCCCTAAGGCATTTGGTTAGTTAGTTAGCCACCCTTAGTGATAGACATTGAAATCCCTCATTAAGAGTATGTTCTGTGAGTTTGCTATCCTTAGTGCTTTTAACATGGAGGAACATTTATTCATCAGGTGAGAAAGGGAAGCAGATGGAAAGCAGCAGGTTGTTTCCTTGTCTATATTTGAGTGGATGCAATAAAACCTCTTGAGTCCCAATTTAATGTGGAAGACCATCAGGAGCACTTCCTTCCAATAGTAGATGTTTCTCCTGGCTCTGTTGTGTTTGCAGATGGGCAGGACATATCCTGTGATGGTGCTGTCTAGGTCTGTGGATGATAGACAATGATCGTGTGATTATGACTATGTCAGAGTATCTCTCAGTTCTCTTACTTCTGGCAAAAATCTCCAGATGTTAGAGAGGAGAACTTTGCAGTGTTGACTTGGCTTTATGTGCCTTTGTTGTGACTCATGCTTCCGTTGATGCATTTTGTTTTATCCAATTGTTTCTTGTATAACTGATTGGCTTGCTAGGCTATTTCAGAGGGCAGAGTAAACCATACTGTTGTGTCTTGAATTAGACTAGATAAGGATGGCATATTTCCTTCCTATTAGTGATGCAGATAGATTTTATAGCAAATAGGTCGGTTATTGTTTTGCCTTACTAATATCATTATTACCATTACTAAATAGATCTCCTAACTTAGCAACCATGTTGGTTTTGTGAAGGGTAGGTCGTGCCTTACTAACCTCATTGAGTTTTTTGAAAAAGTGACTAAAGAGGTGGATGGGGGTAAGGCGGTTGATGTGGTATATATGGACTTTAGTAAGGCGTTTGATAAGGTGGCCCATGGAAGACTTCTGCAGAAAATGCAGATGTATGGAATAGAGGGTGATTTAGCTAATTGGGTTAGGAATTGGCTAGCAGATAGAAGACAGAGGGTGGTGGTTGATGGGAGATATTCATCGTGGAGTTCGGTGACGAGTGGTGTACCTCAGGGGTCTGTTTTGGGGCCCCTGCTGTTTGTAATTTTTATAAATGATCTGGATGAGGGTATTGAAGGATGGATTAGTAAATTTGCAGATGACACTAAAGTCGGTGGAGTGGTAGATAGTGAAGAGGGGTGTTATAGTTTGCAGAGGGACTTGGACAAGTTGCAGAGCTGGGCCGAGAGGTGGCAAATGGAGTTTAATGTGGAAAAGTGTGAGGAAATGCACTATGGCAGAAATAATAAATGTGTAGAGTATAGGGCTAATGGTAGGATTCTTAGTAGTCTTGATGAACAGAGGGATCTTGGTGTGTATGTGCATAGATCCCTGAAAGTAGGCAGTCAAGTCGAGAAGGTTGTTAAGAAGGCATATGGAGTCTTAGCTTTTATTGGTAGGGGGATTGAATTTCGGAGCCGCAACGTCATGTTGCAACTGTACAAAACTCTAGTGCGGCCGCACTTGGAGTATTGTGTGCAGTTCTGGTCCCCACATTATAAGAAAGATGTGGAGGCATTGGAGAGGGTACAGAGGAGGTTTACCAGGATGTTGCCTGGTATGGAGGGCAGGTCTTATGAAGAGAGGCTGAGGGATTTGAGGTTGTTTTCGTTAGAAAGGAGGCGGCTAAGAGGGGACCTTATCGAAACATATAAGATGATTAGAGGTTTAGATAGGGTGGACAGTGATAGCCTTTTTCCTAGGATGGAGAAAGCTAGCACGAGGGGACACAGCTTTAAATTAAGGGGTGATAGTTATAGGACGGATATCAGAGGTAGGTTCTTTACCCAAAGGGTGGTTCGGGAGTGGAATGCCCTGCCTGCAGCAGTTGTAGATGCGCCAAGTTTGGTGGCGTTTAAGAGGTTAGTTGATAAGTATATGGAAGAGAAGAGAATGGTTTAGTTTGGAGGGGCATTGCTTTTTATATTGGTTGGCGCAACATCGAAGGCCGAAGGGCCTGTTCTGTGCTGTAATGTTCTATCTATCTATGTCTTCCTTCACTAAAAGGGCTAGGTCTGCCAGCTGGCCCAATCCCTCCTGGGTTAGGTATGCAATTCGATGAGGCTACTACTACTACTCCATCTTACTACTGTCCACACAGTCCCTAATCTTTGTTGATTTCTGTTCCAGATTTTTAAGCAAATTAATTTGCCTAGCTACTGTGGTGAGATTGGAACTCATGTCTCTGGGTTATTAGTCCAGACCCCTGCGTTACAAATCCAGAACCATAAATACTATGCAATGTACTTATACTAGGCTACATACTTAACAAATAAAAAACTGCACTTAAAATCTCTCAAGTTACTCACGTACTCCAGTATCACTGGGAATGGCCAGAATGGATTTTCATCTGCTCTCCAGGTGTGATAAGTCCAAAAGGGCGAGTTTTTAATTTCCCTACAGCACTCCAAAAATGTGCGGGTTAAGTTGATTGGCCATGCTAAATTGACCATATTATCAGGGGATTGAAAGGGTAACTATGTGGGATTACAGGAATAGAGCTTGGGTGGGATTGTGGCCAGTGTAGACTTGATGGGCTGAATGGCCTCCTTCTGCACCTTAGTGATTCTATGATTTAAGAGCAGTCATGCTGCTCTGAACCTCACAAAAAAAGCAAAGGCCTCTCATTTCTGATTCTGGGACCCTGAACCTGCCAACTGATCCACTTCCTGCTGCCATTTGGCCTCTGGGTGGTCTCTGCCACTTTTGACATATAACAAATGAGCATAAGACATGATTAAAAGGAGTTTATTTATTGGTCACAAGTGGGCTTATATTCACACTGAAATGAAGTTACTGTGAAAATCCCCTAGTTGTCACATTCTGGCACCTGATCGCATACACAAAGGGAGAATTTAGCATGGCCAATTCACCTAACCAGCACATCTTTGGACTGTGGGAGGAAACCCATGCACAGGGAGAATGTGCAAACTCCACAGACCAGACCCAAGCCGGGAATTGAGCCTGATCCCTGGTGCTCTGAGGCAGCAGTGCTAACCATTGTGCCACTATTTGATTGGAGTATCTACATTTATTGCTGTGTTACAAAGAAAATGCAAAATCAAAAGTTAATATAAGCAGCAAATTATGAAGGAATTCTATTATTATTCAAAGTTAAGGAGAAGATCCGAAAAAGTCATGAATTTAAACAAGTAAATTTAAATTAGAAGTTTTGGTACAAGAAGGAATACTGTAAATTGGTTCACTACTTTCTTAAGTTTTATATATTACTTGGCTTTCATTAAAAAAAAACCTACATCCTGGACAGAGGGACACTAAGATAAAGGTCTGCAGAGAATCATTTGTGTAATGGTACACGAGGAGAAAAATGTATTTGTTAACTCACTTGCATGAAGTAACAAAAACACAGAGGTTCAGTTTCTGTTTTGGGCACAGTTGGGAAATTGCAGTCAAATTGCATTGGAAATTCAATTTCCAATTATATTCATTTCTTCATCACAAACATAAAATCTTCAAGAAACCTGCACAACTGGGCAGCATAATAGAATGCAATTGTATCTTTTATTCTTTCCAATAAAGGTTATGCTTGATGTATTTAAGCACAATAACCTGGTGTAGTTTTATTAATGCAGTTAAAAGTGACAGAGAAAAACATTTTTAATAATGGTGTTCAGTCCTCCATCTGTGAGAAACTTGATTTAAAATCACTGGACGTGCTTATAAACTCTACTGTATCATTTATTAGTTTTATTGGTGCACACTACTCATTTTTTGAGTGAATTCATTATTCTTTGATATGAAAAACTTCTGAAACATGCCTACAAATGCCAGAGCAACTGGGAAAATGGACACAACTCGAAGAATCTTCTCAAAATGCACAATCATTTAGAAACTTGTAATTCAGATTGGGTGATGTGGCCACTCTATGAGTGGGTCTTGATCCAAGCAAATTAAAACCTGAACCAAAATAAATAATGGCAACTCAACAATAACTTAAATGGTTTAAATGTATCTTACTTACGTTTACTATTTTTCATTTTTTTTTGCATTGATTTGGCTGATTCACCTGGATTGCATTGGTGTGACCAAGCAGAAACTCTACTCCATATTTATTTTCCAGCAACTGTCAGGGAACCTTACGTTATATAATTTTATAACATACACATTGATATCCTCATGGCTGTTTCTAAACTTTTAAAAACTGGTCACAGACCTTTAAATTGACAAAATTATGTCTGTCTGTGACCCTCAAACAAAAGGAGCTAAGTTGGTAGTATTGCAAAAACTTGCACCTTGTTATCTCTGAAGAGACACCAATGATCCCTCTGTGGGCTACAGAGACCACATTCAAGGCCATTCAAGTCTGACTGGCCACCTGTCAGACTGGCCAGCTGGACTCTATTTGGCTCCTGGGAGAAAGAACTTGATAATTTGTCTTTCAATTCTTAATGATTGAGACAATTAACCATCTCAGGGACTGAGTCACACAATACAGAACCCTTCTCAAAGGCAATGTGAAGAATTTGGGTAATGTGGCATGGATCTCTAGCTGGGGGAACCAGTTATCATGTCTTGTTGTACTACAAACACAGTCTGCATTTTACCACCTAACTAGTAGCAGCACGAAAAAGGGGACCTGCCTCAACTGAATACCTGGCTCCCATCTACACTGCTATTACTACAGGGGACTTTGTACCGTCACCTACAAGATTCATTCTGTGAAGTCAACGCTGCTGGAAGAGTACTAATACATCATAGGTTTCAGCTTGACAACCTGTGTGAAAGAATACCTTATTGGACTTTGATGCTGGGCTCTCAAATACATGCGAAACAATAATTATTTTCTCTGTCATTTTTGCGCTGTAAATCTTTACTTTCTCTATCTCTGAGTAAGTGCATGGGAAGCAACATGGTGACCCTCCTCCTGCACTTTGGGAGTGTGAAAATAAACTTTGAGTTCATCCTGTCTTGGGTTTGCTGTGGGTTATTAATTGAAAATTAAATGACACTAAAACAGAGGGGCTGGGAAATATGTCACCACTTATAAAGGCAGAAGCAAGACAAACCACCTTTTTGTTTACAGATAGATAGTGAAGGGAGAAAATAATGCTGTTTAAATTAACACCCTTTGTCTGTAACAAACTGATTAAAAAACTTACTCCATTGTTACGAAATTCTTGTCAAATATCTTCAGTGTATCATCATTATGTAACAAATTTCAAAGATAATACTACTGCAAAGTAAGTTCAAGTGTGTTATTCTCCCAAAAGTATGGTGCAAAATTTGCAATTGGCTCTAATAATCTTGCAGCTATCAAATGATCAGATATTTGAATGTCTAAATGTTCATGAATAACCAATAGAAAACCAAATAATGAAATCCCTGATTTTGTTTTCACAGCTATTGTTCATGAACAACAACTACTATTAAAATGATTAACCAAATTACTCAAAAATTATCTTCACGCTGTTAACTATAATCTTTCCTACTTGCCTTCAAGAGGATGTAGTCCGTTCCCAGTCACGCCTCTTAAATGATTGAGCATCACTTCAATGCATCCACCCGGGAGGAATTTTGACAGAAAGTTTAAGGGATAATAATGAAAGTACCACTTCAAACAGGTCAGCAGGCAAATGGAAAGGTGGTGGTTGAGAAAGAGGAGGGGACTCGGTCACTGCACAGCCACCCATGCCCCCATGCAAATAATGGCTGAATAACTCAGCATTCATTTTAATTTGCTGTTAACACAGCTGCAGGCTTCATGTCAACACACACCATCCCAGAGAAAGCCCACAACCTCTCCTGGTCTCCTTAACTCCAAACCATCCCCAACACCCTTGAATCAGCATCCACCACACCTCCATCCTAACCAACTCCCCGCCCCCTCCTCCCCCCAACCCCAGAGCTGGCCACCAGAAACTGTCCTCTTGGACGATGGACACCCTGGTACTCAGTAGAGAGGGTTATTCACCACCTTACTCCCTCTCAGAGATCATGGCAACTGGTTCCTGTTTTTAAAAATCAATAGTGATTCGCGCCAGAGTGACATCATGCTGGGGGATGGAAATATTCAGTGAGGTTAGAAGATTTGGCTTTAAGCTCACTAGGTATATTATAATACATTCAAATTGATGCAAATCAGGGTTCTTGGCCTTTCTGATCATGAACATTATCTGGGAGGGCCCAGAATGATCAGAAATCTCTCCAGTGCAAATTCTGTTTTTGGCCTCACCGTATATTCTGGCTATGATAGAATTTGTGCTCATGGTTAGTGGACTTCCATATTCCATCCGCCTTGTTGCCAGAAAACTCCAAGAAAAATGCCAAGAACATCAACAGGAATGCTTCATTGCATTCATCAACCTGAATAAAAGATTTGACTCACGAGGCTCTGTGCAACGTGTTTCAGATATTTGGATATCCAAGAAACCTCATCACAATACTGCAACTGCTCCTTGATGATACAGCTGCAATTCTCTTAAATGGAGGATGTGGAACAGCATCATTCAAGGGCAACATGGCTGCCTCACAGTGTCAGGGATTCAAGTTCAATTCCCAGCTTGGGTCATTGTGTCTGAGTTTGCACTTTCTCCTCACGTCTGTGAGAGTTTCCTCAGGGTGCTCCAGTTTCCTTCCACAGTTCAAAGATATGCAAGTTAGATTGATTAGCCATGGAAAATTGCCTTCTAGGGCCCTATTTTACCATTTTAATTCTAAGTGCTAGGCAGACTTAAAACTGGAAGTATTTCAGATCTGACTTTTAAACCCATTCCCAGGTGCCCTCATATGCACTCTGTCTGAAAAAAAATCAGTGATTCCAAGTAGCACTGCAGAAGCCTGAGTGGAGCTTAACGTGCCCAAAATCCTGCAGCCTCGATTGGTGCTTCCAATTGTACATGCGCAGAAAAAAAAAAGACGGAATGCGGCTCCCCTGCCACATCACTCCCGGGACAGCTAATGCCTCCCCTGGCCCCCAACCAGAGAGCCAGCGGACATTCGGCACTTACCTCTTCACTAGCTGCTGTGCCTGAATTGGATTTTTGTAGAGCATGTCTGTTTTGCGCCAATTCTGGATAGGCGAATGCAATGGTAAAGGGGAAAGTGCCGGTATGATTGGGCGTACAGCTCATTAAATCAATTTAAATGTATGCAAATGCATTTAAATTGCCACTGCGTCTGTAACGGGCACGGTCCCAATCGGACCTTGGTAAAGGGGGAACTGGTGCAGAGGTAGTCGAGGAGTGTGTTACTCGCCTCATGCCTGACTTTACATGTTTTCGCACCTGAAAATGGACGCAACACGATAGTAAAATTGTGACCTTAGTGTCGGGGGACTAACAGAGTACATATGTGGGGCTATGGGATAGGGGCTGAGTGGGATTGTGATCATTGCAGACTCGATGGGCCGAATGGCGTCCTTCTGCCCTGTAGGGATTCTATGATTCATTCTATTCTAAGGCTGGGTGATAGACCTCATATTATCTATAATTTCCTTGACAGTGCTATTCATGACATCAAAGCTCAATAGCCCTCTAGTCTGAGTGTTAAGTACTGTCCAGATGGTAAACTCTTTAACCTCAGTTGCCCCAAGTGCCAAAATTAAACTGACCACCAGAGACATACATGATCTATGGTTTGCAGATGGCTGCAGAGTTGCTTTCCACTCTGCATCACTCGGCATCCCTTCAGTTCAACATATTAACCAATGTCTGGTCAGCTAAATATTCCACTTTCTATATATGACAAAGGAGATTCTCTTGAAAATACTGAACACTTCCCATATCTTGGCAGTTACCTCTTTCAAAAGGTCACTGTTGGTGAGGAAATCCAGCTGCATCAGCTCAGCCTTCAAATGTTTGACAACAAAGACCTCTGCAAGTCAACAAAATGTACAGAGCAATTGTTGTCACTACACTCACTCTAAACTGCACTGAAACAAGGACTGTGTAACTGCGACACATAAGAGTGCTGGAGAAACTCTATCAGCAACGCACACTCTGGATTCAACGGGAAGGCTGCTGAATGAACACTACTTCTAGAAAAAATGCTCCCCAAGCACTCAGGCAAAACTGCAAAACCAACTTCAATGAATTGGACATTGTGTCTAGATAGCTGAAACATGGTAAGAAGTCTCACAACATCAGGTTAAAGTCCAACAGGTCTGTCCAATGCCAGCATCTCCACATGATTGCTAAAGTGTGCCAGATCCTGTTTTTGCAACTCCCAGTATAGCAGGGGAGGACAAAGAAAACACTTCAAATACATGCTGAAACTCTCCTTGAAGCACAGCAGCAATGACTTTAATAACAGGGAGGAACTTGCTACCAATCATTCAAAATGACAACAATTTGTCAATCAAACTGTCATACCTTGAGTCACAATGTCTTAATGATAAAATAGTGTCAAAACAGAAAAAGTGAGTAAGGGAAAAAAATCCTGCATTCAGGATCCCACTATCTTGTGGGACAGCCTGCCCCACATGCCCAAGATCTCTGGGTCAAGAATCAGCCTGTTCAGTCCCACAGAGTCCAAACTTGGACTCTAAAGGGACATTATCCTCAAATTAATAATGACAGAAGAGAGCTCAAACACTACAAACAATTAGTTTTGAACATAGTGTGGCTAATAACAAACAAATAATACTTAATCACTGCAATTGTTTGTTACTTGTGATATTGCCCATGAGGTATTGTTTTCATATGCTGTGATAACTGATATGAGTTTGAGATTTTGGGTTATAGATTTTGATGGTGCTGGTAAAAGATCAAAATGAGGCGTAAATTTGAAGAAATTGATTGCTGAAACGCTGTGAAGGAGGGAAGAGCATTTCTGTTTCTCTTGGCTTCACATCAAACCTCACCAAATACTTTTCCTTACCATTTTGGTGGCCAGCAGTAGCCAAACCACATTCATGCTAGCAAAACTGGTACCAACCACATCGATGCCATTTAAAGAAAAATTTGCCAAATGCCAATGCCAAATCAAAGAATGTACAAATTAGCTGCTAAAATCAGGATAATGCATCCTTAGAAACTTATCAGAATTGCTCCTAAATGGGCTCCACTGTATAGTTTCACTTTCTAAGAGTAGAATAGCATTTTGGTACAAAAAAGAACACAAACTGTTTGTGAATGAGAAGAAGAAATTGCTGTCTTACTAAATGTAGCAATGCTGTAGAGAAACAACATCAAAGAGGAGGCAGCTTAATTAAAAGCATCACTGGGATTTTCACATCTCATAAATTACTTATCCTGATTACATCCTGTCTTTGACTTCATTCATAATATTGTTACTTATAATAGTTACTGGATTCATTTGTAGTAAAAAGATCATGCATAACTTTTTAGTCTCACAAGTAACAAGCAGTCAACATAATGTGTGAGTTGTTTGCAATGATGAAGGATTGTTACAAACATAAGTCATATTTGAGTTAATACAGATAGGGCTATTTGAATAATAAGAACTGAAAATTTCTTCTTTTACCTGTTTCAGTTGAAATGCTCAATTTCTTTTTTCATATTTGTATGTGTGCCTGTTTCCCTGTCTCTCTCTCTCTCTCTTAGTCTCTTGCTTGTCTGTGTTGCTTCCTGTTGGTGTTCCTTATGTAACAGACCTACTTCCATTAGTAGTCAGGAGAAGCTGCCCTCAAGCCTGCTTGCAATGCCCCTCAAATGAAAACTGAAGTCACCTAGCAACGGAGCAGCAATAGGCACCGTTAAGTGAAGCATCATTGATAAGTACTGCCCTTTCTGAATCTAAATACAGCTACAATAAATGAATGGAAGAGATTACAGTGCTCATCTACCAATCTTTCAATGAACTAATGTTGGTCAAGGTGTCCAATTGATTTATTATTGTAATTCAATGGAAACCTAATGACACTGTGAGCACAGGGAATTATTTTAGTTGTGGAACATAATTCTAACAGTTTTTATAGGATTAAGTCTTCCTAATTCAACACTGATTTGGAATTAATTTTCTTTGCATTGATTTGTTGCCATGATTCAGATCTTTAAGGATCTATGGGCTAGAATGTTAGGTACAAGGTTCGGGTGTATGCCCTACCCTGAGGTATGTGAAATTGCTCGTGAGGACATTGTAAGCACACCATTGACAGTCAAGAAGCTAATTTAGTTGAATTAAACACCAATTGACTTGAATTTTACATTGCTTATCTGTCTTTACAGTGGAGAAATTGATAAGGTGTCTTTATGTTTAAACTGTAATCTCAATCCAGGATGGGATAAAAGATCCGGGCTCAAATAAAATTAACAAATGTTTCTGGGGACATAGCTCTGTGTGTGTTTGCACTGCCCAGATGCTGGTGTCATAGTTTTTCCATTGATAATTATTTTTCATGAATCAGTAGCTCCCTCAGACAGCTCCACAACTGCTTGTTCCCTTGAAGGAATATGAGAGTGTCAACTTGCACCCTCTTCTCTTCTCTCCACCTCCACCCACCCCCATGGTAATGCTCAGCCTTTCATAGTTCCTGTTTCATGGTGGCTGATTGGCCAGTGTGAAATTTCACTCTGAGGTTGATCACGGTCAGAAGCGTGTTTCACACCCATACCTGGGTCCACCAAGTGTATGACCTTAGGCTATAAATTTCTTTGCAATGCATCTATGCTTGGCTGTTAGGCATCTTGGTCTGATTTATTCCCATGTTTTTTATCATTAATGTAGCCGCTATCAGGAATTGAGCAGATTACTGGGGGGTAAGAATTTAACCTAGATCCTTCCCAGCTGATCTGGTATACCTTGGCATATGAAGAAAAAGCTGAGATCAATGTCCAATTCTACAAAATGACTGATAGAAAAATAAGAGGATTCAATTAATATATGCAACATTAGAAAACACCTCATTTTGTGAGCTCTTTAGTCAGTACATAATCCTTTGTCTGTAATTCTGTGCATAACACACTGCAGAATCTAATCCTACAATTTGTATCACAATTAGAAAGTAGCACAAGCCTGAACCATTTTCTGCTATATTTTTCTGTTCTAGGTGCTTATGGAGGGAGCCTTCATTTATACATTCAAAATGCAACTCAACCATCTGGAATAACTGGACAATTAGGGATAGGGAATAACTGCTGACCAAGCCAATGATGCGCACATCCCAGGAATGAATAAAAAATAAAATACCTTGTTTTTAATTGAAACCAAGATAAAAACATTTAGTAGCAACATCTAACACCAATGTCGTCAAATTGTCAATTGTCCTTTATTGCCAGATGTAGTCAGCCATGGCTCAGGTTGTAACACACTCATCACCCAATCATAAAGTTCCTGATTCAAATCCCACTTCAAGGCTTGATCACAAAACCAAAGCTGACATAATAGTGTAGTTCTGAGGGAACACTGCAGTGTTGGAGGTGCCATCTGTTTAAAATAAATATTGGGGGTTGATGCCATGAACAGCCTGGAAGCTTTGGCGGGAGACCTAACTGTAATGAGGCATCAAAGCTTAGCATGTTTGAGTCTTCAGGTGGTAGTTACAAATACATTATTTTCAGTAGTATTCACTACATAGAAAGACAAAGCAGAAACCTTGGCTGAATTTTGTGCTCTTAGCACAGGGATACTAAGACCAATTGTAGAAACCTAATCTTTAATCTAATGATATATCTCAGAACTGGATGGAATTTGACACCTCGCATGATTTAAAGGAACTATCTTTCCCTACCAATAGAACTTTATGGGAATTTGTTAAAAATGGTACAAGAACAAATTAATTAAAAACAAAACCTCAGACATATTTCTTAAAAAGAAAACTGGCTAGGATAACATTTACCACCAATTTGAGTCCCCTGAGGACATAGTGCTGGGCATTCTTGACCTGCTACAGTTTGTTGTGGTAGTGCAATTCAATATTATTTTTACTAGTGTCTTATCTGTTCAAAAGCAACATCCTCTCTCAAGCCATCATGCTCAGCATCAAGGTGCTAATCAAGCAAAACCAGCTCAGCTAGGTAAAACATATTGCTCATATGCCTGACCACAAGACCCAGAAGCATCTGTTCTACTTGGAAATCCATCACATCAAGGAAATTCCAGTAGTACAGCAAAATGCATTGAAGATATTCACAAAGCATCCCTGAAGACATCAAACATTTCTCCCGATTCCTGGGACTCCCTGGCTTGTGATCAACCAAAATGGAGAAGGTCCATTGGAAAAAACGCCAATCACATTGAGAGTCCTCATCGGGAACATGCAGAGCTGTGGTTGGAGAGACTGCACAAACGTCAAATGACTCACTGGCCCGATGCTTCAAGCATCACCTTCCCCTGTCGGTGGCAGAGTCTACAGACGGTGCACTGGACATATTAGTCACCTCAGAGCCAATCAAACTGGAATGGAAACAAGTCATCTTTAATCAAGTAGAACTGCCAAAGAAGGTCTTACTAGCCAAGTGACTTGGTAGTCACTTGAGAGAGCAGTTAACCACATTTATGTGCAGCAGGAGTCACAGACCAAGAAACAATAGCAGATTTATATCCTCAAAGGCCATTGATGAACAAACTGGGTGTTTACGACAATCAAATAATTCATATTCACTTTTACTGCTTTTTTTGAAAACTATATTTAAATTCTTAAATTGCCAGTTGAGATTACTGGTCATATAATATCAGCGGCTACAATACTCTATGATTATTGGTGACTGCCCCCTTAAATTTGTTTACAAAATACCCCACTTGCCATCAATGTCTCCAATCCGTTCACTTTAGAAGGTCATTTGTAGCCATCACACATTAATCCAAAAACTGTCTCTTACATCTAACAAGTGTCAACACTGAGTAATAGGTCATCTACTCTTGTATGATAACCACAGCTTCTCATTAGTTTGTGTGTTGGATTCTGTCTTTCGCAGTGAGTTTGGTGCTTTTTATCTGAAATCCATTTTTTTGTTTAAAATTCCCCTGCTAGATGCATTGCTTGCAAAGCAGTGGTTTTAAAATTCCAAGCACTCTTTAGCAAAAAGCCAGAGAAGATATTAGAATCTTCTCACATTTCAAATCAGGAGAGAAACAGAATAGTAAACAAAGGTCATATCCGTACAATGATCCTGCACGTTTTCAAATGAACAAACAAAAAAAGCATTTAATCAGCAGAACTTGGAGGTATATTTTCCCCCCTTCAAAGTTCTTTCAATATTGTTACAATATTTTAATATCTGCTGATCAGAAGTGATAGCAATTAATCATTTAACTTCTGTTGAATTTGTTATTGGCTCAGTGATTAGCACTGCTGCCTCATAGTACCAGGGACCTGTGTCCGATTCCCAGCTTGGATCACTGTCTGTGCAGAGTTTTCATGTTCACCCTGTGTCTGCATGGGTTTTCTGCTTCAGTTTCCTCCTACAGTCCAAAAAACGTGCTGATTAGGTGCATTGGCTATGCTAAATTTGCCTTCAGTGTACCCAAACAGGTGCTGGAGTGTGGCAACTAGGGGATTTTCACAATAACTTAATTGCAGTGTTAGTGTAAGCCTACTTATGACACTAATAAATAAACTTTAATTGCAGGATAAATGCCTGTACAATGCTAGAAAGCATGGCTCGCTTTTAATGCTGTTTTCACATTCTTCTTACTAAATTAACACCGAATATGCAAAACTGAAGCAAAGGTTTTTATACAATTCTTGAATGAGTGAAACTTCATCAAAATAGTCAACAAAAATTTTTCTTGATACCTCTTCTTGTCTGATCTAATTCCTGATATCAGTCCTCCTTTGACAGTGATGCCAAGCTTCTGAACTGAACCCAACTCCTTATGGCAAGATCACACATTCATTTAATCACCATAAAATGGAAACTGTTCCACCCTCAATATGAGGTGGCCTGACAAACAGAGAATGAAGCTATAAGTGTAATGCTTTTGCTAAATTCAGTTATTGCGATTGAAGAGAATTTGAACAATCTAAATTGAAAAACATTGGTACATGCAGGATGCACTTGTGAGCCATAGGCTAATTCTTTTAAGTTGGTAAACCAATATTAAGGATCATCTTGAGAGAGGAGGAATGATATTATTAACTACATTTGACGAGAAGTGCGGCCATGGAAAGTTTGGTTCAATGAAGACGGCTGACATCAAGTATTGAGTTGGAAGGGTACGACTGACATCAAAAGTGATTTTGTGTGAGGAAGATTGAAAGGAGCTGGGCCAGATGAATTGGGAGTACAAGTTAGAATGGAATCTCTGTACCATTGTATTCATCTAATGATTCTTTTTCAACAATAACTGTATTCTGTGCTGACCTTGTCCTTCCTTCATAAATCTAATCTCTGTTCTAAATGAAAGTACAGGGTCTTTTATTTCCCTCTGTGCAAAATTGTATGTTATTTAACATGGGCTTTTGAAGAGACTTTCATGGTCTTAATATGGCTTCAATAAGCAGTTTTCCTTTACCTTTTTGATTGCAAATTTCTTCACACAATCATCAGATTAACTGAGTCCCATGGTAATAATGGGAGAAGGGTAGGATTTTGCATCCCTGTGTACCACTGGTGGAAATGGCGCAGGGATGCAAAAAATTGCAGGAACCAAGAAACGGAATTTCCAACAGCGAGGTTTCCTGCATTCCCCTGCCAGTAATGTAATACGGTTCCCACCCAGAAAAGTCGGGAACATTGATTGAATTCATTACAGTATCATTAGTGGGCAGTCCTGCAGTAACCTACCCTCATGTGTGATAAGCCATCCTGAGGTAAATCACCGTCATGATTTACAACAGCTTTTGAAAAATAGGAACTTGGTGAGCTCACTTCCAAGGTAGAGTTCAGGGGTGAGTGTACAGGTTGCTACAGACCATCAGGTACTCCAAGGGAGGGAGGACACCAAGCAGATTTGTGAGTTTTTCGAAGATTTCCAACTGTTCATGAAGGGCTGATGAATTCTGTTTATGGCGCATGCTGGGGAATTGAGTTTGCTGATGAGGGGGTGAGAGGGTGTGAGGGGAATGTGGGTTGGGGTGACCTCATACTCATTTCCAGAATGGGGTCAACATCTCCCTGAATAGTGATGGGTCACTTAAATATGATGGTAAAAGGAGATGGGATTGTCATATCACAATTCTTAATTCCCACACTAAAGTCAAAAATCTGCTCTCTATCTCCCTCATCCAAGAAGTTCCCGCTCTAGAAGTCTGCATGTTACAGAGAAGGAGGTGCTGGAAGTCTTAAAGCACATCAAGGTAAATAAATTCCCGGGACCTGATGAAGTGTACCTCAGGAAATTGTGGAAGGTTAGAGAGGAAATTGCAGGTCCCCAGCAGAGATATTTGAATTATCAATAGTCACAGGTGAGGTGCCTGAAGATTGAAGAATGGCAAACGTTGTGTCTTTATTTAAGAAGAGCTGGAGTGAAAAGCTTGGGAATTACAGACCGGTGAGCTCACATCTATGGTGGACAAGTTGTTGGAAGATATTTTGAGAGACAGAATCTACAGGCATTTAGAGACGCAAGGACTGATTAGGGACAGTCAGCATAGCTTTGTGAGTGGAAAATCATGTCTCACAAACTTGATCAGTTTTTTGAGGGGGAAACAAAGGAGGTAAATGAGGGCAGTGCAGTTGATATTGTCTTTATGGGCTTTAGTAAGGCCTTTGACAAGAAACCCCATGGTATGTTGTTGCATAAGGTTAAATCTCATGGGATCCAGGGTGAGGTAGCTAAATAGATACAAAATTGGTTTGATGACAGAAGCCAGAGGATGGTTGTACAGGGTTACTTTTTATACTGGAGATATGTGACCAGTGGTGTGCCTCAAGAATTGATGCTGGGTCCACTATTATTTATCATTTATATTAATGATTTGGATGAGAATATAGGAGACATGGTTAGTGATTTTGCAAATGACACCAAGACTGGTGGCATAGTGGACAGTGAAGAAGGTTATTTCCGATTGCAATGGGATTGTGATCACTTGGGCCAGTGGGCTGACGAATAGCAGATGGAGTTTAATTTGGATAACTGCAAGATGATGCATTTTGGTAGATTGAACCAGAGCAGGACTTATTCCATTAGTGGTAGGGTAATGGGGAGTGTTCCAGAACAAAGAGATCTAGGGGTACATGTTCACAGCTCCTTGAAAGTGGAGTCACAGGATGACAGAGTGGTGAAGAAGGCATTCGGCATGCTTAGTTCCATTGGTCAGAACATTGAATACAGGAGTTGGGACGTCTTGTTGAAGTTGTACAAGACATTGGTATGGCCACACTTGGAATACTGTGTTCAGTTCTGGTCACTCGATTATAGAAAGGATATTATTAAACTGGAAAAAGTGCAGAAGAAATTTATTAGGATGCTACTGGGACTTGATGGTTTGAGTAATAAGGAAAGGCTGGATTGACTGGGACTTTTTTCTCTGGAGCATAGAAGACTGAAAGATGACCTTATAGAGGTCTATAAAATAATGAGGGGCATAGATCAGCTAGATAGTCAATATCTTTTCCCAAGGGTAGGGGAGTCTAAAACTAGAGGGCATCCATTTAAGATGAGAGGGGTGAGATTCAAAAATGTTCAAAGGGGCAAGTTTTTCTCAGAGAGGTGGTGAGTGTCTGGAACAAGCTACCAGGAATTTGTGGCGCACAAATTAGCCGATGTATTTGCGACATTTTAATAGTGACTACATTTCAAAAGCACTTGGAATCATAGAATCCTACAGTGCAGAAGGAGGCCATTCAGCCCATCAAGTCTACACCAATCACAATCCCACAAAGGCTCTATCACCATAACCCAGTGCTTTTATCCCAGCTAGTGTTCCTGACACTAAGGGACAACTTGGCATGGCCAATCCACTAACCCACACATTTTTGGACTGTGGTAGGAAACCGGAGCATCTGGAGGCAGACACGGAAAGAATGTGCAAACTCCACACAGACAATGACCTATGCCATGAATCGAACCTGAATCCCTGGTACTGTGAGGCAGAAGTGCCAAACACTATGCTACCATGCCATCCATTTCATTGGATGAAATATGCTTTGGGATGTTCTGAGGTCATGAAAGGTGCATGTATAAATCGAGTCTTTTTTCTCATTATCATTTTACTGTGTTTATATTTCATGTAATCATTCATCTCAATGTGGAATTCCCTGTAAGGAACTGCAAATTAACTCTAGTAACCTGTCTCTCACTTTCATCTGTTTTACACTTTCATTTTCTTGTTCTTCCATGGATTGGTCATGCTAAATTGTCCTTTAGTGCATTCCAAATATTTGCTCAAAGACAATTGCAGTTCACATATTTGCATCATTGCATTTGTATTGGGGCACATCACATAGGGCAAGCATGTCCCAAACCAAGGGTACAATTCTTATTTCCTTAACCAAATGCAATAATTTTAGATAAACAATGTTGCTTACTGAGGAATTGTTTCAGGCATTTGGATTGTTTGCAATTTGCCATAAATTTCCCAATATTGCTAAGCAGCCTTATGTTTTGAACTGTTTGGTGATATTCATAGAATAATACAGTGCAAAAGTGGTCCTTTGGCCCGTAGAGTCTGCACCAACAAGCAAGAAAGCATGAAATCATAGCTAATCCCGATTACCAGCACTTGGTCCATATTGGATTGCCTTCAATTGTAAGAATCATAAACATTCTTTTGGAAGCATCAATGGTAAGCAGAACTTTTTGCTAGTCATCACATATTGTTTACACATTGATTCAATAGAAATCTTGCTGTCAGTTCAATTTCCATCCTAGAGATTTGAGTGCAAAAATCTAGATTAACATCTCAGTGCAGCACTGAAGGAATGTTGAAATGTCAGAAGTGCCGTTTATGGTGTGCAATCATTCTGTGTTTGACTATGAGAGTCTGGTAATTGATCTATGATCACTGTGCTTAAGTAGTTAAGCTTGAGTGGTGACTCACAGAAAAGTAAAAACACACAGAAGTTTTAAGTAGCTAAGGACTAAAGCATGGTGTTAGACATTTTAAAGCATTGTGTAGATAAAGTTCCAGCAAATTTAGAAACTGTCATCCCTCATTGCTTTGAGGAAAAACAATAGCTAAAAAAACAACAAAGTAGCAATGAAAATGATGAAGCAAAGTTTAAATTTACAGACTCCTGCACCTATTAAACAAGCAGGCGCATGGGGGAGAACACAGGAAGCAACACAATACGCAACAGAGAGAAGGCCACTAACAACAGTAGAACGGAACACAGCAAGGACACAGGATCACAGCGACAAAACAGGACACAACAACTAGGGAAACATGAACAACATGGCGTAACAGGTGTAAGGACCTGGGAATTTCACAATAACTTCATTGCTGTGTTAACATAAGCCTTACTTATGACTAATAAATAAAACTTTTTTTTTTTACGGATGATAAATACCGGGGATGAAAATATAGCTTCACTGACCATCCTACCAAACCAAGAGCACTCCAACAACTTATTGTGCAAAAATAAACAGAGGACAACAACACGGGACTGGGAAAACACAGAACCCGTCCCACCTAAGCCCAGTGACAGCCACAACCTCCAACCCCCCCTGAAAAAAGACCTCGGAAAGAATAGAAGAACACAACCAACTACAGAACCAAAATTATAGGAACCTACAAGGGAAACAAAGGACATCAAAGAAATCCCAAACACCACAGGGAGAAAGAGAGAGGACACGATGAGAAAAGGAAACCCCAAATCTCACCAGGGATGAACTATTTAAAATGATTAAAAAAAATTACTGACAAATTTGAACCAAAGAAAGGGTGGAGATGAGGGAAATAAATTACTGGACAAAGGAGGAACAGGGAAGGGGGAAAGGAATATTTAGATGGCAAGCTATCATCCTGGAGTGAAAACAGGGAAACAGGGATACCTCCACAACACATTGGAAATCAATCCAACTGGACAGAAACAAAGAGCAACACACTGACCCCCTGAAGAGGAAACAGGAACACATTCGACATTGCAAACAGGAGCACTAAGGCCAGACACAAAACACAATGGAAAACAAAATCTAGGAAGAACAGGAGTGTAATGCAAAATACAACACCAAATCTACAAATGAACTGGCATGTTACTAGGCACATAGGAAAACAGAATAACACACCCCTGGGGCAGACAGCAGCCCGACACCTCCAAAGAGGATTCCAAAGGGAGGAACCAGGGGAGAAAACGACTGACAATAACCACACCAGCCCACCCCAATGGGGAAAGACACAAAGGGAACAAACAATTCAGGGGTAGAGGGAAAACACTTGGGACCCTCCACCCTACAGGAATAGGACATAGCAGGAACAGCAACACGCAATCAAACAAGAATGCTCAGAACTCACAAAGCAGTAATAGCAAGACATCCAAACACACACCAAAAAAAAGCTACAAACATTCCAAAGAACAACCCAATATCTATAAAATATTCCAATGCTTACATTTTACAGTAGTCTTGAACTATAGTAAGGACCTTCTTAAAGACAAGGAAGCAACCATACTAGAGATAAATAAATTCATAAATATGCAGGACCACGTACCAACAATTAGCAATAAGCTCTTTCAAGTGGGATGGGATAACATACACTGGACAGAAGGCGCAGCTCTACACATGATCTCAAAATGGTTGATGGCTTTAAACTAAAGCGCACAGAAGCCCAAGCAGAGAAACATGCAACTAGGGATAACACATCCCCTCAGTCATGAACCTGAGCATGATTTTCCAGCTGACAGAAACACAAAGAAGGACCTTAGACAAGGTTCTTTCCTTTGTACCTACAGCAAATCTTAAACCCAGCCAAATGGAGGGAAATCTCAAAGATTTCTACAGAAAGATATAACTAGTAAGCTACTTTGAAGGGGAAAGTTGGACAGACTCCCATTCATACCAAAATCCAAATAGAAACTCCCCAAGGACAAGGCACCAGAATTCATTGCAGTAACAAGGGTTAAAACAGCAAGGATTCTATGAATAAAAAATAAACCAAATCTCACTGAAAACAGACCATAAAGAACTCAGGGGAACAGGTTCATAATAATAAACTGGCAGACAAAGATTGCAACATTGTCATCATTGACACACAGCAATTTCTAGTGGAAGCACTTAGACAACTCCACAACAGGGAACACTACACAACTAGATAAGCCTACATATCCAGAAACCAGGCATTGGGAACATCCTAGATCAATTATTAGGCAGACAGACCTGATGAGGCGATAATTCAATTACTGCACCTGGTACTGACTAGGAATGATTTTGAATTCAATAGCAGGCACTACCTACAGGTCAAGGAGTCAGCCAAGTTTGCACCAGCATATGCAAACATCTGCATAGCAGAATGGGAAAACAGTGCATTTAAGAAATGCTCTTAAGAAAACCTTTAAGAAAGGTTAAGAAACCTTTACATTACTACAGATACCTGGATGATATCTGGGAAGTATGACCACACACTGAGGTAGAAATGGAGGACTTTGCCAACACACTAAACAACCACCACTCATCAATTAAAATCAAAATGACAGTGCATTAGGACCGAATCGACTTCCTTGACATGACAGTATTTAAGGCACCACAGGAGAATGCAAACACCTGTAAATTGGCCACTAAAGTATTCTTCAAGCCTACGGACACACATGCACCTGTACGCACACACAGCCATCACCCACGACGTACACTTAGGGGCTTAGTAAAATCAGTCTTCCCGCTTCTACTGCATATGCAGCAAACAGACAGACTTTGAAAAGGCAACAACAACCCTTTTCCAAGCATGTAAATGGAGAGGGTACACCAAGAAGTTCCTGAGACACCTCAAATCAAACTTCCTAAGATCAAAAGGACAGGCAGCGCTGAAAAAGATAGGGAAATCCATCATATTACTGATCATCACATACACCCACAGGGTCGAAAAGTAAATAGAATAGTGAAAAACAACTTGGAAAAGTTAAAAACAACAGCGTTATAAAAGCCTACAAATAATACAAAAAGCTGAAGACATGCTAGTCAGAAGCTGGATTAAATGACCCAAGGAGGGGAAATGTAGAAGCACAAACTGCAGGACTACAAACATCTGGTAACACCGAAGGAAATAAAGAACCACCATACCAACACCAGTGAGCAGTAAAGTCAAAAATCAAATGCGACCAACACAATTTAGTGTATGCCATCCAATGTAAAACAGCAAGGTAAAATACATAGGAGAACGGGCAACACACTGAGGGAAAGAATCTCAAGACTTCTCAGTGAGATTAGGACAGAGAAGGAAAATAATGCCGTAAACCATGCCAGACATTTCATGCAACATGACATGGAAGCCCCAAGTATTATGGGACGAGGCATAAATGTTTATTGGATCACAGCAGCAAGAAAATGAGCTGAGAACAAGTGGATCTTTGGAATGAAAACCCCATTCCTTAATGGCCTAAACCTAAAACACGGAAACACACAAACTACACAAGAACAGGGATAGATAAGGATCTTACAGGGTAACCACCCAGAGCAATTGAAAGATAAATAATGAACAGAAACCAATAACACACTCACGTAAACACCACAGGAAGGAAACATAACATAACTGGGAAACTATAACCCAAAGATGATTCAACCATCCCCAAAACAAATCTCTTGCCATCTCCACCCCAGACTTGTTCCCGAACAAATGCCAATGACAAAGCAGAGAAGAAGGATACAAGGGAACCACAACAAGGAGGAGATGATATGGAATAAGGAGGTGGCACAGGAAATCAATTCCAAGGACAGAAGGCAAACAGATAAGGGATAGACAGAGGAAAGCCAACATTGTAAGAAGACAAACAGGTAAGCCATTCATCTGTGGGCAGCACAGTTGCATAGTGGTTAGCACTGTTGCCACACAGGGCCAGGAACACAGGCTGGTTTGGATTTCTACCTGTGTGGAGTTTGCATGCTCTTCCCATGCTTGTGTGGGGTTCTGCCAACCATTCCGGTTTCCTCCCACACTCAAAAGATGTGCTAGTTAAGTGAATTGGCCGTACTAAATTCCCCCCTGGTGTAACTTCATTACATTGCTAATGTAACCCTATTTGGGACACTAATTAATTAATTTATACAGGAATAAACTAATAAATTGTCGATGAAATAATTTTTGCACTGTTATCAAAAGACCCATCCTCATATCAAACCCATAAACCATCCGAATAAATGGGAATGTCCCTATACCAAATTGCTCCGCCAACTAGTGCCCCCCAATCCAATACATATTACCCAAATCCACACCACAACATCCTGCCCACCACAATACAAAACACCCACAAAAAATAAAAAGTTATCCCATCCCACCAGTGCTGGGAACCTGTCAGCCCACCCACCCTAACAGCACACACAGGGGCGAAAGCACCAGACAGGGGAGGACAACAAATCTTCAACCAACAATCTATCCACCAACATTCCTACCAGAAAACCCGCAGGACTTTTTTTATCCCACTGCCTGACCTCCACCCTGCCGTTGCCCACTTACTATCCCCTTAGTAGCCCACTTGCAAACAAAATCTTTCTCCCCCACCCCTCCGATAAAACAGAATCTGACTCAGCAATGGCCACCAAACCTCCCCAGCTATAAAACCGCCAAAATAAAACTCTCCAATACACACACCAGTTGGACATACATCCCAGCTCCCAGGAACATGTAAACCCCTGACTTAGCAGCCCCCTCCCCCTAATACACACCGCCTCAACTGCCACCTCCCTCCGCAACCACCTAAAATACGACAGAACACCATCATCATGTTTTCCTTTGTTCTTTCTTCCCCCTCCCCCACCTACTTCTTCTCTTCCACCACATGGAGTACCCTTCACTCACCATCCCTCACAAGAAAAAAAACACAGGTAATATTATGTAATATATAAGAAAAAGGCCCAGGAGGCAAAAAGACAACAATCCACAAGATAAGGGCAAGGCATCACAGGGAGCAACAAGCATTGGGCGTGAGCTGAAAGAAAAATGGCAGAGCATGAAGGAAAGGGAACATGTCCTCTTTCTGTCAGACCCCAAACAATTCTATAGGACTACTGCTCACTTTGTTAACTTCTCCTTACTTTTCATTATTAATTCCTCAGACTCAATTTCTATAGACTACTGCTCACTTTGTTAACTTTTCTTTTTGAAAACTAGAAATTCTTCCTATCTGTCTTTATATTTCAAGCTTTTTACTCTCGTACTCTCATTTTTCCTTCCTTATCAATTGTTATTCTTTGCTGTTTTTAATACTCTGTCCAATCTTGTGACCTTCCATCCATCTGTGATTCATAGTGTCATCGAATTATATACCGCAAGAAAAGAGACTCTTTGGCCCATTTGTGCCTACACCAGCTATCAAGTACCTATCTACTTTGATCCCATTTCCAGCAATTAGCCTGATCCTTGAATGCTATGGCATTTCAAGTGCTCATCTAAATGCTTCTTAAATGTTCTGAGGTTTCCAGCCTCTACTATCCTTTCAGGGAGTGAGTTCCAAATTCCCGTCACAATCTGGGTGAAAAAGGTTTTCCTCTTGTCTCTGATATACCTTCTGCCCCTTGACTTAAATCTATGCCCACTGGTTATTGATCTGTGCTAAAGGGAAAAGTTCTTTTATAACCACTCCATCTATGCCCCTCAAACACACACCTCAATCAGATTCCCCTCAGCCTTCTCTGCTCCAAGGAAAACAACGCAGTCTCTCTTGATAATTGAAATGTTCCAGCCCAGACAACATCCTGGAGAATCTCCTCTGCACCTTCTCCAGTGCAAATTCAGTAAAGAATTAATGAGTTGCAACTGTCTTGTTTGAGTTGATACTAAAAGTGTTACGTAAAGAAATAATTGAATTACTGTCCTTGTTTGTCTCATTAAACTGGAATGCTTGTAAGCTGTTTAAATTAAAGCTGTATAACAAATCACTTCCTTCTCATAATATGACAATCAGAAATGCACCTAGTACTACAGCTGCGACCTAACCAACATTTTATACAGCTCCATCATAATATCTTTGCTCTTATATTCAATGCTTTGGTTAATAAAGGCAAGTATCCTATATACCTTCTTAACCATCTTGTCTATTAACCATAAGAATATAAGAACTGGGTGCAGGAGTAGGCCATTTGACCCCTCGAGCTTGCTTCACCATTCAATAAGATCTGCCTGTCCACCATAACACTTAATTCCTTTACTGTTCAAAAATTTATCTATCTTTTCCTTAAAAGCATTCAACGAAATAGCCTCAACTGCTTCACTGAGCAGGGAATTCCACTGATTCACAACTCTTTGTATGATGAAGTTCCTCCTCAACTCGATCCTAAATCCCCATTGTTTTGAGACCATGCCCTCTAGTTCTGGTTTCATCTGCCAATGGAAACAACTTTCCTGCCTGTACCTCATCTATTCCCTTTGTAATTTTATTTGCTTCCAAAAGATCTCCCCTCATTCTTCTAAATTCTAATGAGTATAGTCCCAGTCCACTCTGTCTCTCCTCATAAGCCAATCCTCTCAACTCCAGAATCAATCTAGGGAATCTTCTCTGCACCCCCTCCAGTGCCAATATATCCTTTATCAAGTAAGGAGACCAAAACAGTACTCCACGCCTTACCAGCACCTTATACAGCTGTAACATCACGTCCCTGTTAAACTCCATCGCTCTAGTAATGAAAGATAAAATTCCATTTGCCTTCTTAATTACCTGCTGCATCTGCAAACCAACTCTTTGTGATTCATACACAAGGACACCCAGGTCCCTCAGCACAGCAACATGCTGCAATGTTTTACCATTTAAATAATAGCTCATTTTGCTGTTATTCTACTAAAATGGATGATATCACATTTACCAATATTGTACTCTATCTGCCAGACCTTTATCCACTCAAACTATCTTTATCCCTTTGCAGATGCTCACAGCCTCTGCACACTCTGCTGCAGGCCTACCCCTGCTCCCAGTACTCATCTTAGTGTCATCTGCAAACTTTGACACACAACACTTGGTCCCCAACTCCAAATCATCTGTGTAAATTGTAAACAATTGCGGTCCCAATGCTGATCCCTGAGGCACATTGTTAGTCACTGATCATCAACCAGAAAAACATCCATTTATCCCCACTCTTTGTTTTCTGTTAATTAACCAATCCTCTATCCATGCTAATACATTACCCATAACACTGTGCACCTTTATCCTATGCAGCAGCTTTTTGTGCAGCACCTTATTGAATGCCTTCTGGAAATCCAAATATACCATATCTGCAAGTTCCCCATTGTCCATCACACTCATAATATCCTCAAAGAATTCCACCAAATTAGCTAAACATGATTTGCCTTTCATAAACCAATGTTGTGCCTTCCCAATGGGACAACTTCTATTCAGGTATCTTGCTATTTCTTCCTTAATGATAGATTCAAGCAGTTCCCCACTTCAGAAGTTAAGCTTCTATAAGTGTATCCGAGCAGGCGGAAGATTGTGGTGACGAGGAGATTTTCACAGTAATTTCAATGCTGTGTCAATGTAAGCTTACTTGTGACTAATAAACAAATTTGGATGTACCTGCCTGCTGTCTTCAAAGACATATAGATATTCACACCAAAGTCCCTCTGATCTTCTGTACTTCCTAATGTCCAACCATTCATTATAGTCCTCGTCTTGTTTGTCCTCCCAAAATGTATTACCCCACACTTTCCAGGATTAAATTCCATTTGCTACTGTTTGCCTATCTAACCAGACAATAAGTATTGTCCTTTAATCAAGGGCTTTGCTCTTCGGTATTTGCCACATCACAATTTTTGTGTCATCTGTGAACTTACTTATCATACCTCCTAAATTCAAATCCAGTTCATTAATGTACGCTACAAACAACAAAGGACCCAGCACTAATCTGTGTAGAACACCATGGTACATCGGTTTCCAGTCACTAAAACAAACTTCAACCATCATCGTCTACCTCCCACACTAAGCCACTTTTTGATCCAGATTGCCATCTTCATCAGCCTCCCATGTGAGAGTTTGTCAAAAGTCTTACTGAAGTCCATGTGGAGTACACCAACTACACTACCTCATCTACATACCTGTTCACCTTCCTGAAAAATTCAATCAAATTTATAAGGTATGATTTCTCTTTGACAAAACCACACAAGGAAGTCTCACAACAGCAAGTTAAAGTCCAATAGGTTTGTTCGGAATCACAAGCTTTCAGAGAACTGCTCCTTCCTCAGGTGACTAAGTTGACAAAACCATGTTGACTATCCTTGATTAATCCTTGCCTCCCCAAATGGAGAATAATTTTGTTCCTCAGAACTTTTTCCAATAGTTTTCCAACACTGATGTTAGACTCACTGATGTGTAATTACCTATTCTTTCCCTACTTACCTTCTTGAATAATGATACTGCATTAGCCATCCTCCAGTCTTTTGGCACCTTTCCTGTGGCCAGAGCAGATTTGAAAATTGTCAGAGCCACTGCAATCTCTTCCCTTGCCTCCTGCAGTTGCCTGGGATATATCTCACCTGAGCCTGGGAATTTATCCACTTTTATGCCTGTTAAAACCATTAATACCTCATTCCTCTCAATATTAAGTTGTTCAGGAGTAAATCAAATGCTCCTCCCTGATTTCTATACTTACAGCATCCTTCTCAACAGTGAACATAGATGGAAAATACTAATTTAGAATCTCAGCTATATCTTCTGGTTCCACACATAAATTGCCACAATGGTCCCTAAAGGGTCCTATTCTCACTCTGGTCGTCCTCCTCCCATTAACATACTTATAAAACACATCTGGAGTTTCCTTTATTTTACCCACGAAATTTTTTATGCTTCCTGTTTGCTCTCATAGTAGTCATAAAGTAATATAGGTTTATTGCGTGGAAATAGGCCCTTTGGTCCAACTTGTCCATGCTGCTTTTTTTTAAACCCCTAAGCTAGTGCCAATTGCCTGTATTTGGCCCATATTCCTTTGTACCCATCTGACCCGTGTAACTGTCTAAACACTTTGTAAAAGACAAAATGGTACCCGCCTCTACTATTACCGCTGGCAGCTTGTTCCAGACACGCATCATCCTCTGTGTGAAAAAATTGCCGCTCTGGACACTTTTGTATCTCTCTCCTCTCATCTTAAATCTATGCCCTCTAGTTTTAGACTCCCCACATTTGGGAAAAGATATTGAGTATCTAACTGAGCTATGCCCCTCATTATTTTATAGATCTCTATAAAATACCCCTCAGCCTCTTGTGCTCCAGAGAAAAAGTCCCAGTCTACCCAGCCTCTCCTTATAACTCAAACCATCAAGTCCCAGTAACATCCTAGAAAATCTTTTCTGCAATCTTTCTAATTTAATAATATCTTTTCTATGATAGGGTGACCAGAACTATACATACCCTGCTCTCTGTACTACCATATGCTTTTTCTTTAAGTTTAATAGTATCTTTAATATTTTTAGTTAAGTACAGATGGTGGGTCCTCCATTTGGAATTTTTCTTTCTTGTTGGAATGTACCTATTGTATATTCTGAAATATCCCTTTAAATATCTGACACCACAGGTCTATTCCTTAACCTAATTTGCTGGTTCACTTTGGCTAGCTCTGCCTTCATGCACACATAATTATCCTGATTTAAGTTTAAAATACTAGTCCTGGTTTCAATCTACTCTTCCACAACCTGTATGTAAAATTAAAACATCTTATGATTGCTGCCTTCACTCTGAGGCCATCAATTAATCTTATCTCATTGCACAATACCTGATCTAGTACAGCCTGCTCACTGGTTGGCTCTCGAACATGCTGTTCTGAGAAATTATCCCAAAAACTGTCTATGAATTTCTCACCAGGCTGTCTTTGTCAATCTGATTTTTCCCAATCTATACAGAGAAACAAATGCATGTATTTCCCAACTGGAAACCATGGATAAACAGGGATATCCACTGCTTGCTGAAGTCTAGGTCTGAGGCATTCAAGTCAAGCAACCCTGACCTTTATAAGAAAGGCAGATATGATCTAAGGAGATCTATCAAAGATGCCAAAAGACACCGGACCAAGCTAGAATCACAGGCTAGCCACACAGACCTCTAACTATGGCAAAGTCTGTGTGTAATAGGTTACAAGATGAAGGATAAAATCGCCAGAACCAATGCCTCCCTCCCTGATGAAGTCAATGGATCTATGCCCATTTTGAGCAATAGGCCAGTGAGAACACATCCCCAACCCACCCCCCCACCACCCCAGAAGAACCCGTATCAGACGTTACCTTTGCAAATGTAAGAGCAGCCTTCTCGAAGATCAATCCATAGAAAGCAATTGGCCCAGATAGGTTACCCAGCTGGGATTCAAATCCAGCATGGAGCAGCTGGCTGGAGTATTTGCAAACATTTTCAACTCTCTTTAGAACAATCTGAGGTCCCTTTCTGCTTCAAGAAGATCACCATCATCCCAGTACTGACCATTACCCCAGTACCAAAGAAAAGCAAAGCATTGTATATGAATGACTATCAGCCAGTGGCTCTGACATCCATCATTATGAAGTGCTTCAAAAGGTTAGTCATGGTACAAATCAATTCTGACTTCCCAGATTATCTGGATCCACTACAGTTTGCCTGTGTGCAACAGGTACACAGCAGATGCCATCTCTCTGGCCGTGCACTCAACTCTGGAACATCTAGATAACAAAGACTCTTATATCAGACTCCTATTTATTGACAACAGCTCAGTCTTCAACACCATTATTTCTGTGAAGCTCATCTCCAAACTCTGTGGCCGGGGTCGCCCCTCCCTTTGCGACTGGATCCTGAACTTCCTAACCTAGTAAGGAAGGCAAAAGCACCACTGGACTAGTAACCCAGAGACGCAGAGTAATGGCCTGAATCCCATCATGACTGATAGTAGAATTTAAATTCAATATAACATCTGAATTAAAATCTAAAGATGACCATGAAACCCACCTAGTTCACTATTTATTTAGTTTAAAACCCTCTTTATTTCTCTTGCGTTCATCCATGTATTCACCTCTCTAATTTTATTGACCAATGTTAATTTGCATGTGGCTCAGGTAACAACCTAGAGATTATGACCTTTAATGTTCTGTTTCTTAATTTAGTGCCTTACTCCTCATACTCTCCATGCAGATTCTCCTTCCTAGTTCTACCTAAGTTATTGGCATCTACGTGGACCATGATAACTGGATTCTCGCCTTTTAAAATATCCAGGCAAATGTATTGAACCCTTACACCCAGCAAATGCAAGATGTCTGGGCTCCTGTTCTTTGTTGCAAAGAACAGTGCCACTCTTCCTCATTATACTATCCTCTACTGCCAGTCAATTCCATTTTGCTCTCCCACTTGAACGACTTCCTGTACCATGGTTCTTTCATTCTGCAGCTCTCCCTCTCATCTAAATCAGAAAATTGCAAAGATTGAGGCTCCTGCACTCCTTCCTAATGGATCCCCTAACCTGCTTCACAATCATCTATTTCTTACCAATGAACAAATCAGAAGTTCCTATCCTCAGGCATGTGATTGACTCCTGGTACAAAGCATCCAGGTAACTTTCTCCCTCCCTAATGAGTCAATGCCTGCAGCTCAACCTCCAGATTACAACTGAGTCAAAACACCTTGAGCCACAAACACAGCAGAATTGTTTACCCTGGATCAAACTGGCATCCAGGAGCTCCCACATGCTGCAGCCATGGCACACCACTGACAACTTGTCCTGGTCCTCTCATGCCATCACTCTAGTTAAGAAAACCCACCAACGCCTCTACTTTTCTAGAAGACTAACGAAATTTGGCATGTCACAACGACTCTCGCCAATTTTTACAGATGCAGCATTGAAATCGTTCTTTCTGATTGTACCCCAGCTTGGTATGGCTCTTGCTGTGCCCAAGACTGCAAGGAACTACAAAAGATCACGAATGGAGCCCAATCCACCACACAAGCCAGCCTCCCATCCATTGACTCTGTCTATACTTCCTGCTGCCTCAGCAAAGCAGCCAGCAAATTATGGGCCCCACGCACCCAGGACATTCTCTCTTCCACCTTCTTCCTTCGGAAAAAAGATCCGAGGTCATGTACCAAGTGACTCAAGAACAACTTCTTCCCTGTTGCTGTCAGACTTTTGAATGAACTTACCTTGCACTGGGTTGATCTGTCTCTGCACCCTAGCTATGACTGTAACACTACATTCCGTACTCTCATGTTTCCTTCTCTATGAATGGTATGCTTTAACTCATACTGTGCAAGAAACAATACTTTTCACTGTATGTTAATACATGTGACAATAATAAATCAAATCAGCTCAAATTAAAACATCAATTGTCCTGTCCTTAATTTATTTTAATAAATCATTTAATCATATTATTCAATGTTTATTCTTTTTTACATAACTTATTCATCTTACCACCACTTCTCTGCTATTTTAAACTCTAGGACTGGAATACACCTCTATTACTCAGGAGACACTTACCAAACCTCTAGCTTCATTCCGTCATAGAGCAAAACCAATTCCTAAAGAGTGGAAAAAATAGAAAAAACAAATGGAAAGAATCACCTTCTTTCCCTCCTCCATGGACTCCACCACATAGCAAACTCTGGTATACACGGTGGCAAGTTGGCATAGTGGTGAGCACCGCTGCCTCACAGTACCAGGGACCTGGGTTGATTTCCGGCTTGGCCCAATGTCTGTGTGGAATCTGCACATTCTCTTTGTTGTATCCATGTGGGTTTCCTCCAGTTGCTCCGGTTTCCTCCCACAATCTGAAAGATGAGCTGGTTAGGTGCATCGGCCATGCTAAATTCTCCCTCAGTGCAGCAGAACAGGTATCAGAGTGTGTTCTGGGAGTGACTAGGGGATTTTCACAGTAACTTTATTGCAGTGTTAATGTAAGCCTACTTGTGATACTAATAAATAAACCAAAAAATTTAAAAAACTGCGCTCATTTGAACTTATGATAGATCATAGCTTTTGCATGCCATTAATGATTCTTAAGTCATACCACACTCCAATGAAAATTCCAGGGCAAAGTATTGGAGAGAATTATTAGGGATAGGATTTATAATTATTTAGAGAGAAATGAATTGATTAGGGATAGTCAGCATGGTTTTGTGAAGGGTAGGTCGTGCCTTACTAACCTTATTGAGTTTTTTGAAAAAGTGACCAAAGAGGTGGATGGGGGTAAGGCGGTTGATGTGGTATATATGGACTTTAGTAAGGCGTTTGATAAGGTGGCCCATGGAAGACTTCTGCAGAAAATGCAGATGTATGGGATAGAGGGTGATTTAGCTAATTGGGTTAGGAATTGGCTAGCAGATAGAAGACAGAGGGTGGTGGTTGATGGGAGATATTCATCGTGGAGTTCGGTTACTAGTGGTGTACCTCAGGGATCTGTTTTGGGGCCCCTGCTGTTTGTAATTTTTATAAATGATCTGGATGAGGGTATTGAAGGATGGATTAGTAAATTTGCAGATGACACTAAAGTCGGTGGAGTGGTAGATAGTGAAGAGGGGTGTTATAGTTTGCAGAGAGACTTGGACAAGTTGCAGAGCTGGGCCGAGAGGTGGCAAATGGAGTTTAATGTGGATAAGTGTGAGGTAATTCACTTTGGCAGGAATAACAAATGTGTAGAGTATAGGGCTAATGGTAGGACTCTTAATAGTGTTGATGAACAGAGGGATCTTGGTGTATATGTGCATAGATCCCTGAAAGTTGGCAATCAAGTCGATAAGGTTGTTAAGAAGGCATATGGAGTCTTAGCTTTTATTGGTAGGGGGATTGAATTTCGGAGCCGCAACGTCATGTTGCAACTGTACAAAACTCTAGTGCGGCCGCACTTGGAGTATTGTGTGCAGTTCTGGTCCCCGCATTATAAGAAAGATGTGGAGGCATTGGAGAGGGTACAGAGGAGGTTTACCAGGATGTTGCCTGGTATGGAGGGCAGGTCTTATGAAGAGAGGCTGAGGGATTTGAGGTTGTTTTCGTTAGAAAGAAGGCGGCTAAGAGGAGACCTTATTGAAACATATAAGATGATTAGAGGTTTAGATAGGGTGGACAGTGATAGCCTTTTTCCTAGGATGGAGAAAGCTAGCACGAGGGGACATAGCTTTAAATTAAGGGGTGGTGGTTTTAGGACAGATGTCAGAGGTAGGTTCTTTACCCAGAGGGTAGTAAGGGTATGGAATGCCCTGCCTGCGTCAGTTGTAGATGCGCCAAGTTTGGTGGCGTTTAAGAGATTAGTAGATAAGTTTATGGATGAAAAGGGAATGGTTTAGGTTAGAGGGTTACTGCTTGTTCCTAATTGGTCGGCGCAACATCGAGGGCCGAAGGGCCTGTTCTGCGCTGTAATGTTCTATGTTCTATGTTCTAGGTCAAAAGCAAATAAATCATAAAATAACTGGATAAAGCAAACACAAGCAAACAAGTGCATAGAATCATGATTTGAAGTGGAGATTGGAAATGCATCAAACAACCAAATCACAATCATATTCATGCATCATTTCTATCAGCTCCAAAGCAGGTCAAGGGGTTGCTTGGTATTAATAGTTGATAACATAGAATGGAATATCAGGTGCCTGACAGTGAGCAGACCAGGATATTTCAAAGGCATGGATTCTGAGGACATATTTTGTTTTCCGATGAATGACTGTGATATGATAACGTGCCTTATCATGTCAATACACAATCTCAAGTTTGTAGATCCTAATGCAGACATCTGAGACCTTTTTATCTCAAGACTATTTTTGTACTTGGAGAAAACTGAAAAGCTTAACTCTAAAAAAATGATGTACTCATGTTTGCTTAGGATGGTTGAATATAAAGTATTATCGCTGAAAAAATATATATTGTTTAAACTTTTTGTCTCACCCTCATCAGGACAGATATTAAGCATACCAATTATAAAGGGAGCAACAATTTATACTGCATGAGAAATAAGTGTTGATTGGTTGGCAAATGGGTTTTGATTGGTAGAGGCATTGGCATGGACAATCATAGAATCTCTACAGTGCAAAAGGTAGCTGTTCAGTGCTTCAAATCTGCACTGACCACAATCCCCATAGCCCGTTGCATTTATCTTGCTAGTTCTTCGACACAACACGGCAATTTGGCATGGTCAATCCACCAAACCTGCACAACTTTGGACTGTGGGAGGAAACCGGAGTACCCGAAAGAAACACACGCACTCATGGGGCGAATGTGCAAACTCCACACAGACAGTGACCCAAGCTGGGAATTGAACCCATGTTTCTGGGCTAACCATCATGCCAGAATGTACCAGAGAATGGATAACAGCCAAGCTTTTGTTTAAATTCAAATAAGCAGGTCGAATCTGATGTCCTTGACCAATGAAGCGGCAAATGGCTGATCAAGCTTTTTGTTTCATTGAAAAATCCACAGGAGGAAGAGTTGATCAGAAAAGGCTGGCATGCAGCAGAAATACACTGTGGTGGCCTTAACAAATTGCCAGCTGGAATTTTGCTCCTCAGTGGAAGGATGTCCTATCCTCAAGAGCCATTGGTCAATCTGACTGGCTGGCATCTCTTCTAGTCCAAGCAGCTCCAGATAAGGGTACTGGACACTGCAGGTCCTGCAAGAAGAAGTGTTGTGGATGCTGGAGACAGATAAGTCAGCTATTTTTGGGAGGGCGGGTGTTAAGCTACCTGAGCGAGAAAAGGGGTCAGCATTTTGGGATGAGGCAAGAAGGATGGGTTTTCCAAGCTGGGCAAAGGGGGCTAAAATTTTTGGGTTTCGGGACTGGGCTAAGGGGGATTACAATTATTAATCCTAATCTTCTGGCCAATATTCAATCACCATCACAAAAACAGATTACCTGATTTTTACCATATTATTCATTGTGGCAACTCTGTATCTAATCGGTTGCTGCATTTCCTACATTACAATAATTCATTGGTAATAAGGTGCTTTGGAATATCCTGGAATAGTTGTGAAAACACTAGAAAAATACAAGTCTTCCTTTCCTTATTTTATAGGATCTCCAGTAAGTGAAATAATAGCTGTCAAGAAAGAGACAGCAATTTAAAAAAAAGATTACTGGTCATTGCTGAAATTGGCAGGCCTTTATGCATGGGGAAATTTTCTGTCAATTACATTCTAAATGCCTCAGTGAGTGGATAGCAGGTACCTTGCACAATACTTGATAGATGACAACAGCAGGAAAACTGAAGGAAACAGTGGCTTTCACTGTAATACAGGTATAGTGCTAATGGCTGACTGTCCTCACAAATATCTTGAGTGCACCAGCTGGCACACCTTGTGAATCAATCCTTGTGCATGTGAGCCCATCACACACTGCTTCTCTATGAGGTAGTAGCTTCTGCCATGCTCCCTGGGGCAATGGGACAGTGCAGACTTCGTATCAAGCTAACCCCACAGACCACAAATCCTACCTCAAGTTGGCAGCACACTGAGGTTGCCCTGACATTTTTTTAAAATCATCCCATTACTGATACCTGCAATTGTTATAGGCCCAGAGGTAAATTAACTTAAACTGAGTGAGACCTAATTGCTACTTAGTTATTACCATTTCAACAAGCAGAGAAATGTAAACCTTTTGCATGGTGCAATAAACAAGGCTTTAATTTGCAAATATATAAATTATCGTTAGCAGATATACTCAGTATTTGAAAATTGCCAGCAGATTCAAGATAGCTTTAATAACAGTATTAAACTCCGCTGGTACATATTACCAGCTTTTCTGTTTCTTTTAATTCCATTATTGCCAGCTTTAACACCCAGTGGAACAAACATGAATTTGTTTCATGGTATTACTGAAAACATTAGCTCAGATCTTTCAGTCTCTAGATTATAGAAACTGATGTAAAATCCAAACTGCACATGGGGTCCCCGTGGAACTCTAATGTGCTGATCTCCACGGGAATTTCCCAGGAAGTCTGGACTTCAGATCTGCAAGTCCTCTGTTCCTGGGACCTCTTGAAAAGTCTCCAACTCTGATTTAGAATGGGATAATTCAGCCAGTTCTGACATACTTACCTGAGAGTTATCAAGGTAACGTTAGACAGAACCTTTTGGGTAACTATACAACTGATGACTGCAATTTCCCTGTCAAACCTCCAATTCTCCTCTGATTCCTCCTTCAACCTGGCCCCACTTGACTATCCTCCCATCACTAGCTTACTCTTTTGATCCAATCTGACTAGTTTCCAACCCACCCACCTCACCTACCTGCTACTCTAATCACCTGCCCCTTTACTCACTTAATACCTTCCCACCTGACATCCTAATCATGTTACCACCCTCCCACCTACCACCCTCCCAATTGTCTCCCTATCACCCGACTCTCCCATCAATCTACTACCCTCTTCACCCCACACTCTACCACTTACTTCTCTGCCACTCTACCCACTTCCTCACTTCATCCACTTCCTCACTTATCCATCCTACCATCTATTATTCAGACTGGACTGGCTAGTGCTATTGGATGGTGGTGTGGCTTATCTTCCCCCTGCTTCCTAGCCCAAGGATGAAATTCTTCAATTGAAGGAATACTCCGCATTGCTGAAGAAGATTGCCTTCACTCAGAAACGCAGAATAGAATTGGACCGCAACAAGTAGGAGCTGTATGGCAATCTGACACTGATTGCCACTTTGTGGAAGATTCCTTTTCTAGCTGCTACTGAAGATCTCAGATGTTTAACAGTCTAGTTTAAAATCACTAGTGTCTTACAATATTTTATGTAACTTTTTGAAAGATTAGATATCTTAGTACCTATTCCCAGAGACCTGATTATGGCAGATAAATAATCACTTATACTTGTGTAACTTATTGTTGTTAATTGGCTGAACAAACAAATGATTACCTTACAAGGTCTATGACTCTTTCCCTCGGGGCACTGGTGACGCCCTCGTCATTTATGGCTAGAATCTGATCGCCTGGTATGAGTCTGCCCTCCGATGGACCGCCTAACAGAGAAATACAAACATTTACTCCAAACAGAAATTGGGTTGATCCCTGATGAAATAATTAAATAAGCAAAGGTGCTTTCTAGCCAAAGATATCTACAGGTTCCTGTTTTAATCACTCAACCCAGCAAGGACTCTCACACTGTGAAATGTTATAAATAAATGACATAGGTTTTGAAATTACATTATGCAATATTCGCATAACATTTAACTAGGGTCGTTCTGACTTTATGCAAAACTGTCAAATGGGTGAAGGTGAATCACAGTGCGTTTTTCATCTCCCCCAATTCTCACTTCCATTGAAGATAATTAGGAAGGCAAAGAGCAAACATGAAATTATAGTTATCAAAGAATATAAAAAGAAATAGTATTCAAAAAGCACATCAGTAACAAGAGGAATATTAACATGTGAATAGGGCCACTAAGGAATAAACAGACTAAACTTACAGGAGATGCTGGTAAAATAACAGGGATACTAAATCAATACTTTGACTCAATTTTCACTAACAAAGAGGAAGTTATAATGGTAGTAGTCAAGAACTTCTGCTCGACTGCTGTCATAATTTCCTCTTTGCTGGTAAAAATTGAGGCAACATCTCTCTAGAATAGGCTGTGAGGCAACAAAGAACAGAAATCAATGGAGAAGATTGTTCTTAACACGCCAATCCTTGGAATGTGAAAAAATGAAAGACATTGAAAGTCAAAAGGGAGATTATAACTGTTAAGATAATAAGAGAGGAGATCCTGGACAAACTAGCTGATTATAGATCATGAAACCCCAGGTACAGATATATTGCATTAATAGATACTCAAATAAATACAAAATATAGCTCAGTTGAGAAAGGAATGATTACAGAGGACTGAAGAACAGTTTCTTCGAGAAAAGGATAGAACTAATCCAGATATCCTGGTGGCTTAATGTTAATGGAAAAGGTACTACACTTCTGAGAAGGTTCGGCTTCCCCGGTCATGAGGAACATTCTTTCTGCATCTCACCTGTCAAACCTTGGAATTTTTTTTGCCTAAATGAAATGACCTCTCATTTTTCTAAATAAAGGACCCACCTCCTCAATGTCTTCTCACGGTGCAATCCTGCCTTCACAAATTTCAATTTGGCAGACATTCCTTGTATCCCTCTAATGGCAAGCATATCCTCCCTAAGGTAAGGAGACCAAATCTGTACACAATACTCCAGGTGCAGTTTCACTAAGACTTTATACAATTGAGTTAAGACATAAGACATTTCTGTTGTAGATGCGCCAAGTTTGGTGGCGTTTAAGAGGTTAGTGGATAAGTATATGGATGAGAAGGGAATGGTTTAGTTAGGAGGGGCATTGCTTTTTATTTTGGTCGGCACAACATCGAAGGCCGAAGGGCCTGTTCTGTGCTGTATTGTTCTATGTTCTATGTTCTATGTTCTATATTTACTCCTGTACTCAGATCCTCTTGCAATAAAGGCTAACATACCATTTGATTCCCCAATTGCTTGCTACACCTGCATTTTAGCTTCAGTGATCTATGAACAAGGACACCCAGCTCATCAACACTTGGACATCAACACTTCCCAGTCTCTCACCATTAAAAAAAACTCTACAACTTTATTTCTCCTACCAAAGTGGATAACTTCATATTTTCTACATTATATTCCAACTACCATGATCATGTCTAAACCCCCTTGAAGACTCTCTGCCTCCTCCTCGCTATGCATATTCCTGCCTAGTTTTGTTTATCAACAAACTTGGGAATATTACATTTGGTTCCCCACAAATAAATTGAAATAGATTTTGAATAGTTGGGGCCCAAGCACTAATCCTTGCAGTACCTCATTAGTCATAATGTGCCAACCTGAGAATGACCTACTTATTCCAACTCTCTATATTCTGACGATTAACTAAGTCTCAATGCATGGTAGTATATTACACCCAATTCCATGTGATTTAATTTTCTTTGCTAATCTGAGTGGAACATAATTGAAAACCTTCTGAAAATCCAAATACATCACATCTAATGAATCCCCTTATATATTCTGCCAATTACAACCTCAAAAATTTCCAACACATTTTGTCAAATGATTTGTCATGATTTTCTTTTCATAAATCCAATGTTGATTCTACCAAATTCTACCATTCTTTAAAGTATCAAGTCAGAACATATTTTATAGTAGATTTCTTTACTATGGATACCAAACTAACAGATCTGTAGTTCCCTGTTTTCTCTCTTCCATCCTCATAGGTAGGAGATGATGGCATCATGGTAGTGTCACTGGATAAGTAACCCAAAGGGCTGGACAAGTAACCCAGAGGGCTGACCAATGCTTAGGGTGCATGGATTCATATCCTTTCATAATAGCTGGTAAAATTTAAATCCAATTGATAAAGTTTGCAATTAAAACGAAGCATCAATGTTATTGACCAAGAAGCTATCATCAATTATTATTAAAAAATCAAAATGGTTCACTCATACAATTCAGGGAAGAAAATTTGCAATCTTTCCCTGGTCAGCTCACATACGACTTCAGATCTGCAATAATGCAGTTGACTCTGATTTAGCCTTGTCAATAACATCCATATCTCACAAGAGAATCAATTTATAAAGTTCCCTCGTTCAACAGTCTAGATTGAAGATTAGCAGATTTTCAACCTTCAATTTTGTTAATTTCTCCACTATTATTATTTTACTAATACTAACTTCATTCAGTTCCCCATTCTCAATTGTTCTTTATTTCCCTAGTATTCTATGAAGACAGACATGAAATATTTGTTCAGTTTCTTTGCCATTTCCTGATTCACACCTTATGCATTCTCCTGTTTTTGATTGTAGTGGGCCCACATTTGCCTTTGCTGATCTTTTTTATGTACATATACAAGTTTTATGATCCTTTTTTAAGTTTCCCGATATAATTTACTTTCACCACATTCTATTTATCTTCCTTTATCTGTTTTTTGGTTCTCCTTTATTGAATTCCAAAATGCTCCCATATTTATTTGGCAATTTTATAAGCCCCATCTTTTGATCTAATGGAATCTTTATCTTCTCTTGCCGGGTTTTTGTGTCTCAAAAGAATATAAATTTGTTATAAACGCTTATCAAATATTTAATTGCTAATCAATGCCTTTTAATGTAGTGGCTCAATCTATCATAGCTAATTTGCCTTTCATACTTTTGTAGTTTCCTTTGTCTTGATTTTAGACCCTAGTTTTGGATTGAGTGAATTGATGTGGAGATGCTGGCACTGGACTGGCGTGGGCACAGTAAGAAGTCTCACAATCCCAGGTTAAAGGTTTATTTGGAACTACGCGCTTTCACAGCACTGCTGCTTCATCAGGTAGGTTCACAAACACGGTATATGTAGGCAAAGTCACAACTGCATGATAATCACAGATTGGAATTTGAAGAATGGTTGGAATGTGAGTCTTTACAGGTAATGAAGTCTTTATAGGTACAGACAGTGCAAGTGGAGAGAAGGATAATCACAGGCTAAAGAGGTGTGAATTGTCTTAAGCCAGGACAGTTACTAGGATTTTGCAAACCTAGACAATATGGTGAGGATTACATGTTGTGTGACATGAACCCAAGGTCCTGATGGTCGTCCTCATGCATGTAGAACTTGGCTATCAAATGATGAAGGAGCAGTGCTCCGAAAGCTTGTGTGGTGATACTGAGGGAGAATTTAGCATGGCCAATACACCTAACAAGCATGTCTTTTGGACTGTGGGAGGAAATTGGAGCATCCGGATGAAACACATGCAGACATGGGGAGAACATACAAGTGACGTAGGCTGGGAATTGAACCCAGGTCCCTGGCGCTGCAAGGCAGCACTGCTAATCTCTGTGCCACCATGTCACCCCAAGAACAGGCCTTTGCAGATAGGGAACAATGGTTACATTGATAACATTTGCACTTGCATTTTAAAAATCATGTTATGCGTAATTCTCCGGCCTCCTAGCCGTGTGTTTCTCGCTGGTGGAAGATGGTGTAT
This sequence comes from Sphyrna mokarran, assembly GCA_024679065.1. Taxonomy (NCBI): domain Eukaryota; kingdom Metazoa; phylum Chordata; class Chondrichthyes; order Carcharhiniformes; family Carcharhinidae; genus Sphyrna; species Sphyrna mokarran. The sequence continues at coordinate 89,358,879 of JAGIQG010000004.1, forward strand.
TGTTTGTTAATGGCAGGATTTTCCAGTCCTGCTGCTGCCAATGGGAATTCCCACTGAGCTCACCTTTAGCCGGCGGGAAACCCATGACTCGGGGTAAGCCGTCGGCAAGACCAGAGAATTCCTCTGGCCATTGTTTTGATTCTAAAGATTTGTTCAAAAGAAAGAGGTCTAACATTAAAATAGACAATATCCAGGTGTAACAGATTTTCTTTATATTACAAAATTAAGTAAGCAAGTCAGTTAGAAAGCTCAGGAGCATAATTTGGTTTCAGATAGGTTTCTTCATAGCTGAAATAAAACAGCAAAAGCTATGCTTTATACTTTGGTTGTGAATTTAAAGCTAGTTTGCTACATATTTGGATATCTTAGCTAATTTTATTATCAAGTGGCTTGTCTTTTTTTTGTCAATTGCTTGAATTTAGTGAATTTGCTTATCTTGCACTTACACTTTCTGGTATTCAAAACATCATGTAATCTGCAGATTTAAGCTTATAATAAAATATTACATGGCAACCAAGACAAGTTGCAGTCTCAATCTGTAAACCTCACGAACCCTAACTCTTCTTGAATTCTTAATGATATAATTTTACATTCTGATAGAGGAGACTCTTTAAGAGAAATAAATCTGCTATAATGTACCATGTACTTTATTCCAGTTGACTTCAGATTAACAGGGCTAATTGATGCTGTGCTCAGCTACATAGTGCCTTGATGTCAAGGGCAATTACTATCCAGGTGTGGTTGGCTGTCTGAGAGGCTTTAGAAGGTGAAGGAGGATGAGTAGTGATTGTCCATGACAATCAGAGGACCTCAGTTGTGACTTTAATTATAGCTGATTTGTGCTTTGAAAACTGGAAATGAAAGGATCATTTAGACTTACAGAAATGATGGTCATAGATTTGGGAGATGGCATACATAGATAATCATAGAATCCTTACAGTCAGAATGAGGTCATTCAGCCCACTGAGCTTGCACTGACAACAATCCCATGCAAGCTCTATCCCCACTACTCCATGTATTTACTCTTCTAATCCCCTAACACTAAGCGGCAATTTAGCATTGCCAGTCAACCTAATCTGCACATCTTTGGAATGTGGGATGAAACAGGACACCTTCTTCCTTAATAGGAATTAATTTTGGGATATGATTCACTTGATCAGGAAATTACAATAATGGAGAGTGTATAATAACAGGAAATGATTTTGAACTTTTGAATTCTGAAATGATTAAAATTGTGGTGAAAGATGATATTCTTGTGTAAACAGTACTATTAAACATCAAGGATGAAGGTAACAGCATTGATCACAATCTCAAGACTTTTATTCTGATGTGTAGTCAATGGTGGAATGAAGAGAAATATGGCCACCAATATGTGCACAGCTAAATTCCACAAACAGCAAAGACATAAGGACCAACTAATCAGTTTCAATAATGTTGATTGAGGGATAAATATTTGCCAGTTCATCTGAATGGCGCCATGAGATCCTGTGTATCTATCTAAGAGGGCAAATAGTACCTGGCTTAAAGTTTATTTTGAAAGTCAACACTTACAATAATTCAACATTGTACTGTCAACCTAGATCATGTGCTCAATCAAGTCTAGAGTGTAGAGCTTAAAGTCTCAATCATCTGACTCAGAGGCAAATGCGCTACACTGAGCCAAGGTTGGAATCTTAAGTAACAACCATTATTTAACTTTCTTTAAACGTTATCCTGTTGGTAACTTTGACAAAAGGAGAGAGTAGGAAACATTCTCTTGGCACGGTAGCATAGTGGTTAGCACTGCTGCTTCACAGCTCCAGGGACCTGGGTTCGAATCCTGGCTTAGGTTGCTGAATGTTTAGAGTTTACATATTCTTCCTTGTCTGCGTGGATTTCCTCCGGGTGCTCTGGTTTCCTCCCAAAGTCCAAAGATAGGGGAATGTTGATCGGCCATTCTAAATTGCCCCTTAATGTCCCGGGATGCAAAGATTAGAGGGATTAGTGGGTAAATACTTAGGGATATGGGGATAGGGCCTGATGGGCTTGTAGTTGATGCAGACTTGATGGGCCAATTGGCTTCTTTCTGCACTTTAGGATTCTATGATTTTGAACCACTGGATATTTTAAAATTCAATTCAATGATATGACATTTGACGGCTCCCAGTGAGGGGTGATGTTGCATGGAATACCGGTTAGGAATTGAATGCATGGACCATTTCCTGTAAATACATTTCCTCAGTGGGAGCTCTCAATCACAGAATCTGCCTTTTTGTTTATTGCAAGCAAACTGAAAAACACATTAAAAAATTGGAATACTAAACAATGGGAATGAACGGGAAATAGATTGGTCCATTGGTTGAAGAATGGTTTGGTACATTGGGAATGAATGGGAATTCTGTTTTTAGGTTACACTCGGGCTCGCACTATGATTAATCTAAAGTCAATTGTAAGTCATTTTTAAATTTAATTTTTAAAAAGTGCTCAAACAAAGAAAATGGAATTTATAACTGGTTCACTCGGATCGCTCAGCTTCAAGTTACATTGAGTTAACCTTCATAAATGTATTTTTAGTAAAAGTATTAATTTTAGTGGATTTTGCTTTTCTGCAGTTAAAGACCATTTAGATTCAGGGGATGATCTTATCAAAAAGGTGCCGAACAAACATGAAAATGGGAGAGTTTCAGATTTTTTGGCGAGACCACAAATGAAATCTTACGCCACTTTTTCCTCCCAGGAGAGGCAGGGGGCAGGGCAGGGCCTAACTTTACTTGAAATTCAGCTTCTCACAATAGAGAGCGCAATCACAACTGTGCACATCTCTCTGTTGCACAGAGCAGAGAAATCCATCAGTCATCTCCCCCCATACCCCCGGATATCACCTGCCTGCTTTCCATCCCCTATGGTCGCTGACCTCTCAGACTGATTGGCCTCTCACTTTCCTGGATATTGCCCCCCCCCAACCCACTCCCAGCTGATCATACACTATACCCCCTCTTCCCACCTCCTCTCATTCAGCCGATTGCAACCCACCACCTCCTTTCTGGCCTGGTCAATTGCCACCCACTGACCAATCAATTGCCGCCCTGGGCAATCACCAGTCACAGAGTACGTATCCTCCCTCCTGCAATCCTCCTCCCTTTATGCCTCACCCCTTCATGGCACCAATCCTCCTTAAGTGCTGCCCCCTCAAGCCCTGCTCCAGGCTGGCATCACTAGGTTGGCACTGTCTTCTCTGTCCCCGACAATTTGGGGGATCTCAATGTGTTCTGGTCCTACCAGTGAGGCCAGCAATTCAAGTCCTCATTGATGGGGGCCATCTGTGATCCTCGCTAGTGCGGCCCTTCACCAGCAAGGCCACTAAGGCAAGTGATTCCGGACAATTGCATTCCGGTCTCACTAATAAAATTTAAATCACAATTTGAATAGATTTAAATAATATAATAAGCCTTGCACCCTTCCTGGGCATGAGGCTGATCTCGCCGAAAACCTGGACTCATGAGGGTCGAGAGACGAGAAACCAGGCATGAACTGGAATTTTTTCCTGCTCATGTGATTTTACTGGCTTATTCCACCCATCAACTGCTAGTTTGAGTTGGTATGATCATACTTAAATTTTTTTTACTCATTTGAATGTTTATTGTATGTTTCAATTTCTTTCTTTCTCTGTTTACTTTCTGAGCAAACGCCACCAACTAGTTTAGTTAATATTCTTCTATTTGTGCTGATAGATCATTTTACCTGTGACAGCTTCTCAAGTTCAAACACACACCAGAAATGATCCCATGATAAAGAAGGTGATAGATGTTTTGTCAAAGGAATGATAGCTGGAATGCATCGTACGCATCCTGATTAGAAATATGTGTCAAGAAAGCTTGAGTTGATATCTAAGGAGGGCTTTAGATGATCATGCCTCCCAGTAAACGTGGAAGAGTTCTTGAACAACTACATGTAAGACATCCTGATATAGCCTGGATGAAGAAATTCATAAATATATTATTTTTGGTGGCTGGATCTGGATGCACAGATTGTTCTTAATCATAATTGATACACACACTATATGGCCAGAAGTTTTTACCATGAGATCTACAACTGAACAGACCATTGAAAGATTTGTTAAACCAGAACAGATTGTTAGTGATAATGTTTCACAGTTTACTTCACAAGAGTTTGAGGATTATCTCAAAGTAAATGATATTTTGCATTCAAAATCCACACCTTATCATCCGTCAACCAATGGATTAGCTGAAAAATTCGACAATCCTTGAAACATTCTTTAAAAGCTTCAAAAAAGCAAGGTTCACTATCATGTTATGTAAATAGCTTTATGGCAGCTTATAGAAACATTAGTCATGCTCATCTGCGTTGCCACTCTTAAAGAGAAATGAGAACTATGATTGATTTGTTATTATCTCCAGAAACTTCAGAGATAGCAGAGCTTTAACAACAATCTCAAGTTGCTCAAGTCAGGGCAAAAAAAACCACTCACTTCAAAAAGATCTAGTGTTAAAGTGTGGTTATATCACAAGTAAGAAGTTGTTATCAGCCACTGTTTTAACAAAAATGGGTCTAATTTCTTATATGGTTCAAACCGAAGTTTTACTAGTTTGGCAATGCCATTGTGACCAATTGTTGTCATTTTGAAATGATTTCTCTGAGTTATCTCCAGGAGAACCAACTTCTTTAGTCTCTAGTGTTGTGAAAACTACTACAGAAGCCTTACTTGAATCTGAGTTGTCTGATGATTATGTCTATGCTACTGCATCATGTGAGAATGATGCAGAGTTAGATCCAAGAGAAAAAGTGTTTATTGAAGTTCCAAATCATACTTCTAACATCAAGGACAACTAAATTCCAGAACATCGTATACAATCAAAGAGGAATAGCTATCCTCCTGATCGGCTTTGCTATTGACTGTATATAATGATTAATGCAGTCCTGTGCCTAGAGAATTGTTGATCCTATATATAACATTGCAGTAATTTGTTGTCATGATCACAGAAGTAAAAGGAGAAGAATTTTATATATTTAGTCATTGCATGATTGCTTGAAGTGCCAGTCACATGGTTTGGTAATGATGTCATAGGGATGTTTCACAGGTTCATAAAGCTATTTACATAACATGATAATGAACCATGCTCTTTTGAAACTTTTAAAGAATGTTTCAAGGATTGTCATTTTCTGCTTGGCACAGGAAATAGCTCTGACAATAACCCTATTTTTGTTCTTTTGAATCTATGGGCCTGATTTTACCAAAGATTTGGGCCTGGTTTTGGGCACAAAGTCGCAGTAAATTCGGGTGTCGGGCCTGTAATACGAGCTGCACCTGAAACCGAGCTGATCACGCCTTTACCGACACCCGACTTGGGCGCGGATCTGGTCCATGCCCCAATTGGACGGCCTGATGATTTAAATGCATTAGCGTGCATTTATATCGGTTTAATGAACTGCATGCCCAACTCTATTGTCAAATCCCACTTTACCATCTTTGGATCCATTTCGGATCTGTGCTGCTAACCACTTGCAGAATAAAAATCCAAAGCTGATTCCCATTCTGCAGGAGAACCTCTGAAGCCCCTCTTCCTCGAAGACTCTTCGCAGACCCCCCGCTAACCACCCAGCAGACCCACTCCCCACCACGATCCGAACCTCCTGGAAAGCAGACCACACCTCCCCCCCCCCCCCCCCCCCCCCCCCCACCCCCCGGAAGATCCCCACAAGTGATCGGACCCTTCCCCAGGAGGCAGACCCCTCCGCAGAACACACCCCTCCCCCTGCAATCCAGCCCCCTGGGAGGCAGCACTGCCCACAACCAGAACTCCCACCACTCCCCCCACACCCCCACTCCCCTCACCCTGGGCAGGCCCCCCTCGATTGCTGCTGTCCCTCCACTATCCTTCTGACCTGCACTCATTGATGTGGAGATGCCGGCATTGGACTGGGGTCAACACAGTAAAAAGTCTTAACTCCAGGTTAAATTCCTGTTGGAAAGTCCTGTGTTGTGAGACTTCTTGCTGCACTCGTTGGACAGCCTGCAGCACCTTCCTGGCCTTCCGCTGGCGTCTGCCAGAGGAAGAGAGGGGGGTGCTCAGATAGATCGCTAATTTGAGGGGGGTGGTGGTGGAGATTCTCCCAAGTCCATACTCCCCCCATCCTCCGGTCTGCTGGAGGAGCCTGCCTCCCGGGGTTCGATTGTAGTGGGAGGGCTGCCTCCCATGTCGGGGTCTGATTGGGAGGTGGGACTTCCTTCCAGAGGGTTCCAATCATGGTGGGGGAAGAGGGGTCTGCCTCCTGGGGGGGTCCGATCGCGGCTCATCCTCACCCCCACCCCGGCTCTCTCTGGTTTTGTCTTTCGCACCCGGGCGTGCTGTTTCAGTTTTTTTTGAACTGCGCATGCAGTTCGACTGGATCAAACTGGACTGGATTGGAGCTGGCAAGAAGCATATGGGCGCGCAGGAAAGGGGATTCCAGGCTTGGATCTGTTTTCCATCCGGATCTGGCTCTTAGCCTCCGATTGGTAAAATCTGGCCCTATGTGTGCAAATTACATATTTTTCTCACACAACAAAAATAGTCTTTGGAAAGCCTTAGCAAGTCTGACAATATCCAAGGACAGAGAACGGAACTAATGTTTTGAGTCTGAATAACCTTCCATCAGAGCACCCCTAGCATAGGTAGTACATGACATCCTCCTAACTCCACTGCCATCCCTCCTCCAATCCAAAAGTCATCCATTAACCATCTTCAAAAATTCCCTAGATTCTGAAAAGGTGCTAGCAGATCTGAAAACCACAAATGTAATACCTCTATTCAAAGGAAAAAAGGAAGACAGAAATTACAGGCCTGTTAGCAGCCTAATATCCGTCATTGGAAATATACTGGAATCTATTATTAAGGAAGTAGTAGCAAGACATTTAGAAAATCATGATATAATCAAGCAAAGCCAACAGTTAGTACGCAAGTATAGCAAGTGATTAGGAATGCAAATGGAATGATGGCGTTTATAGTGAAAAGGGAATATAAAGGTATAGAGGTTCAGGTCTTGGTGAGACTTCATCTGGAGTACTCTGTACTTTTTTGGTCTCTTTATTTGAAAAAGCATATAATTGTGTTAGAAGCAAATCAGAGAAGGTTCACTCGACTCATTCATGGGATGAAGGACTTATCTTATGAAGAAAGAGGTTGGCACTATACCCATTGCAGTTTAGAATATAAGAGATGATCTTATTGAGACATGAGAACTTGAGGGAGTTGATAGATGGATACTGGGAGGATGTTTTCTCTTGTCAAGAACTAGAGGACACAGTTTAAAAATAGGTCTTGTTTTAAAGATGGAGACGAGATTTTTTTCCCCTCAAGATTGATAAAGGGAAACCAGTAGGTGTAATACAACTTCATTTCCTAAAGACATTTGATGAGGTATTATACAAAAAATTAAGTGGCAAGGTAAGGCTTATGGAATTGGGAATAATATTTTAGAAAAGATGGAGGTTAATGGATAAAAACAAAGAGGGTTTTTTGAAGTTGACAGGCAGTGAGATGTCACAAGAATCTGTGCTGGGTCCTCATCTATTTACAATCTATATTAATGACTTAGATGAAGAGACAGGGATTAATGTATGAAACATTGCTGATGATGCCCAATAGGAAAGAAACTGTGGGGAGGACTCACTGAGGTTGCAAAGAGATATAGACAGGTTAAGTGAGTGGCTAAAAAGATGGCAAATGGAGCATAATGTAGGGAAATGTGAAGTTATTCACTTTGGTAAAGCACAGATTATTGTACTTTTTAAAAGATGTGAAATGCATGTTGATGTTCAAAGAGCATTGATGTTCAAGGATGTGCTCGTAAAATGAATGCAGAAAGCTAGCTTGCAGGTGCAGCAAGCAATTAAAAAGGCAACTGTTATATGCCCTTTATTGTAAGGGGATTGAAGCACCATAAATCTTTTATGATTCTACAAGGTTTGGTGAAACCACACCTTGAATATTATATGGAGTTTTGGTCTCCACATTTAAGAAAGGAAAGAAGGTAGGACAGTGAAAATTCACTAAATTACTATCTGGGATGAATAGGTGTTCCTTTAAGTAAATTGGGCTCATTCTTTGTAGTTCAGAAGAATGAGAGGTGATGTAATTGGAAACTACAAAATTCTGAAGAAACTTGATAGGTAAATGTTGAGAGATTTCTGCTACTTTGGGAAACTAAAACGTGGGGGCATAGTCTCAGGATAAAAGGTTGATCATTTAGAACTGAGATAGGCAGTAATTATTTAACTCAAATGGTTGTGAATCTTTGGAATTGTCTTTGGAGGTTATAGTGCTTGATGGTTGAATATATTTTAGGCTGGAATAAACAGATATTTGGTACCTTAGGGAATTAACAGATATGGAAGTGGGCAGGAAATTGAATTCATATTGAATGGCATAGCGGGCTCAATGGACCATAAAATCTCCTCCTGCTCCTATTTCTTGTGTGTCAATACTTATGGAGGGCAGACAGGGACGTGGAGGTAAGACAACAATCAGATCAACCATGATCTTATTGAATAGTTGAGCGGGTTCAAAGGGACAAATGGCCTATTCTTGCTCTTAAATCTTATTTCTATGTGCCGACAGGTGATTCATGGATCCAGTGTAGGGACAGGGTTTCCCCAGTGTTATCCATCATTCTAGATAACTTGAAGTTATTTATTAGTGAGAATACTCAGTGGGAAAGCAAGGTAAAAGTCACTTTTCTCCCACAGATACTGAAATGAAACATCATACTATTGTACTGAAATCTTCTTTGTGACCAAACAAGCTAGTTATTAAGCAAACAAGCTACACATTTATTGTTCAAGTCTAACAAATCACTTTTGCTCAGAAACACTGGAGTAGATTTTCAAGTTGCTGCATGAATGTGAAACTAACTTTACAGATCAGCATTTTAAAAACTACATTATCTATATTTCTATCAAAAAGATTTTCAACATTTATTTCCATCAGAGAATCTGAATATTTTGCTTTTTATAGTGGATGCTCATTGGCAAAGTTAGTTTTATACTTGAAATGGCAAGTTGACAATCTACCCAAGTGACTTTAATCCTTTGAAAAATGGCACAGCAATTTTGGACTGAAGTAAAGATATATTAAATTTTCTCATATATAATTCAAAATTTAATAATAGCATTAAGAAGAAATATGTTGTAGCTTATTTCAGAAAATAAATGATGGCTATGAGTATATAATTGCCAAGAGGTCAGGAAATATTGTCCAAACTGCCAAATCACATTGCTTCCAGGTAAAACATGCTTGTCTTTAATGCAACAAAAGCCACAATATACTACCTGCCTGCAATGCAACAACAGATTACAGTAAAATATCAGCCTTCTAATCTTTTGACATTTCTTTTTATTTGATTATAATCTACAGTTTTCAATTTAGCAACTCTCTTCTTCCAATTCTCTTTCATGCCCTCTGTAAAAGATGCTGATTCTTGTTGAGGTACAGTTCTCACCAATCTTTGGGAATTTGAGAAAGTGATCAGTCTCCATATGGATATGGACCATCAGGGCTATAAATAAGTAAAATAATACCAATAATCATATGCAAGATTTGTGACTCCTGGCCTGTCTGCAGCGGTCTCGGAAGTGAACAGCTCACAAATTTGTTGCTGCCACCTCATCTATATGATTGTAGCATAGGGCCTCGTGGCTAACCTGCTGTTGGCTTCCTTTGGATCACATGGTGGAGCCAGCCGGTTCTTCTTAAAGGCAATCTGTTTCTTCTAAAACAAAGCTGTGCACCAAATGTGAGGAGATTACTGTTGAATACTATAGTTGCAATTCTGGACAAAGAAGATGGAACACAGGAGCAAAGAGGGATTCACGATACAGTGCCAGAAGTATTAGTGGTGAAGATGGAAAGGAGAAGAAATGTCATAGTTCCACAGGGATCAGAGGGTCTTCAAGGACACACTGGTTAGGGGGGTCAATTCCCAGCATCTGGAACAAAGGACTTGGCAGCATTGCCTAGTCCTTTTGCAAGAAGCCCCAGTCAATGAATGTATCTTCAAATCCATCACTGCACCAGCCTCTGTGTTTAATGCATGACACCCATATCACACATATCCAGCAGCAGCCTCTGGCATTCAGGATTTTTGTCTAACATCCAAATACTTCATCCTCACACACCTGTCAATAATGTCTTCTTCATACCCACCCCTTGTTGCCACCACATTCCTTCAGCTTTTGGAGGCTCAAAACCTAAAAACAGTACAACAGGATCACTGATATTCTGCCCTGTCCTTTGGTAGGCAAGGTGCACACAATAGAAGGAGCAGATTCACTGGGGAAACAGGATGTCTGGATGTCCTGACCCTTACAGAGATGGTTCTCCGAAATCTGGGGCTGGCTGTAACAAAACCTGTATCATCTGATATCAGTTAGAACATTGAAGATGATGAACATTGATCAATGATCAATGAACATTGAAGATGATGATGGTCTTACCTTATATCCTTCTCAACTCCCAGCTCATCTTCATCCTTCTATCTGACATGATGAGCATGCTATTGCAGGCAAGAGCATGGACCTCATGGTTCCCACCCATCTCCTCATGCCAACCTTCTCCTTCTCATATTCTGTTTTCAGACACCATGAACTCCCAGCTACCTAGCCACAACTATCCACGAGGGAAGAGAGGAGCAGCATATCTTTATTGAAGATGCCTGACACATTCAGCCACAGATCAGGTACCAGCACTGTATGTACCTTGCAGGTTAGTTTAGAGTTAGGATCAGCATTGGCCAGACCAGATCATCATCTTCATAGTTCAGAGCTAAGATCAGCACATGCTGAGTTATTGGGCATGCATGCCCAAGTCCATCAAACAGGTGTGGTCACAGACTAGTACTTCTCCAAGGCGCTTAGGTGAGGGTCTCGACCCTACAGGGGACTGCTGAATGGGAATACACACCAAGATGCTGTGTGCATTTGTTGGTCTGCCTGGCAGCCTCCTGTCAGTGAGTATGGAGTTTAGATCCAACATGTCAGAGGGCACTAGACAGAATTTGTCTCTGTCCGCAGTCTCTGCTCCATCTCTCTGTCATGCTGCTGTATTGTACCTGTTGCTGCTCACCTCATCATCCGCCCTCTTGTCAGAAGGCAGCAACAGTCTCTACCAAATCTAAGAACTTACCACAGCACCTCCAAAAACATTGCAGAATCCTTCCAGACACTTGGCAATGGCAGAATTTCTTAAAATATACCTGAGCTGCAATTTGGGTGCTTCTTCCTCTAGTTTATGCTACTATTGTCTCTTTAAGGCAGAGACCACAGAATAAGAGTCACCTGACCTGGGTGACCAATTGGGACTCAGAGGGGGAAATCAGCCGAGGGAAGAGTTCTCTTAGGCAGAGACGATCTAGAACTAGCTGCGGCTGTTGAAATTCTTATAAAGTGCCTGGTTTGAAGGGTAGTAGCTATGAGGAGAAATTAGACAAACTTAGTTTATTTTTACTTGTATGAGGGGTGACCTGAGTTTACAAGGTTGTGAGAAGCATGGACAGAATGGATGCTTTGACCCTTTTTCCTAGGGTAGAAATGTCAATTACTAAGGAAAACGGGTTAAAGATAAAAGGGGGAAAATTTAAAGGAAAAGTGAGTGGCAAGCTTTTTTTTTTACAGGGAGAGTGGTAAGTGCCTGGAATGCGCTGCCAGAGGTGCTGACACAACTCACACAACAGCAATATTTGAGAGGTACATTGACGGATACTTGAATAGAGAATAGAGGGATAAGGACTGCTTAGAAGCAGATGGTTTTCGGTTTAAAAAAGTATCATGTGTCGGCCTTGGTGGGTCGAGGGCCTGTTCATGTGCTGTACTGTTCTTTGTTCTTTGTAAATAAATCCTCTGTTGTTCATCAATGAAATCTCTGAAAGTGCATTATTATAGTTGGATTTTTTTTTTTTACAGCTAAATGTCTGTTCTTTGATAATTTAACAAATTTCTACAATTGGCCTGTATGATCCAAATTTGGGCTGGGGCAGCAAATCAACAAGTTGTGTGACATTACAATAGCATAGTTTCAGCTGTGTCTGGTGTATCCAGAGATAACCGCATGGGTCCTCTCCTCTTCTGTACCAGAACTGGCTGCCGATGCAATGTGCACCCGGGGAGAACGTGCAGACTCCACACAGACAGCAACACAAGCTTAGAATCAAACCACGGTGAGGCAGCAGTGATAACCAACAGTTAAAAATGCAATTTCCACCAAGAATCATTAGCCTATATTCAAGATTAGAAATTCTGCCTTAGCTTTCTCCTTCTGAACAGAAGAAGACTGAAATTAAAGATTGCATTGTAACTGCTGCCACAGCTGGGCACAGCTAACTCCCCAAAGGCAGGGAACTGAGACTATGACCATAATTCATTAACATCAAGGAAATGCATTTATTAACAGAACTACTGATAAGCAACATTTATATCTTTCTTTTTGCTGAAAACACTTCTGTCGCTTTGAAAAATGTAATATGAAACTGGTAGTAACAACAAGATTACTAGAGTTAAACTGATTCTTTCATTTGATTTTTTTTACATCATATGAGCGAATAGAATACATTCAGGAGTGATTTCAAGGAACCATATTTCTTGGGGAGCAATATGATAAACCACAAGACCAACTTCATCTGAACTTCAAGTTTAGATTACATTTTTGCAATATCCCATGGTATTAGTAGTTTTGTGCAGTATTTACTATTTAGCCTTCCCACAACATACCATTTATTAAGCCACAAATTCCAGGTACAGTGAAACCCTGATTTTACATGCCCCGATTTAGCGTGAATTCTCTTTGTAACGCGATGTATCATTGGACCATTTTTGTTTGCTCTTTTCAGGGAATTGAAAAGTTTTTGATGAGTTAATTTCATGTTGTTGTTTTGTTTTGTTTATTTAAAAAGCTTTACTAAATTTGTGTTTTAATTTCTACCGTAACAACAACGATTTATTCGTGGAATTCTTTAATTAAAAGATAATTTACTTGCCAGATGGTAAATGTGCAAAAAACGGGTCAAATAGGGCCATGATAGGGGTGTTTTAGGATGTTAGGTTAACATTGGGTCAGATTGAACGCTGATTTTCTTGAACCCCAGTTTAGCGCAACCCCGCTTTTTTCATGATAAAATTTTATGGACCCCAACTATTGCATTATAATGGGGCAGCATTGTATGTAATTGGAGACTGATACCAATTTGATATAGTTAATGCAACTTCAAAAAAAAATTCATGTGGTAAATAAAATGGCAGCTATTTGACAACTACCACAGCCACTTTCTATCGTATGAGAGAGTTATAATAAATGATGTTCTTTTATTTCTAGGTCTGGCATTTAGGGGAGGCAATATTTCCACTTGTTATTAGGGATAATGCGATGAAGGTAGTGGTTACACTGGCAGCACATTTGTAAGACGAACATGCTGAGTCCATTTGTACCAGGACCATTAATTTCCTGCGCACAATTGGTCAACATTTCACAGAGAGCTATGAACATTACAAACACAACTACAGCAAAATGTTTCTAACAACATGAATTAAAACATACATCAGCCACTCCAGTTTAATTCCTCCATTGTTTCTCCCTCCTTATTTCAGGATCTTGGACTATGGTCCTAAATGCTCTGGTGGTTACCTAGTACCTCTCCAAAGCAGCCATTTTTAATACACAAGGACTGTCATCAGACTAATTTACATGGGATCATCAAAGCTGAGCCAGATCTTAAACTTAAGCACAAATTCTCCAGTCAGAAGATATTGGATAGCCGTCCATTATGGGACCATTGGCTGATACTACCTCCTACCTAGCTCATGGACACTGAAGCTGATTATATGGGCTAACTGCTTTCTTGATTGAGATTACCCTTTGCAGCACAGATAGTGGATCAAATTTTGGATCTATCCTTGCCTAAATGGCAGATTAGATAAGATAATTAATAGTGGAGTTATTGGGTCAGCACTTTGAAAGACAACATAGCTAATTTTTCTACTCAAGTTTTTTATTTTTCCAAAGCTGCTTGAACATGGCCACCCAAAGCTTTCCCAATGTGCTCTGCAATTTTTTCTAGTGCTTAATTGAATCATGGTGATCTAAGGCTCAATTTTGTTGACTGCAACCTTGGGAGCAAATAATGGTGCTATAATTGGCCTAAGTGCACTTAGGTTAGAAAGGAGTAAAATTATCACGATTCCAGCTCTTGATTCCATTGTTTTTATTCATTCACATAATGCAGGCATCATGGTGGCCAATGTTTATTGCCCATTCTTAATTATCCTTGAAATGGTGGCAGTGAATACAATGGAAACTTATTAACCCAGGGTAAGTGTCAGCTACATTGCTGTCGCTCTGGAGTCAGATACAGGCCAAACCAGGTAAGGATGGCAGATTTCCTTCTGTGTATAAACCAACTGGATTTATACAACAGTCCAGTAGTTTCATGGTCACCATTATTCTTCAATTCATTTATTCGATTCATTGAATTTAAAATCCCAAATACTATTGAAGGATTTGAACTTATGGCACCAGATTATTAATTGATGCATCTAATAACACCCTCAATATATTAGTATACCTTTCAGTTTCAATTGCCAAGGCTGTGAATGTTGGTACTGCAATAAAACAACTGTGCAACAACATTTCAGCAAGGATTTAATACCATACGTCAGCAATATTGGAAAAAAATGATGGAAGTTACCAAAAATAGAAAATGACTGTTCAAATACAATCAAGACTCAGTTTTTGTGCTCCATTACTAAAGTTCACTTGTAAACCATCTTTCAATATGTAAAACACTTTGATTTTGAAAGAACAGCAGGAATACAACAGTTGGTTCATCAAGTAAAACTTAGTTTTGAAATTGAATGAAGTTCTGTTATGTTCTGCAAAGTATCTCAAAATTAAATCCATTAATGAAATATTAAAGGAAGTGTGAAAAAAATCAAGTTTCCCAATCTTGATTATGGATAGGTCAGGTTGGAGCTTCTTCACTAACATTCAGTTTGTTCATTCATAAACAATAGTCATTTGAGGGACATATTTGAGGATAGTCATTGAAAGTATAATCGCACTGTACCATAAACCAGTGAAAGAATTTGGAGACACTTAGTAAGAAAAGCTGCTGGGTCTTTTGACAAGATTTGACTAAATAAGGAAAGGAACAAGTAAATCCTCTTCTTAGCTAAGGATGTAATCAAGACAAAGATTGTTGAAACATTTGAGCATAAAAAATGAATTCCCAACAATTTTTCATATCTTACCTGGTGACACAGCTCGTACTATCACAGGCTTCTCACTACCAGCCACAAATCCAAAACCATAGACAGGGTCTCGTTTAATTTTCACTTGTCGAGTGGCTAAGGCAGATAGGTGGTCACATTCCATGTCATTGAGGGATACTGCATGCATCACATGACTGAAAATGAAGAAATGAATGATCAATGCTTTATGCAGCTTAAGAATTTTTTTTAGACATTATCTTCTACTTTTTGCTTTTGGTTCCTTTAAAGGTGATGTATTTATATTCAGAAAGCACATAGGCTTACATACCCTGAACTTAAGACAAGTATTTTAATAGACCATTAAGAGGCAAATATTTAATTTTATTGAATTGCAATATTGGGTTCATGAAAGGCATTTATAGTGTAACTAAGGAGAAATTACTTCAAGTGATATAAGGTTTGGTAACCAGGATGTACAGACTTAAGATGAGTGGCATAAGAAAGAGAGGTGAGATACTTGTGTTTCATGTTTTCTAAATTTTATTCCATTTTGATTGTTTAGAGTAGATATGTTCAATTTATAACACTTGAATAGATGCTAATTAGTTCATATGGATTGAGTGAACACGTTGCAGGTTCATTTATTTAGATGAGGCACATTAAAGCATTTATACAAAAATAAAAAGCTTGGATATATCATCAGCAGAGCTGTGCGATTTTTTTACTCAATTGTGGTTCACGGTCATTGCTGGCTGGTCAGCATTTATTACCCATCCTTAGTTGCTCTTGAGAAGGTGGTAGTGAGCTGCTACAACATAAGAAATAGGAACAGGAGTAGGCCATTGAACCCCTCGAACCTGCTCCGCCATTCAATAAGATCATGGCTGATCTGGTAGTGGGTTCCAACCCACTTACCTATCTGCTCCCCATAACCCTTAATTCCCTTATTGGTTAAAAAATTATCTATCTGTGACTTAAACACATTTAAAGAGGTAGCCTCTACTGCTTCATTGGGCAGAGAATTCCAAAGATTAATTACCCTATGGGAGAAGAAATTCCTTCTCAATTCTGTTCTAAACTGGCTCCCCCGTATTTTGTGGCTATGCCCCCTAGTTCTTGTTTCTATTGTAAGTGGAAATAACCTCACTCTTTACCCTGTTTAGCCCCTTCATTATCTTATATGTCTCTATAAGATTTTGCCTCAAACTTCTAAACTCCGATGAATACAGGCCCAGTCTACTCAATCTCTTTTCATAAGCTAACCCCCTCATCTCTGGAATCAACATGGTGAACCTTCTTTGTATCCACTCCAAAGCTAATATATCCTTTCTTAAATAAGGAGACCAAAATTGTACACAGTACTCTAAGAGCGGCCTCACCAGTACCTTGTACAGTTGTAGCACGACCTCCCCCTGCTTTTATACTCCATCCCTCTCGCGATAAAGGCCAACAATCCATTTGCCTTCTTGATTACCTGCTGTACTTGCAAACTAAGTTTTTGTGATTCATGCACAAGGACCCCCAGGTCCCTCTCCGCAGTAGAGTGTTGTAATTTTTCACCGTTTAAATAATAGTCCATTTTGCTATTATTCCTTCCAAAGTGGATAATCTCACACTTGCCCATTTTATACTCCATCTGCCAGATCCTTGCCCACTCATTTAGCCTATCCAAATCTCTCTGCAGACTTTCTGTGTCCTCCACGCAATTTGCTTTCCCACTCATCTTTGTGTCATCTGCAAGCTTTGTTACCCTCCACTTGGTCCCTTCCTCCAGATCATCTATTTATTTGGTAAATAGATGAGGCCCCAGCACCAATCTCTGCGGCACGCCCCTAGACACTGATTGCCATTTATTCTGACTCTCTGCTTTCAGTTAGATAGCCAATCCTCAATCCATGCTAACACTTTACCCACAACTCTGTGCACCTTTATCTTACACAGAAACCTTATGTGAGGCACCTTATCGAATGCCTTCTGGAAATCTAAATACACCACATCCTCCGGTTCCCCCCTGTCAACCGCACCCATTGTATTCTCATAAAATTCCAGTAAATTCATCAAACATAACTTTCTCTTCATGAATCCATGCTGCATCTGCTTGATTGAACCATTCTTTTCCAGGTGTCTTGCTATTTCTTCCTTAATGATAAATTCCAGCACTTTCCCAACTACGGATATTAAGCTAACTCGCCTGTGGTTACTTGTTTTTTGTCTACCTCCCTTTTTAAACAGTGGCATTACATTAGCTGTTTTCTAATCAGCTGACACCTCCCCAGAGTCCAGGGAATTTTGATAAATTACAATTAACGCATCTGCTATTACTTCTGCTGATCCTTTTAGTACCCTAGGATGCATTCCATCCGGACCAGAGGACTTTTTTTTTTTTAAGCAACACAGCACGGGAAACAGGCCCTTCGGCCCAACGAGCCCGCGCCACCGTAATACCAAATACATTATCCTATTTTAATATTCCTATATAATAATATATATATTAATCCTAATTTGGAAAATTTTCACCATAGGGACAATTTGTTACCCAATCAGCCTAAGAGCGAATTTTTGGGTTGTGGGAGGAAACCGGAGTGCCCGGAGAAAACCCACGCAACCACGGGGAGAACGCGCAAACTCCCGCAGACACCGGCCCAATTCCAAGTGTCTGCACAGCCACATCGATAGTCTCTGAGCTGTCATGGTGCCCTTTAGGTGGTCCACATAAAGCACTCATATACGACATGAGGTACCAGGCAACCCATGAATCAACATCCAAGAGCTGTACCCGCACCACCTGCCGAATGCGTGCTCAAATTATGGACCGAATTACCTGTGGAAAAAAGCCGTAGTTAAACAGTCCTAATATATCCCTCTATCTGCATACCGCTCATGTGGCTGTCCAAGAGACCCTTAAACAGCCCCAGCGTGCCTGCTCCCACCACCTTACTCGGCAGTGCATTCCACACCCCCACTACCCTTTGTGTGAAAAACTGCCCTCTAATATTCGTCCTATACATAGCCCCCCTCACCCTATGGCCATGACCTCTCGTCCTATCCATTTCTAAAGGTGGAAAAAGTTTACCTCCATTTACTCTATCTATACCCCTTATAATCTTATACACCTCTATGAGATCCCCTCTAAGCCGACGTCTTTCAAGGGAAAACAACCCCAGTCTATCTAATCGTTCCTCATAGGACAGTCCTTCCATACCAGGCAGCATCCTGGTAAACCTCCTCTGCACTCTCTCCAAGGACTCCACATCCTTCCGATAGTACGGAGACCAGAACTGGGCGCAGTATTCCAAGTGAGGCCTAACCAAAGTTGTATACAACTGCAACATCAAACTCCTACTCTTATATTCTATACCCTTTTCTATGAAAGCTAACATACTATACGCCTTCTTTGTCACCTTCTCCACCTGTGAGGACACCTTCAGAGACTTGTGAACCTGCACCCCCAAGTCTCTCTGCGTCTCTATGCTCCTTATAGTTTTACCTTTTATCCTATAATTCTCTTCTACATTTTTCCGGCCAAAATGCATCACCTCGCATTTTTCCGGATTAAATTCCATTTGCCATCTATCTGCCCAATCTACCAACCTGTCTATGTCCTGTTGTATTGCCTGACACTGCTCTTCTGTACCCGCCAATCCAAGCATCTTGGTGTCATCAGCAAATTTGCTGATCTCACCACCTACCCCTACTTCCAAGTCGTTTATGTAGACCACAAATAGAAGAGGACCTAGTACTGAGCCTTGTGGCACTCCACTAGTGACAGGCTTCCAGCTGGAAAAAGAGCCTTCCACTACTACCCTCTGTCTCCTCCTTCCGAGCCAGTTTTCGACCCATCTACATACCCGACCCTGTATCCCATGCGCCTTCACCTTCTCTATCAGTCTACCATGAGGAACCTTGTCAAACGCCTTACTGAAATCCATGTAGACGACATCAACAGCCTGTCCTTCATCAACTGTTTTTGTCACTTCTTCAAAAAATTCCACCAGATTCGTAAGACAAGACTTCCCCTTGACGAAGCCATGCTGCGTATCCCTGATCAGATCGCAGCGCTCCAGATGCTCATACATCCTGTCCCTAAGGATCCTCTCCATTAGCTTACCTATAACTGAAGTCAAGCTCACCGGCCTATAGTTCCCTGGGTGATCCCTCTGACCTTTTTTAAACAACGGTACTACGTTTGCTATCCTCCAGTCCTCTGGGACCTCACCTGTGTCCAAGGAAGAGACAAAGATTTGCGTCAGAGGCCCAGCCAAGTCTTCCCTCAACTCCCTTAGCAGCCTGGGGTAAATGCCATCAGGCCCCGGAGCTTTATATGTCTTTAAGCTGCCTAACAGCCCCAACACCTCTTTCCTCGTAATCCTTATTTCCCTCAACCAATCCTCAACTTTGTCAACATCAGGCACAGACATCTGTCCAGTCTCCTGCGTGAATACCGACGCAAAGTATTCATTCAGGATCTCCCCCATTCCCTCAGGCTCTAAGCATAGATCCCCTCCACTGTCCCTAAGAGGTCCAATCTTGCCTCTAACCATCCTTTTGCTCCTTACATAGGTGTAAAATGCCTTTGGATTTTCTTTAATCCTACCTGCCAGAGCCACCTCATGGCCCCTTTTTGCCTTTCTAATACCCCTTTTAAGATCCCGTCTACACTCTCTATAAGCTTCCAGCGCTATCTCAGTCCCTAGTTGCCTAGATCTAATGTAAGCCTCTCTCTTTTTCTTGATCAAGTCCTCAATCTCCCTGGTAAGCCAAGGTTCTCTAATCCTACCTTTCCCATCCTTCCTCCTTGCCGGCACATATCTTTCCTGCAGAGAGTTTAGTTTTCCCTTGAAAGACTCCCACATGTACCTCGTCGACCTGCCCTCAAAAAGCTTATCCCAATCCGTATCTTTAAGATCTTGCCTAATCTGGCCGTATCTAGCCCTCCCCCAGTTAAATACCCTCCCTTTTGGGCCAGTCTCATCCTTTTCCATTAATATCCTAAAGCAGACAGAGTTGTGATCACTATTTGACACCTGCTCTCCTACCTCGACGTCAACCACCTGGCCTGGCTCATTCCCCAGAACCAAATCCAGTATAGCCCCTCTCTAGTCGGGCCATCCACATACTGCTCCAAGGACCCTTCCAAAACACACTGTACAAATTTCTCCCCATCCACTCCTACAGCCCTGGGCACACTCCAATCTACTCCAGGAAAATTGAAATCTCCCACCACTACCACCCTATTTTTCCTACACTTATCTAAAATGTCCCTGCATATCCCTTCTTCCACAGCCTGCGGGCTGTTGGGCGGTCTGTAGTAAACACCCAACAGAGTAACCACTCCCTTCCTATTCCTCAACTCCACCCATAGAGACTCAATTCCTAAATCATCCATACCTCTCTCCCTCTGCACTGCTATGACGTTGTCCTTAACTAATAAAGCCACTCCCCCGCCTCTCTTCACACCAACTCTGTCACACCTAAAACACTTATACCCTGGAATATTCAATTGCCAGTCTTGCCCCTCCTTCAACCACGTCTCAGTCACCGCCACCACGTCTAAACTCCTCGTGAACATTATTGCCTTCAGTTCATCTGTTTTGCCAGTCACACTCCTCGCATTAAAACACATGCACTGAAGACCCTCAGCTCTCGGAAATACCTTTCTACCTACTGGTGTTGCCCTATCATCCCTCTCTATCCCACTCCCAGTTCCTGCTGTCTCCCCACCCTCCCTCCCTATTAGTTTAAACATTTCTGAAACACTCCAGCTAACCTCCCAGCTAAAATATGTGTTCCCCTCCCAGTCAACTGCTCCCTATCCCTCGTGAATAGGTGACCCTCCCTCCTGAAGACTTCCCAATGATCAATAAATATGAAGCCTTCTGCCCTACACCAATCCCTCATCCATGCATTTAGTTGGAGTGTCTCATTTATTACCCAATCGGTCCCAGGCACAGGCAGCAGCCCAGAGAACGCCACCCTGGAGGCCCTACCTTTCAGTTGAGCCCCCAACTCCCTAAACTGTCTACGTAAGTCCCCCCTGCGCTTTCTTCCTACATCTTTTTGTCCTATGTGAACTATTACATTTGCCTTAGACCCTCTTCCCTTCAAAATTCCCTCTACCCTCTCTGATACATCCTGGACCCCTGCTCCAGGGAGGCAGACTACCATCCTGGAGTCTCTCTTTTCCCCACAGAATCTCCTATCGATCCCTTTAACCATCCCATCCCCCACCACTATCTCACTTCCTGCTTTCCCGCCGGTCTCTGTGGCATTCTGTTCCCCTTCACCTGCCCTCTCCATCACAGCTTTTACCCCCCCCTTGGTTTTCTGGGGATCCTCCTTAGAGATGGCCTTTGTGCCTTGATTTTTGTTCTTGTTCCTTGTAACTGTACCCAGCCCATCCCTACTACTAGATCCTGGGGTCCCTGCAGGTCTGCCTTCCCTATTCATTGTATCCTCATTTTCCCTCACCAGACAAACGTCCTCCAAACGCAGCTCTAGCTGTCGCAACTTTGCTCGTAAACGCTGCAGTTCTAAACATTTTGCGCATATGTGGGGCTTCGGGAGACGTGATGCCTCCAAGAAGGTCCACATATGGCAACGTACACAGTGGACGCGTTTGGCCAAGTATCGTGGCATTTTATATACCCCTTTAAAGGTGATTAGATAAGAAGCACGTTACTCACTGCGTCCAAGCCTGCACTCACCCAAGCCCAGTGAGCTTAAGCCCTTGTTCCTCTCACTCTAATTCCCGTCTCACTCCACTGCCCGCTCCCGACGCTGCCCGCTGTCTTACCTTGGCCTTCCTTTTATACTCCCGCGCTTCCTCCCCTGCAGCCCCCCGCACCTACCTCCCGCTACGGAGCGCCGAAATAAACACTCTACAAAATAAAGTACAAGACAGAAATTGCAAGTCAGGATTCTCTCCAGCCACTCTCCAAATAACTCTGCTCCGGAGAACAGTAAGGTGTACCCACTTGTCTGTCTTTAGTCCCATTAGCCTACCCAGCACCACCTCTTTAGTAATAGTGATTGTTTTATGGTCCTTACCCCCTACAGTCCCATGACCGTCAATTATTGGTATGATATTTGTGGCCTCCACTGTGAAGACCGACACAAAAAACTTATTTAAGTCCTCAGCCATTTCCTCATTTCCCATTATTAAATCCCCCTTCTCATCTTCTAAGGGGCCAACATTTACTTTAGTCATTCTTTTCTGTTTTATATATTTGTAAAAATTTTTACTATCAGTTTTTATATTTTGTGCTAGTTTACTTTTCATAATCTAACTTTCCTTTATTGCTTTCTTAGTAGTTCTTTGTTGTCTTTTAAAACTTTCCCAATCTTTTAGTCTCCCACAAATTTTGGCCATTCTGTATGCATTAGTTTTTAATTTGATACTCTCCTTTATTTCCTTAGTTATCCATGGCTGGTTATCCCTTTTCTTACATTCCTTCTTTTTTGCTGGAATATATTTTTGTTGAGGACTGAGAAAAAATCTCCTTAAAAATCTCCACCGTCCCTCAGCTGTCCCACCAGTTAGTCTGTGTTCTCAGTCTACATTAGCCAACTCTGCCCTCATCCTATTGTAATCCCCCTTGTTCAAGCAGAGAATATTGGTTTGGAACCCTACTTTCTCATCCTCTATCTGTATTAGAAATTCAAACATATTGTAATCACTCATTCCAAGAGGATCCGTCACAAGGAGATCATTAATTTTACCTGTCTCATTACACAAGAACAGATCCAAGATAGCTTGCTCTCTTGTAGGTTCTGTAATATACTGTTCGAGAAACCTATCTCAACAGCATTCTAAGAACTCTTCCTCAAATCTGACTTGAGTTGACCAATCAATATGGAAGTTAAAATCCCCCATGATTATTGCTGTTCCATTTTTACGTGCATCTGTTATTTGTTTGTTTATAGCCCGCCCCACTTTGAAGTTATTATTTGGGGGCCTATAGACTACGCCCACCAGTGACTTCTTTCCTTTACTATTTCTTATCTCCACCCACATTGATTCCATATTTTGCTCCTTAGAGCCTATATCATCTCTCAATTTCACTGCCTTCTTGAATCACTACAGTCCATGTGCTGTGGGTTGACCCATAATAGCTTTAGGGAGGGATTTCCAGGATTTTGACCCAGTGACTGCAAAGGAATGGCAATATATTTCCAAGTAAGGATGGTGAGTGGCTTAAAGGTGAACCTGCAGGTGGTGATGTTTTTATTTATATTTGCTGTGTTCTGCCCACAAGACAAAATGACACTAAGGCTAGGTCACATGACACACTTCCCCATGAGTGAAGGCATGCTCCTATTCCTGAAAGACATATTACATTATCCTCTTGCTTTTTAAAGATACTTTCCCTCCTTTCAAGGATATATAACTACTTACAATGTATTTTCATGTTTGACTATCACTACGTAAATGTATAAAACTGATAAATCTATCAGTCTCTAAAGTGTAGGGGGACTCTGTTGGCATGTTTAGATCTTGCAATGGTAACTTTGTTTGGAGATTTCTTTAACAGCTCATAATGATTTCTGAGATTTTCATTCTTGTTGCACTGGTTACATCTGGGATTTTGTCCAAGATGCAGTAGGACTGCACGGTGGCTCAGGACCCAAAATAGATCTTATTTGTCCTTGGTTATATCTCACTTTTGCACCTTTGTATGTAATGACTAAGGATAATAATAGGACCTTTGTCCTGAACAAATCATTGTCATGTCAGTTGGTTGCCATGTACTTTATGTGGGATCCTGGATTTGAACTTGTTGTCCCAACTGTAAAACTGACATTACTGTACCTGCATTTTTATCAAGCATGCTGGTCAGCTACATCACAATTCAACTGGGGACTTTTGTGCACAATTTAATAATATCCCTTTGAATGTCCGCCATGCCTATGTATATATGCATTAAATATCTTTTTGAATGGGAATTCCTCCTTCATTTGTGCTATTTGAAGGGAGAGAAGGAGAATGGACAGAGGAGTGCTAAGCAGACCAGGTTGTAACATGGACAAAGTGCACTTGCTAATATCCTTCAACTAGATTTAAAGGCAAATGTATATCTAATTGCCAATGATTATATGGATATATAATTGGAAATATAACTGGGTATATAATCTTAAGCTCAGTTAAATAGCTGTATCTTTTGTTGCATGAATTGCAGCAATTGGCGCTATCACTGGCACAACTGCCAGCTTTATGCTTAAATGCTCTGCTTTCACTTCCTTTAAGGGATGATAAAACTGTCATGCAGACAGGGAGTATTGGAATGACAGGCAACCAGAGCCACATTCTTTATTATTAGCTCAGTATGCATCATCTTGACTTCATCAGTAATGAATAGATTTGATGTGCCATGCCATTTAATTACAAACACTGCCTTTTACCTCAACATCCATTGTGACATCCACATGGTTTTATTAGGCACTGGCATTATACAGGTCAACCTTGTAAAGGCTGCAACGTATCTTCTCCTAACGTGTTAAAATTTCTGATCCATGTGCACTCCCTGCTCATAAAGCCTTTTTTACCGTTGTCAACCTATCCCCATTAGAATTTTGTCTATCCATTATAAAGAGGAAACTGCCTACGTAACCAAGTCACACTACAATAGCAATCTCCCTTGTGTCGTAGTGCTGAAATATCTCAATTTTGTATATTCACAGTCAATCTATACTGCAGAATAATTACAATGCTCCAAGCAATTTGAATTCCGTGCTTTAAAAAATTTATTGTTTGAAGTAAAATAATAACACATTATCAAAATACTAAATAAAAATAAGGACTGAATGTATGACTTTCAAACAGAGGTGAATTAATCTCTCAATGGATTGGTCAAGCTATCCCCTGCCCTTGGCTTCCCTAAAAGACTTTGCTGTGCCTTGATCTTCTGGGTCATATTACCATAGTGACGAGATCAAGTTGGGAAACTTGGCAACTTTCCAGTCCTGCCTTGATGAAAAGTACCCAGAATTGATTGTTTCTTTTTAATGATGGGTGTAGTTATGGGATGTGACCTCAGAAACAAGAATATAGGTAGTCACAAGGGCTAGGCAACAGTTGAGGTGGGCTGATTCAATGGTCCACCTCAAATCTCTGGAAATTTACTCCAGTTGTTTTAGAAGTTGTTAGGCCCTCTGGCCTTCACTACTCCACCACCATCTCCATGATCCGTCACACTTCATGCAAACTCAATGTCAATTTATGTCCCTCATACATCCTATGCCAACTCAATAGTCACTCATCTAATGTCCACAATGGAAGCACGTGGAGGTAAGAAAAATATAAACTTTTAACAATCCAGTGCAGCTCTAATTTCTACACACTTGGAAGTGAAAAAAATCTCCCATTCATAAATCTCATTCAAAGCTTTTAAATATCCTCAAATGGTTAATCTGTTATAAAAACAAACTTCTATTCCGACCTCACATCGAAACAGCTAATTCTCTAATTGTACCCTTAAGCTGTCAATCATACTGTAAACTCAGTACTCTGCTGCGATAACTGTAACTTTTGAAATCCAGCCAAGCATTGATATAATAATAGCTCTTGATGAAATGTTAACAAATAACTCTGATGAAATAGTCTGACCAGATGTTATTTTTTTTCCTAACCTGTACCAGATATTTTATCAATCAGAACAGTCTAACAGAGGCTTTTTTTAAACCCTCAGTGTTGTCTTCTGTTCTAGTTTTAAAAGCTTAAAGAGCAGGGGACATAAAAAATATCAGGCCATGACAATCATACAGGCCTTATCTGTCCTTCAAGAGCATTTACATCTACCCTATAAAGTTCTGACTCACACACTACGTGTTATGGCCCATGCAACAGCTGAAAGGATCTGTTTGAACCTAGCATTGAGTTCAAATGGTCTTGCTGACTTTGGGCTTCCCTCCTATGTGAATCATTCTCTCCTCCTTCTCCCAAAAGGAAAAAAATAAATCTGTTGGAAATGGGCAAGAATACTGCAGCCAAATCTGACCTACCATTTTTAAAGGTCCATGGAATCTTCCTGACTCCATGCAAATCTGATCCTCTAGTGCAATGATGAAGGAGAGTAACCAACACATTATGGTATAATATACTTATCAGTATGCTTTGCTTTCCGGTCATGATCTTGAGTCAAGTTTTATGCCAATATTTTACATTAAAATGCATGCATGAACATGGATAAAGCAAAGTCTAGAGTAACTTGTGAACATTCCATCATCTGGCCAGATATGAATGTACAAGGTTTTAGAATAATTGGAACTAATGGAGAGTGGAAGATGGAAAGAAGCATTATTGGAATTATTGAGTAGACAGAACCTCAGAATTGTTATGGTTTAGGAAAAGGCCATTCAGCCCATTATGGTTGCATGGCTCTCCAAATGAGCACCATGGATCATTCTTCTGCTCTTTCTTTCTATCCCTGCACATTTTTTCTATTCAGATAATTATCAAATGCCCTCTTGAATGCTATAATTGAACTGCTTTCACCTCACTTCCAGATAATGCATTCCAGACCTGAATGATTCACTGTGTGAAGAAGTTTTCACACACATTATGTCTGCTTCTTTTGAAAGTATAATTTAAATATATATCTTCTTGTTCTTGATCTTTTTATCAGTGGGAATAATTTCTTCCTGTCTAGCAGCCTTATAATTTTGAATACCTCTATCAAATCTCCTTTTAGCCTTCTCCTCTCCAAGGGAAACAATCCCAACTTCTCCAATCCATTCTCATAACTGAAATTTCTCATCTTTGGAGTCATTCTTGTTTACCAGTTCTGCACTCTTTCCAATGCTTTCACATTCTTTCCAAAGTATGGTGCCCAGAAATGCACATAATATTCCAGCAGAGGTCCAACTAGTATCTTGTATGAGTTCAGCATAACCTTCTTGTTCTTGTACTCTATGCCATTATTAATAAAACCTATGACATTGTATGTTTAAATAGCGCTCTTCACCTGCTACCTTTAGTGACTTATGTACATACACCTCATGTCCCTCTGCCTCTGCACACCCTTTAGAGTTGTGCTTATTTTATATTGTCTCTCCATGTTCTTCAAACCAAAATGCATCACTTCACACATCTCTGTACTGAACTTTATCTGCCATCTATCTGCCCATTCCACCACTTGTCTATGTTTTTTTAAAGTTCTACACTGTCCTCCTTAAAATTTACAATGCTTCCAAGCTTTGTATCATCTGCAAACTTTGAACACCAAAATCTAGATGAACATATAACAGGAAAAGCAAGGATCCTAATACCAATGCCTGGGTACACCACTACAAATTCCAGCCTGAAAAATAACCATTAACCATTACTCATTGTTTCCTCAATCTGTATCCATGTTTCTACCATATCTTTTATTCCATGGTCTATTACTTTTCTCACAAATCTGTTTTGCCACATTGTGTCAAATGCCTTTTGGAAGTCCATATACACCACATTAATGAGCATTGTCCTCATCAACCCTTTCTATTACCTCTTCAAAAACCACCAGCAGATCAATTAAACTCAACTTTATCTTATAAAATGCATGCTGGCTCTCCCTAATCAACTCACATTTTCCCACATGATTAATAATTTTATCTGACATCATTGCTTCTAGAAGTTTCCCCACTAACAAAATTACTAACTGCTGGGCTTATCCTTACAAACTTTTTTTGAACAAAGCAACAGATGATCGAAGATTTCCAAAGTTGTGGAGTGGGCTGAGAGAGTTGAAGATGTTATGGAAGTAGAAGTAAGCAATCTTGGTGGTAGATAAAAAATGGAGTCTAACCTCAGCTCTTGATTGAACAATATGGCAAAATCATAGATAGCCAGCTTTAGCCTGACTGAGTGGTCAGGTTGGATTGGAATGTAGGACCAGAAGTGGTGTGGTGGCACAATGGTTAGCACTGCTGCCTCACAGCACCATGGGCCAGGGTTCAATTCCTGACTTGAGTCACTATTTGTGCAGAGTTTGCACGTTCTCTCTGTGTCTGCGTGGATTTCCTCTAGATGCTCCGGTTTCCCCCCACATCTGAAAGATGTGCCGGTGAAGTGCATCAGCCATATTAAATTCTCCCTCAGTGTATCTGAATACGTTTTGGAGAGTGGCCACTACGGGATTTTCACAGTAACTTCATTGCAGTGTTAATGTAAGCCTACCTGTGACACTAATAAATAAACTTAAGCACCCAGTCAGGGAAGAGCAAAAGGAAAGGTCTAGAAGAGGGGAGAAGGTGGAAGAGACTAAATGACAAATAAAATGTCACAGAGCAAAGGGAATGTTAATATTGTAATAGAGACAAAATATTTGCTCAGAGTGTGTGAAAATGCCAAAATAATGAACAGTTCCATTCAAAAGCAAAGCTATGACAAACAATGTTCAAACCAGCACATGATGGAAACATGATTGAAAATGGTGGACACTGTTCATGATTTGAAATTGTTGAACACAATGTTGAGTCCAGAAGGCTGTTAAATGCCTAATTGGAAAAGAGGTGCTGTTCCTTAAGCTTCACTGGACAATGCAACAGGCTGAGGACAGAAATATGAGCATGAATGTGAAGTAGTGAGTTAAAATGGCAAGTGACTGAATAGCTCAGGATCATGCTTGGGGATAGAGTGGAGGCATTCCACAAAGCGATCATCCAACCTGCATTTAGTCTCTCCTGGTTAGGGGAGACCATATTGTGAGCAGCGAATGCAATATACTAAATTGAAAGAAGGAGAAGTAACTCACTGCTTTATCAGGAAAGAGTACTAGAGTTTTGGAAAGTTAGGAGACAGGAGGTAAAAGGGCAGGTATTGCATTTCCTGTGAGTGCTGGGGAAGGTGCTGAAGGAAGTTCTCACAAATCAATAATCCTAGCTAAAGTCACAAGTGACATCCTTGATTGCTGTGGCCATATTCCATGTGTTACGAGGCCCTTCACCATGTTATCTTCCTCAGCTCTTCAGTAATTCAGCTTTATTGAATGATTCTTCTTTGGTTATTCCTATCTGAACAGAGGCAGTACATCTATTGCATTGTTTTCTCATCCTGCCCCTGCACTATCAACTGCAGCATCTCTTCTAGGCTACCTTCTTTAACTCTTATGCATGTTATCCTCATGTTTACATATTAATAATCTAAATTTTGGTGTTCAAGATTTGCAGATGATATAAAGCTTACAAGCATTGTACTTGTAGCCACAGAACTGAATTCCAGATGTATGACAAAAACATTCTGCTGTATCTGTGCAGCCAATTCTCATGACCCTACAACCCCCCTTATATTGTCACATGGCTTAGGCAATGTCAAGACATGGACAAATAACAACTCTTTTGCTCCTCCCAATCTCCAACTCCCACACTGTTCTGATGCAAAGTACTCATTAAGGATCTCACCCATTTCCTTTGGTTCTACACATAATTTCCTTCCTTTGTTCTTAAGTGGGCCAACTCTTTCTCTAGCCACCTTCTTGTTCCTAATACATGTGCAAAATAATTTTGGATTCTTTTTAATTCTGGAAAGAACATTTCCTGATCCTTTCATGTCCTCCTAACTCCCTATTCTACTATTCCTGTATTTTTCAAATGCTTTATTGGTTTTTAATTGCCTCGACCTCGTGCATGTAGCCTTTTTCTTTTTGACTAGACAAATAAAAATAATACCAAATAAGATAAGATTCTAAAGGAATGCTATTCAAATAAATACAATGCCCATTCATTAATAAAAAAAAAGAATTTATACTCTCTCAAAAAAATGTACAACCAAGTTTTGTGTCTTTTGGAACCTTCTGGAGTTCCTCCATTGATTTCTCTGTGAGTTCTTTTGATTTGGTATCTTTTTCTGGTTAGATGGTGCATTCTCTTAAGAGATATATAAAGCTGACAGGGTGGAGAGCCTCTCTCTCCCTCTCAAGTCTTGAGCGATGGCAGTTGCTAACTCATGTTTTTCCTCTTGCACTCTCTTTTATACCTCTGATGGCCTATCAATTTTCATTCATCAGAACTGGCCTGATTTTTTTCAGCATCAAACTCAAATCTTATATGTTCTTGGTAGTTGAGTACTTGCTTTAAATTGAAGTGGCAAAATTCAAACATTCAAATGCCTGAAGCCTGTTACCAAGGCAACTGTGTTGTCTGGCCTTGGATACAAATATTTCAGATTGGATTCAGTGTGTACTTTTTATTTTAAAACTCCAAACACTGAAACCAAAATCAGCTTTTAAAGGGACCACAAAATTTTGTTTCCCTCTAGCATTTTTATATTCTTTACATCTTTATAAACTCAACTTTGCAACAGAATTAGACACAAATCAGTCCACACTGTAGTTAATGAAGAGTGGCATGAATGCCTTCAATATGTCTGGGTCCATTTTAGGCATTAGATTTACTGAGTTCAGACTTTAAAATCTATTAGTCAATGAGGTCTATGTGCCTTTGTTAATTTATAAGTAAAATGGCCATTAATCACTGCACTAATAAAATAGCATTGATCTTCGTTTAAGTAGGATGAAACCATTAGACAAAGCTAAACAATGAATAGTCTGTTTGCTACTTGTTTCAATAAAGTTAAAGTGAAATTTCAAATTAAACCATTATCAATAAGTTAAAATTTTGACAAAAGGAATATACAAAACTTCAAAAGTCAAGAAAAAAATAAATTAAAAACCTTGAATGTTATGGATTCTCTGGTATCACTGATCCTTTCCAATGCAAGGCGGATCCTAGGGTCTTCCTTGTTTTGCTCAGCAACTTACATCATCCCGGAGAATAGCTCATGGTAGAAAAGTGCAAGATTACTTCTAGGAAAAAAAAAGAACTGAATAGACTTTTGTCTTAATAAAGATTGCATTCATTACTAGATTAATAAAGTATGTTGTTTGCTGGGGTAAGTTACTGGCATATATGGTTGAATTCTCTTTCAGCTGGCAGATGTTGGTGCCATAAAGGGGACAAAAATGTTCGAAGAGCCTAATATATTTATCCCTCTTTGTGGCCACTGTGAGAGTACTATATGGGAATATTTTTTGGAAAATTGTGCAAGCTGTGATCATCAGGAATGACTCCTCCTTTCACATTGTGAGCATAATCATTGGAGTTCCAGCTTAACATAAATAGCAACTTTTGTACTTAGTGGCTCAGAACTTTCTGGGGCAGGGTATCTCAGTGTGCTTTGTTACTTGGATATTTTCTCATTGCACCACAGTTCAAAATGTTTTAGCCCTATAAATGTGAGCTGATAATGATACAGAACTGTGAGGTGTATAGGAACTTAGTGAATGATGGGATCAAAGATGGATCTTGTTAAGCAAAGAGATTCAGAGATTTGAAAAAGAATGGAGGTACTATAAAGAATGAAGGTAAATTGGAGTCCACTCATCCTAAAAAGATACTTATGCTGTTAAATAACAGCCCTGGAAATTAATATGCAAAAGTAGCAACTTCATGAAACTCACAAGGACATTAAGAGTGAACTGGCATTTTTGTGAAGCTAACAAAAGATTGTGCAGTTCACATTAATAATGGCTAGCTCCATTAAACCTGCTATTACTGTGGCAGCAAAATCTGAGCCATAATGTGAGATTGCATTCTTCATCACACCAAGAAACTGGCAAGCACAATCTCCTAAATCTAAGTGCTTTGAGGATTAATTTTCTCTTGATCACTTACGAAATAAACAGGCAAGATGTCAAAACGATGAGAAATGTAACCTCTCTGGCCTTGAGTTAGAAAAGACCAATCTATTCTTTTCTCTTGGTGTCAACAATAACTTGAAAGCTACAGAGCTCTCGTAGGACTAGAAAAACTTAATCAACAGAAGTAAGCACAACAATACTAAATCACCTCTGGGAATTCTCAATCAAATTTCATTTTCCCAGTGAAATACTGCAGCCCTCATAATGCATCTCCTGGCAGATTCTAACTGATTAAAAGCCAAGTACATCACTCTGTTTTATTTTGGTAATTTATTACAATCAATGCAGAATGGTTACACACTGTTAAGATTTCAGCCTTTTTTATTCAAGTCAATGATTCTTATCCTCTTGGAGTACAATCGCTTCAACAATGCACATTTTTGACATTCAGTCTCTCTAACATTAATGTATTGCTTCTGCTTTGATTAATGGAGCAAGACTTGCTAAAAAAGATCTAAGTGAGTTGCCTGCAAATGACAAAGTTTATGAGCTAATAAATAGCTCAAAGATCTAAATAGATGAGGAAACCAACTTGCTTATAAAGCATTTTTGAAGCAATTTAATACAATCTGACCTCAACAGTTCTGACACGTATCAGTGCTACATTTTATTGTTTTATTTACCGGCTTATGGTGATTTGTCTTATAATTCTGAAGTGAGAAATAGGTGATGATTTGTCTCACCCACTTTGTGTGAAGATCAGTATTCAAAATGCTTTTAAAGTTTGAAAGCTATGTCACCCCATAATTATAATTCAGATCAATTCATTGACATCATATGGAAAAGCATTTTAATTGTGATGGCCAGTTATGCATTCCTCTGCTGTACTTGCCAGTTATTTGTTTTTGTATCATTTCAAACGCTGTGTTTGGCTAAACCTATAATCAAGGAAAAGATCATTTTAAAATACTGTATCTTTCAACAATAGTTGAAAGGTCTTTATTGTTTTATAACTCTGAAGATCAATGGATGGAAGCCTTTGGACCAGGATTTTCCAGCTGCCATACAAACAGTCTGCAGGAAACACATTTCTGCCAATGCCGACTGCCTCACAGCTATTTAATCCCCTTGAGAACCTTAACCGATGGGAGGCAGAGCTTTCATCCTTCATCTGGAGGGAGACCCTCCCCTCCCCAAGAAAGCTTCTAGCCAATTTGAGTGGCTGGACATTTGTAGTCTCAGTAGCACTAGAAGTAGGAGTGGTTGTCCTGGAGGCTCCAGGTCAGGGAGGGGAGGTAGGCAAAGGGATGTGGGCAGAGTGGGGAGTGGGGGTTTTGATGGCGAATTTTGAGGGGTGTGGGCCAAGGGAGGGGATTGGGGGTGGAGGGGGAGTGGGAGGGAGGCACTTGATGTTGATAAAAGGCTGTTGATGGAGGATACTTCCTACTTCCTTCCTTTCCAATTGAGCCCTGTACAGGCTAACTTTCCAGACTTCTTTCTCTTGAACTCCTTCCTGTCTCCCTCAAAATTCAGGCCAGGCAGGAATTGGGCCTTAGTTGTAATTTATCCCCCCTTACAGGCAATGGCAGGCTGCTCTGGATCTTGACTATTCCTTTGTAAAGGAGTGGGTGAAAATGCAATGGGAAGCCATTTGAACTTTAAGCTCATCCCACTCCTTGGATCTTGTAGAGATGAAGGGTTGCAATGATTTGGAAGTAACACGCATCTTCAGCCATTGAAAATTTTTGACCCAATTCTTAGCTATGAACAAAGCATTCTCAAATAAAAACTGGGCAACAGATTGCCAACAAAGCAGCAAGAAGATACACTAGGACAGGGGTAATGCTATTAAATTTATTATCCACAGCCCTGGAAGAATGACATAGGATGGAATCTTACTGCCTTAGTTTCAGCTAAGTTGGGCAGAAACGTAACTGAAAACATGGTTAGAATTCTGCCTCATATTTCCAGTGGGCGAGCAATTCAGAGTCCGCCTTCAAAACTACTTTGCAGTTAAGGACACCAGGCAGGAATATGCATCGGAAATGTGGCTTCACATGCTGAATTTAAAGGACCACTTGCGAATGCCATACATGTCCTAACTTGTAGCCATCAAATTTGCATCTCTTCAGCATTTCAGCATTCCGCTGAACACATATCCTCTGAACCGTAATATTTACGATCATACAGATGAAGGTATTCCAAGGCTCCACTGCAAAACGGCATCAAGCAGAAAGTACGCTCACTTACCCATCCATTCTGATGGAGTGTTCTCGATCCCAAGGTGATGTCTCTCATATGTAGGTTTGCCTTCTGAACAACAGGTGTGATCCTTCATACTACAAACACCCTTCCTTTAATCATTGCAGGCAGAGAAAGCACAAATCCAGAGAAGTGGATGGAAAGCAGGGATGCGTGCCAGCCTGGGTAATCCTAATACCAATGGAGGAGGAAGCCCTTCAAATCAAGTGGTAGTCAAAGGAGCGAGAGGGGTGGAGTCAAGATTGGGTGATTTAATTAATCATCCAAGTGGCACAAATGTGTGCCTCCAGCTGTCATTTGGCACTGTTAAAAGATATTTGTATGGTCATCAAAATGTGGTAGTATGAATGCAAAGCTCCCCATGTACAGCAATAACTGGTGTCCTACAGCTGCTAAAGGGCTATTGCTGTTGGTTTAAAAGGACTGGAATGAAGAAGTGGCTGAGTCCACAGAGGAGGAATAGCACTTTCACATCCTTGTGAATACCCTCCACCAATGCATGTGCACGCATTCATGTCAATGGAGCCCTCAGTCACAGGTATAAAAGGTGGCGTAAAGTCAGGATCTGTTCATCTGTGAGTGGAATTAGATACTGGAGACAGAGACAACTGTAAGGAGTCTCCACTAGAGGACAAAAGGCATTTCTACCTCACTCACCTGGACATAGATGCTGAACTTGGGAGTTATATACAAAGTGGGTTCTTGTGGAGTGGCAAAGAGAAACGTGTTGGTGTTTGTTAGAATTTCCAGAGACAGTGTACACCTTCATGCTTAAGATGGAGAAGTTCATCTCTTCCTTCAGTACTTTGATATCTCTGATAGTTGAATATAGACTCGTCTCAATTAAAGATGTGACATTCCATACCTGACAAGTATGGTGCACTGACACCACATGGACATCTATGATTCAAGAAGACAGCTCACTAGCACATTTTCAAGAGCAATTGAATATGGGCAATATATACTGGTCTTGTGACTGACACCTACATTTCAGGAACAGGATAAAAGAAATGTACAGTCATATTTTTAAACAGAAAGTTGCAAGAGCTTTTGTCAGGACTATAAGGTAGAGTTAGAATTGATTTTGTTTGTCAAAGCTGCATCCAGAAGAACTAAAAAAATTATTTGTGAGATGCATTAATATTCTGTTCAGGCCACAGTGGGCACTAGTGTCAACACTAGCCACATTACACTGTCTTACAAGCTTATTATATACAATATAGTCTGCCAATACCTATAAAAGTATCCATCAGACATTCAATTGGTTAGCAATAATCGATCCAGTGCCCCATAACAGCACTGCTGCAACAATCAGCACTCCTACATCAGTTAATGCTGCTGAGGTCAGGCCTCAGTTAAAATACTGTAATGAAAACAGAAAATGCTCAAAATGTCTTTGGCCTGAGACATTAATGCTGTTTTCCTTTCCACAGATGCTGAATGTTCCGAGGACGTTTTATTTTTCTTTTAGATTTCCAGCAGCCACAGTATTTTACTTTTGAGTTAGAATATTGTGCTGAGGAGGGTCATCGGACTAACTCTGAGTTTAAGTCATTTTCTTTATGAGGTCAGGTTAATACACTGTTGAAAAGCGTAATCTTAGAGGTGACCTGAATGAGGTTTATGAGATGATGAAGTGATTGTCTTTGAGTTGACAGCTTATTTCAATTAAATAGCTCAGGAAAAACCATTTGAATTTTTACGACTTGTGTTAGATGTCAGAAGGTGATCCTTTACCTGGAGAATAGTGAACCTCTGGTTACTGGCTCACGCAGTTGACAGCAATTCGCTGAATTTCATCAGTTAAAAGCTAGATCTGTTTCTGGCTGCTGTGGAAGTCACCTACATGTAAACATGCAAACATATAAATTAGGAGCAGGAGTAGGCCATTCAGCCCTTCAAACCTACTCCAGTATTCAATAAGATCACGACTTACTGTAACCTCAACTCCGTATTCTTACTTATCCCTGATAACTTATCACCCTTGTTTATCAAGAATTTATTTCCCTCTGCCTTAAAAGTATTCAAAGACTTTGCTTCCATTGCCTTTCGAGGAAGAGAGCTCAAAATACTCAGGATCCTCTGAGAGAATATTCTCATAATCTCCTTCTTAAACAAGTGATCTTATCTTTAAATAGTGATCCCTAGTTCTAGATTCTCCCAGAAGAGCAAACATCCTCTTCAATCCATCTTGCAAGACCCCCCAGGATCTTATATGTTTGAATCAAGTGGGCTGTTATTCCTCTAAATTTTAGTGGATACAAGCCTCGCGTGTCCAACCTTTTCTTATAAGCCCATTCCAAATATTAGTCTGGTCAACCTTCTTTGAACTTCTCCCAATGCATTTACATCCTTCCTTAAATAAGGAGGTTAATACTATCCACAGTACTCCAGAAGTGGTCACACCAGTGTCCAGTATGACTTAAGCATAACCTCTATATTTTGGTATTCAATTCCTCTCACAATAAATGATAACATCCTATTAGCTTTCCTAATTACTTGCTGTACCTGCATACAAGTCTTTAGCAATCCATGCATTAGGACACTCAGATTCCTCTGCATCTCTTCTAATTGTTTGGTACTGAAAGGAATCATCAAGATCAGAATGATCTCATGGATTTGTTTCCTTCATCCTGGAGGATGAGAGTGGGAGATGGGGAGTGGAGAATGGGGAGGGATTTTTTTGATTATTTCCATCCGACATGTTCTTTTTTTAAATCTGTTCCCTTGCCTCTCCTAGGAGGTCACTTGGGGCTGGATTTTATGGAGAACTATGATTCACATTTTGTATGTTGAATGCTTGGCAGGTCTCACAAAAAGGTTCTGAGTTTTAAATGGTTGAACATTTAGTGCTGATTAATAACATAGAACTGTGTACATATCTACAGGTTAGAGCCCAAGCTATGAGCTAACTCTATGTTGCTTCTACACAGATCTCTGTCCTATCCACAATTGAGTCTAATCACATGTCATGTGTCTCTGTACATCATATCATGAGTGTTTCTCTCTCCCTAACCCACATTAACTCTTGTTTTGTTCAACATCCTTAAACAATGTGTACCCCACAAATATTTAAACACTATATTTGCATTACAATCATGCTACCCCTTCTTTCCCCTGCCAAATCTTTGACTACATAAATTCTGATTGCACAGAGACTTGTTGATTTTTGCAGATATTTTTCTGGTCACTTCTGGAGAAGTGATTGGCTCTGTGGATTTGGGCAAACTTCGTGATTGGGAGTTTGAGTTGTAGTCTGTGTTTCTGGCACTCTGTTACTTCTTCTAATACATCTTTTCTGTTCCTTGGCGTTCAACACCAACTTGTCAACTCCCCATCCCTACTCTTCACAGTGACCTTCAATTTGTCTTATTCTTTCCAAAGAGTGTTTACCCTGATTCATTCATAGCTTTCCCTTTTCCTTGTCCAATGTGGTCTTTTTTGGAATTGAAGATGTCCCTCCCTATCAGTTGGATGTTTCTCATCATTGGGAGCATCCTGCAGTTTGGCTTTTATCATGATACTATGTCCTTTATGCTTCACTAAGGCGTGTGCTGGTAAGTTAATGGTTGCGTGTTCCTTCTTCCAGCTTGGTTTGCAACTTTACATGTTGGTTGGAGGTTACAATGTCTGCCTTGTGATGTTTACAGGCAGTTTAACAGCAAACATTGGAGCTTGGAGTTGGGGCTCATTCTTTGCTGCTGGTCATTTTCTTGTGCATCTTCCACTTGAAGTACAGTAGTGGTTACCTGAAATTTGGTTGGAATGACCAAAGCTTCTGCTGCCAGCAAAGAAATTGAACAAACTAGTTCTCTGAAGAGTGAAGATAATTCAGAGATGAAGTTTGAGTTGAGAGTCTTTTTATTGGTGGGCTTCTTGGGAATTTGCAGTTCCATATAGTTGACGACAGAGGTTGT
Source organism: Sphyrna mokarran (assembly GCA_024679065.1). NCBI lineage: Eukaryota > Metazoa > Chordata > Chondrichthyes > Carcharhiniformes > Carcharhinidae > Sphyrna > Sphyrna mokarran. The sequence goes on from JAGIQG010000004.1 coordinate 89,396,903, forward strand.
CCTGATGTCTTCTGCTGATCTAAGAAAGTTAAGGGCAACACACATCTCTGCTCAAGAGAGAAAAGGATTTATTTTGGCTAGCATAGATGACTTTGAACAAGTGCTCACGGGAATGTCTTCGTGTTCTAGGATCATGCCTATGAATAGAAGTCTGATTTCTCCAAATCCGTAGAACGGCATGCCACTCATGGCCAGAGGTCTCTTAGCTACAGTTGCTTAGTCGAGAAGACTATAACACTGGCTCCTTGTCCAATTTGAAGTCAGAGAGGTGAATGTGTACTGAGATGTTCATATTCCAAAAAGAAAAACCAGGATTCTTGTCCTCACCCAAGAAGCACCATTGGGTCTCTTGCTGGTGTGATACTCCAATTTCATGGATTGTCTTGAGATCCTCCATCCATCTGGATGTCTCGCATTGCATAGCTTACAAAAGTATTTCAGGCAGTTACGGTTGAACACTGCAATACGAAGTTGTTTGGCTTCACAGCACCGACATTGTCACCCATCCTCTTTTAGTTGGTTTGGTATTGCCATCCTTAGCTTGGGTTCTGCTGCTTCTCTGTTGTTTACCAGCTGGACAGTTTGGTTTGCTCTGTATCATGACTTGCTTTTGTCACCTGAAATGGATTGGTGCTGTTGGCAGAGTTCAGACTGCCTAACAATTTGAATGGCCTTTTCTAGAATCAGATTCTTCTTGGCCTATAGTATATTCGAAAAGGAATCATCAGTCATTCCGACAACAACAATTCTGTTCCTTATGAGTTCTGATGTAAGGTCATCATAGACCCAGCCTTCAGCCTATCTATATAATTCGTGTATAAAAGAGTCAACCAAATCTCCAGACTGTTGGACATGTTTGTTGAATTTCACTCTCTCTAAAGGTGGGATTTTCTGGCGCACTCACCCATAGGCTAGAAAATCTCACCCAAAATCAACGGATGTTTGGTCCGTGTCCCCTCTGCCACAATGTCCTTAGTGGGCAGGACGCTAAAATTTCACTTTAAAAGTGCATTACTTTTAAGACTATAGTAATGTGTATTGAAGGTTTATAGAATTTCAACAAATTTTTCTGAGGATTCATGTCTCACAACAATATCATTGGTGACCAGACAAATGAATAAAGTAATCTTATTCAACTTCTGTCCTTTAACCTAATCCTGAAGCTATCAGGTATGTTAAGAATCTTTTTCACCAAAGCCCCTTAAATCAATCCAAATTAGTTTGGTAAAGTTACTTTGTTGATGGTTGCTTTAAAGTTTAGATGGTTATATTTAAATATTGTGCAGGCTTTAAAGATGACATCACAGTCATCAATATTTCAAAGAGTCTTCCTGTACTTGCTGCATTTTGTCAGGTTTCCATGGTGATGGGACCTCTTTGTCGCAATTTGTTAAATCAACAATTTGGGGGTCTTCCCTGTGACATTGAAGGATTTTCATTTGTTTTACTATCAAGGCTGAGATTTTTAAACCTTCTGCCTCTTTTCCTTACAATGAAGTTGGTCATGGGGTACGCGATGCTGACACTATTTAACAGCACTGAAACTTTTCAAACTAGTCCTGATTTTGAACTGAGTTTTCTGCTCACCCAGCGAATTCCTTTGACTCTGTAGGTATTCACTGTAGACCTCCACCAGATCCTGTATAGACATCAGCAGAGCAGAGATTCTGTCTCTGCTTTTTGTTTTCAATTCTGCAATGGAGCTTCTCTTCGGAGATCTCCTTCTGTGTCTTCACTTGAGGTGATTTCAGTCAGGTCAGAATGCTGCTCCCTTAATTTTCCAGCTTTTAGATATTTGCTCCAGTTTTTTGGAGATTCTGACCTTTTCTATTAGCTGCCACCATGTTGTATGTTCAGCAGGTTGCATGAAGAGGCTCTGAGTTTTGTATGTTTGAACTTAAGTGTTTATTAATAACATATAACTATGTACATATATAGAGGTTAAAGGCCGGGCTATGAACAAATTCCATACTTGTCCAATCCACAAGTGATTTCAAACTCAAGTAGTGAGGTTAGATATATTATACTGTTGTTGGTACTGTGTCCTGGACCCATATTAACTCTTGCTATGCCAGAAACCCCACATAACAACCACCCACACTAGAAAATCAGTGGGGAGCCCATCTAAGAGAAGAATGGCTGCCCTGCTGTAATCTGATGGTCAATTTCTGCCCCTCACAGACCGGAAATCCAGCCTCAGATAGTAGCTGACCAATCACATGACTGGCAGTTCTGTAGTCTCAGTGCCAGGTAAACTGTGGGCACTGCTAGGATTACAGGCAGTCTCCATTAGTGATTGTCACTACAGTCAAATACCAAGGTAAGTGGAGGAGATTTCACCAGGATCAGGTTAGCAGACTGAATGAGAAGGATGAGTTTGAAAGGGTTGGTAGAAGGATAAAGGGGAAGTATAATCTTGGAGGATGTGCATCCGATGGACACAGAGACACTTTATGAATTACCTCACCTTCAAACCTGCTGATGGGGTAAGGTAAAATCCAGCCCATGATTAGGTGAGGAGTGAATATATTGTAATACTCAAGGTATCAAAATTGTGCAGGGCAGGCTGCATGAGCTAAAGGATTTTTTCCCATCCATTATGTTATCTGGTGTGTTAGTAATTATTACAAATTACAAATTGGATTATTATTCTTTTATCAGTGAGATTGTTTTATCAGTTAATATATCATTATCATGTGATGCACTTTTGATATACCCCTTTACGTTTTACATGTTCTGTCACCCCCTGCATCGCATAGATTTCCTTTATCACTTAATCTTATTTTATTAATTAGAAGTCTTTGTTACATAGTTCATGCTATCTGTTTATACTCTAACATTCTGATCTTTGGGCTGTTAGTAATCCTTAGTTAATACTCCTTTATCAGATGGTCCTCCACTATCAATTAACATTCTTTAATCAGTTAATATTCTTTTTTTCAGTTAATGTTTCCTGATCCGTGAACACGCTTTGATTCTACCTGTCTTGCTTTTTGTCTCCATCTTGATCTCGTGCCATCACCAGTATGGAAAGTTTTAAATGTCCTCCGGAATTCCAAATAGATCTTCACAGTAGACAGACATCGTCCTGAGGCTGAATTAAAAGAAGTATCACTTTGACTGCAAATCTGAATAACATGCAGTCAAGACAAGTAAAACTTTATTTGTTAGTCACAAGAAAGGCTGTGAAATTTCCCTAGTCATCACATTCCAGCACCTATTTGGGTCAATGCACCTAACAAGCATGTCTAACAAATGTGGGTAGAAACTGGAGCACCTGGAGGAAACCCACGCAGACACAGGGAGAACGTGCAAACTCCACACAGACAGTGACCCAAGCCAGGACTCAAACCCAGGTCCCTGGCACTGTGAGCTAACCACTGTGCCACCTTTGCAATTTCAATTTTATTTGGATAATGCATACATATGTAAATAGATTGGACTTCAGTATTTTTATGTGTAGCATTTCAAACAGTGAAGATTTGCCTCTTGCCCATGTTGTACAAAAGGTTTTTGTGAAATTTATTACTCAAACACTTCATGAATAAATGATATAATAATATAGGAATGGCATGATGCTCCCAATCTTTGGGCATTGCCCTGAAGCCTTATATAACAATGAGAGACTGCTCTCTGATGTTACTCTCTCTTTGGTGGCATGGTGGTTAGCACTGCTACCTCATAATTCCAGGGACTTGGGTTTGATTCCCAGCTCAGCTCTGTATGGAGTTTGCATGCTCTCCCTGTGTCTGCGTGAGTTTCCTCCGGGTGCTTTGGTTTTCGCCCATGTTACAAAGACGTGCGGGTTAGGTGCATTTGGCATGCTGAATTGTCCCTTTGTGTCCCAGGATACATAGGTTAGAAAGATTAGTGAGGTAAATTTGTGGGGTAACAGGGATTAGGCGTTGGGGGGATTGTGGTTGGTGCAGACTCGATGGGCTGAATGGCCTTCAGTGCTTCTGTAGAGTTTCTATTATTTTATGATTTCTACTATTTCTAATGATGGCTGAGAAGTGCTGAAACTCAATAGATTGGTGCAAAAGGCAATTTTGGCACCTTAAGTGACGATCTAATGATGGCGAAGTAAGATGAGCAGATGAAAATTGGGATTAACAATGTTAATTCCCAATGTTCTTCAGGAAGGAAGGCATTGTGTCCATCAGTCTTGCCACTCAGTGGTAAAAAATGTGAGGCTTTTTTGGGGGAGGGGGCTTTTGGGCAATGGCATCAGGACTGCTGATAAGCAAGCTCTTTTCACAAAGAAATGGTACAGGATGGATTTATTGTTAGATCATTAAATAAAGGCTGCATTCCCTATCTGAATTGTATAGAACATGCCTGTTATGGGATACCTGACACAGCACCAGATTTAAAGAGCTGTTCCTGCACATTAACAAGGGGAATTATAATTTGCACAGATGATTTGCAACCATGAAGAGGCACGTGCCTAATTATAGTTGAATTTATCATGGTTCATTTGTTGCACTGCAGAAAATGTTCTATCTTACTTCATTTAACCCATGTTTTGTACCCGGATTACTACATTGGGGGTTGAATTTCTTTCTAGGTTTTGAGTGTATTTCAGAGTGCGGCTGGCTACAGTTAGAGGAAAATTCCCTCACTGGTGGGTTTATAGAGAGAGGGCCCGTACAATTACTCCAGTGGTGTTGCTATTGCCTCCCTAAATGATCTCAAGCTTTCCTCATTGGAAACTTTATTTGGCTATTAGATATTACAGATCTTTTGTAGGCAACTGTTATAGAAGGTGTTGACCTTGTTGATGTCCATCTTTACTATGCTCTAGCATTCAGATCCATACAGCAGGATTGGCTTACACTTTTGTTGTGGAGTCTGATTTTGGTCTTAAGATTGTATTGTTTGGACTTCCCGGTGGTTCAAGTTCTGCTAAATGCACCTCCAATTTTACCGAACCAGACTTTGATCATATATGTTACCTACTCATATAATTTTGCACCATCAGCAACTTTTATAACGTTACATGACACACTTTCCATTAGATTACTTGTAAAAAAGTCACCTAGAGAAAAAAATGTAGGGTGGGGTTAGTAATGATATCCTGTATATACATATTTCTTTCTTCAAGTCCCTCCATGTTTCACTAATGTACTTACAGTCAGTAAATACAAAGCACATTGCCAGAACAGAAATGCCTAGCTAGTCAATGTTCATATTGTGTTTATTTTCAGTTAAATTTGGGATGCTTCAGTGAGGTTTTGTCACACCACATTCAACTTATGCAAATTGTAACTGTCGAATATGTTACAGCCCTGGAGCATCTCTAATTATCCTACTGTCTGGAACTGGCAATTTTTAGAATGAAAACCACCCACTTGGAGAGTTCTAATTTTGCATAACAGATCTGGACCAAACTTCTCAGATGTAAGTATTTTCCAGTATACCTCTTTTTATTAAATACACTAAGATACATAGGAGTAGGCGTATAGAAACAGGGAATGGGCCATTCAGTCTTTGATCCCATTCCAATATAGCTTATCTGTAACTTAACTATATCAACCTGCTTTGGTTCCATAACCTTTAACACCATTACTTAACAAAAATGTATCAAATCCAATTTGAAATTTTCAATTGACTTCCATAGCCTTTGAGGGGCAAAGTTTCAGATTTCCATTACCTGTCTGATATCGCCCCTGAGCAGCATTGCTCTAAGCTTAAGGCACAGCATTGATACAGGGCAGAAGGCTTTTTTTATAGTTCAGTTAGATCACAATGATTGGCACTGGCTTGAAGGCTGAATGGCCTGTCCGTATGCTGTACTTTTCTTTGTTCTTCCAGATTCTTCTGTCAGAAGAAACGCCTTCAATCTATCTACCAAGTCAAAACGTTGAATCTACTGAAGCAACTCAATTGAATCACCCGTTAGATTTCCAATTTCGAAGGGATATAGATCTAACAGAAAGAATTACAATTATGTAATACCTTTCATGATTCAGGAATTCCCAAAGCTTTAAGCCAATGAATTATTTTGATGTATGGTTACTATTGTAATGCATGAAATGTGATCATGAATGTTCGCACAGCAGGCATCTCAAAATGGAATATGATAACATTTGGTTGATAAGTTTTCTAGTGAAGTTGGTTGAAGGACAAATATTGGACAGGGCAATAAAGAGAATGTCCTTGCTCTTCTATTAGTACTTTCCTTATAACTTTACATTTTTGGTAAATAATGAGACAGCTTCACAACAAAACATTGTTTCTATCAAATTTTGGTTCTCATTTACAAAATAATTTTCATCACTAAAATGTTTCTTGTTTTCTTTTGATTTCTTCATGTCTGTGGTTCTCTCAATAGCTCTTTGATGTTTAGAATTCATCCAATTCAGTCCTTAAAGTCCTCTGGTAGAGAACAGATTATGTACATAAAGGAACAAAATGACAACTGGAATGATCAGGGTAAACATTTCATTATGACACTACTCTGAGCATCTCAGTGGGCAAACTAAAGCTTCCCCTCCATTTAGTTCAGAAGATCAATACTAATAAATGAGAGACATTTTGCTGATTTTAACTCGGGCAGTATTTGAGCAAGTAGGGATCCAGGTGAGCAAGAAATATTCTTAACCTCATCAGCAAGAGCCACAAGTGATTTTAACTCCTAGGTTTCATTTGCAATCTCTCTGGCTAATTGGTTATCTGAAACTGGCAGAAAACAGTGGTAATGAAGGTGGCAGAGCAAGTGGAGAAAGTTGTGAAGAAAGCATACAGTACGCTAGCCTTTATAGGAAGGGGTATAGAGTACAAGAGCTGGCCTTTAATGTTGCAGTTGTATAAAACGTTGGTTAGACCTCATTTGGAATACTGCATCCAGTTCTGGTCACCTTACTACCGGAAGGACATAGAGACTCTGGAGAGAGTGCAGAGGCGGTTTACCAGGATGCTGCCTGGTATGGAAGGTCTGAGTTATGAGGAAAGGTTAGGCAAATTGGGGCTGTTTTCCTTAGAAAGACGTAGACTTAGAGGAGATCTAATAGAGGTGTACAAGATTATGAGGGGTATAGATAGAGTAAACAGGGTTAAGCTTTTCCTAGGATGGACTCGAATAACACGAGGGGTCACGGGCTTAGGGTGAGGGGAGTAAGATATAATTTGGATGCTAGAGGAAGTTTTTTCACACAGAGGGTGGTGGGGGTATGGAATGCGCTGCCAAGTAAAGTGGTGGAGGCAGGTACTCTGGAGATATTTAAGAAATACTTAGATGGGCACATGAACAGAATGGGAATGGAGGGGTATAGAAAACTGATTTAAAATAGGGATCATGAGCCTTGGGAAGTGTGTAAATAGATGATGATATTGATGTACTTGTTTTTATCCTACAGGTGCTTTGGTCCACCTTGTTGTCTAACAAGGGGCATACACGCGATGGGTCGTGAGAGGGCTGCTCTTGGATTTTTTTCGAGAGTATCCCAGTGCTTCACGTCGTTAGTGTACGCTTGACCTGGACCATTTGATGGGCAACACTACAGCTCAGTGACTATCGCTGTGCTGTGCAGATACATGGATTTGGGCCTGTGTCTGTGGGAGTTTGCGCATTCTCCCCGTGCTTGCGTGGGTTTTCTCCGGGTGCTCCGGTTTCCTCCCACATCCCCAAGATGTGCTCTTAGGCTAATTGGCAAAACAAATTCTCCCTAAATTGTCTCAAATTTGGTTTTTAATCCATAGATCTATAAACATAGACAGGGATCACGGATAGAGGTGGGAACATCGGGGTGGCAGTATGGGCTCATTGAGCCGAAGGGCCTGTTTCCCGTGCTGTTTTGTTCTTGTTCTTTGTTAATCTGCTTCATGTCAGTTGTGCAGGACACTGTTGATGGGAACTGCTGATTTCCCACTACTCAGCTATGTCACAGATGATGAAACTGAGAGAATATTATGGTTGTGAAAGGGAGGGTGGTAGTCCAGGGCAGGGACAAACTTTCCTGTTGGAACAAGAAATGTCCTCTTCAGAATGACAAGATAAAAATAATAATCACCAGGAACTGGCTTTGGTTACAACTAAAATACACTGAATGAAGTGGCTATATCTTACAATAACATGGTTAAAAATAAACCCTAGTATTCTCCTAGCAATAGTGGCAAGATGGGCTGTGCCAATAATAGTTCCACAATGAAAAGCATTACACTCAGAGCTATATATAAATCCAAACAATTTGCTGGTTTCCTTAAATTTTTAAGTAAGTATTGGCAAACTACAGGTGAAAGTATTGGTATTTTCTCAAGTTTAGTTTTAATTGTGTTTGATTTCACAACTTTTTTCATCACAATTAAAAGCAAAACTATCATCCTGGGAGGAGTTTGGTTTTGGTACCCATGGGAAGAGGGGAAATAAGTGAAGCTTTATGAAAGCACATTGTTAGCAATTACACAGCAAGTGTTAAGTTGTATATTTATTGTCTATTAATATTATGCTGGTGGAAGCATTTACTGAGGATTCACTTGAGTATATATAAAGAGACAGCTATCGAACAGTTCGAAGGTCTAAACTTGTAATATTTAACTTGATAAATAAATGTAGAACTCAGCAAATATTGGTTCCAGCACTATTCTTCACTAACTGGCTGTCTGAAGGTTAGCATCAGGGTCCCTCTTGTTTGCTACCTATTGTTTTTGTTATACTACATGGTTTTGAAATAAAAACAATTAGTGTGCACATTTCTATTTGGATGTAAGCTGCCTGAATGTATCCTTTACCCACACCTGTAATAAGAATTTGATCCTTTGCATTGTTTGAAGTATTAGCCCCTTTTCCAAGAAAGAGAAACCAATCTGTAAGATAGTTTGCTTGGTCCAACTCTGAAGGTAAATAACTTAGCTGAATGTCAAAGTGGGAAGAATAGTAATTTTCCATTTAACCTGACACTAAAGAATCTTATCACTGTTGCATTTAGCTCTGATCTTTGCCTCCCTTGCTCCAAATTCCCTATTTGTTTTCACCAGTTCCTGCAATGCCCATACAGAACCTCATAATCCTTGGACAAAATAACTGGATCTGACCTGGCATCAGACTGTCCCAAGTTATATTATCTCCACCAAAAGGCTGCTCTTGTTTTGCTAACTCTACTTAAATGCAGCCCAAGGCACAGCAAATATCAGACTTCGCCATTCAGTTGGAATTAGTGTGAGCTACACTGAAAACTGGGCACACCCGAATTTCTGGACCTGAACATTTAAATTTATCTTTCATTTAATCACACATAGGATGGAGAAAAGCTGCAGCCTGAATCAAGGAGGTACCAAATCAATTGATGGGTGTGTTTGATGATGCTAAACTTAGAGTTATGTCTAAGATTAAAAACAGCAACATTTGTGACGATGACTATTTCCAATAGAAAAGTGGAACGGTTGAATATACAGAGCAGGTTGCCTTGACACCCATTCATATAATTATTAATCCTACGGTGAAGTTCATGCCATTTAGCAGCATAAATCTCTGGTTCTCCAGGATGGAAAAACTCTGGGCAGAATATCTTCAGGACTGGAATATATAAAGACTCTATTCCAGAATTCTTACTTCTTCGCACACGATTGCATGAGAACAGAATTTCGAGCATAACAATAAATTCAAGAATTTCTCTAATTATTTAGAGGTTATGGGGCAGCAATTAGTGTTGTCAGACCTCTTACTGTGTTTATCCTAGTCCAATGCCGACATCTCTACAACATCGCAGCAAGGTGGCACAGTGGTTAGCCCTGCTGTCTCACATCGTAAGGAACCCAGGCTTCAATTCCCACTTCAAGTGGGTCACTGTTTGTCTGTGAAGTTTATACATTCTCTCTGTGTCTGTGCAGGTATCCTTCAGTTTCCTCCCACAGTCCAAAGATGTATGGGTTAAGTGGATTGGCCATTCTAAAATTAAAAAGGCCTTTTAATATCAGGGGAACTAGCTTGGGTAAATGCATGTTATGGGGAAAGGGCCTGGGTGGGATTGTGTTTCATGTAGACTTGATGAGTCGAAGGCCTTCTTCTACACTGTAAGATTCTATGATTCTATTTGAAATTATAAAAGTTATGGCAAATTCTATAACCATTTTCACTTGACCTTGAATGTCATTATTTGCGAACATGATACAAGCCAAGCCAAGAAAGGTGTGGATGAACGAGTCCTCTTAGCCTATTTGTCCTCATTCTCCCAGAATACCAATTCTATTCTTTCTCACTCTTGCTCATCAGGTACCCTGTCCTAAGAGAACATTGGTGACCATGGACTTCCATATGTTAAGTCATGGTTAAGTTTGGTAAGGTACTACAATGGTAAACCATTGCATTCTTATGAAGATGGATTTTTAAAAATATGTTGGTAACATGTAGAAGATTTTGTTTGTATTTGTACATAAATGATTTAGTTAACCCAGGATAGTTTAATAGTGACAACTTGTCTGTGATGGCTGAGATGTAAAACAGTAAAGGTGCTACATGCATGTATTTGTAATGAGAAGCTATGGTGAAGTGGATTCAGAATAATTTGGGTTTTAAAAGTTTTCATTAGGAAATAGATAGGGAATTGGCTTTTCTCTGTTAAATTTCAAAGGATAGTTTAGGGATTTTTACAACTTAGAAACACTTTCATAAGTCAACAAGGGAAAGTTATTAAATTTTACTTGACCCAAAAGTGGAGGTGATAGGAAAAGATGAAAGATTTTTATAATTTGGAAATGTTGAGTTCAGAAAGGTGCTGAGGACAATGGAATCGAAGATGAAAGTGAAGAAGGATATTTCAGGAAAGACAGTGATCTGAAGTGCATGGCTATGTGGGGGAGATGTTCTGAGAGCAGCTCCTTGCTGAGAAAAAGTGCAAATTCTGAAACAGCTATCCAGACAGATCAGACTAGGAAAATCATTGTTTCAGGAACAGTTTTGTTTCTGAACTTTCCACAGCAGGGGGGGAAGTATTTGAGCAGTTGTGTAATCAACTTTCAATAAAGTCAAGGCAGTTTTGGCCTTGGATACTATTACTAGAATTTTTACAGTTAAAATATTTACAAGGGAATTGTTGCCAAATAGTTTACTTATATGTTGTGACCAAGTGAATGTTTTTAGAGGATATTTTGTAAGTCTGTTTATTTGTGTAATTTTAATCTTGTGTGCTTAAGTTTTTGTTTTCAGCTCATTGATAAATCTTTTAATTCTGGAAATCCTAAAAGTGTTGCTGGAATTTCATGCTTCTGAGAACAATCGTTGTTTCTACAGGTTTTCAAAATAATAAAAAAGAGTTATGATCAGTGAGACAAATTTCCCTCTGTAATTTGGCTTGCTCAGCAATTAATATCTGTCGAGATTGTAACATTTTGCATGTTTTTGGTGACCAGGAGACACTCTCACTCATCTACCAAAGAACATATTGGAAAATGTTTTTGGATGCTAATCAATTTATTTAGCCATGCTGGGTGGCATGTTGGCACAGTGATAAGCACTGCTGCCTCATAATGCCAGGGACTTGGGTTCGATTCCCGGCTTGGTTCACTGTGTGCGCGTGGAGTCTGCACATCCTATCCATGTCTGCATGTATTTTCTCTGGGTGCACAAGTTTTCTCCAACAGTCCGAAAAAGGTGCTGGTTAGGTGCATTGGCCATGCTAAATTCTCCTTCAATATACCCAAACAAGCATCGGAGTGTAGCAACTAGAGGATTTTCACAGCAACTTCACTGCAGTGTTAACATAAGCCTACTTGTGGTACTAATAAATAAACTTAAAACATATTATGAAAATACGTCCATGATCAAGATCCAGAGTAGGATTTGAACCCAGAGCTTCTAACTCAGAAGTTGTGTCTTAAGATTTTCACACCAATCTTACCACAAATATATTCTTACATGTGTCCTATATTGTGTCTATGGCCATTATTCCTGACAACTGATTCCAATTCTTGATCATCTTCAATTGTTTCCATGGACAAGATTTTAACTAATCCCCTCACTTTGGATAAAAATATAATATGGGCCCTGTGCCCTTTGGGTCAAACTAATCCTCCTGGCCAGACTTGATTTATTCAGTGCTCTCCTGGCCAGCTTCCATCTTCACCCTATATAAATAAATTGTATTGACCCATGCGCTCACTGGCTACATTGGTTCTTGTTTTGAAAAGATCTTAATTTGAAATGTATCATGTTTCTTTTCAAATTCCTCCATTGCGTTGCCTCTACATAACTCTACATTCACTCCCAGCCCAATAACTCTCCATGTTCCTCCAAATCTGGTCCGACACATTCCCAATTTTAATTATCATCTTCAGTTGCTGAGGCTCTAAGCTCTGGAATTCCCTTGCTAAATCTAAAACTTCTCTCCTTTACGATATTACTCAAAATTTATCTGTTTGACCAAGGTTTTGGTCATCCACCTTGATATTTCCTTGCATGGATCACAGTCAGATTTTGTTTGATAACGTCCCTTGAAAGATTCTTTGAACATTTTATTATGTTAATAGTGGTACATAAATACAACTTGCTACTGTTATTCTTAACCCTATTTTTCTCTTTTTAATTTCTCTACCCTAATATTTAAAACCAGCATCATTATGAATAATTAGTCAGGATTAAATTTGTCAGTGCCCTTCATATATTTGAAAAAGTTTCATTGATATTTTCTGCGTTTACTTTATCCAAAAGGTGGGATTGCATTGAATGTGCAGATATAAAGTGTCTGTTAAAAATGAACTGAGAGGCTTATCCAAACTTTTTCCACTTTGATCTGGCCTATAACAATTTTAAATATCAGATATCAAGGACACTCACCCCAACCCCTTAACTTCCTGAAGTCAGCGGGATGTTTCTTAAGCGCGCGTAATGGGTCTGGATGGCATAACTGGGGATTGACTGCAGTATTAACCTCAGCTCTCCACTGTTCTGGCTTCCCTTGCTTTCCCCTGAAGGCAATCTTTTTTGAAACTCACTCGGGATCATTTGGGAACTGTTCTGACTGGTCCCTGGTGACAGTCTCCTGCTCTCCTATTTTAACAGCAAGGCAGTTGCATCCACTAACTTCCCATTTTTTATAGATAGCAAATGATATGCTCAAATGATTGCTGTTAAAATTGGCTGAGTCATTCCAAGAGCAGCTGGTTATCTTTTGGCCACATTTCTATCCAGGACTTAAAAACTAACTCCTTAATCATGAAGCTACTGTTTGTGATTCCATTACCACAAGACCCTAAGACACTGGAATAGAATTAGGTCACTCGGTCCATCAAGTCTACTCTGCATTTGATCATGGCTGATATTTTTCTCATTCCCATTCTCCTGTCTTTTCCTCATAAACCCTGATCCCCTAATTAATCAAGAATCTATCTATCTCTGTCTTAAAGACACTCAGTGAACTGGCTTCCACAGTCTTCTGCAGCAGAGTTTCACAGATTCACCACTCTCTGGCTGAAGAAATTCTTCCTTATCTCCGTTTTAAAGGATCATCCTTTTAGCCTGAGGTTGCGTCTTCTGGTTCTAGTTTTCCCTACTAGTAGAAACATCCTCTCCACATCCACTCTATCCAGGCTTTGCAGTATCCTATAAGTTACAATAAGATCCCTCCTCATCCTTCTAAAGTCCAATGAGTACGTTGATGATTCCGTATTTTTTAATTAATTAATAAATAATGTTCTCTGACCTGTTATTTTGAGATACCAGTCTATCCAAAACATAAGGATTATTGTCCTCGCTAGAGTAGGGAATTGAAGAATGTCACTAAAGTGATAAATTCCTACACTAACACTGCAAACATTATGTCCAGTCCTTTTTTTTTGCATGTCTTCATTTAGGATTCACTTGAATTCACATTCACCCAGATTTTGTATGAATTACTTCTAAGTAATTCATTAATTCTAAGTAATTAATTAAGAGAGGAAGACCATATAATCAATGTAAATCATTTATATTTTATATGGTCTTTACATTGATTATTTGGTCTTCTTCTTTTAATTAATTCTTTCCCAACAGCACTGTAGAACTCCCTACGTCCTTCCAACCTTTTGACCCATCATTTTCAGGCTTATAAAACCAAAGTTTGATCTGACTTAAAGATCATCTTCTTATTTGCCTCACCTTCTATTTTACTGTCTAGCACTGAAGGTTTTGGTCCATCACCTTTTTTTTAAATTTTGATTGTTGGTAAATTCTTATGAGCAAATTTCTGATCTGATTTTTCATTTATTTGTTTCCTTTGCTCTTAAGTGAAAATGAGCATTCTGCCTTGTTGGCCTTCTTTCACATTAGATTTTTCTTGATATTATTGATAAACCTGAAGCATCCTCCTTGAAAGTGCTGTAGGTCTTCAAATCTCCCCACAGCATGTAATTTACCACATACTCTTAGATTCCCCAATCACAAGTGAATTAGCGTATCAGGGACTTACTAACATTATTCAGATTATACCCTCTATAGAAATGTGTTCAGGCTCAATGAACAATAATTGAGTCAGTGTGATTTTCATACCATTCCACTGCTGGTTGGACTTGCACTCAATTGTAAAATTATACTGGCAAGTACCCAGCAGAGATTCAATATTGCCCTTCATGGCAAGTTCCTGAACTTGATAATTATTTACCTTTGATTACCACTGGCAGTAGCTAAACACTGTGTTACTGTCTCCTTCGCCCAGTACAAGGATGTTAAAAATCAGAGCTATTGCTCAGTGGGAACATGTAATGAATGGAAATAGATCAGGTACGGAGAGCCCAAGGTCTGATCTGTTGTTTGTGCTGAATTAGCTTATCTCTTGAAGTAGCTTATCTCCTGAAGTGACAGTAATAGAAAAATCGGAATTTACATCATTATCATGAATTTGCAAAGAAAATAATCTACAGAAGTTTCTATTTGTTATTCCATGAATCCTGCTGAAAAATGTATACGTGTGAAGATGTGGTGAAGGCAGAATCAAACCTGGCTATGGTAGTTCTCATGGCTTAACTGTACATGCACACTATATTTATGCACGAAGAATGGCCATTTGCCAAAGTACTAAAGGCATTCAATTCTAGAGGGGCTGTTTCTGGGGAATATGGGGCCTGTACAAACAAGGCAGGCTACATCCAAACAGGACCAGAATCAGTATTATCATGGGGAAGTTTGTTAGTGCTATTGTAAAAATTAGGAGACATTTCCTCCCCCACAGATTGCACTGATTCTGGGAAATAGCGTGCAGGCCTAAAAATCAGTTCCACACCTAGTGCCAAATGGTTGTAATCATCCTGGCCCCTTTCTACTAGCACAAATTGGACTGCACACAGAAAAGACATGAAGCTGATTAACAAGGGATTGTTTGGATTTCAATCTCATTCGCACATTTGGCACATGATTGTTCGCCCCTCCTGGAATATTCCCCCTTCTCCGATGAACATTATATAGGCATAAATCACTACTGGTCTCCATCAGTGTACACCAGCCATGAATATTCTGCCTGGTGTGGGGCAGGGTTAGAGGGAAGCGGTGGTGTGGGTTGGTGGTGGTGCTCGGAGGCCATTGAAGCTCCATGTGGTTGGGGACATGACCAGGCAGAGTCCATCTGGCACCAAGGCAATACCAGTTGGGCACTGCCAGTGTATCATGTGGTAGTGGCAAAGGGATGACTGAGGTCAAAGGCTAAGCTGGGGCCATTAGGGGGCAGGGGTTATAATAGGGGTATGATGGATGGGGGCTATGTGGGGGATATGATCGGGGGGAGAATATGACAGGGAGTTGTGCAGGAGGGCTATGCAGGAGAACTGCGTGCAAGGGGGAGCTATGTAGGGGAGGTCATGCAGGGCGGGGGCTATGAGAGGGGGTAATGCAGGGGGTTTGTAAAGGGGTGATCTTGAAGGCAGGGGGTTGGTTGAGGGTTGGGCAGGATACCCACTAGGAGAGCCCAAATGCTTCAATGCTACCAATCCATATCAAGGAGGAGGTGGGGAACATGCCCAGCCTCACGGGCAAGAATCGCATCGGGGATTTCTTTTGCAAAATGCTGTAAAATTGTGATTTACAGCTCACTGTAAAACCCTACGCCATTCCCTCCCATTTTCTTTTTCTTTTGGCACTTGGAATTTTTGTTGCAAGATTGTGTCCTTAGGCTGGAATGTTACGGCCGTTCACACTGGCGGAATTTTCTCATCCTGCTGCAGTGAACCAAGCTTTGGCTGGGCGCCAAATTCTCTGACTTTGCTGCAGTGGGGGGTGTGACATGAACGGCAAGTAAAATTGTGCTCTTAGTATCTGTTTTGGGAAAATTCTGCCCTTAATCTGGCTTGGATGGGGATGGGAATCTGCACATGGAATCTGAAGGGAGAGAAGCAAAGTTGGAAATTGCTTGCAGAAACTTAGTTGGTATGAGTAGAAGCCAGAGGCCAGAAAATTGAAGAAAAGGAATTTGGCAGTGCTCATAGTATATACTGGTGGTGTATACTCCAATACAAGGAGCCTGGTGGTATCTACTCCAATACAAAGAACCTGGCGGTATCTACTCCAATACAAAGAACCTGGTGGTATCTACTCCAATACAAAGAACCTGGTGGTATCTACTCCAATACAAAGAACCTGGTGGTATCTACTCCAATACAAAGAACCTGGTGGTATCTACTCCAATACAAAGAATCTGGTGGTATCTACTCCAGTACAAAGAGCCTGGTGGTATCTACTCCAATATAAAGAGCCTGGTGGTATCTACTCCAATATAAAGAGCCTGGTGGTATCTACTCCAATACAAAGAACCGGGTGGTATCTACTCCAATACAAAGAACCTGCTGGTATCTACTCCAGTACAAAGAGCCTGCTGGTATCTACTCAAATACAAAGAGCCTGGTGGTATCTACTCCAGTACAAAGAGCCTGGTGGTTTCTACTCCAATACAAAGAGCCTAGTGGTTTCTACTCCAATACAAAGAACCTGGTGGTATCTACTCCAATACAAAGAACCTGGTGGTATCTACTCCAATACAAAGAACCTGGTGGTATCTACTCCAATACAAAGAACCTGGTGGTATCTACTCCAATACAAAGAACCTGGTGGTATCTACTCCAATACAAAGAGCCTGGTGATATCTACTCCAATACAAAGAGCCTGGTGGTATCTACTCCAGTACAAAGAGCCTGGTGGTATCTACTCCAGTACAATGAGCCTGGTGGTTTCTACTCCAATACAAAGAGCCTGGTGGTTTCTACTCCAATACAAAGAACCTGGTGGTATCTACTCCAGTACAAAGAGCCTGGTGGTATCTACTCCAGTACAAAGAGCCTGGTGGTATCTACTCCAGTACAAAGAGCCTGGTGGTATCTACTCCAATACAAAGCGGTGGTTCACTCCATAAAAGACTGGTGGTATACTCAAAAGAGCCTGGTGGTATCTACTCCAATACAAAGAACCTGGTGGTATCTACTCCAATACAAAGAACCTGGTGGTATCTACTCCAATACAAAGAGCCTGGTGGTATCTACTCCAGTACAAAGAGCCTGGTGGTATCTACTCCAATACAAAGAGCCTGGTGGTATCTACTCCAATACAAAGAGCCTGGTGGTATCTACTCCAATACAAAGAACCTGGTGGTATCTACTCCAATACAAAGAACCTGGTGGTATCTACTCCAATACAGAGCCTGGTGGTATTACTCCAATACAAAGAGCCTGGTGGTATCTACTCCAGTACAAAGAGCCTGGTGGTATCTACTCCAGTACAAGAGCCTGGTGGTTTCTACTCCAATACAAAGAGCCTGGTGGTTCTACTCCAATACAAAGAACCTGGTGGTATCTACTCCAGTACAAAGAACCTGGTGGTATCTACTCCAGTACAAAGAGCCTGGTGGTATCTACTCCAGTACAAAGAGCCTGGTGGTATCTACTCCAATACAAAGAGCCTGGTGGTATCTACTCCAACACAAAGAGCCTGTGGTATCTACTCCAATACAAAGAACCGGGTGGTATCTACTCCAATACAAAGAGCCTTGTGGTTTCTACTCCAATACAAAGAGCCTGGTGGTTTCTACTCCAATACAAAGAACCTGGTGGTATCTACTCCAGTACAAAGAGCCTGGTGGTATCTACTCCAATACAAAGAGCCTGGTGGTATCTACTCCAATACAAAGAGCCTGGTGGTATCTACTCCAATACAAAGAGCCTGGTGGTATCTACTCCAATACAAAGAGCCTGGTGGTATCTACTCCAATACAAAGAGCCTGGTGGTATCTACTCCAATACAAAGAACCTGGTGGTATCTACTCCAATACAAAGAGCCTTGTGGTATCTACTCCAGTACAAAGAGCCTTGTGGTATCTACTCCAGTACAAAGAGCCTGGTGGTATCTACTCCAGTACAATGAGCCTGGTGGTTTCTACTCCAATACAAAGAGCCTGGTGGTTTCTACTCCAATACAAAGAACCTGGTGGTATCTACTCCAGTACAAAGAACCTGGTGGTATCTACTCCAGTACAAAGAGCCTGGTGGTATCTACTCCAATACAAAGAGCCTGGTGGTATCTACTCCAATACAAAGAGCCTGGTGGTATCTACTCCAATACAAAGAGCCTGGTGGTATCTACTCCAATACAAAGAACCTGGTGGTATCTACTCCAATACAATGAGCCTGGTGGTTTCTACTCCAATACAAAGAGCCTGGTGGTATCTACTCCAATACAAAGAACCTGGTGGTATCTACTCCAGTACAAAGAGCCTGGTGGTATCTACTCCAATACAAAGAGCCTGGTGGTATCTACTCCAATACAAAGAGCCTGGTGGTATCTACTCCAATACAAAGAAAGCCTGGTGGTATCTACTCCAATACAAAGAGCCTGGTGGTATCTACTCCAATACAAAGAGCCTGGTGGTATCTACTCCAATACAAAGAGCCTGGTGGTATCTACTCCAATACAAAGAGCCTGGTGGTATCTATTCCAATACAAAGAACCTGGTGGTATCTACTCCAATACAAAGAACCTGGTGGTATCTACTCCAATACAAAGAACCTGGTGGTATCTACTCCAATACAAAGAACCTGGTGGTATCTACTCCAATACAAGGAGCCTTCTGGTATCTACTCCAATACAAGGAGCCTTCTGGTATCTACTCCAATACAAGGAGCCTTCTGGTATATACTCCAATACAAGGAGCCTGCTGGTATATACTCCAATACAAAGAGCCTGGTGGTATATACTCCAATACAAAGAGCCTGGTGAATAAGGCAGATGAATTGAAGGCAAAGATAAACACTTAAAAGTATGACATCATAGGTATTACTGAAACATAGCCTAAAGAAGGATATGATTGGTAGGAATTGTGCCTTCACATCTATTGACAACTGCATCTCAATGACAGCTCATAACTCAAGATCAGGTCAAAGTCCTTTTGCTGTCTACAAATGACTGAGACACCTGCCGTCTTCAGTTGCAGGTTTTCTTGTTAAATTTCTGGCTCACCTGGCACGCTTCCTCTAGCAGTCTCATTAGATTTTGGTTATGATTTGTGATGGCTTTTTCCATTGTGTCTTCCACATCCAAACATATGTAAAAAAAAAATCATTTATGGGTTGTAGGCATCACTAGCTAGGCCAGCATTTATTTCCCATCCCTAATTGTCATTCAGAAGGCAATGGTGAGCTCTCTTCTTGAACCAATGCAGTTGTGTAGTTTAGGGACACCCACAGTATTGTTAGGAAGGACACGCCAAGGTTTTGACCCAGTGACAGCAAAGGAATGAAAATATGGTACGAAGTCATGATGGTGTGCAACTTGGAAAGGGAGGTAGTGGTGTTCCTTTGCATCTGCAAACCTTGTCTTTCTAGATGATGCAGGTTGCAGGTTTGGAAGATGCAGTTGAAGGAGCTCTGGTGAGTTGCTGCAGTGCATTTTATAGATGATACACATTGTTGTCAGTATGCACTAGGTCCATGTGGTGTACATGGACTTCAGCAAGGCATTTGACAAGGTCCCACATGCAAGACTCCTTGAGAAGGTGAGAGGCCATGGGATCCAAGGGGCTTTGGCCTTGTGGATCCAGAACTGGCTTGCCTGCAAAAGGCAGAGGGTGGTTGTGGATGGCTATTTTTCTGCATGGAGGTTGGTCATCAGTGGAGTGCCCCAGGGATCTGTTCTAGGACCCTTGCTGTTTGTCATTTTCATAAATGACCTGGATGAGGAAGTGGAGGGATGTGTGAGTAAGTTCGCCGATGACACGAAGGTCGGTGGTGTTGTGGATGGTCTGGAGGGATGTCAGAAGTTGCAGCATGACATCGACATGATGCAAGACTGGGCGGAGAAGTGGCAGATGGACTTCAACGTGGATAAATGTGTTGTGGTCCATTTTGGCAGATCCAATGGGATGAACGAGTACACTATCAAAGGTAGGTCTTAGCTGTGTGGAAGAGCAGAGGGATCTTGGGGTCCGGGTCCATAAGACTCTCAAATCGGCCTCCCAGGTGGAGGATGTGGTTAAGAAAGCTTACGGTGTACTGGCCTTCATTCATCGAGGGATTGAGTTCAGGAGTCAGGAGGTAATGCTGCAGCTTCATAGGACCCTTGTCAGACCACACTTGGAGTACTGTGCGCAGTTCTGGTCGCCTCACTATAGGAAGGACGTGGAAACTATTGAAAGGGTGCAGAGGAGATTTACGGGGATGTTGCCTGGATTGGGAGGCATGCCTTATGAGGACAGGTTGAGGGAGCTGGGACTGTTCTCCCTGGAGAGACGAAGGTTGAGAAGCGACCTGATAGAGGTTTACAAGAAGTTGAGAGGAATAGATAGGATGGACTCTGAGACTATTTCCCAGGGCTGAAATGGTCGCGACGAGAGGGCACAGATTTAAGGTGCAGGGAAGCAAGTACAGAGGGGATGCTAGGGGAAAGTTTTTCACTCAGAGGGTGGTGAGTGAATGGAATCGGCTGCAGTCGGTGGTGGTCGAGGCGAACTCGCTGGGGTCTTTTAAAAGACTTCTGGATAAGTATATGGGATCCAATGGGATTGGGGGTTATAGATAGGTCTATGGCTGGGTAGGTTTTGATGTGTTCGGCACAACTTGTGGGCCGAAGGGCCTGTTTGTGCTGTAGTGTTCTATGTTCTATGCACTAGTTATGGAGAAGTGAATGTTGGAGGTGGTAGATGGGTTTCCAAACAAATTGGCTGCTTTGTGTTGGATGCTATTGAGATTGTTGAATGTTGTTGGAACTGTATTCATCCAGCCAAGTGGACAGTATTTTATCACATCCCTGACTTGTTTCTTGTAGATGGTGGGCAGGCTTCAGAGCTTTTGCACATGTCAACAGCTTTCTTGAGAGAAAGTTTCTCTTCTCTCAGTGGATGTGCTTTCATGGTAGTGGTTCTTGTTTTTAAGACAATCCAATCTCTGCTCAGACGATCCTTCAAATGTTCAAACTCATCAGATTCAGCTAAATGTCTCGGTGCAGTCACATACTGATCGATATTCACCTCCTCTCCCTGAGCTCTGGTGTTGAACATGTAATGTTCACAAATACCAATCATAGAAAGTTCAAAGTGGGTCTTCTGGGCCTCCAAAATTTCACAAAATTGATTTTTCTGTTCCCTATTGAGATGCAGGGTACAAAACAACTTGTAGCAATCTTTCTCCAGCACTGATGAAGGTTGCTACTTTTATTTGTTCAGATTTCTTGTTTAACTCTTTGGAAATTCCATAGTTATGCCATTTGAGATTGGAAGAATCTAGAAGTAGGATTAAAAATAAGGTGTTGCCTATTTAAGGCAGAGATGACAAGAGATTTTTCCTCTCAGAGTGTGGTGAGATTTTGGTACTGCCTTTCTCAAAAGGCTGTGGAAGCAGAATCTTTGAATGTTTTCAAGATAGACATAGAAAGATTCTTGATAAACAAGTGGATGAAAAATTGTGGGGGGTATGCAGGAGGTTGCAGTCAGATCAGCTATGAGCGTAATGAATGTCAGAGCACGCTCAAAGGGCTTAATAGCCTATCCCTGCTCCTAAATCGTATATCCTTTCGTATATATGTTCAGATGTAATTTTAAATCCATTCTCAATACTGTCTTCCTCTTGGAATGTAGCAACTAGGGGATTTCCACAGCAACTTCACTGCAGTGTTATGTAGGCCTACTCATGACACTAATAAATAAACTTTAAAAAAAGCTTTAAAACTGATGAGATGATTTAAATGGAAATTGTGTGACTTGATGTAAATAGGCAAAGATCCCTAAATGAATGCAGTCCCACAGTAAATATCAGGAAAACAAATGGCAAACTAGATGGCAAGAGTTTTTTTGCAGTGGCATGGTGGCACAGTGGTTAGCACTGCTGTCTCACAGCGCCACAGACCCAGGTTCAATTCCTGGCTTGGGTCACTATCTGTGTGGAAGCTGCACCTTCTCCCCATGGCTGCTTGGGTTTCCTCCACGGTGTTCCAGTTTCCTCCCACGCTCCAAAGATTTGCAGGTTAGGCTGATTGGCCATGGTGAATTGTCCCTTAATGTCAAGGTATTAGTTGGGCAAATTTATGAGGTTATGGAGATAGGGCGAGGGTGGGATTATTGTCAGTGTAGGCTCGATGGGCTGAATGGCCTTCTTCTGCACTGTAGGAATTTTATGATTCTCCATGGAAGCCTGTATTGGAATATTCAACGTCATACCAATTCACCCAGCTGTCAACGTCTTGTATACAATTACAGACTGCAGCTTCAATTATTCTCCACTGTTTTATACAGTGGCTGGCTCTCTTCCAAATATCAAAATCCACTCAGTTTCAGCTGCACACTCCTGGCAACATGTTCCACGTGGTAGGTAAAATGGCTTCTGCCTCAATCCTTTTCTCACATGAAATCAAAGAGCACATGACTATGGCAAGCCGCAAGACACAGTAGGTGACCATTCACAAAGGCATTTCTCCAAACAATACCAGAGACATCAAGAGGTAGAGGACCGAGAGGGTTGATTTCACTTCCACTGGTGTCAGTATGATATCCTGGGTAACTGCTATCAGTGGAGATAGTCATCAATTCTGGATTCATAATATTTCCAGTTGTTGCTCAGTTAGTGAAAAAAATACCACATGACTCCTGACCATTAATGGGGTGACAAGTTTCAAATACTGGTAAGGTGAAATTATTGGCTTATTATGTTGAAGCAAGCTCAGCAATAATAACGTAGAGAAAAATATTCAATGCTGAGCAAAGGGCAGTTCCATAAGAGGTTAATTTGCAGAAAAGTACAGAGCAGCTAGTAGTAGCACTGTCACCAATATATTGCCAGATTAGCTATAAACAAGGTGGTGACAAACATGCTGCAAAATAACATTGAAAGATACTGTCACTTACTCAAACTTCTATTATTGCACAATTTTTCAATGATGAAATGCTTTGCATAAAATAATGACATAAAATGATGACTGAAGAATTTTGCAACACTGTATTTATTTTCAACACTATATAAGGTGTTACGATGCCATAACTAACCTCACAAGCATCAGATTTTGTGACCTTCATTGAAGATTCCTGCCTCAGTCCAAGGTACCTCCATGCTCATCAATGGACTAGTTCCACAGTCTTGATGTTCCACATTCTGTATCTCAAAATGATTTATCACATCATATTGAACAAATAGTCACATTCAAAGCTTCACTGACCTTTTACAATGCCATACATTATCATGCTACAATCGTTGCAAGCTTCTCTCACACCGACATCAATGCAGAGAGGAATAGGAACGGCAGAGAGCCACGTATTCCACAAAGCAGCTTATGGCTTAGACTGCATAATGAAGACTGGTACATAAGCTCTCAATCTTATACTATGGAACAGATATGCTGGAGTGCAACAGAAACGAGAAGAGACAGTTCTTTCAGTTGTATAACAACATTCAGCATCACCTGTCCTGGACAATTACTTTTAACATACATCTTGTCAAATACCACACTGTATGTCATATTAACAAAAATGTCAATTTGACAGCACAACAATATTCACACCTCATTTAGATCTGCTTACATGCACCCTCTTTGCAACCCATGCATCTTCATTAATAAAGCTTGATATAAAATTAAACTACCCATCTGTCCCTCTGATGGGACAGGAGGGGTAATTTTAAATCCTTTTCATGAAAGGCTAAAGTTCAAATGACTTGGTCTGGTCACCAAGTTGCTTTCTGCCACCTGGACATACGAGTTTCTACATTATTGTGTTAGCTTGTTAATATAATGTAGTAATCATGAATCAGGCAGGCACCAAACTCATTATGCAATGCCTTTCATTGTCATTTTCTGTTTCCTGATTAACTGGTTTGCAACACTTTTTAAAATTAATTTATCATAAATGTTCTCAAAGAGGATAAAAAAACTATAATTATTTTTACCTTTGCTTTAAACTCCTGCTTGAACCTCAAGATTGCAAGAAGAAGTTAATAAGCAACCACATTAAATATGTTGTGCAGGCCTTTTTATATCACTAAATTATAAGGTTGGAAGAGAATGAAGCCTAATAAATGTAGCAAGAAATCGAGTTCAGGGATTATTTTAAATTTAAAGTATATTTCTTTCATTTATCAGTAAATTGAAAATTTTCACTCATTGCTGTCATTTTTCTATATATTTTTACATTTTATGATATTAGATTGGCACAGTTGTAGCAGTCTTGCTGCAGATATGGGTTGTGGGTTAAAACTCCACTCGTGTTCACAATTAGAGCTCATAATCTCACGTAGTACTCCAGTACAATACAGTGACAGCACTACACTGTTAGATATCCTTGAAATGAAAGACTGCTTTATCTGTATGGTTCAATGGTTCAGATGCATGTTAAACATTCCATGATATTAATTGAATAAAAGCAGGGAATTCTATGTTCTGGCCAACATTCTGCCATTAGCCCATACCACCACTGGTTATTCATCTCATTGTTGTTTGCTTGGTCATAGTGTACATGCCATTTGTGCCTATGCCTAAACAAAAAATAGATATTGCATGTCATATATAGGCCATATATATTAACAGGAGGACACAGAATACAACAAAGCCGATTTAGTAATGTCATGTTGAAGCAAAAATCAGATATAAGCAGAAATATTTTTACAGACTTAGAGAAAATATTTCTCAGGCGAACAGGAATAGTTATTGCTCTCAACTGAAGGCTCCAAAAGCTCTTCAGAACAACCAGCATTTCCCCTTTTACCGCTGTGATTGCTGATCTGGAACCGAGCCGTTACAGACCTGCTAAATAAAAGTCTGAGTTGGGTGCTTCAGCCTCCGAAGAAGGCCTTCATTGTTTCCAACTGTTCTCTGACTCAGATCAGTGGGGGAGGCGGGTCAGAACACTCTCTGGTTGGGGGTAGGGGAGGAGAGGAGTGAAGCCAGATGGATCTCTGGCGGGTGTGTAAATGGATTTATGGCAGGGGGACAGATGGATCTCTGTGGGGGGGAGGTGGTCAGATGGATCTTTGATGGCAGAGGGCAGATGGATCTCTGGTGGGGGAGCAGGGAAGTCTGCTGCCACTCTGCGGGCAATCGGTAGGGAAGGAAGGGGGACAGGTGTGACAATCAGTCTGGATAGTGAGGGTGTGGATAAGGGGGGGGGCAGTGATATGTGTGTGTGTGTGTTTCTATCCTCATCACTGCCACGCACATCACTGCCCCCTTATCCACCCCCACTAAAAATCCATCTGCCCCTCCCAGAGATACATCTTACTCGCCTCCTTCCTCATTCCCCCACATCCCTGCCCCCCCACTCCCGAGATACACCCTCGCTTCTGCTTGTTGTTCCTGGGCTGCTTTCTCTGCTTTCTGTGGCTTAGGAGCGATCTGACACGGGCGCGCTTTTTCCAATTGTTTTCTGACTGCGCACGTGCAGTTCAGAGCTCCGATCGTTCCAGCAGCACCGAACCCCGCCTGCAGCGCAAATCGGACTGGAGATGGCTGAGAGCATATGGGGGCGCCTGAAAGAGGATTTCTGAGTCAGATCTGTACTACATCCAGAATCGGCACTTAGAATCAAAATGGTAAAATCAGGCCCTGAGAGTATAGTTTTAAGGGCATAGAACAAGAGTAAAAAATAAAATTAGAGGAACGCTGGGGATAGCGTGCAAGTAGTCACCATCTCCAGCACCATCTTGAATTTTCTTTTTAAATGTAATGATATGATTGTTGGGAGAATCAATATCAAATCTGTGTACAGAACATAGTATTTTGAAATTAAGGCTAATGAGCTGGACAAAAATTATAGATTTTCTTTTGCTCAGAAGCAAAAGCAAGATGGAACCAGAATCTATTGGCTTCTTATCAATTAGGCAAGGTCCTGCTGAGATGACAACAATGGAAGGAGAGCTGTTAGGTAAAAGCAGAATATCTTGAAGATGGCATTTGGAGTCAGTTCACAGCAAAACGAACTGATGCAAAATTGGACATGATGCATCACATTGTAAGGCTAGGTAGGTTATCAGGGAAATGAACTGAGATCAACAGGTTTTTTTTAGGATTGTGCAATTACTTAAAAGTTATTCTAGATATTTTTTTCCATTTGCTAAAAATCTGTTGCCATTCAGGCAAATTGTTTCTGTAGTCCATTGGCAATGATGGATAAATCCAGTGGCCTTCAACATCCTTGTGTGCATTCTTGAGATCTGAAAACATTTGTCTTCTGACAACAGGTTTATTCACGACCTGACTGCATGGAGATCGGTAAAGTTGGTGGAATGTTTTCTCAACAACAAAGAACAAAGAAAATCATAGCACAGAATTAGGCCCTCAAAGCCTGTACCAACCGTGCTGCCCGACTAAACTAAAACTTCCTGCCCTTCCGATGATCATATCCCTTCATTCTCATCCTATTCATGCATTTGTCCAGATACCCCTAAAAAATTGTATCTGCATCTATTACCTCCACTGGCAGAGATTTCCAGGCACCCACCACTGTCTGTGTAAAAAACTTGCCTTCTATATCTCCTTTAAACCTTGCCCCTCACATATTAAACCTATGCCTCCTAGTAATTGACTCTTCCACCCGGGGAAAAAGCTGCTGACTATCCACTCTGTCTAAGCCCCTCACAATATTATAGATTTCTATCAGTTCGCCTCTCAATCTCTGTCTTCCAGTGAGACAAATGAGATTAAAGGTCTTAATGAAACAGTTTGATGGGAGGATTTAAAGTATTTCACCACTTTGATAACACTATTCATATTCATGTTGAATTTTTAGAGGTGTTTCCAAATAGAAGGGAGGTGGGTTAATGGTATGGCTTTGGAGAACTATCAATTCACATTGGAGTTAGTCTTCTGAGTATAGTGAATAGGATTCTATCTGATACATATTTACCTTTGGTATTCCAACGGTAGCTGTGGTTCTTATCGACAAAACATCAGATTTTGGTCAGTATAGAAATAATCAGGCAGTGATGAGCTCTGTCACCTGCTCAACCAATACGTTCAGTTAAGCACCACAGGGTAACCACTGCAGCTTGTGGTTATCAATGTCACTGCGGCCCTTTTAAATATCAACCTCCTTTCAATATTCAGCAGTGACACAAGTAACATCTCTGTTTGCTGCACACAATAAATGAACAAGGTCACAGAAATAGCATTTTCTAGCTGTCATAAATTTATCACCTTCCCAATGGAGCTTGTCAAGCAGGTTAGAAGATTGCTTGATTTCCTTAGGCACAGTGGGTCATCAATTGCACTCACATGGCTCTGTGTGCTCTGTACAAGACCAAGCCTTGCATTACAATGGGAAGTGATTCCATTCATAAATATGCAATGTCTGCAATCATACTCATCAAATTGTGCCAATCTGTACCTGATGTCCTGGCAGTAGATATGCTGCTTTTGTCCTGTGACAGTTTGCAACAGCTTCTGGGATAGAGAATCCCAAATCTCTTGCAATCTCTTAAGTGAAGAAACTCCTCTATTTGGCTTAAATGACAATCTGTTATTCTGAGACTACAATCACCACTTCCAGACTTTCCACTCTCGAGAAAGATCCTCTTGGCATCTACCCTGTCAAGTTGCCTTGGGATCTTGAAGCAAGTGTCAAGGTGTGTTGTTATGTGCTGTATGTTGTTGGACGTTGCCTTGTAAAGGAAATGAATGCTGGAGCCACAAAGGTTGTAAGAAGGGAAGAAAGGAAGAAGAGCATCATGAAGCTGATACTTCAAATTGCTACTCGTTGTCAGAGTCCTCAGACAGCAGCTGCTTAATAAAAGATTTTCATGCATGTTCCCACCCGACTTAAATCAAAATGATCATACAAAAGACACCATATGGTCCATGTTACCCTTATACAGTGAAGAATATCAAGAAGAAAGGTATTTACTACATCAAGATGTTTCATCACTCTTCATTTTGCTCTTCAGTTTATACTGTGCATGAAGGATTAGGGTCCCAACCCTGCACCTGAGCTGCTTTGTTGTTGTTATAATGTCTTTAAGGGTAAATTAAGTGCCAGGAGATGAGCTTGACATCTAATTAGTGCCACATATTTGAGGCTGCCCAACCTTATTGATTAAAGCAGGCAGCTCATCAGATAGACAGGGTGTTGAAATGTGGTGGAAAGCGTACCTGGGAGACAAGGTTCAGAGCAGCATCATGCTGACACGAGTTGAGCCTATACATTTCAAATAAATGTCAATTGCAGAGAAACTTGGGCACTGCAGGAAACTCAACAGCTGTGTGTGAATGTAACAAGGCTGTTCAGACTTGCCTATAAAAAAAATTCAAAGTTGCAGTGCCAAAAGGACAGGCCTCTTAACAAGCTCATTAAGGAATCTATGAGGCCACTAATTAGTGTTGGCCACATTTCTCATTCCTTGCTCGACTGCTATTTCTTTGAAAATTTAAAACAATCCCAGAAGCGATGGGCTACTGGCTTGATACAAAACATTAAAAACAGAACACCCAATCCCCTTGGACAAGCTCTACTCAACCTCCTCCCCACAGAACTCCACCCCAGGAACTCCCATGCGAACAATATCCATCTCCCCCATGGAACAATCCCTGGCACTTTCTCTGGTCACTGTCAGAGCAAAGCTGGTTGGGGATATTGGTGTGGCTTCTGTAAGGGTGGAGCTTTGAGTGGGGTGCTGTTCAGTGAGGATGAGTGTAGGCGGTGGGGATTCTATTTTTAATGGTCTTGTAATTATATTTAAACATATTCAAATGGGATCCCAGTGTTCAACGTCAGGATTCCCATTGTATCATTAGCGAGGGTGGGGACAGGCTTAACAGGAAATCTTACCAACATAAACCGTGTTTTGGGATTCCCATGGGATCTTCCATTCTCAATGCTGATAACATCCACCCCTAAAAACAGGAGCACAAATTCCACTCCCGCAGCAAGCGATTAGAAATGGAAATTATATGTAGACGTTTAATGCAAAGTGACTGGAATACAGGAAAGAGGAAGTGTTGCTGCAATTATATAGTTTTGGTGAGACCATACCTGAAGATTATGTAAGTTTTGGTCTTCTCACCAGAGGAAAAATACTTTACCTTAGATGGGGTGCAACAAAGATTCACTAGATTAATTCTTGAGTTGAGAAGGTGTCCTATAAGGAAAGATGAAGTAGATTGAACCAATGTTTTCTGAAGTTGAGAAGAATGAGTGGAAATCTCATTAAAACACATAACATTCTGAGAGAACTTGACAGGTTAGATACTGAGAAGCTCTTACCTTTGCATGGAGAATCTAGAACATGAGATCATAACCTCAGGATAAGAGATCTATATTTTAGGCTGACATGGTATCTCTTCACTCAGACAGTTGTGAATCTTTGGAACTGTTAACCCGTGAAGTCTATGGGTTATCAATTGATGAGTATAATCCAAGTTGATATTTTGGGCCAAAAGCTGAAGAACATAATCTAAACGTACTGTCACAGGTAGTTATTCTAGCAGAGATGCAGTCTTTTTAAGAGAGAGTGAGGATGTTGAAGGATGCAAGGGAATGATTGAAGATAGCCTGGTCAGTGATTAAAACTATGGTAATGAAGATGCTAGAGGATGTGTTATGGTTAGGATGTAGCTTGAAGGTTTATTAAGAATGGAATGTTTAGAAAAGAGGGAATTGATTTCAGTTCAGAAGGATCAAGAGGACCTGAGATGGAGATTGATGTCACCTTGTATAGAATACAGCTTGGTACAAGGAATGACTTAGAGACAAATTCAGGATTTGAATGAAAGAAATGCTCCAATTGCATTGCTAATTAATATTTGTGATTAAATCCAATGGTGCGTGTTGAGATGTTGTTGGTAATCTTGGTAATCAGAAATAATGAATGGACAAAATGGCTGATAGTGCATTTATCTCCTGCTATGCATTCTGCATTACACATCTTTGTGTTTATGTAGCAAGAGAGAGAAAGAAAAAGCAGAGAAATGAATGACCAAACAATGAACATGGAACAAAACACACACAATAAGATGAAATAATGTACACCATAACTCATATTCGACTGAAAACTGACCAATGATGAAATGAAGAAATCACAAAATATGATTAACTTTTCTATCTCCTACTTCCCCACACCCTGAAAAAACATAAATGTTTTCATTCTCAGATAGTTCAAAATAATTAATGGAAAGGATCTGTTTTGATGAAAGGTCACTGAACTGAAACCCTAAATGTTGCTCTTTCTACAGATCTGCTGAGTATTTATATTTGTATTTCAGTTATCAGCATTCACTATATATTGCTTTAGGCTGTGATGTTATAGGAGTTTGAAAGATTTTACACTATCAAAATACATATTAATTTTTAACTTTAAACATGCCATTACAATTATACTCTCCAACATACTCTGTACTTTATTTTGTTAGCAGATTTCCATTCTTTATAATTTTTTATCTATCATTCCTCCATTTTTTTAAATCTGGCTTTCGGAGCTCCACACAGATTTATCTCATGTCACTCGGTATAAATGATTTATTTGAATTATTCTTGGATCTTTACTTATTAACAGTGTAATTGATATTAAATCTTGTCTGAATATTTTAAGTTTACTTATTTATTAGTATCACAAGTAGGCTTACATTAACACTGCAATGTGAAAACCCCCTAGTCATCACACTGCAGTGCCTGTTTCGGTACACAGAAGAAGAATTTAGCATGGCGAATACACCTAACCAGCTCATCTTTTGAACTTGGGAGGAAACTGGAGCATCTGGAGGAAATCCAGGCAGACATGGGGAAAATGTGCAAACTTTGCACAGACAGTGATCCAAAAGGGAATTGATCCAGGTCCTTGGCACTATGAGGCAGCAGTGCTAACCACTGTGCCACCCTGACAATTCCTGACACTTGTGGCCGTCCTAAGACTTTAATTGCATGTCCAATTCATTTATGAATATATTATTTCTTATTCCAATAACACGACACTAATTCTTATAATAAAAAATAATTATTTCCTTAATTATTACCATAATTCGTACAATTAGTTTGTTTACTTGTTTGCTTATTTTACTATTAGTTCTCTAATGTATCATTTTACTTCTTATTACTATTTAGTTACAGTTATATCCTTTCTTCAAAATTATTTTGCCCACTTTCCTCAGCTGTCACATTAATTATTTCAAAACCAAAATAAATTGGAATTCCTCCATCTCCATGCTTGCTTAACTTTTGTCCATTTCTACGAGGCAGCTCATTCTCTCACAAAGAAACAAATCTATGCCTGAACTATCTAATCACTCTGAACAAATGTCTACGTACCAACTGTCAGCTCATGTTGTCACAGACTGCCGTGATAAATTGCAAAGGTCATTTCATCCATTCCGAATTTAGCATAAACTGTCCAAAACGCCTTTTTTTTCTGTTTATACCTCCCGTCCAATATATCTTCTTTTACAGACTGAAAATAACCGAGTTGAAAACAGATTTATATACACTTGCGGAACCTTGCAAATAACCAAAATGATAAATGATGTTGTAGCTATTTAGCATAAGATGGTGGACAATTGTATGGTGATAATTAGGATACTTCTCATTCATTTAGCTGACATTCTGGGATGAAGTTCAAAACTCACGTTTTATTAAGATACTTTGTTCCCTAATTTTGCACAAATTTAAGTTCACTTTGGAAACATCTTAAACATTGCTTAAAGATAATTATCTTTCACAGGTTATAAGATAAGAACAAAGTACAATATAGCGATTTAGACAAAAAGGGTTACAGTTAGTTTGCACTTTGCTTATGCACATCTATTGTCCTGTTCAGGTCTGAAGATTGAAGTTAGGAGGACAAAAATTGACATGATGAGAACAGGTTGAATATACTTGGGTTGCCTTATATTGTAAAAGGTGGGTGATCCAATCCAGTGTCTAGAATGATTAACAATTTAATCAGATAAAGAGAAATTGTTTCCTATGAAAGGGGATCCAAAACAAAGGGACACAATATTAAAGTTTGAGCTGGGTTATTTAGGAGTAAAATCCAGACCCCTTTTCATAATAATAAGTGAAAATACTGGAAATACTCAGCAGGTCAAACAACATCTGTGCACAGAATTACTGGGCAGAATCTTCTGGAATCATCAGCAGCAGGATGCTTGGCAGGTGGAACAAATTGATTTCGCAGGAAGCCAAAAATTAATTTTCTAACAGTGGGACAAAGTTTAGTAATTAAGTTCTCAGGATTTTAAAAGTGCATTAAAGGTGGGTCAACCTTCTTGGTGAATAATGTCAGGAAGCACGTGTTAGCATGTCATTCATGCTCATTAAACAAAATTGATCAAAAAACTGCAGTACCTTGAAGTAAAGAGGATTTTTTGGGTAAGTGGAGTTCATGTTGGCACAATTAGTCAACTAAAGGGTCACCCCAATAACCTTGAGGCAACCATAAATAAAAGCAAATCACTGCAGATGCTGCCATCTGAAACAGTGATGACTCTGATAAAGTCATCCGGTCTTGAAAAGATAGCTGAGTTCTCTCTCCACAGATACTATTAGACCTGTAGAGATTTTCCAGCATTTTCTGTTTCTGGATGGGAATTATGCTTACTTGTGTTCAACTCTCCATGGTGAAGCCTACAAGACAACAAGTTTGTTACTGACTCATGGGTCTCATAACATTATGATCCAAGCAAGGCCTGGAGTTGCCATTCATTCTAATAACATTTGCCCTCTGCTGCAGTCAGAGACAGGCGTGAAAGGTGGAAGATGGATGCCTCTACGTTGCATGGCTGGTAGACAGCAACCTCCATCCTCCCAAGTGAATGATCATGGCTGGCAAGGGCTTATGCAGTTAGTTTTTCCCTGCTGCCAAGGCAATGGTCTCTCCATAGAGTTTCAAGTGGTTTCTGATCAAAAGTTATTAACTTGAAACATTGGATTGAATTTTCCCAGCCCTTCAGGAAAACTGGAGGCAGGGGGGTGGGCAATATGAAGGAAAGGTGTGGGGAGTGAAACCTGACATCATCTTGCTGCCACAGTGTATTTTCAGAGTGGGCAACTTGGCAGAGTTGGGAAACCACCAGTTAAACCTTGGTAGCATCTCAGTTCTGGGGAGGAGAGCTTCTTCTTCATAGTTGCCCTCTGGGGTCAATGACAGTCTCTGGCAACAGCACTGCTTGTGCATTACAACCCTATTTCCCAATTACCAGGGCCCACTTGCCTGGCCCTCACATACTCTCTGACTGCACATCACCATTGATGTGCCTTCATCCTGTGACTGCAGCTTCAGTATCAACACTCTCGGGATTACTATTGATTAACGGAGCAGGTCAGAGACTGGGAATTCTGACTTCCCAAAGCCTGTCTATCACCTTCAAGGCACATGTCAAGAGTGTATGGAATACTTTCAACTTACCCGGATAACTGAAGCTCCCACAACACTCAAGAAACTTAACACCACCCAGGACAAAACAACCTGCTCGAATGGCACCTGATCCACTGACTTCAAATACATGCTCTTCACCATTATTGCACAGTGGCAGCAGTGTATACCATTGACTAGACATGATGCACTACAGCAACACACCAAGGCTCCTTTTGCATCCCCTTCTAAACCTGCGATCTCTAGCATCTAAAAAGTAGACTCATGAGAACATCACCATTTGCAAGTTCTCATCCATGTCACATGCCATCCTAATTTAGAAATTTATCACTGTTCCTTCCTTGTTAATGGGTCAAATACTGGAAATCCCTCCAAAACAGCACTGTGGGTGCACCCACACCACATGGATGGCAGTGGTTCAAACCACCAGAACCTTCTCAAGGGTGATTAGGGATAGCTGAGGCTGCTGAGCTGCTGGCCCTCTGATTGAACCTGCAGCTTTTGGAGAGCAGACATCATCCTCAATTGGATGGTAGCCCTGGCAGTGGCCACTGAATTGACTACTGTCAGTAAGGTGTTAGCCAGGTTCAGTTTCTCAGCTATTCTTCTCTAGTCAGTCTATAAGATCTACTTTCTGGTGAACTAACGGCAAAACTGAACACTGATTTTTCAGTTGTTTAGAAAACTTATTCTCAGGATGTTAACATCATTGACAGGAGTGATATTTCTGCTATTTGCCCCAAAAAGATGTTGGTGGACTACCTTCTTCTCCACTGGAGTCTGCGTGCCGAAAGTGCCATATTGTTTTATTCTTGTTATTCTTTTGTATTGGTTTTACATAACCAAATTTACTTCTAGACCTTTCCAGAATGCAGTTTAAGAGTCAGCTATATTAG
Organism: Sphyrna mokarran; assembly: GCA_024679065.1. Taxonomy (NCBI): domain Eukaryota; kingdom Metazoa; phylum Chordata; class Chondrichthyes; order Carcharhiniformes; family Carcharhinidae; genus Sphyrna; species Sphyrna mokarran. The sequence goes on from JAGIQG010000004.1 coordinate 89,431,507, forward strand.
TATGAGACTAGAGTTCTACATATCGATCAGAACAGACAGGTTTTTTAATGTCTTGTTCCATCATGAAAATTAATGAATAATAGTTTGATGGCTTCATAGCCAAGTTTTTTATTTACTGACACTAACTTTTATTTTACTATTTTATTTCATTGAATTCAAACTCTCAAACTGCCATGGTAGGTTTGAAATCACAATCTGTGGATTGTTATTTCAATAACATAACTAGTAGTCTTCCATATTCTCTTCTAAATGCTAAATTCCACCAAAATATCCATCATTTATCTACTCTGTCTGTGAAGTAGGCTTTTTGTAAACCATTATACTGTTGCTGCAACCATCTGTTAACTGAAGAGGTCAAAAACATAATTTCTGGCTAGTTCATTTAATTAAAATACTTATTAAAACATGTTTTTGTTTGATGGCTTGACTTTCTACAGGGAATTAATTCCCATGCAGAAAGTAATAAGAGGCATTTAGTATTTGCACCTGTCAGAGCTGTCAAATACCAAATGGTAACAATATCCTGTTTGGGGAAAGGTTGGTCTTTTTAGGATCAAGGTGACTCCAAGTTTACATGCTTCACAATGGAAGCTTGGAATAAAATCAATGGGGTGATACTCCTAAAAAAATTCTAAATGTCAAATTCAGATAAAAGCCGGAGTAAATCACGCTAGTTTTATCAGCAAGAATTTCAAAATGAATCTCCCACACTCTGTGCACTCCAGAGTGTTTCAGGGAGCACTCTGAAAATCAGGGAGCAGAGCCTATTCCCACTGAAGAGGCTGGTAGCATGGTGCTGAGCAGCACATGCACCAATTTGTCAGTGCCAGGATTTCCAGTGCGGAGCTGATGGCGTCAGAAATCCGGCTGCCGGAGATACAGTGAGGCCGCAGCATCCAGCTGGGAGCCCATAAAACGGCCTCTGCTAGAATCTGCCCCAATGTCTGTGATTGACTCTGATTTAAGACCTAACCCAAGCAGGTGTGCAGTACCCTCTGGTATAGTTGATAATTGAGCCTGGCTTACTAATGAAAATTGAAAGGGTAAATTGTTTACCGTGTGTTTAAATGTATTCCATTCAGGTCTTGATACTCGCTGGACAGAGCGAAATTTAACGACACTTTGGATGAGACTTTCTGGCCTTTTGCGTCAATGGAATCCTGATCTTTATTTTAAGCTATTGGCTTTTAGCTGCTTAAATTCCAGCTGTGATCTTGTGTGAATTTGGAAGATCCTAGATATTTCTCCACTAAACAGATCTATTGATTTGAGGAGTGGATATGTATTCCATATGAAAAAAGTAAAAATTCTAATATGGATTGCTCAGAAACTTACTTCGTAGAATCTTAATCAGTAATCTTTAAAAAAACCACAAATTTTTCCAGAATGTCCTTAGTCCTTGAAGATTAGGAGGTAATTTTACCAAACAAATTCAAAGTGCTGAATGATTGAGAGAGAATCATACCTAATTTTTGGAAGAGATACCAAATAATATCTTATGGCACTTAGAAAAATAAAGTACCCAAATGTGATTCTCGCCAGTAAGGAGAGTGGATGGAGCCTATTCACAGAATCAGAATCACAAAATAGCACAGTGAAGAAGCCCTTCAGCCCATCGAGTCTGTATTGATGCACAGAAAATCTTGACTTATCTATCTAATTCCACTTGCCAGGACTTGCCCCATAACCTTCAATGTTTTGGCATGCCAAGAATCATCCAGGTATTTTTTAAATGCTATGAGTCAACCTGCCTCTACCACTCTCCCAGGCAGTGCATTCCAGACTGTCACCACCCTCTGGGTAAGAAAGCTTTTCTTCAAATCCCCACCAAACCACCTATCCTTCATTTTTAACTTCTGTTCCCTTGTAACTGATCCTACAACTACAGAGAACAGCTGCTCCCTATCTACCCTGTCCATGTTCCTCTTAATCTTGAACACCTCAATCAGATCACCCCTTCATTTTCTCTGTTCCAGAGAAAACAACCCAAGCTTATCCGATCTCTCTTTATAACTTAAATGTTCCATCCTGGATAACATCCTAGTGACTCTCCTCTGCACCCCTTCCAGTGTGATCATATTGTTCATGCTGGGAAGCCGGCTGCAGACTGCTAGTGCCACTATTGTGCTTGTACCCCCAGGTTGGCAGTGCTAGGGTCAATGAGAAATGCTGATGTATGAAGGGATTTGAGTAGTCTAGTGCATCAATCATTGAAAGCAAGCATGCAGGTACAGCAAGCAATTAGGAAGGCAAATCATATGTTGGCCTTCATTACAAGGAAACTTGAGTACAGGAGCAAGGATATCTTACTGCAGTTGTGCAAGACATTGGTAAGACCACACTTGGAGTATCGTGTATAGTTTTGCTCTCTGCATCAAAGACAGGGTATGCTTGCCATGAAAGGAATGCAGTGAAAGTTCATCAAACTGATTCCAGAGATGGAAGCGTTGTCATATGAGGAGAGATTGAGTCAACTGAGCTTGTATTGACTGGATTTTCAAAGAATGAGAGGGGATAATTGAAACATATAATTCTGGCAGGGCTATATAGATTTGGTGCAGGGATGTTGCCTCCTTTGGCTGGGGGTATAGAGCAAGGAGTTACAGTCTTTGGATATGGGGTAGACCATTTAGGATGGAGATGAGAAGAAAATTCTTTACTCAGAAGGTGATGAACCTGTGGAATTCTCTACCACAATGGAGGCCAAATCATTGAACATATTTAAAAAGGAAACAGATTTCAAGACTCTGAACTTAAGGTACCAAGGATGTCGGAAGGGCGTAAGAATATGGAATTGAGATAGCCTATCAGCCACGATCATGTTGAATGATAGAACAGGCTTGAAGGACCAAGTGGCCTACTCCTACTTCTATTTTTTATGTTACTATGTTTCTAACAAGATTGAGAAGAATTATAAAGCTCCTCCAGATAGCTTGAACCTGCAAATGTAGAGACGGAGGAAGAAGATAAATGTAAATGTATTGGGTAAACATGTTTGCATTGTAAGTACATTTAGATAAAGAATTAGGGGAGGTGTTGTAAAAGGGTCTCATATAGAAACGGTTAATGTGGGACTGGGTACAGTGCTGCCCACTGTGTGATGTAAATGATCACATGACCCAAATCTAGTTGGGCTGAAGGGCCTGTTTCCATGCTGTAAACCTCTATGACTCTATGACTTTCTACAAATCTAACAATATAATCTCCATTAGTCAACTGTGGCAGGCTGTATTTCATGGATGACATTCTTGTTGGCCTAGCAATATAGGAATCATGGGGTTGAATTTTTATCTTGGATGCACAAAGAGTGATTCAGGCTCTTGCCCATCTTGCAAAATGCACACCCGAGTCATGACTGACTTTGTAGATTTTTGGCTCACAGTGCAGCTTGCCACGTATGAACTCTGATAATGAAAAGGACACCTTCTAACACCAACAGATCAGGAAGTCCACTGTGAAAATTAAGAGTTCTTGATATGGATAGAATAACCAGAAGTGTGCTTTAACATGGAGGTACCTTTGAAAAACCTTTACAAGTCTTTAAAATCAAAGAAGCCACACCTGCCAGACTGTCAGCACATTGCCTGGGGCTTCTTGCAGGATCTAGGGCTGGATGGAGAGTTATACCCCCAAATCCCACCTTGGTTTGTTGCCTGGAGGCTGCTGCCATTCCTCAATATGAAACCGATGGAAAAATGTCAGTTGTTTGGCTTGTTCAGAATGTAATAGGTCTTTTTATTGCCCTATTTGGCCACTTGTGAATGGGTAGCCATCACCTGACCCTGCCACCATGAGAAGTATCCTGAAGTGGGAGGTCATGTTGAAAAATTCAAGCCAATTCACTTCCAGTGCCATCTCTACTGGCAAATAAAATCTTTGACTGTAGATTCATAAACTTTTCCTTTACAGAAATAGGTATTTAGCATGACGATGATCATGAATCATTTAGTTGGAGGTGTGTATCAGTACTTGAGAGCCCATGAAACCTGAAAGCTATTTAAAATAGCAGCAAAATCAAGTTGTTTTAGGTTAGAAAGAATTGGCAGATAAATGTTTACACATTTGTTGGACAGTTCTCTTTTTGTTTCTTTACAATGGATTTAAAGCCTCAGGCAGAAGACTGCCAGATGAACGACTAATATTTGGCAACAATGATTTCCAGTTTCTTTTTGTTTTGGCAGTAAGAACCAGAATAGTTGTACAACATCATATGCAAATGATTGGCAAAAACCCATTTCAACGTGATTGTGTTTATGATCAAATGCTTGCCAAATATGTTTGCTCATGAAGGCATTTCCCTTTTTAAATTGTACTGAGCTTTGGAAAGCAAGATGATGTCCAGGTTGAGGATTTTTGATAACAAGGGGTGGAATCTGGTACTGTGATAATAACCCAAGGGAAGCATTCTGCTTCTAAGATTAGGATTCGGAAAAATACAGTGCATAATCATTCATTCTTAGCTACTCAATCTCTATGCCATCCATTCTTGACAAACTAGTATATCATAGGGGAAAAATCAATGCTATATTTAAACTACTTTGGCATGCTCTGCAATTAATCATCATTTCTGTTGATTTATGCCATTTAAGTGCTCTTGTGCTTTTTGACTACAATTTATCATTGGATTATTTTACAAATACCTACCAAACATTCTGAAATAATCTCTCACCTGCCTTATTCAACTGGCATTTCTTAAATGCATCATAGAACTCTTGGTGTCAAATAGAGCTTAGCATATTGTAATCCAATATTATTGCACTGGAGTCATTTGGTAGCAATTATGGAAGTGGTTGTGGAACAGATTAGTTGTTTTTTTGACTTTCCTAATTTTTCATATCTTTTCTTTCTTTTTAGAAAGAGAGTTTACATTTATATGGTAGTGTCTTTCACAACCTCAGGTCATCCTCATGTGACTTCCAGTCAATAAGAACTTTAGACGTTTAGTCACTGCAGGTGAAACCTTACCAAAACATGACAGAGTGTTATAGAAAACCAGTGTGTTCCTCTACAGAGAAACCGATTGGTTTTCTCTCCAGGCCTTATGACACTCTGCCAAAGAAAATCAAGGGGATGTGGTTCACATCATCATATGAGGTGCAGGGCCTAAGCATGCCAGCAAACCCTGGCTGCTAAACGATCGAGGCATCATCTTTAAAGGGCGTCCCAATCAGAAGCAAGTAAACCTCCCCCCAAACTACCATGGAAGTCTCAAGGGTCCGCACCTCACCTCCATTCAGGGTTGGCACTTCTCTACCCCATTGGCCCCTTCTCTCCTCCCCTAGAACATTGGCCCCCTCTTGCCACCCCTTCTGATTATCAGCACTTCCCACCTTTTCCACCCATCCTTCCCACAGTCTGAGCCGACACTGACCTCCACCCTCAACAGCCATTGTAGACATCCCCTGCTACTTCATCAGTTCCTGGCCACTATTGTATCTAAATTAATCCCACTCTTCCTTGCATGCACATCATTACGAGTGTGCCACTGCAGATCATTCTATGGCTGAAGTTGACACTCCCAGATTGAGGATTTGCCAATCTGGAAGTGCCAATCTCTGCCAAGGAGTAATGCCAAGAGGGATTGCAGGACAGGCCCCTCTTCCCTTGGAACTACTTTTACATTTATGACCTTGGGGAGACCCCCACAAATAGTTCACATCTTGGTGCTGGTGCCCATTGAACATGCAGTGAGAAGTGGGTGAGAGTGCTTACTAATGACATGCTAATGTATTAAAATGAGCTTTTGGCAATCCCATGCATGTTTCACAATGCTTCACCAGCAAGGAGCTGGTAAGATCCGAACTTGGAAACTCAATTGAATCACAGTCTCTGGATTTTGAGTGCATGCTACCATTCCCACAGATGGAGAGTGCAGATTCAAAATCACACTCTGTATAATGTAGGAAATATGACAGCCAAATGTCATACAGCAAGCTCCCAAAAACAACAATTTGATAATGACAATATGATCTGCTTCATGACATTGAATACACTTTAGTAATATTCTCCAGTTCTGGACTTATACCTAAAATGTCAGTTGTCTGCACAGCTGCTTGACCCTATTGAGTTTTTCCAGCATTTTCCATTCTTCACTTCAGAGAGAGAAATTTGATCGTTACAATGATATCACTCAAAAATGCAAGGTGACCACACAGAGAGTGGCCTCAGGCACTGTGCGCCCCCAGGAAATTTGCGTAAGCCCGCATGGGGCTGCTACATTAGAGGTGGCACTGGGCAAAAAAAAATTTGCTCCAAACTTTTGCTTTTTGTTCACACTTCACATTGACTTTTACATGCATTAGATATTCTAGGGCTTGATCTGATCTCAGTGCAATCCACTGAGGCACTCAGTTACTTACAATAACTGCTTTTATGGTCCAAAGTCAGTAGAACGTCCTGCAGGCCAGCTAGAGTGTTGTCGTAAATCTAAAATGTATCACCGAGTCTTGTTCTTCAAATAAAAATCATCTTGCCTTATTTTCCAATGATGGGTACAAATTTTACCTGAATGAATGTCTAGTAACTTCACTATCATACATTTCTGAATACCATTTCTCATTTCATTTGTGAACCTGTTTAACCAGCTTAAATTTAGTCAACAGATTAACAAGTAACTGGTTAAATCATGTTGAAATTCATATTTGGAAGGGATCAATAACTGTTTGTATTCTACAAGTCAATGGGTAAATGGTGTCCAAGACATTATCCAGCTTCCTAATTTTTTTTGTTCAGTTTGTTTTATGCATCCCATCTTTACCTATGTTGTCATGGTTGAATCTTTGGTCAATTTGTGAGGGAGTGTAGTGGAGAAGGAGGCAATGAGATTCCCTGCCACCTCAACCCCACTTTTCCCCCATTCACTTCAAGGAGCCCATTTTTGAAAGTAATTATGGAGCAGGTTAGTTGTTTCTTTCACTCTCTAATTTTTCATACTTCCCTTTCTAGAAAGACTTACACTGCACATTCATAAGTGCTTTACAACTAATAAACTGCCAGTTCCTTCCTCATCAAACCACAAAACAAATGAATAAAGCACTATCCATTTAACATGTTCTTCAACAGGAGCCTCACTGCAAGGACTCTGATTTATAGCATGGTTGCTTTTCCTACATCAAACCTGACTTATATCTTTCCAACTGATAAACAGCAGCAAATCAATAGTGTAGATGTAAATAGGATTTAGCTTGGACTGTGTACACAAATTTTAAACATAGGAATAATGCTACAGAATAATAAACAGGCTCCCAACAAAATTAAATGCTTCATTAAAAAAACTTGGACGTACTTGATTACAATGGAGACTGGAGCCTTTTTAACAAAAAATCTTTGTGAAAATACCAAGAAACATAGCTATTATAAGACCAACAGTAAAATCAAGAAGAAATTACAAGATTTAGTATCTATTTCTACATGAATACAAAGGGAAATTGCCTTAATGTTTCCTGATGGGTGGGAGGTGAAAAATGAAGCTGAAGATTGAGAATACACAATATCCCTTAAAAGGATGGCAGCATACGTGCAAATTTCGTGAACAGCCTACTAAAGACTATTGATAGAGTCATATGTACAACTACCTTTTTTGTTTAAATATGTTAGTTCAATGGATAGTTCCGATGGATAGTTGTTTACTCATTGTTAAATATCTGAATATCGAGTTTGATTTACATTCAATCCATGGTGAACTCACAATAACTTCATATCTGATTTCCTGGTAGTCTCCCTTTACATCTGGTAATGTTCTTATTTGTGTACTAGTTCATTTTAAATTGAGACTGTGGATTTCTAATAATCCAATTTTCAGATCTTTTGAAATTGTAAGTTCAAAATTTATTCAAGGCCTTGTGCTTATTGAAATAAAATGATGTGACTGGATTTATTATTGTCACATGTATTAGGATGTGGTGAAAAGTATTGTTTCTTGCATGTTATATAGACAAAGCATATCATATCACTGAGTACAGAAGGGAGAAGGAAGGGAGATTGTGCTCAATATAATAGCACATAGAACATGGAACATTACAGCGCAGAACAGGCCCTTCGGCCCTTGATGTTGCGCCGACCAATTAAGAAAAAAGCAATGACCCTTTAACCTAACCCATTCCCTTTTCATCCATAAACCTATCCACGGACCTCTTAAACGCCCCCAAACTTGGCACATCTACAACTGAACAGTTGTTACAGTTACAGTTCTAATGTTACAGTTCTAGCTAGGGTGTACAGAAAGGTCAACTTAATATTAGGAGGTCCATTCAAAAGTGTGATGGCGGCATGGAAGAAGGTGATCTCTGACTTTTGTTTCATTTTCCTGATGGATGGTGGAGGAAGACAGTATTTCTAGGGTGTGTGGGGTCCTTGATTATGCTGGCTGCTTTTGTGAGGCAGCAGGAAGTGTTGACAGTATGGGAAACTGGACTTGGCTACAAGTTTTTGTAGTTTCTTGCAGTCTTGGTCAGAGCAGAAGCCATTGTGAGATGGGATGCATCTGGAAAGAATGTGCAGCTGTATTGTGCAGCTATTCTATTGTGCAGCTGTAAAATTTGGTGAGAGTTGTAGTGGACATGCCAAATATTTTTGAGCTCCTGAGAAAATAAAGTTGTTGGTGGGCTTTCTCAACTATAGAGTTGGTATGGAGGAAACAGGATGGATTGTTGATTATCTAAGTACCTAGAAATTTGAAGTTCTTGACAATTCCCACTTCATCCCTGTTGATGTAGGCATGTCCTCCACTATGCTTCCTGGAACTATTGCCTTTGTTTTACCAACATTGATGGAGAGATTAATGTCATTGCATAAATGGACCAGATTCTCTATCTCTTTCACGTACGCTGTCTCATCATTGTTTGAGATCTGACCCATAGTGGTGGTGTATCAGCAATCTTCAAAATAGAGTTGGGGTGGAATTTGGCCACACAGTCATAGGAGTATAAGGAGCGTAGTAAGTGGCTGAGGACACAGTGCACCAGTGTTGAGGATAATCGAGGAGGAGATGTCTTTACCTAACCTTACTGATTGCGTGTGCCTATTATGTACAACACTCTTTGTCATGACTCATAGAGTTTCGATATTATTAATTAACAGAAAATCTGCCCAGAGTCCTGTGTCTTTCCCCTGCTGCAATGTGCTTCAACAGGTTTGGCTCCCGTTATTTATGATTACATCTAAAATGCACTTCCTGTAATAAAGGTTTTGCACAGCATGCACAGATGGCTATGGGAACTGCTTCACCGTGACAGTCAGTTTCAATAGCTCCAAGCATTTGAGATAATGGTTTTCTAAATATTACATTATGGGTATGAATTGACAGAAAAGATACAACAATTACTGGCTAGTACAAACATCCTGACCTCTCAAAGTTTCGAATAAATTAATTATATGGTCCAGTTTTACAAGATGATTTGTAGATGCCCTTGGACAGTAAAAAAAATCAAAAGACTTTTTTTTAACAGGACAAATTAGTAAGCCAGCAGGAAATGGATTTCAAATATTAAAATTGGTGGTTATGTCTACATCATACTCAAGCATCACAAAGTTTGTTCAAAATGATTTAATGCAAGTTTTCTTGATTATTTGTTTTTTATTATATGACAATAATTACACCCAAATCCTCCTCTTAAATTCAAACAGAACTTTTTTGAATTAAGTCCCCCAACAAGCCCTTTGCCACAACTTCATGCTACCTATCTATCATGCAAATTTGTCCACGCATGCATTTTTGGATACTCAGTGAGGTCATATGGAAGATAGATTATCATGACATGCCACTGTTCCTTTTTAATAAAAAGGCTATCAAACATTTTTTTAATATTATCCTGAAGATATTTCCTTTCACCAATTCTTAAGTATTCTTTTATCCTTATCTGTCACTACCCTTCCCTTCCCAAGTCTTCATGCTTCCCCTTTCCTTGATATCCTATATTTTTTGTCTTCAACTTCGTTATTGTGGGATTTTGCCCTGGTTTGAGAACCAGCTATTGACTTGCCTTCTGCATATCGCTCCTTTTCTGTTTGATTGACAGCATTCCCATTCTTTGCCTTTGGGACATCAATCTAAGCGTGGCTAGTGCCTTACAATGTGTGTCATCTCTGGACTTGTGGGTCATGTTCAAAGTATGAAAAAAGAAGCTATAAGTGGAATGCATTATTGAAAGCTAGCTGCTGTAAATTTTACATCTCAGGAATATGCAGAGGTGACATAGATTTTTGTGTGCGTAATCGGAAATTGTTCACACAGCTTGAAAATGTTTACTTCATGTTCCGGCTCCCAGCTCCTTTGACTTCCTTGTTTTTTTACCTAGGCTTAACTAATTAAGCACTGTGAGCATCAATTGTAAACTGATTCACATAATCAATCACAAAGAACACAAAACTAAAGATTTTTGCTGAAAACGCACTGTTGTTCGTGCTGGAGAGATCTGAAGGTCCTGCCAAAAATGCATCCCAACCGTGGGTTTCCTGGTGGCAATATGTGTTCAATGGGAAAATCCATCGATAGCAGCAGGACTGTAAGATCCCACCACAAGTGAGTAGTGCATCACCTCAAAACATGTTGCAGAGAGGAGAAATATCCTGCCCATTTTTTAAAAATATACCATCCTAAAATAGTTTTGATACACAAAGGTCTATCATGACACTGCTTTGAGCTAGAAATGAGGTTATGTTTGTGTGATATCAACTTAATAAAACAGATGATCAACATCTCAATGGAAATGGAAATGTATCCTCATAATCACTATCTTTAAAATATCCTGGTCTTCTCACTATCAAGCATCATATGTTCCACTTAGTGTTATCATTCAACAGATAAGTGTTGGTACTGAACAACCACTAGATTGGCTCTGGTCTTGATTGAGCCGATGTGAGTTTGTGGTCATGATTTGGCCATTCGATGTGTGCCCAATTTCCACCTTCAAATCCTGGTTGCTTTGTTAAAGTACACATTTACCTTACTTTGTTGCTTTGTGATTCTTTCTGCTTTTGCTCTGGCATTCATATTGGATGACTGCAATGTCTTAAGAATGATCAGTGGCATGTGGAAGTTGTGACACAGATGCTTGGCTGGTGTCTTTCTGGTCGGAGAGTGTGCAGTGGGATAAGTCTGTGTGAAATAGGATATGAATGGATTGTTCAAACTCTTTCCCATCCAGTGTATTGGGCGGGATTTTCCAGCTATGCTCACCCCAAAGCTGGAAAATCTTGCACCAAGTCAATGGACCTCATATGGTCCATGTCTCGCCTGCTACAATTCTCATAGCAGGTGGGACGGACAGGAAAATTCCACCCACTAGCTCTCAGATTTTCCTTTATCATCTTGTTAAATATTCAATTCCACCATTTGTGGGTTTTATTGTGAAATCAGATGTGATGAATTTGTAGTTTTCTATGAACTCAATGAACTGATTAGCAACAGACTATGTTCCTTCACCTATGGTGATAGTCTCCAGCAAACTCCACTTTGCCAACAACTTGTCCAGAATGTTAATGACTGAAGTGGGGAGTATGGAATATGTTACAGCAATTTCTGGCCATTTGCTAAATAGGTTATGAATAACTCGCAAAAAACATTGATTCACAGCAGATTCTTGCACATCTCCAAAAATATCAATTTGGAATTAATGCTATAGTTTTGTTGATTATGGTCAAATGGATGTTTCACTCAAGCTGTGCAGTTTCTATTGCTGGCCACTGGACTGTTTTATTGTTTCATTTTAACAACATCTAATGTTCTTCATGGGCAAGATGCAATGCATGTTGCTGTGGTATTTCTGGTGTAACTGCTTGAATTCTGCATGCAATACAGCTGTCACCAAGCAATGCAAATTCATTCTGTATTCTGTAGTACAGGACCAATTTTTCCTCTATTTCATGAGATCACACAATTTTTACGTACTGTTACCTACTTGCCGCAGTACACTGCCACCAATTTTGCTTTCAACTCCTCTCATAACAAGATTTGGGTTCATGTAGAAAATCACCGCAATTGCAGTCTTTGATGTTGTAAGGTGCTTCACTGTTTCTCATATTGCCTATGATACTAGTATGGCTAAGCATGTTAGATGTTGTCAGTGCTTGGTGGTTGAAGAGAACTTTCTACTATAAAGACATGTGCCAGTATTCAAAACTGTAGGTGTAGGCCCTGCCTATACTCTCCAGTAGATATTTACATTCAATTTCCAACAAAGGACCTCTTGTGTTAACAACCGGTCATTCCCATTCCTTGATACACTGTGAATATAGCTTCTTTTTGTATTTCCTGACACATTAGTTCTGACATATGTTTCTGAATATGGGTTGAAATGCATGAGGCCTGCAGAGATGCTATCCTCATCTTTAATGTATCAAAATGCTGCTCACTGTGTGGTTTTCCTTTCATATTGTGCATCTTTGTGCAGTACCTTCTCTATGTACTGAAGAAAAAATTAGTAGCTCTGGGGAATGGTGCCAACTGCTTCATGTTAGATGAGGTCAAGAAGCACACAAATTAATTTGATGTTTTTTTGTGTAGACATTACTTAAGCTGCTGTCACTCTGTACCCTAGAAAGTCAATCTTGGATGTCATTTGTCCTTGTTGAGTGTTAAATTGTGTTGTCAGAGTGAAATGAGCACCGCTAATTTTGTTCTGCTTTGTTCCTTCCATGATTGTCAAGTAGGTTGAGCATCCCCCCAACATCTGACAAGACTGAAGAAACAATCTTCTACAATGTGCTAGGTAATGAACTTGGTCCACAGAACATTCTGTGGTATTAAAATACACTTTTGTGAGTAAAAAAGCCGAAAGAAATTGGCTTTGCATCACTAAAGGTCTATGAAAATAGTCTGATGAATGCCAAGCTTTTTGAAGACCTCTGAATCATGCTGATATTTGTTGTACTGTAGTTGGTGGATATTTGTCTGAAATGTTAGCTTTGTTGACCAACCTAAGGTTGATGAATAGTTAAGTTCTCCATTGTTGCATTGTGCTATTTGATATCCACAGTGGTGTGTGGATTTGTACACCAACACTGTCTGCTTCTAGTTATTTCAGTTTCTGTGATATTTGGCATGGATGGCAAGCAACCATCGTAACTTTTGCCTAATAACATTGACATTTAACATGTCAACATGAGGACCATCCCTTGATCTCCCCAAATAAGGTAAATAATGAAGAATGCTGGTGTTTATGGTCTGCATCATTGATCACATTAATGTATACTCTGGTGGAGCTTTCGGTCTGAATCCAAGCATATCAAAAAGATTTACCCCCATAAAGCTTATGCCTTCATGTTTCAACGAACATGAGTCTGTTTATAATAATGTGATAGTACGATGATTCACCATTGTAATCTTGGAGAATGCTTGTTGCAGGAGTAAGAGAAAGCTCTAAAAAAAAACCCAATAGTAGAGTATTTTACTCAAAATAGATACTTTCCCACCTACATCGATGAGAAGTGGCCTTGGGATGTCTGCAATCTTTAAAATGGCCTATTGCTTTATCATTCATGACAGTACTCACATGCGTTTCACTTTCAGTAAGAAACTCCTCCATGTACTGAAGTAATAAATTCCTTTTCTTTGATAACTTACAAATCTTTGCAAAATAATTCCACTTTAAACACAAGTTGCACTCAAATTCCCTGAGTTGAATATGGCACTTTAAATCGATGAATATTTCCACCAAGTAAGCATGGTTTGAATGTGTCTGATTGTGATAGGGGCATAATTTGATGTGACGTTCAAGATCTCTTTGTCCTTAACCTTTGCATTTGAGCTGGTTCAGCAAACTGTGCGCGCATCCGTAAGTCTGAGGATGCATGTTTGTGGAACCTCCTCATATAAAACATGGCAGATTTGATTCTGAATGCCAAGGTCATGGTTTTTTCCAAATCATCATGCTCCATGAAGGGCCATTTATTAATTTGTGGGAATCAAGCCTTTTTAATTAATTAATCACAAATTAGTTCATTAGTTAGTGCATATAGAAGCTAAATCCCACTATGTTCCAATATATTGTTTAACGGGCTCATCATTTGCTTGTTATTTCTGATGGAATATATATAATTTGATCATTACACTTTCTGTGGCCAGAAGTATTTTCTGAGAGCACTTACTGCCATCTTAAATGTAAATGGCCTTCTGTGTGTGGCTTGCTTATTCGCTGGCCTTCTGTTCCGAGTACAAGCATCACCTTCTTGAGGATCACTGCCATATCTGGACTGTCCGTCTCCATTGTGAGCAAATAGGTCTCAAATTTCACAGCATTGATGGATCTCCTGGCGAAGAAAGGAAAGGTGTAGGAGTTGGCAGATTTAAACCTTGTGTCATCATCCTCCCTAACAATTTATTGTTTATTTTATATCTTGGAACTCTGCAGAGCTTCCGACTCTTTCCACAGCTTTATGTTCCACTGATTCTACACCCAGGCTTAACTAATGAAGCACAGTGAACATCAAATTGTGAACAGACTCACACAGTCTAAAGCACAGAACAATTGGACATTACATTAGCAACATCAGATGCAGGGAGAACGGAGGAGATCTGGAGCTATGCATCCATAGTGTGATACTGAAGAACATCCAAAATATACAGAAATAGCCCAAAGAGAGGTACTGGTCCTACTTCTGATACAAGCAGCAGAGAAGTTCCAGGCAAATGATCAATTTTCTAGAAATGAAGCAAAGCTCAAGCCTCAATAAGAAAGACTGATTTATGGAAATGAAAGTTGTTGCAAACATTTCTGATGTGGCAGCAGTGTGGCACAGTGGTTAGCACTGCTATCTCACAGTGCAAAGGACTCGGGTTTGATTCCTGGCTTGGTCACAGTTGAGAACATGGAGTCTGCATGTTCTCCCAGTGTCTGTGTGGGTTTTCTCTGGGTGTTCCAGTTTCCTCCCACAGTCCAAAAGATGTGCTGGCTAGATGCATTGGGCGTGCTAAATTCTCCCTCAGTGTACCTGAACAGACATAGGAGTGTGGCAGCTAGGAGATTTTCACAGTAACTTCATTGCAGTGTTAATGTAAGCCTCCTTGTGACACTAATAAATATAACTTTGTAATTTTAACTTTGATACATTTATGGCTAAGTTTATCCCAGTAAGAGGTCTGACAACACCAATTTTAAATCCAACCGATTTATTTGATAGTAAACTTGCTAGCTTTCGGCCTTTGTGCCTTCGTCAGGCGAATGAGGTGTTCTGGTCTCCAAAAGTACACATATCAGCACAGACAGTTTACAGAGTCTGTAAACTGTCTGTGCTGATATGTGTACTTTTGGAGACCAGAACACCTCATTCGCCTGACGAAGGCACAAAGGCCGAAAGCTAGCAAGTTTACTATCAAATAAATCGGTTGGATTTAAAATTGGTGTTGTCAGACCTCTTACTGAGCTTACCCCAGTCCAACGCTGGCATCTCTACATCATAAGTTTATCCCACCAAGAATATATGAATTGTTTCAATGAATTTGTTACAAATTTGATTTTTAAGTTTGGATAGTAGAGTTCATTTGGAATTCACAATGGCTCTCCCAGAAGTCAAAAATAATAAAATGGGAAAATAAAAATATTGGTTTGAACTGGCCTTGTATGCTTTAAAATGGAACACCAGTGA
The DNA here is from genome assembly GCA_024679065.1 of Sphyrna mokarran. Classification (NCBI taxonomy): domain Eukaryota; kingdom Metazoa; phylum Chordata; class Chondrichthyes; order Carcharhiniformes; family Carcharhinidae; genus Sphyrna; species Sphyrna mokarran. The sequence goes on from JAGIQG010000004.1 coordinate 89,447,089, forward strand.
AACGGAGAAATAAGAATATTGGTCCCAACTGTTTTTATCCTTCTAAAAAACAAATTTTACAGATTGCTTTTATAACAGATGTCAGTTTTCATTGGCTGTGCTTCTGTGACAGAGACAGTAGAAAAAAATAGTTAAACAGTCTCATAAGTTTCCAAAGAAAGCATATGCTCATTATGAACTGGAAATGTGCCACCCATCATATTGGTTAAGGTCAAAGGACTTGTTGTCTATTTCAGGTTTCCACTGAAAGATTGGTTTGCCCTGAGGGACTGCTTGTTAGACTGCATCAAATAAAGTAAGTTTTTAAAAATGTATGTACTTAAATGTGGAGCAGCTATGTTAAAAACTAACACTCCAGTCACCTTTTCCTCCCCTCTCCGATCAACCCACTTCTTCATTTATCTGAAACCTAATAATGGAGATTCTTAGGCCTCACTAGTCTGGCACAGGAAATGAATCCTATATCCCATCAGTGCACCTCTGAATTTCGAAGCCACAACCTACCTCCTTAAGCACCCGTCAACTCTGGTTCATAGTCAGCTCTTTCTCTTGTACTAACACCTGCCTAGGATTAAAGATGTCATCAACAATCAGGTCATGTTTGAGTGGGCACACACAAAGTTATTTCTTCCCTGTTTAAAAGCAGTATTCACGGAAAGTTTATCCTAGCTTTTCTTCTAAACACCACTTGGTGCAGTAGGTCTGAGTTCATTAGTAAAACAGTTAAAGTACTGGAGAGGCTTTAGGATAAAATGCTTCATTTCCAATTATTCTCTAAATTTTAAATGAAACTGTGAGCATTTTTAACTGTCAAAAAATCAATTTCATCTAATGGATGCATTTGGTGTTGTAAGAATTAAATGACTTGATGCATTTCCAAAAATAGAGTTAGCAAACGACATGACGCAACTTTTTAATAAATTGTTTTGAATAGAGAAATAATTATCTTCGGGACATCTGATTGGAGAATATATCTTAAAGAAACACTGTTGGTATCTCAACTACCATTCCATTGGATATCTGCATTCCCTGAAATTGCTAATTATCCTATTCTGCTAAGTCAGAAGGTTCAAGGGTTGCCTTTTCCAAAAAGGCCCTTATGAGGGATGATGCGCAATATAATTGCACAATGTGATTCTCCTCATTTCCCTATTCCTAATTACTACAATAGCAATAACCTTAGAATACTCTTCTAACTTCCCAGTGCATTGTTTGAGTGCTACTAAAAAGTATATGTGTGGAATGTTCTTACTTAGATCCCCATTCTGTGCCTTAGATAGAGTCATAGAGGTTTACAGCATGGAAACAGGTCCTTTGACCCAACTTGTCCAAGCCACCCAGCATTTACCATTAAGCTAGTCCCAATGTGGTTGACTCTCAATTGCCGTTGGGCAACCAGGGATGGGCAATAAATGCTGGCCGGCCACAATGTCCATGTCCCACGAATGAATGAAAAAAATAATTGCGCACATTTGGCCCATAGCCCTCTATACCCATCTCACCATGGAATTGTCAAAATGCTTTTTAAAAGACAAAATTGTACCCACCTCACTACTACCACTGGCTGCTCAATCCAGACACTCACCATCACCTGTGTGAAAAAATGGCTTCTCTGGACCCTTTTGTATCTCTCACCTCTCACCTAAATCCCCTGCCCTCTAGTTTTAGACTTCCCTACCTATGGAAAAAGATGTTGATTATCTAGCTAATCTTTGCCCCTCATTATTTTATAGTCCTCTATAAGATTACCCCTCAGCCTCCTACACTCCAGAGAAAAATGGCCCCGTCTACCCAGCCTCTCCTTATAACTCAAACCTTAAACTCAAGTCCAAGTAATATCTTAGTAAATCTTTTCCACACTCTTTCTAGTTTAATAATATCCTTTCTATAATAGGGTGACAAGAAATGCGCACAGTATTCCAAGCGTGGCCTTACCAATTGTCTTGTACAACTTCAACAAAACATTGCAGCTCCTGTATTCCATGTTCTAACCGATGAAACCAAGCATGCTGAATAACTTCTTCACCACTCTGTCCACCTGTGACTCTACTTTCAAGGAGCTATGAACATGTACCCCTAGATTTCTGTGTTCTATAACTCTCCCCAATGCCCTATCATTAATTGAATAAGTCCTGCCCTGTTTCTACCAAAATGCATCACCTTGCATTTATTTCAGTTAAATTCCATCTGCCATTCAACAACCACTAGCCCATTGATCAAGATCCCGTTGCAATTTTAGATAATCTTCTTCACTGTCCACTATGCCACCAATCTTGAGGCCCTATTTTACCATTTCAAATGTAAGTGCTGGGCAGACTTGAATCTGGAAGTGTTTCAGATCCAACTTATAGACCTGTTTTCCAGCGCCCCCGTATGTACTCTGTTTGAAAAAATATCAGCGAGTCCAAATCACACTGCCCAAGCCAGTGGGCAGGGGTTTAACACACCCTAAGCACTGCAGCTCCGATCGGCACCTCCAATTTCGCATGCACAAAAAAAAAATGATGGAATAATGCTCCCCGATCACTTCACTCTCAGGCTGGATAATGCCTCCTCCTAGCCCCCATAGATATTGCCCTATCCCCATAACATTACTGACCCCCTTATCTCCATATCCACCCAGAATGATCCTGGAACCCTTCTCCTTCCCCCATCAATCTCAGGTAGAGTGGCATCAGATTCACCCTGCTTTCCCCCACACCAATTTCAGGCAGAGAGATCCACTCTCCCCGCTCCACCTTACAGATATCAGACAGTGTCATCCCTCCCACTCCCCACACAAGACCCCATCTTCTCTGGAATCCGATGGTTATGTGACACCGCCCCACCTCTCTCCCTGTCCCCAATTATTGAGGCACTGATCCACCCCTACTGCCTTTCCCCAACCCCCCCCACCCCTCCCAGCCCATCAGCACACCTGCACATGCTCACTTGCCTTTCCCTCAATGCTAACAAGCAAACCGGATGGAACTTGCTGGAATGTTCTGCCACACTGTCTGCAGCTGATCTGCCCTAACTTCATTAAAAACACATTAAAAACATTCTGATTCATTAAAAACACAAGAATGGACAGGCAGACAGGCATTCCTGCACAAACTGTGCACACAACCTGGGCCCTCCCCAACTTTACTGAGGGCAATGTGGGGAGGCTATTGGATACAGCAGAGGTGAGGCAGAACACCTTCTTCCCCCAGAAGGATACAGACCCGGTGCCAATGGAAATATGACCTGGGAGGAAGTCACTGCCTCCAGTCAGTGCCAGGGCACTGGCCACCCGAACCGTGAAGCAGTGCCAGAAAAAAGATAATGACCGTATCTTGCACCTTCCCCCACCCCAGCACTCTGTATGCTTCCAGCTCCTGACACCCCAGCAGTTCCTGTCTATTTCTCCCAAGAGCACCACTGTGTCTGCCTTCTGAGGGCCACAACCTGATAGTCTGCAGGAGTCATGCCATCATTTCTGTCACAGCTCCTTCTATTTCCAGAGGAGAAGACCAACCATAACACCCATGAGAGAATGAAGATGGGGTGATGGGCCAGACCTCTGGGTCCTCACACACTTTGAGGAGTGAGCACTTGGAGCTGTCAAGGAAAGGAGAGATGTAGGCTATCAACGACAGCATAGTTGAGCTGTCATCAAGAAATGAGCATTTTACGATCCTCCACTCACTTTGAGTCAACTTCTCAGAGCCACGAGTTTTGGGTGCGAGGAGCAAGATTTAAAGGAGATGTACGAGATATTATTATTTGCACAGAGAGGATAGTGGATGCCTGGAACTTGCTGCCAAGGGAAGTTTATGGATGCAGATGCGATAGAGACCTTTAAGGGACATTTCTACAGCTATGTGAATGGGATGAGAATAGAATCATATAGTCCCCTGAAGGGGAGGGGATGACAAATCAAATGGGCAGTCTGGTCACTACAGGCTTGGAGGACCTTGTTTTGTTCTATGTTCAATAGGGAAATGTGAATCATACGTTTGGGATCCTGGATTCCTCTCCCTCCCTTGCACTTAATCTTGTGTCCTCTGTTGCAAGGGCAGATCTGGATGCCCTGGGGCCTTCTGGATTCCAGGCCCATACTGCAGCTCCCACCCATTCTGGTGCAGACAGCTCGGATGAGTCCTCTGAGGATATGGGTAAAGGGTCTTCCAAGGATGGCACAATTTTGGGTCAGCTTCCATCTCACAACTCACCATCCCAGATACTGACACATCATTGGCTCCAGTTAGTGGTGAGGCTTCTGGATCACTCTCTGATGAGCACAACATATCTAATAATGTATATCGGATAGAGGAGGGAGCATCCAAGACATCTGGCGTGCAGGCCATGTCTCAGCTGAGCCCATGCTGCGGTCTTCCACCGAGGAGACTATGGCAATGGCTACACCTTCTGACTCTTCCCTTCCTGACACTGGGCATCTCAGGGACAGTGGGATGAAGAGGGTGTTGTGGAAATATGCTGGATACCTGGAAGCAGGCCAGGGCCTTAAGGTCAGAGGACACCCGCCACCTGCATCACAAATGGCAGAAGGCTGGTCCCCTCCATTTCCGTTGCACATTCTGGGAAGTCACTGAGATTTAGTGGTAGGCCACGTAAGTTTGGGAAGTTGTAGCTGTATTGAGATGGCACGGGCGAAGGGCTACATTAGTTGGAAAGATATTTAAGTACCCTAACATTTTTTGTTCTATGTTAGAACGTCTTATTTAAACATCTTTAGGGCAATTGAATTTTTTTTTCACCAGGTGTCTGAGACTAATTTGTCTTGAATATGAATCCTCTTCCATTGATGATCGCCGGAGGGATACTTCAAGTTGGTGTCAATTGGGGAGGCCCCTCAATGCTGTATCACTGAGAAAAGAAAACCATTGGTTCCCCAGGCCCCACTGGCGACTCCCTCGCATTTGCCACCCCACCTGCCCCAGAGCCCTCTATGGGGGTTTGAGATCCCTTACCCACTACACATACCAGCATGCATGTGGAGCTCAAGAATCATTGTAGTTTGCACAAGGGCATCATCATAATGATGCTTAGTGAGTCATCATCATTCCTGCCTGCCAAAGAAACTCACTAATACTACTACCCAGGCCAACTACTCTGGTGTGACAATGATGCAGGAGATAGAAGGAATTTCTGGGTGGGGAGGAGGGGTGCTGGGGATGGAATCCATAGCAACTGAATCACCTGGTGATCAGGGCCTCCCTTGCCGCCTTTGCATGTCTCATTTGGGCTGCCAGCTCTTGAGCACTTGGTTGCTGTTCTTTGGTGTGCTTTTCCTCCTCCTCCTCTCCTCCTCATCTTCCCTTTCCTTCTCCATCTGCTAGTCATCCTCCCCAGAGACACCCAGCTGGTCAGCCTCCATGTCTTTCTCCTTCTCCTCCTCCAACAGGTCGCCTTTCTGTAGAGTCAGATTATGCAAGGCACAGCACAACCACAATGCGGGAACAGAATCACTGGGATTGTATTGAAGGGCCCTGTCAGATTGGTCCACGCACCGGAATCACATTTTGAGGACCCCAATGCACCTTTCCACTACCGCGCTGTTGGCTACTTGAGTGTCACTATGGCGGAGGTTCAGGCCTCCATACAGGTGTCATCAGCCATGTCCAAAGTGGCTAACCTGTGAGGAGGTGGGCGCAGGTCGGGCTACTCGCCTCATGCCCCACTTTATAAGTTTGTATGCCTGAAAACAAGTGCAACTTGATGGTAGAATCGGGCCCTTGGTGTCATCTGCAAACTTACTAACCAGGCCTCCCAAATTCTCATCCAAATCATTACTATAAATGACAAATAACAATGGGCCTGCTAGTTAGTTTATGGAAAAGATGGATCATCAATGATTATCCATTGGCTTGAATAGATATCAGGTGAAGACCAGATTGAACTTTGTTCTGATTAAATATTCTGACTTTCGCTCCCCACACATCAGGAGGTTGGGATCCCTTGTCACTGCAATTTTAGCTGCTGGGATTCCAACAGCATGGACTCCAGCATAGGGATATGGGGGATGAATTAATAAAGGATAGTCATATTCCAACAGTATCATCCATAGTAGGTTGGGGATCCACATGATAACAAACTGCCAGTGAAATTTCCTGGGAGACAGCAAAGAGGCCAGAATTGGTCAAGGTGAGAAAATTATTCAATTTTTGTTAAATATTGTGGCCAATTAAAGGGCATTTAAGGCCTTTACCTACTGCTGCTAGTATTCAAACAATGGCAAGCAAGGGCAACGCCATGAAGGCAATAGAACAGGTGTAACTAACTGATATGCCTACAACATGATGGGGAGAGAGGGGAAAGTTCCTCCTTAACTGGGAGGCCCAGACTCAATAGAATGAAAGTTGGTGACAGTAAGGACTCCAATCTGCCCTTAAAACTAATTCTATCCCAATACTCAGGGTAGAGTCTCCATCTGATTTTGAGAAGTTGATCTTGAGCGAGTTACCTTTGCTCCAGGCTCCAGCGAGATTTATCTTTTTATGGGGTAAGATTATTAAGGGATATGATATTAGAATTAAAATATATGATCTGACTGAATGGCAGAATGGATTTGATGGGTTGAAAGGCCTATCCTGTTCTTCTAATTCTTTAATGTGTTCCAGACTATGCACATAATCTACGCTGACAATTGAGACAAGATGACACCTTGAAGTCTCATTTACTAGTCAAGTGGATCTTAAGTATCCTGTGATCAAATTGACCGTTGAGTAAGATTCTCTCCTGGGTGGCATTATAAGCACACCTTCTCCAACCGACGTATCAACCTAGTCTCACTGCTGTTCACAACACTTCCTTGCTTTCCCTTTCCCTAAATAAAGGTTATAAAAAAAACATTTTCAGTGTCTGCAATTGTACTAATGTTATACAAATCTTTCCTAAATTTGGAATAATTTGCAAAGCAGAGTTGAGCTGGAAATGCTTGAGGAATTTTTCACTTTTGGATATATGGTGTAGCCACATACTTTACTTACGATTTGGAAAACAGCTGCTAGCACAACTCTCATGACTGTAATTACATCATGGGGAATTGACACTTTCAAGGCAATCACACTTCAGTCAAATGCTTTGAATGTATCGAATCACAAGAGTATAACTATAGCGATTGAGTTTCTGGATCTCAATCCTGAAATTTACTTACGTTTGACTTTAATCATTTATTGCACACATATATAGCTCACTTTCTAGTTTAATCTCCAGCTCGGTGTCTGTTTCTGAATTCTTTTGGCCATGTTCTTTGAGATCAGTAAACATACAGCAAAGGTGTCACTAGCCTGTTCTGCTGACTGGCAATGTGAATATGATGAAGGGGGAAGTGGCTGGCTGTGGATGGCGGCTAAAAGGCCAACTAAAATAATTAATGTCAGATTGTCAATAAATGATATTTGCATGATCACTTTATTCTTTCTGAATATCACAGAATCATAGAAGCCCTACAGTGAAGAAGAAGGTCATTCTTTTACAGAATCCCTACAATACAGGAGGAGGCCACTCAGCCCATTGATTCTGCATGGACCTTCCTTTTTATTCCATGCACACTGCATCCCCATAACCTCACATATTTACCCTGCTAATACCCCTGAAACTGCAGGGCAATTTAGTATGGCCTATTCATCTAATTCATGCATTTTTGGACTAAGAGGAGAAATCAGGTCACTCAGAGGAAACCCACACAGACATGGGAAGAACATGCAAACTCTACACAGAAAGTCACCCAAGGCCAGAATTAATTCCAGGACCCTGGCGTTATGAGGCAGCAGTGCTAATCATTGTGCCATTGTACCTGCTCTGAGAACAAATCCACAAATTTACTCTACTAGTCCCCCTGACACTAAGGGGCAGTTTAGCACAGCCAATCCACTTAACCTGCACACCTTTGGACTGTGAAAGAGCACCCGGACGAAACATACATAGACATGGGGAAAACATGCAAACTCCAGTGGCCGGAACAGTACAGTGTTTTCCTTCAAGTTATTTTTGCATTTGACGAACAAGGAAAATGCACAAAACAAAGTTTTGCTGAACTCTCTTTAATGAAAATTGGATGTCAGTTTTTATATAGTTTCTGATCAACTGTTCAAATCAACTGAGGATAAAGATGCTTCCCCTGTCTCATCCTCCCTTTACTGGATGTTCATATGTATTGCATTCTATAACATGAGACAGATTAAAAGGTAAAGATTATAATTATTTTCTTTGGTGACATTTGAACTTCTCAGGAGAGGGATGCCATTGTTAAGAAACGGAATACTTTTCCATTGTGTATCAGCATATCATACGTAGGTCATATGTAGAATGTATGACAAGTGAAATTTTGAATGATTTGTTTAATTTGTAATATGTCATGAATGGTTGAATCTTTATATACATCTGCATATTGCTGAGAGACAACACAAAGTCAAAATCAGAGTTCAGGTCACCAACAAGCTGTCCTGGTCCCTCCATAATGACACTATAGTTAAGAAAGCCCATCAATGCCCCTACTTTCTCAGGAGACAAAGGAAATTTGGCATGTCAACTACGGCTCTCACCAACTTTTACAGATGCACCATAGAAAGCATTCTTTTTGGTTGTATCACAGCTTAATATGGCTCCTACTCTGCCCAAGAACACAAGAAACTACAAAAGGTCATGAATGTAGCCCAAACCATCATGCAAACCACCCTCTCATTCATTGACTCGCTGCCTTGGAAAAGCAGCCAGCATAATTAAGGAACCCCAAACATTCTCTCTTTCACTTTCTCCTATCTGGAAAAAGATACAAAAGTTTGAGCTCACATACCAACCAACTCAAGGACAGCTTTCTCTCTGCTGCCATCAGACTTTTGAATGGATCCGTCTTACATTAAATTGATCTTTCTCTACACCCTAGCTATGACTGTAACACTACATTCTGTACTCTTGTTTTCTTCTCTATGAATGGTTTGCTTTGCCTGTATAGTGTGCAAGAACCAATACTTTTCCCTATATGTTAATACAATAAAATATCAAATCAAATCAGTTAACTTAAAGAAGGAATACTTTGAAAGATTGTCAAAACCAAAACTTTGCAAGATCTGTAAAGCAGTTATAGCATGGTCTGAAAACAAGTCCTGGGAATACAGCCTTTCACCTAGGCAGGGCAGCTGCAGGTGGCGTAATGGTTAGCATTACTGCCTCACAGTACCAGGGACCCAGGTTCAATTCCGGCATCAGGTCACTGTGTGGAGTTTGCACATTCTTCCCATGTCTTGTGGGTTTCCTCTGGGTGTTCCAGTTTCCTCTCACAGTTCAAAGATGTGTGGGTTAGGTTGATTGGCCATACTAAATTGACCCTAGTCTCAGGGTATTAACAGGATAATGTGTGGGGTTATGAGCATAGGGCATGGATGGCATTGTTGGTGCAGACTTGATGGGCTGAATGAATTGTAGGGATTCTATGATTCAGTTGCTATGCAGTTTCACTCTTTAAACCCTCTCAAGTCTTCCAGCTTATCAAGTATTGACTCCTAAGACTCATTGCTGTGTGCTTTCACCTTGTAAATCCTGGTGAATTCCATATGGTTCAGGAAATCCTCGCGCTGGGTGTTAAATTGGAATGCTGATTTAAATGCAAAATTAATTGTACATTACATATTTAGGTAACAGTGCTGAACACTTCCACTTTGTCTGCTGCTGGGATTCTCCGGTACTGCTGCAATGAAAGAAGTTTTGGCTGAGCACCAAATTCTCCATTAACTGGCTGCAGTGTTAGCACAGATGCAACTGAAGTATACCGCCCCAGATTTCATCATTCTATGAGTTTTTTTTTTACATGCCTACAGATGACTGGAAAGCACAGAGAGGGTGTGATCTTATTTGTTTTCTCACACATCAGAAGTTTTTGGTGATTCATTCTCCTGTCTGTTCATTGTTTCAAAGATCCAACAACACTGACATTAGGCTGAATGGCCTGTAGTTTCTGGGTGTTTCCTTCTGCCCTTTTGTGAAGAAGTGTGTGCATGTTCAATATTTGTCAGCATTTGTTAAGATTGGGTCAGAGGGAAAAGTGAATTGCTGACAAGAATAGGGTGACAGAAACCTGAATTTGAATTTATAAAACCACATCTGTAGAAGGGTGGGAAAGTGACTCTGGGTCTGGGGACTGGATGAGCTGTTGCAAGAGTTGAACTACATGAGACAAAAGCAAAACACTACAGATGCTGGAGATATAAAATTAAAGCAGAAAGTTCTGCATGTCTGGCAAGATCTGTAGAAAGTGAAACCAAGATAGCATTTTCAGGCCAATGTGGCTTTTCTTCAAAAAGCGACATATTGGATTTGAAACGTTAACTTTGTTTCTTTTTCCACAGATGCTGCCAGATCTGTTGAGTTTTTCCAACACTTTTTGTTTTAATTTGAGTGCCAGGTGAGTTGTTTTTGCTTGACACTTTGGAGTGCACTGTTCCTGTCAAGAGGTTTCAGTCAGGCTGTCTGGTTTGCAAAGTATATTGGTATTATCTGTCAAAATGTATGCTCCTAGGAATGCTGTGTCACAATTATGTGACTTGTGCATGAATGAAAATCTGTAATTTCACTAGCTGATCAAACATATAGTACATTCTTTAAAAAGATATCTTAAAGACAAGAAACTACATTGACTAAGGATAACTACCACAGGTCACGTGGCATCTGGTATTGCAAATCAACCAGCTTCTGTAATGTCCCAATGTGAAGTTACAATTCAAACTTTGCAACTTAAACTGAGACAGTGCAAACTGCATTGAAATACAAGACCACATTCCAAGGTAAAGGTGAAAAAAACAAACTTTCAGGCCCATCAGAACTCATCATTGTCTAAAGAAGAGACATTAAAGAGCAAAGTATTGGTTATTGAAACTACAGCTGCCTCAGACAGAACCATTCAAAACTCCTTGGAAATATGCAATAGGAGTGAAGTATCACAGGCCAGACTGTAGCCACTGTAGAGAGATTGCAAAGTGACATGGAGAGTGTCAAGAATGTTTTCAACAGAGAAAACAGGCTGAAAAGCTGTGTTCTCTTCCTCCCTCTCTCTTTTGGAACAAACATATTAAGCAGTTCAGGAAGTCAAAAACCTCCCAGTGAACCAAGATCTCATAACAATTACAACATCTTCTACATCCTACTGCATCCCAAGAAACCAGCTAATCTAAATTAGCCGCAATATCAAGCAATCTGCACCTCAAGGGCAAACAAAGATCACTTAACTGTATATTCTTTTTGTTCCAGGCTGTTGATTACATTTTGGAAGGTTTTATTAGGCTTAATACTACTGGAACTATTTACAGATATGTAGTAAAGCGTACAATCTAGGAACTGTTTCAATACTTGAGTCTGCTTGCTGCTCTGATAAATACAACATTGCCCCTGGGGTGTGGGTTATGAATTCCCTTAGCTCGCTGCATGGGTGGTATTGTACTCAGTCCTACATTAACTCTGCATTGCCAAGATCGTTATACCACACTTTAACTTTATTTTTTGTGGACTCGAACTTACCTGAACTCGATATTTCTCTATGTGACGTTGTATTTCTGTTGTTCTTGGTTTAATGCTTAATAAATTTGTTCACTCTTTAACAATGGGAGGTTAGTTCGGAAGGTTCAGTCGCTAGGTATAGATGGGGAGGTTGTAAATTGGATTAGACACTGGCTTAATGGAACAAGCCAGAGAGTGGTTGTGGAGGATTGCTTCTCTGAGTGGAGGCCTGTGACTAGTGGAGTGCCACAGGGATTGGTGTTGGGTCCATTGTTGTTTGTCATCTACATCAATGATCTGGATGATAATGTGGTACATTGGATAAGCAAATTTGCTGATGATACAAAGATTAAGAGGTGTAGTGGACAGTGAGGAAGGTTTTCAAAGCTTGCAGAAGGATTTGGACCAACTAGAAAAATGAACTGAAAAATGGCAAATGGAATTTAACGCAGACAAGTGTAAGGTATTGCACTTTGGAAGGACTCTTCCAAAGTGGAACGTACAGGCTAAATGATAGGAATCTAAACAGTGCAGTTGAACAGAGGGATCTGGGGATATAGGTACAGAATTCCCTAAAAGTGACTTCACAGATGGATAGGCTTGTAAAGAGTGCTTTTGGTACATTGGCCTTTATAAATTGGAGTATCATGTGTAAAAGTTGGAGTGTCATGGTAAGGTTATATAACAAAAAACAAAGAACAAAGAATAAAACAGCACGGGAAACAGGCCTTTCGGTCCAATGAGCCCGTGCCGCCACCTCGATGTTCCCACATCTACCCATGATCCCTGTCATTCCTGTCTATGTTTATACATCTATGCATTAGAACCAAATTTGAGACAATTTGGGGAGAATTTGTTCTGCCAACTAGCCTAAAAGCACACCTTTGGGATGTGGAAGAAAACCAGAGCACCCGGAGAAAACCCATGCAAGCACAGGGAGAATGCGCAAACTCCCATAAATACAGGCCCAAATCCATGTGTCTGCACAGCAATAGTCACTGAGCTGTCGTGTTGCCCATCAAATGGTATTGGTGAAGCTGAATTTAGAGTATTGTGTACAGTTTTGGTCACCTAGTTACAGGAAGGATGTAAGTAAGGCTGAAAGAGTGCAGGGAAGATTCACAAGGATGTTACCGGGACTTGAGAAGCTGAGTTACAGAGAGAGATTGAATAGGTTAGAACTTTATTCCCTTAAGCATAGAAGAATGAGAAGAGATTTGATAGAGGTGTATACGATTTTGATGGGTATAGATAGAGTGAATGCAAGCAGACTTTTTCCACTGAGGCTAGAGGAGAAAAAAAACCAGAGGGCATGGGTTAAGGATGAAAGGAGAAAAGTTTAAAGGGAATATTAGGGGCGGGGGGCTTCTTCATGCAAAGAGTGGTGGGAGGATGGAATGAGCTGCTGGATAAAGTGGTAAATGGGGTCACTTTTAACATTTAGGAAAAACTTGGATGGGTTCATGGATGAGAGGGGTGTGGGGGGATATGGTTCAAGTGCAGGTCAGTGGGATTAGGCAAAAAATGGTTCGGCACAGCCAAGAAGGGACAAAAGGCCTGCTTCTGAGCTGTAATTTTCTATGGTTCTATAAGCTCTTGTGACAAACCTAGGAGATTGAAGAAAAGGGAATCTGTTCATGCTTTCTCAACTAGTCGTAACAGTTGCATCAGCAAAATGTTCTATTGAGTTGATACATTTTTTCCACAGGAAATACAATGGTCATGTTGTCTCCTGAAAACAACAGCTCAGTCACTTGGTGATTTACCTTTCCTTAGCTAATAGATTTAACACGGATCCACTACTTTAAACAATAACATAACATTTGCAATTCTCAAAATCCATTACCATCTCCGTATTAATGAGGATTGGGAGTATCGCATATCCTCACCTCAGAAACCTAGACTGCGTTCCATTCAAACTGGATGCCTTTTTTAAAATACTGCAGTAGCTGGTAATCTGAAATACAAACAGGAAATGCTGGGGAGACTCAGCAAGTTGGGCAATAACTGTTGGGAGAAAAATAGAGTTAATCTCTCAAGTCCAATATGACTTGAAGAAAAGTCCTACGGATTTGAAACATTAACTTTGGGCAGGATTTTTTTGTTTTCTCATTGGAAAGCAAAAGATATCTCTTCATCAGTCATGCCAGGTTTTTCCTGTTGTGTTTTCAAACACTTAGGCAAAAAAAAAAAAGAGGCAGGTCGCACAATGCCATGCCGTATTGTGGGCTCTCAATTAACCCTGCCACCAGCAACCTCAGTTGTTGAGACATCAGGGCACCCTCTAATCAAATCAAAAGACAAAGTCACCCCATCCCCAAATCTATGGATACATCTTTTCTGATAGTCACAGGGCCTCTCAGGCATGGGATTCCCTCAACCCATAGGCGCCTGGCCTCTCATGGACGTGACACTGCCCCTTCCCCTGGCATCCTCACCATGGACATGGGACCCTCATCAGGGAAAATCAAACCTCGCCAACTGATGCCCTTCCAGCACTGCTCCTAACATAGTGTAGTGCAAGGGAGCAGTTTCCAGGCATTGTCAGGGGACTGTCCAGGCAGGAGTCTCTTCCTCCAGCAATTATACTTACATGTATGCCCCTGGCATGAACCATTCATCAGACACCCTACGATCCAAATCTGTTATAAACCCCACCGATATGAAGTCATGTCGGCGGGAGTAGTTTGTTGGAATTTTTAACATGGGAGGGGAATAATGCATCAGGAAAGTCTGCTATTGAGATGTAAATATATGATAAGGGGATTCTTGAACTTTCATGGCGGGAACCCCATGAACTCATTGGCAGAGATCAAGAATGTTTGGGGTCTCCCATTGAATTCCCCATCCTACTGGCAAAAAATAGGTTGGATAATCCCAGACTGTCTTTCTCTCTCCAAAGCTGTTGTCAGACCTGGTGAGTTTTTCCAGCATTTCATGCTTTTACCAGCCTTTTAAGTAGTTTAGTCATTTCCAATAGCTTCATACATCTTCCTACTTTACTGCTACATTGGCGGCAACCTCCTATCACGTGAATACAGATACTGAGTACTGATTTAATATTTCACCCATATCCTCTGCCACTATAAGAACATTCCTTTATTGTCGCAGTTAGCCACATCCTTCCTTTGACTACACCTTTACTGTTTGAATGATGGACAAGTGCACATGAAGGCTTGTGTAAGTTTGTAGTAGGCAGGTTGTATGGTGCATTGGTTATGTTGTTGTGTGTACAGATTGGACAATCTGAGTCAAAAGCAGAATATAAAGGATGTGAGAACTATAGGGAAGTAATTCATATCATCATAAATATGCAACTAGAATAAACTGTAACAATAATAAGACTGATACATATCTTTCAGAACACATTCCAAACAGGGATGTAGGAGTGGTATATCCATCATAAGATCTAGTACCATGCTTGCTGACAGTTGCCAGCTTCACTGAATGAAGATCAAATCATTTCCCAGCAGGAGTCACTGAGCATGAAGGGGAGACTCAGTGCCTAGACCTAAAGGGGAACAGACTCTTGAAGCTTATGTGCTGACATTTTATGGAAAGGGATAAGTACCTAAAATTGTATTGATATTTCTCATCATTAATCTGCAGAATTTCAATTTGCAGCTGCTCACATTTAACACACGCCTAGCTCTGAGATTGAAATTTATTTAAGGAAATTAATGCCCTACTTTTACTTGGGTCAACTTAAAAATTGAAGTGCCATCAGTTGCATACTTTACTGTTTCAAATCTCTGCATAAAAGCTAACAGGAAATACTGTGAAACAGAGCTTTAGAGACTTTGAGATTTGAATCCCTCATTGGCTTCAGTAATATGAGTTTTACTATTTCCTGCCTAATCAAGATTGTCAAAACTGGAACATCTTGTCTTCTCAGCTTTAAGGAACTTTAAAATCTTTCATCGTATCATAGTTTTCCTCAATTTGTTTCTCACTTTTGCCTTCCAACCACATGCTTCACATTTTTAACCGAAACATGACTAACTAAATTGTTATTTTCTGATTTATCTGCTCTCTCCTTTTGTAACATTTCAACTTGGACCTGGCCGCCTTATACAGGTTACTGAATAAATTTGCTTGGCTGTATTATGAAGGGCAATTTTGAAATTACCCACCCTAGAGGAAACTGGGCTAGGGTGGAGTGGGGGGTGCATGTATGGAGGAGAGGGCAGTTAGATCACCTGGGAACTCACCCACCGATATCTTACTTTGTTCTTGCATGATGCTATTTTAACCTACTCTTTTAACTATGCAAGAAGAACAGCTGCAGGCAACTGGCATACTTGTATTAAAGTGTGAAATGTGGACTCTGAAGTGTTTTAGTTTTAAACTCAAAGCCTGAGCAGGGAACTGTTTCATCTTTTCAGCAGGAAGAGGAGCTGGAGCCAGAAGTTATGTCTTTTAAACTGAATGTCGTATGGAAGGTGTAATAATTCAGCCACATGCCTGTTTGTGTCACTAACACCATTTATTGTGGACCAAAAGAAAAGGCCATTCCAGCACCTTACACTTAGGTAAATTTTCATCTCAGAACCTACAACTCAAGTCTGGGGAAAGTTACAGGTTTAAAGACCACTGCAGGCTGCTTTCCCTTTGATGAGCTGCCACTCACTCAGTAAGGTAGCTTGTATTCCACAAAGCCCACACGTAGATCTTGATGATTCCCTGTGGCTTCTTACTTTGGACTCTCTCTCCTAATCATAGTACTCTGCCAGAATCCCATTTCCTTTGCTTACTTGAATGTTGGGCTTGTTTCTTGGTTTCCTGGGGAAGGTCTCTGCCCCAATATTGTGTTTCTGCCCACCAGCTCAGTTAACTTTTCCACTGGATTTGTGTGCAAAGCTAATAAGGACATTTGTCAACAGCCATACATCCAATTCCCACATTAAAATGAAATGGGTAACATAGGGTCATTTGATAAGTGGCTCGGAGTCAGAGTGAAATTATCACAAAAATATTGTGGGTAATTTTGACTTTGCCTGCCCAGTGGAAACTAGGTTATGGTTGCCCTGGAGACAATCTAATCTATGTTTTACACAATGCCTACTGTCTTCCATCTTAATGTACTCCTCCGTATAGGTGACAAGAGCAGCTGCCTGAGACTGATGGATGGCTGTGTGTAATTTTAACATGAGGTCTGAGGGAGAAGCAAATGAAACTAGGAGCCAGGATCAGTAGAGAGAACAGTTCAGAAACTTTGTAATTATTCAAGAACAACAGAGGTAAGTGTAAATCCTACCAAAGCAGTTGCATTTGTCACAAAACTTCAGAGGGAATTTACCAAAAAAAAGTGTTGTTTTCAGAAACTGGCATGTTTCTCCCCAGAGAAACATGTTTGGATTTCTCTCCAGATGAAATGGAATGGATGTATCCATCATAGAGCATGGATTGCAAACAAGTAGACCAAATTCCCCATATTTCTGGAGTGTGAAAATAAACAGTAACGAGCTTTGTTTCTGACGATGACATTTCCCTGTGTGTGTCACAGGGTTCATGAGAAAAAGGAGAAGAGATCTGTGCTGTAGATGATGTATTGGTTAAGATGGCTAAGGTGGATATGTGACATACAGCTTCAGGGCAAATATCACAGAACATTCAAATCTTATTTGTGGATGTTTTCATGTACACTTTATTTTGAATAATCTTTCTAATTTATGAGTTCCATTTATTATAAAATAGTTTTTAGGCAGTGAGTTCTATTACCAAGGGGAAAAACAGTGCGTGGAAGAAAAACAATACGTTCTATTATAGGGGATGACATAAAGATTTTTAATCAGTATATTTTTCTGTTCTGTACAGAAACTTTGTGCCCTCTGTTGAACTCATTCTCTCAGTTTTACTTGTAATAATTGCTCATTGATTTCTTTGAATTGTTGCTGCAGTGAATCTGAATTTAATCCTTTTGAAGTCAGGCAGGTCATCGATCTTTACAACAAATTACATTAGAAAGAAACCCCTCAGGAGGTGGCCACTCAGCCCATCTTACATGTGCCGGCTGTTTGAAAGAGCTAATCAATTAGTCTCATTCCCTTGATCTTCCCCCATGGTCCAACAGATTTTCCAACTTCAAACTGAAGTGTGATTTGGGAAATGTGAACTGTAAATAATTCATTGAAGTTAAGTTAATGCCAGAACAGTGGAAGGCATTCAAGGATGTGATAGTGAAATTGAGAACAAATATGTTCCAATGTAGAAAATTGGATGGAGCTCCCAAATTTACACATGGGCCCCTCACCTCTGGATCTGGAACAGCAGACAGGGTAAGATAAGTCAAAAACGGGAAGCTTAGATCAAATACTGAGAACTCATTTCTGCAGAAGGGCATTATATCATCATTGAGTCAGAATCATTACAGCACAGAAGGAGATCACTCAGCCCTTCAAGTCTATGCTGGCTCTCTGTAGAAAAATCTAAACAGGTTCATTTTCCATTCTATCCCTGTGGGCCTGCAAGTGTATTTCTCTCAAATGCGGACACAATTTCCTTTCAAAATCATCCATTACCTCTGCTTCTATCACCCTCCTGGGCACTGAATTCCAGACCATTATCACTCTCCAAATAAAAATGTTCTCCCTCCCATCCGCACCCACCCCCACTCCGCCCGCAAAACTTTGAATTCCCAACTCCTAGGGGACGATGTTCCCAGCTCGTAATGCCAGTTGATTAGTGTGGCAAGACAGTAACATCATGAGGGAAGCAGAAAAATGGGTTTTTATCCAGTTTCTCATCTCTCATGATGATACTGGCACTGAATTGTTGTGTTTCTATGGATTAGCTTGAACCCTGGGTTATTGTTTACAGATGTGTACGCTGGGAATCTGAAACAATTCTTGCCATTGTTTCTGAAGAAAACCATTTGTGTCCAGAAATTTCTTCTTGAGAGTCTCAGGAAATGGGTAATGACTCATCCTGAGCTTCAAGCATGTCCTTCTGACCTTTTGAGTCAATATGCAGTTTGAATCTACAGATCAAGTAAGATGACTGGAGACAGCCACCGTTTGTAACATTTAACATTCATTTTATAAGAAAACACAGTTTCAGAAGATTCTACACTGATTACAATTCAAAAGTTATGAACATGACAGGCCTGTACTGAGCATAGAACATAGAACATAACAGCGCAGAACAGGCCCTTCAGCCCTCGATGTTGCGCCGACCAATTAAGAAAAAGCAATGACCCTCTAATCTAAACCATTCCCTTTTCATTCATAAACCTATCCACTGACCTCTTAAACGCCCCCAAACTTGGCGCATCTACAACTGAGCATGACACCAGTAAGTCACATCATTCATATGGTGAAATAACCATGAATTTTGATATGTTCAGCAGCCAAACTGAAGGAGAAAGATTCAAAAACAGTTCTTGTCAAAACAACAGGAAATGAGAAAACACGATCCATGGAGGTCCAAGCTTGCATGGTTGGTGGAATAAGCCTTTGATAATTTTCAGATGTAAAATGATGCTGAACATCAAGCTCCCCGTAGAGATTTTGCACATGAACATGGCCATAGTTGGATGGATGAGGCTGGAGAGAAATTATGGATTGATAATATGTGAATTAGGAGCCCTGGTGGTCTATGTGAAGAATCCAACTTATTAATGTGGTAGATATTCAGATCCTGAGGGGGGGCTCTCCATCCGCAGGAATGGCGGTACGTATTCAGGATCCAGAGACTTGGAAAGTGTGATTCGTGCCAGCAACATACTGAGTTTCTACTTTCTAGGCAGCTCATTTTAATATATTAGCATGTCATTAGCAGGCACTCTTTCCAGCTCTCCCTTCCTTCACGGTATGTAGATAGATGGATTTTTGAACAGTAAAGGAATGAGGGTTTTGATGAGCGAGCGGGTAAGTGGAGCTGAGTCCATGGAACGATCAGCCATGATCTTATTGAACGGTGGAACAGGCTTGAAGGGCCAGATGGCCTACTCCTGCTCCTAGTTCTTATATATAGAGTGAATGCCAGCTTGGCATCACATCAATGTGTGACACTAGTGCAGCTTTAAGAGATTTTTAAAAAAAAATCATATGCAGCTTTGAGTATTGCCAAGTTGGCTGCTAGAAGTCCTTTTGTTGCCCCCGCAGTGATTTAAATTCAGTTTGTTTACTTTTACTTTAGATCTTTTATGACCCTGCATTGTTAGGAGGAAGGCTATGTGTTTTGGAGTTTCTTTTCCTTCCTAGTGAATTTAAGGTTTCATTTTTCTGTTTGGCTGGCTGCAGTTAGAAGGGATTTCAAGCTGAAACAAAATACTTGTCTCTCTCTCCCCCTGGTTTTGGAAGTTCTGCTGGTTAGTTGAAAGCAAGACTTCTTACCTGCTTGGAGTAGAGAATGTGCTGTTAGTGGTTTGACTAGAATCTGTTCCTGATATTCTGGGAAGCTGATTTGACTCCAAGTCTGTGTGTGTGTATCTCAAGAAGACTGGAGCATTCATCCAAAGGACTCAGTTCCAATATCAGGTGTGCATTAGTCTTTGCTGTGTGAAGTGTTTTTGTTTATGTGAAATTTTTTTTGATTGAAACATCTGAGATATTTTTAAGGGCTGTAGATTATTTTGGTTGTGTTGTTTTTATTTGTAATTGATAGAAGTTATTGTTAATTTTCTTTCTTTATATGTTAATTATATTCTTGAATAAACTTTGTTTGATAAAAGCTCCCTAGTGGGTCAGTTGAATCATACCTGAAGTGAAACATATCATGCTTCTCCTACCCAAATTTAAAGTGCAAAACTTATATCCAGGCAGGCTTCATAAAATATTTGGAGTTTCTGACTTGAGATATAACAGATGCCACTTACAACAGGTTCACTTAGACATGAATCTGTTATGAGCCTCTCGCTGGGGTGTAAAGGTGAGTATAGCCCTGGGGGAAAAGGGACATGGCTAGGCAGTGGTCTAGTAATGCCCCCTGGCTCTACTCCTTGGAGAGATGAAATGTAATGGTGAAATGAAAAAGAAAATGGGGGAAAACAAAGAGAGTATGAAAATCAATTGCCATGTAAAGTTAAGGAAAGTTCAAAGCAGATGGAAGATGTGGATATGATTCTTAACGAATTCTTTGCATATGTCCTCACAACAGATGGGATTAATGCAGACATTATTGGATGGTATAAATGTAATGTGAGAGGACATTTTGCATGTGGATCAATTACAAAGATTGGATGAAGTGCCTCCAAGGCTGCTGGAACAGGCAGGGAAGAAAATAACAAAAGCTTTGGCCATCAATTTCCAATTTTCTCTGGCTAATGCATGAGGCCAGGGGAGTGAAGACAGTTAGCACAGAGTTGTCTAAATAGGGTGCATGGGATAGATTGAGTAATTACTTGACAGTCAGCCTAACATCAGTAGTGGACAAATTATTGGGAAAAATCCTAAAGAACAGTGTAGGTTATAATTTAGCAAAATACTGTTTAATCAAGGCTGGTCAGCATGAATCTGTTACTGGAAGATTGCATTTGATTAATCCAGCTTAATTTTTGAGGAGGTATCAAGGAAGATTGATGAAGGAGCATTTGTGAGGAACAAAAGGATGTTGGTACATGTTTATTGATCTCTGAAGCTAGCAGGATTCAGCAGATAAGGATACTTTTTCTTATTAGCTGTGTCAATAAGTATAAGGGCAAGGAGATTATGCTAGGGCTGTACAAAACACTAATTGGGCATCAGTTAGAGTAGTGCATACAATTGTAAGTCACTGCATTACGAGAATAGAATCATAGAGTCTTAGGGGTTAACAGCATGGAAACAGACACTACGTCCCAATTTGTCCATGCCGCCCAGCGCTGACCACTAAGCTAGTCCCAGTTGCCTGCATTTGGCCCATATCTCTCTATACTCATCTTACCCATGTAATTGTCTAAATGCTGTTTAAAAGACAAAACCTTCAGGCAAATAGCAGAGCCCTCACAGGCTTCAAAAACAAGACTTCAACTACAAGATGTGAGCAGGCAGAGCAAGGGAATGAGCAGTCTGTTTCTAGCTTTTCTGAAGCTGCAGGGATTATATAGCGTCAAAGTAGGAAAAGGCTTTGTATTTCAGAAGGGAAATCACTTCAGTGTTTAAAAAATGTGCCAGATTGTCACTTTTATTATCAATGTTTAGAGGTTAACGCTTGTCTCCAAGGTGCCATCAGCTGGTTCGTTTGGAGTTGTGAATAACTTTTCTGGCTCACTTGCACAGACATGCATAATAACCTTCCAATAATATCAGAGGTAAACATTGGAGTGGAATTTAATTTGATTGCAAAATATCGAAGATTAAGTGGAGGTAAATGACAATGCTGGCAAACTTGACACTAGCCACCTGAGAGATCCATCTGAACATGGCAGATGTCACAGCACGATCCTAGAAAGAGCCTGAAACAAATAAATTCAAGGCTTTGCTGACCTTGAAATCCACTGCAAATGCCTTGTCCGCCTATCTCATATGGCAGGAGATGACAGCAATGATATGTTGTGAAAACCTGGGCTCCTTGATGCAATGGCATTCACATCATGTCCATAAAACTGACATGATGTGAGTGCCTCTATACTCCATGTTGGTGATACAATCTCCCAGGGCCGGAGCTCCACAGCAAACCCCTCTGACATTTGGAGTTGGAGATGAGTGAGGAGAGCTCCTGTTGATATTGCTCTCCCTGCATATGCTGTTGCTGCTTCTATTGTTTCTCATCAAAGGTCCAAGGTTGAGCTGCAGAAGCTGCTCCCATGTTAGTGTGAAGGCCAACAGGAGAGTTGGGAAGGACAAATCAAAGTCAGAAAATTCCAAGGTAACAAAGATGATTTTCAGTCATGGAAATCACTTCCAAGTGAAATCCTGTTCTCAGAACAAACCTCATGAGTAAGCCATCTTTTAGGTAAGGAGCATGTATCAACGTTCTACTTTTAAAGAAACTTCAGGCTCCAGATTACTCACCCTCTTCAATTTATGCTGTGGTCCCTCATTGAACCTGGAGTGTTTCTGATAAATTTTGAGAAGAAGGATGTAATAATTGCACCAGAATAGGTACAGAGGAAATCTGGAAGATACTTCAGAGGAAAAGGATGTTCCCAATGACACTAGTATTAATTATCAATAGTGATTTCTAATCCTAATCAATAATTCCAAACCTAACATCCTATCAACTATCTCCAACTACTAATCCCAATTCCACCATTAACTACAACTTTGACTATTAACTAGTAATCTCAATTACTAATCCTAATATTCACTAAGTAACCCCCACCAATAATCTCAAGCCCAATCACTAACAAAACTTCAGTTAGTAGCTCCTATTACTAATATGAAGCAATCCCAACCAATTGTGATTAACTTCAACCACTATTCTCAATCACTACTAACTCCAACCATACCACAAATGAAGATTTTTAGTTACAAGAGAAGATTGAGTAAGTTGGGGCTGTTTTCTCTGCAAAAAAGGTTGTTCGTGGGAGATTTAATTGAGGTGTATAAAAATATGATACACCAAGTGAAATTGATAGGAGAAACCTATTCCCAAAAAACAGAAACTTGACAAATGATTGTAACTGTTTTCTATTTGTAAATACCATGACAAAATATGTATAGCTACATCAGGAGCCACAAGTTCCAGTAACACTTTTGGAGATTTCACATAAATAAAATTAAAACATTTATTAACACAAGTAAAACAAATTTAAACACAGAAGATTACATTAAAATTAGTCTTACAGACAATTCTCCAAAAGATTCTTACTTAGACTAACAAATAAATGCCCTTTTGGGCAACAGTCCTAATAGACAAACAACATGTAGGGCAGAATTTAATGGCCTCACTCACACGAGACTGGAAATTCCTGCTCGAGGTAAATGGATATTTCTATTTGCTACCCCTCACCTCCTCTCTGATTCTGTGGCATGCGGGATGGTAGAATTCCAGTGACAATCCCAGTAATATTATGAGGCACACCTCACTGTTGTTGTAAGGGGAGTATTTCCCAGATTTTCTCTCTCTCTCTTGCTCTCTCTCTATTTCTCTCTCACGCACACACGAGGGGTGGCAATTCTTGCAAAAAACGTTCTAAGTGTTGAATTTGCAGGAAAACTGGTGTAAATCATGATTATTTTTTCAGCAGGACTTGAATCTCCTATATTCTGTGCGATGTAATGATCACATTATGAATATCATTGAAAGCTCAGGGAGCCACGGCCTATTCTCACCGGAGGCTGACAGTTTTGGAACTCTGCACACAGGAAGTGGCCCTGAACTGTAAACCTGCACGTTGCTGGCCAGCTGGATCATTGGCCATCCTGGGACTCTTGCCACCCCCCCAAACCCCACAACCCGATGCAGCTCTCACTGTCAGCCCAGACCCCCATCCCCTTGTGCAGAACTCTAATCTGCAGTTCCCCCTGGGCTGCACTCCCCCTACGTGTGGTAGAACCTCCCTCCCCCAACAGATGACAGCTCCACCAGCCTGCCCCAATCGCTGGCCTCCATCCAGCCTCAATTGATCCCAATGCAGCGTGGCAGTGGGACCCCACCAATCCTACTGATTGCCCCCAACCCCACCCTCAGGTTCTGTCTCCAATAGCTCCTGTCCCATTAGGCCACACACCGGTGCGCAGTGCCAAAGTGCCCCTTGGGCATGGGCACTTTGCATCTTGGGTAGTGCCAGAGGCATAGGCTGGCATTGTCAGAATGCCCATGCTCAGGGGCACCACCCTGCACTGTCCAACCCCCTGGGTACCTCTGACTGCACCCCGTTCACTCCAGCAGGATCTCCCGCTGGTTCCCCAAAACTGGAGAACTGGTCTAATACCTGCTGGAGTGGGAGATGCTAGCAGGCCTAGAGACTTCAGTCCCTGGCTCGCTAATGACATTAAAATAAAATTTAAACTAGATTAAAATCACTTACCTGCTGTTTTTTGCTGGTTTCTAGTGTATCTCGATCGCACTGAGTATCCGGCACTCGGAGATGCACGTGCATCAGGAATTCACACACAAATCCCGCGAATCAGCCACCTTGCAATTCTCCTGGCCCACCGTGATAAGAAAGTAATGTGTCAGGATGGGAGAATTGCCCCCTAGGTTGTAGAAATTTAAGACATTAAACCAAAACCCTACTTTCTGGAACAACAAAATGCTTCTCTGGGGTGGGAGAAGGCAGCTTACTTCATTTCTTCATAATTCTATTTCAGGACAGAACACTTTCTTCTGGAGATATTATATAGCCATGCCTAGCACAGCTTTCAACCCCACTTAGAATATATTCTTTCTCTTTCATTTCTTTTGATTGTCTTTATCCTTCTCCAAAATTTATCCTTTCCCAGATGTAAAAATTGTTTGTTTTCCTTATAGCTACAACTTTCATGTAAAATAAAATTTAATAACTTCAGCTTATTGATTATTGACCTTTTCCCAGTTGTAGGCTCCCTTTTATTTCCCTCTGAAATTCAACAGCTAAAAATCCAAACTCTCAGTCATTGTCTAATGCAAATATCTACTCATGTTTAATTTACATGTAGAACATACTACCTGGTCCTATTCTCTTCAAATGTCTGCCTTTTCACACCTAGACTCCTTTGATATCCTCACCTTTCTAGACAATCAGTGTCAGCTTAATTAACACACACACACACACACTGCAATATCATAGTAGCTTCCAGAAATATGTTTAAAAATATAATTTTCTGCATACAATTCCCTTTTGAAAGTTACTATTGAATCTGCTACTTCCATTATATCCAACAATGCATTCAGATCATGACAGCTCACTCTTTAAAAACATTTCTCCTCATTTTTCTTTGGTATTTTTTCAATCACTCTAAATCTGTGTTCTCTGGTTGACAAGCCATTTGGCAGTGGAAAAAACTTCTCCAATATTTGCCCTATCAACACCATTCATCATTTTGAGCACTTTGATTAAATCTTTCCTTAGTTGCTCTACACTAAAGAGAGCATCCTCTTGAATCTACCAAGGTAACTGAAATCCTGGCACCATTTGAGTAAATCTCCTCTACATCCTCTCTGAAGCCATGCTAACCATCTGAGAGTGCCACCCAGAATTAGACAAAATATTCTAGCTGGGGCCTAACCAATGATTTCTAAGGTTGTGCAGAACTTCCTTGGCTTTGTACTGTATGGTAGGGTTAGAGGGTGGGTTGGGATTTTTAACAAGTGTGAATGAGTGGGATTGGATGCAGATGGAGTGAGTTAAATGGAAAAAAAATCCAGTGGGTTGGGAAGTTGCCTACAAACTTGCAACTATTGGATTTTAAAGAGGCACATTGAGGGGAGGGCAGCTAACTCGCTCCTGGGGGACGAATGGACATTTTAAATATGTTAAAGAAGCTGGAAGTTTCAGATTTCACCTGCCTTGTAGGTTTAAATGTGGCTACTTGGATTCCATAGAACTCGAGAAACTGAACAGCTGCTATGAAGTGAGGACAGTCCCAGAGAGAAGGTTAGTGCCTTTGCAGCATTACTTGTGGGCAAGAGGTGCAAAAGGACCTCCTTCTGTCCTTCCATAAATACCTTGTCATCAGATCCACACATAAACTGCCCTCCATCTCCCTGTGATTGGGATCCCCCTGGATTCGGGGATCAGATCCTACTTTTGGAACCAGATGCCCTCCTAGGATTAAATTTCTTCAGGGGCAGGATTTGAGACCCCTTTAAAGACTGGACCCTTCCATAGATTGAACCTAATGGGTCCTGTGGTTTATTCCAGATTGCTGCTCACCCAACTGGAAACTAAACTTATCACTCAGGCTGAGTTTCAGGCAGGGAACCTGTCTATTCCAATGGTCCCATACAGTAGAGTACTCAAACTTAGGTATTAATCATGCATTACTAACACCCCCTGCTCACCATTTCCACCATGTCAATAAGTAATAACCCCACTCTTCCTGAGCTTTTACTCATAAATCTAAGTACTCATATTTTTTTTTAAAACAGTCTTTTCAATTCATCTTGCCACCTTCAAAGATTTGTGTGCATACAATCCAGTCTGTTCATGTCTCTTCTATAATTGTATCACTTAGTTTATATTACCTTCTCTCCTCTTTCCTAAACTCTTTCCTAAGTCTGTATTAAATTTCACAAGTCACGTGTCTCCCTATTTCACTGTTCATTTACTTCCTCTTGAAATCTGTTATCATCCTACTCGATTTTTACTTTATTTCCAATTTTTTGTATTTCTGATAGCTTTGGAATTATGCTGTGTTATATCAAGCCCAAGTGATTAACACTTACCTAATAGTGGCCTAATACCAATCTCTTGGAGGCATCAGATCCCTGAAAAACACATAGTTCGCCACTATTTACTACTTCCTTTTAGCCAATTTTGCATCCATACTGGCATTGTTCCTTTCATACTACAGGCTTCAGTTTTGCCAATGTCTGGTATTAGACATGGGCTGGTGGAGACTCTTTACCTTCATCCATTGCTGCAACTCTGACTCAAATATTTATCATCTTTAGACCTCATGTTGCTCTGGCCAGCCTGCTACACTCTATCCTCTCTAAGCTTCAGCTCATTCAACCTCTCCTGCTTATATTCTACCTTGAACCAAGTATTGCTCATGCATCACTCCTGATTTTAGTGACCTTTACGGGCTCTCGGTCCCTCACATTGCTTAGTTAAAATTCTATTGTCGTTTTAAAATTCTTTGTTGGATCCTTTGGTTATTGTGTGTCCTAGTTCTAATGGTAAAAGTAACGAAGTTATTAAAGTTTATTTATCACTCACAGGTAAGGATTACATTAACACTGCAATAAAGTTACTGTAAAATTCGCCTGGGTGCTACAGTTCATTCCTGTTCGGGTCAATGCACCTAACACAATGAAATCAAAAAGAAAAAATACATAGAAAAAGTAAAAATATTATAACTTGCTTCATGACCACAAGACAGCCACAGCACTTCACAGCCAGCAAAGCACTTTAGAATTTTAGTCACTATAGTATTGTAAAAAGCACAGCATCTCCCATAAACAACAATCTGATCATGATCAGATAACGTATTATTGTGATATTGATTGAGGGGTAAACTTTGACCAGGAAACTACCCCACCCGTCTTCTAAATAGATGGATAACAAGAGTTCCATAACACTAAGAGGAAGAAAGTCTTATCCGAGTACCTTGAACAGTGCAGCAGTCCCTTAGTCCCTTAGCTTTGATTTTTGTGCGCAGGTCCTGGGCTGGGAATTCTAAATGGATCAGGTTTGGGATCAGACCTACTGCCAGCCTCCATGCTGTTTTGCCACCTTGATCTTGGCCCGAGCCATTTTCAATGAGGACATGTGGAACACAGATTGGCTGCCTGCTGAGAAGTGGCAGGCAGCCAATTCAGGCCAACTATTGTTAATTGTGGGGCCTAAAGAGGCAGTACTCCTGCAGGTATAGGGCAAGCTGCAGGTTCTCCTTTCTTATATTTACATGTGGTGAATCTTTCTGATTTTAGTGCTTCCATGGGATCCCAGCAGCAGGTTAAGTGGCTAAGTCTGGTGATAAGTGTCCCATCATCAGCCCACTCATCCCACTCCCCTTCTAAGTCACAGAATTGATACGGCACAGAGGAGTTAATTTGGCCTACTATATCTGCATTGGCTTGCCAAATGAGTAATTCACCTACTTCTATTCCGCCTTCTCCCTGTAACAGTGCACATTCTTCCTTTTCAGAAAACAATCTAATTCTGTTTGAATGTTTCAATTGAATCTGCTTCCACCACAGTCTCAAGCAGTACATTTCAGACCTTAAGCATTGGGTGCATGAAAACATTTTTTTTCATATTACTACTGCTTCTTTTACTCATGCCTTTCAATCTGTGCCCTCTCATTTTCGACCTACTCATGAGTGGAAAAATGTTCTCGCTATCTACTCTGAACATACCACTCTGGATTTTAAATCATAGAATCCCTACAGTGCAGAAGCAGACCATTCGGCCTATTGAGCCTGTACCGAAAATAATCCCAAATTGAATACCTCAATCAAATTTCCTCTCAGCCTTCTTTTCTCTGAGGAAAACAATCTTGTCTTCTCCAGTCCATCTTCATAGCTGAAGTTCAATGTTAAGTTTATTCCAATATTTGATCTTCTATGCAACAAGCTCTGAAAATCCAGTTTTACAAAGGTAGATGGTAGGAAAAGTTTCAGAACCTTTGCTATCTTGGCAGACATCTCTGGGATGTCTGCAATTTTAAACCAAAAGTCAGTCAGATTGTTCTGAGAATAATCCAGCTTTAAGCCACTGTCACAGGACAGTTCTACAAGGCTGTCTCGCTCTCTGATGAATGAGGTGTTCTGGTCTCCAACAGAATGAGGTGTTCTGGAGACCAGAACACCTCATTCATCTGACGAAGATCATAGATCAAAAGCTTGTGTGTTTACTATCAAATAAATCAGTTGGATTTAAACCTGATGTTGTCAGACTTCTTACTGTGTTTACCCCAGTCCAACATCTGCATCTCTACATCCTTGTTCTCTCAGAGTCAGGCGTGTGAGGATGTCATCATCAAGGCTCACAAAGGGATTTTATATTCAGTTGAACCTTGTGTTGGGAACAGGGAAGTAAGTACTTGTGTGGCTGTATTTTCAAACTTTGCAGGTGCTCTCTGATGTCGTGTTTCACACTGTTTGGAAGATGCATTTCTCCTGAGGCCAGAAAATCTGACAGTTTTGCAAATGAATTATAATTTGACTTATCAAGTCCTTTGGCCCACATCCTTATTTTTCTTGATCATCACCTCTACTTTATGCTTCACATGACAAATTGTCACTGATTTTTCCTGAAAACTCAGATTGAGAAGTGAACATATTTACCATATAAGCTACTTCGAAAAGCCACTGAAAATCCCTGAAATAATGTGAAAGTTCAAACATTGAACCAAGTCAACTCAAAAATGTGTGTTAGTATCTTTCCTCAGGAAAGCAAGTGGACCTCAGTGTGCAGAAAAGTAATTAATGGTGATCCTTCCATCTTGTCACATAAAGCTGCAAATATTTGCAAATTCAATGGACAGGTTTTGCTAAAATTAACTGTTTTAACTGCTTCCTCCGACACGATCATTTTCCTTGCAGCTACCACCCCGCTATGGATGTTGCAGTGAGTGGATGTTGCTGGCGGAGACACTACTCTCACGTAACCATCCCAAGTTGACATGATGCAAAAGCACCAGACCATTTAATTTCAGAGAATAAAATGGATTATATTACACAGGAATGTAATTTGCAAATTACATTGCAAATAATAATGTAACATTGATCATGATGCATGCTGAGTACACATAATTTTTCTACGAATCGCCTGAAGAACTCATGCGGATTACCAGTGGTACATAGATATTAATGACCTAAATGTGCTCTATCAGTTGAAATGATGATCCCAACATTGACTTAGGGAGTTCTCCAGATGGAAAAATCTTCCTTCAGCCTGAGAAACATCCATTAACCACTACTGCCCATTTCCTGTCAATTTTGTATTCATGTTGCTACTGACCCTTTTATTACATGAGCTCTAACTTTGATCACAAATCTGTTGTATGACACTGTGTCTTTAAGAAGTCACTGTACACCACATCAACAGCATTACCCTTATCAACTCTTTCTGTAACCTCTTCAAAAGCTTCCAGCAAGTTAGTGAAATTAATGCTGGTTTTCCTTAATTAATCCACATTTGTGCATGTGATTTGTGTCCTGAATCATTGTTTCTAGGAGTTTTCTCAACATCAAAGTTAAACTAATCTCATCTGAAAATGTGTGGTGTCCTCTTTGTCCTTCATCTGTAATTCTTTTCGCCAAACACCTCAAACTACTACTGAAAAAGAATCCACAATTTTTTTAAAAGCAAATTTGCTTCTTGAAAAAAGCAATATTAAAGGATTCAGGGAGTAAGTGGGTGAAATGGATTTGATAACTCCTTGGAGCAAATCCACTTGACGGGCCTAATAACATGTTTCTGTTTTATAACATTTTATGATTCAATGATGTGAATGGTGCTTAGCAAACAATACCATGTGTTTTTTTTTATCATTATCTTGTTAAATGTGGATCATTTGAAGAAAAAAGGACTGCTCATTGTAGGGAACAAAATGGATTATGTGACTTGGGGGGCTCTTACAATGGAAGGGAAACTTAAGTGATGTTACCTGGAAGTCAGATCCAAGGTCTGTTTCAGTTGTGACCTTCTGGCTGATGATATAGTCTAAACATTTCTCACATGCACATGTGACTGCTTCCTTTTCTAAAATGGCACATCTCATCTCCATGTCTTACAGAGCCTGGAAGCTTTATAAATTGGTTGAAGACTTCCATCCAAGGCTTGTGGATGAAACATCCAGTGCTATGGTAGTGGACAGGATTTGGTCATAATGAGCCAGAATTACCATGGAAAGCATTATCATCTTAATGTGAGTACATGTTTGCTGTTGACGTGGATCTCACCACGAGCATCTTAAGCAGATGCCTCAAATGTTCCACATCCTGTGCCAAACTTGATTAATATTTTATCAGCTGCTTAAACATCCCCAAGAATTTCCAGAGGTCTGGAATTGAGGATAGAGTTGGAACTGGCTAATAGCAGTAGTTTTCCATTGGTCTGTCATGATGCCTTTATTGCTAATGAGGTGGCCGAGGAACAAAATTGATATTTTGGAGAACCTACATTTCTCATACGACATTAGTCCTGCTCCTTGCAGGTGCTCCAAGATTGCTGTGAGACTTTTGCCATGTCCCCCAACCATTATACCATGAACCAATACATTGTCTCTGTGACAAATGACACTCTATGGGTCCTACAATATGGCCAACATTGTACATTGAAATATTTCTGAAGATGAAGTAATAAGCAGTTAAAGCAGATTCTGCCAAAGGTCTAGTGAATGCAGTTAGCAATCTGGCTCTTCATCAAGAGGAAGATGCTAAAAGGCACTGTTGGTAATGAGCTTTGAAAATAGTGTTTTTTTGAGAGTTTAATTAGGCTTTTGTTGACTGTTGGCTGGGGGTGTACTTGTCTGACTCCACTTTATTGAGCTGTGTTAGGTTGATGCAAATGCAGATGAACCATTCAGTACTGGGACTTGGACCTCCCCAGAACACCATGCAATTGGTTGTGTGACTGGAGAGATAACACTTGTTTGATATCTGATTCAACTGTTGCTGCATTTGTGGCATCAGTGGATGGAGTATCATTTGTGGCATGGATCTAAATACTGAAATGTGTTTTCATAAGCTTTATGTACTCACTTCAATACTTGGAGCCTGACACTGAATGGACTGAGTCAATTTTTTAAGAGAAAGTTAAGTTTGACAAATGAACAATGCTGGATGTGAAGTATAAAAAGGGTATCTTGGATTCAAAGGACAAAGAAAAGCACAGAGCAGGAACAGGCCCTTCGACCTTTCAACCTGTATCAATTAACTAAAAAATAACTTCTGCCCTTATCTGGATCATATTGCTCTATTCTTTCTCAAGGGTTAGATTTTCCTCCACTTGTAGCATGCCCGAGAGTGTGTTGTCTGTTACTTCCACGACTATTCAAATCCCAATGAGTTCAGATTTCTGGCCTCTGTATCCATTGCCTTCTGTCATTGTGTACAGATCATTAACAAATAAGCCAACAGTTTTTCTTGCCTGCTAGACACACTAATTAAGTTTTACCCTCATGAGGAATTTTATATTTTTGAGATTAAAATAGGCATCAAATAGTTTTAGTACTGCTTCAAATTTAGCAGGATGATTCATTGATTCCTTGTCTAGCAATAACGTTGTTTGCTTTTGGGTCTAACAATAAAGCAATATTGTTCAGCTTGTCATACAGCTTTTAATTTAAATACCTTCCAAGATTTCAGTTAAATGAGACATACAAAGTTATGACTCAACAATTTCTTCATTTAACACTTCCAGTGTCAACTCAAGCATAAACAGTTGCAACTCATTAACTCTTTACTGAACTTTAACTCTTAACTGCATATTAACTTTAACTGAACATTAACTTTAACTATTTTACTGAAAATAGATACTACCGAGTTGGAAAAAATTGGCCAAGATTCTCGATGTAGAATCTATCTTCTTCTTCTCTGAAATATCCTTCAGGGTACAGGTCTTTTTGTAATGGTTGGTCTCTCTGAGTTATTGCCATCAAACAAAGACTGTACGTCTTTATATCCATAATTCTGAACTCGCTTCTGGAATAATTTCAGTCATCCAGCCAACTATGTAACCAGAAACCATTCACGTGGATTGAACAGCTAATAAAGTTATTTGCAAACTTTGCCATTATATTTTGTTTAAAGAATAGATTCAGCTTTAAGGAGTGCCTGAAATTCAAGATGGTCCTGCCATTCATTTGAGAATAAGTAAAGGGTTGAAGTTCAGAGCTGTCCCCATGCTTGTTTGTGCACACAGCTCTTTCAACGCTAGACTAACCCCTTGGTATAGATCATGCATTCTCTTAAATCACTGCATGGGCAGTACTGTACTCAATATCACATTAACTCAATATGTGTCAGATCCTTTACAATTACCTCAACCCTCCCCTTCTGATTTTCTGCTTTCAGATAAACAAGATCTGATATCTGCCCATCCACTGCAGCCTCAGCAGGAAGAGAAAGAGCAATAGCACAGTACTGATGAAAATGTTCTGTCACTTGACCTGACACAGCCACGATCTGTACTGTGAAAATGTTAACTGCTGGCATAGATTCTAGATCTGTAAGTGGCCAGTAACTGGGCATGATTGAGCCCAAGACAAGTCAGGGGAAGGGATAGTTTGTGTGCTAATTCACTGAAGGGTGAGGTCATCAATAAATTCTGACGTAGAAGCCTCAGATGAGGACTTTGATGAGGTAGCCAAGAGTAGAACGCAGATGAACATGCACACCAAAAAGCTTGGTGTTTTAGCAGGCTTATTAGACAGCCACTTGAAGGAGACTGGTTTCAATGTGACAGAGGGTTTTATGCAGAACCTGGAATTCTCCAGTGTGGAGGTAAGTGGCCAACAGTGCTAACAGATCTAACTGATGCAGTCAGTTAGCCAAAGCCACCCAGCCTTTCAGTACTGCAGTGGGAGCCACAAGGTCCATTTCCTGCCCTTCTACTTCCATCCCTTGCTCACAGAACGCCAATGGAGTTCCCATTGTCCTCACCTTCCAACTACCAGACTTCATAGTCAACATATCATCCTCTATCATTTCTACCTTCTCCAGTGTGACGCCACTATCAAACACATCTTTCCCATCTCTTTGCTTTCAGCATTCCTGAAGAAACACCTTACTCCACTCCTCAATCACCCCCAGCACTCTGGAAAGATCACAAAACTCCAGTCTCTTCCATTCATGAATGCAGCAATACTTGCTAGGAAATCCAGGAACTCATTACAAGCAAAAACACTCCAAAGGTTTTCCTCAAAAGTTGGAATAGCAAAATTAAGTCAAAAGCTCTTCACCTCTGTCATTTGTCTGGTTGTTTTAATAGCACCATTGAGAGATCTCTCATGGAGCTGGGAGTTTCTCTGCTGGTATTAACTAAATCTGTGCAGCCTAAAGTTCCAGAACACATGCTAAATTATCTGGAAAAGCTGATGTCACTATCTTATTGAAAATCTTGTATCTTGTGAAAATGAAACTGTCCTCATCTATACATCACCATTCCCAAGTTCGTGCTTTTCGTAGCATGAAGGACAGACTACATCAGAAGCATCAGGAAGTGCTCTTACCAGCAGAATTACAGATCCCAATTTCACCAGCAACAGTTTTAGCTTGGTAATTTATATTTGAGGCAGCTCAGAGTGAGTACGAGTGGTGTGTGTGTGTGTGTGTGTGTGTGTGTGTGTGTGTGTGTGTGTGTGTGTGTGTGTGTGTGTGTGTGTGTGTGTGTGTACTAAATATATTGTGTATATTCACTTCTTCCTGCATTTCTTTTAATGTGCACAATGTTGCCCCTTGTCACCCCAGAAAGAATACATGTTGGTATCACAGGTACAGCCAAAGCCAGACTACTCTGACTGAAATGAGATGGCTTTATGAGGAGGGACTGAGTGAACCTGTCACTTGACACTTCCCAGTTAAAAGGTCCCTTTTGGTATGTGATGCAAGAGGGAAAAACTCAAACTTAGGCTTGTTATAGCTGCCTTAGGAGGACTGGCATGTATGACTGGCAGACACATTTTTAAAATTGAAATTGCTACACAAGGTTGTGGTGAAGAATATTTGATAGCATTTGCTGGCCTTACAAATATCTGCTGCTCTACAACTCCTGGATTTGAAAGTAATGACAGGTTAATAACAGACAAAATTCCTGGGGTTATCCCTGCCATAAAAAATTATTATAGTAGTTTTGCATTAAATGAAAGAAACATGGCAAATTCAGTCCTTTACACAATTACAGAACTCTTGAAGTCTATTGATTCATACTATTACAAAAAATATATTGATTCATAAAGTAAGGAACAGAACATGCTGAACTACTCAGTGAAGATGAGGACGTATTGCCAAGAATATTTATGAAGATTCAGATGAACACAGAAAGGTACATTAGATACAAAAACAGAAACATGCTGGAAAATCTAGCAACTCTGACAGCATTTGTGGGGATAGAATAGAGCCATCATTTTGCATCTAGTACATCAGAACTTTTGTTTTCTCCTCAGTTCTCTACATTAATACTTACCTACTGCATCCCTGATAGAGCAGCCTTCATGGTTCTGACACCTACGAGTATACTTAATTCTTCATCCAAGTGATTATTCTTCAGGTTGAATCTGAACAGTCAGCCGTACCAGGCTATGCAAATATCTCATGTCATAGCTAAATCACCCCTATTCCCACCCAACATACACGAAAAACAAATTTAATTATTAGTCACAAGTAGGTTTACTTTTACCCTGCAATGAAGTTTCTGTGAAAATCACTGCTGTCCCACTGGTTTTTAAGCCAGAGTTTTATGTGATTATCAATCCCTAAACTAAAGTCTATGAAGCCAACTGTGATGTCCAAAACATCTTAGCTAAGATTAACTGCCCAGTATGGTCAATGATTGAACTTGGAATTTACAAGTCTTTAGCTCTGCACCACAGCACTTACACAATTGGGCCATAATTCCTGCTCCTAGTTAGTTAACCCAATAAGGTGCAGCTGCACCTTTCTTACTAGACCTTCTGAGTCAGGCCGAGTAAGAAAGGTGCAATGAGTTCTGAAGGCATTGTGTTACGACAGCTAAGTTGAAGGTAAGGAAGACAACTCCCCCCCCTCCCCCTCCCATGCAGGGAAGATGCAGAGTAGAGTGGTTGGTCGAACGGTGGTCAATGATGGTAGTCTGAGAGGTGGGAGGATAGGTGTGGGAGTGAGGGGAGTTTGTTTGGAAACTTATGGAAAGGGGACAGATCCTAGGAGTTAAAAAGTAATATTTATCTGGGGCATATTGTTGTATGACAGTTAGAACCACCCAAAGTTAAATTGGAGTTTTGAATGGTTCCCAGTGTACTGCAATTGCCCAACAGAAGTTTGAATCACTGTGCAACTTTCCTTTCAGTTCTTAATGTTTGAGATAGTTAACCGTTACAGGGACTCAGATGGGGGATATTTTGGTTATTCTATGGAAATTAAATGTCAGTTTTGGATAAATCAGAAATATTGTACAATAAAACAAAACGTTGAACAACCATTCACATTACCATTGCAACTAACCTCCCAGAAATTTGTACGAAAATTTTAAAAGAATCATACATTTTTGAGTGATTTGCCCTCCTTAGAGGGCAGCAAAGTTATGAATGGTGATGAATATATAGCATGCTTGCACTCATCGGACAGGGCATCAAGTATAAAAATTGGAAAGTTATGTTGCTGTTAAATGAAACGTTGGTTGGACCACATTTGGAAATTGTGTGCGATTCTGGTCACCACACTACCAGAAAGATGTGGAAGCTTTGGAGAGAGCACAGGAAAGGTTTACCACGATGTTGCCCGGTCTGGAGGGTATTAGCTATGGGAGAGATTGAATAAACTGGGATTGTTCTCCCTGGAAAGACGGAGGCTGAGAGGCAATCTGACAGAAATTTATAAAATTATGAGAGGTATAAATCGGGTGGACAGTTGGAAGCTTTTTCCCAGGGCAGAAATGACAATTACACTGGGGCACAATTTCAAGATAAGGAGGAAAGGTTCAGTGGAGATGTGCAGGAAAGTTTTTTTTGCACAGAGAGTGTTGGGGGCTTGGAATGCATTGTCTAGTGAGATGGTTTAGGCAGTTACATTATAGCATTTAAGACTTACCTTGATAGGCATAAGAACAAATGGGGAGCAGAGGGATACAAGCAATTGATCTAGATGTATAACATGATTGGTGCAGGCTTGTAGGGCTGAAAGGCCTGTTCCTGTGTTGCACTGTTCTTCGTTCTTTGAGGGTGAGACCATGAAGAGTCATTATATGAAAGCAGTGACATCATGATAGTACTATAGCAATTTGCAGCGCAGATGGCTGGTCAATGCTTTCCTGTGACTGTACAAGATTAATGCTCCTTTACACAATGTCACAATAAGAAATCACCAGCAAGCCAAAAATGGAAAATTATACACAATAGAAAGCAAAGCAAGTTGTTTGTTTCAAGGTAACTTTAGGCCATTTGCCTCCTTTATCTTCCATTGCTCATTGTCAGACTTTCAACCACATCCCCACTCTTATCTCATCGACTGACTGCTCAATCTTACTGCAATGCGCTAGAAGTAACTGTAATATACAATGTGATTTAAGGAAATATTTATTTCACTTCAGTAAATGTCAATGTTTCATATCAATTAGCATTTATAAGTTAGATAATTAATATCTGACACTATATCAATTAGGTAATTGTCCAAGGTTGGCTGTTCCAGCCATTGGGTGTACTTGTGGTAATAGAGTGAAAAACTTGGATGATTTAAAGATGCTTTGCTTTCAAAGAAACATGTAACAAGTTGAAAATACGAAGCATTTTATATGGTATCACATAAAAATCTATAGGACTTCAATATCTCATGTTTCTCAAAAGATATATTTGATCAGCAGCTTTTTTTGAATCTAGTAGATACAGTACTTACTACATTTCATTTATTTGTTCTGAAATATTTAACAAATGAGTAAAATTTTCAAAGAAAGTAGTGAGGAGAAATTGGTAGGCATTGTGCTCATTCTCCAGATGTGACAGGGATACAATCTTTACCAAATAAGCAAGAATTGGTTCACTGATGATTTTTTGGTCTTCTTTTAGATCCTCCCACAGGATAGTAGAAGTCCCTAAGATATTTCAATACAGGGTTGAGAGCTTGTTGAAAAGCCTAAGAAGAAATTTGTTGCTGATGCCTGGGTCAGGTATTGGGCCTGGCTCAGAAATTTTCAGCTTTTATATTTAAAACAATAACAGACATACACATCTCCTGTCATTCCCAAAGGATTCTATGACTGACCAGCTGGAATCTGAGAAAAGTTTTCTTGGGCACAACTCCAATAGTTTACAAGACATGAAGAAACAGTGAAAGAAATTATCTCCATTAAGGGATAATAACTGAAGCAATTTGCTTCTTGGTAAGGTCAGGTGATTTTTACAAATGCTACTTTAAAAAAAAATTGATTTATGAGATGTGGACTTCACTGGCTGCCACCGGCATTTATTGTCCATCCGTAATTGTCCTTTCAGAGTCAACTACGTTGCTATGGGCCTGGAATCGCATGTGGACCAGGCCAGGTGAAAATGGTAAACTTCCTTCCCTAAAGTGAACCTGATAGGTTTTTACAACTATCAACAATGGTTTCAGGTCACCATTTCAATTTCAATTCCAGACCTATTTATTGAATTCAAATTCTGCTACCGTTTGCCTAGTGGGATTTGAACTCAGGTCCCCAGAGAATTAGTCTGGGTCCTGAATTACTAGTCCAACAACAGTACCACTATACCTTCACCTCCCTTGAACTGATTACTCCTTTAGCTATTTTCTGGACAACTGTGACAACCTCAACTTATCTCGAAAATGGATGTGGCGAGCAAACTGAACATTTGGGCAGAATCAATGTCAGGTTTCTTCATTATCATGGAATCACAAAACTTTCCAACATCTGCAACCTTATGGATAATTACATCAACACCTACATCCAAGACAGGTGTTGATGGAATTGTCCAACAGGTTGCAGATGGATACATGGGCAAAGTATTGGAGAGAATTATTAGGGGTAGGATTTATAGTTATTTAGAGAGAAATGAATTGATTGGGGATAGTCAGCATGGTTTTGTGAAGGGTAGGTCGTGCCTTACTAACCTCATTGAGTTTTTTGAAAAAGTGACTAAAGAGGTGGATGGGGGTAAGGCGGTTGATGTGGTATATATGGACTTTAGTAAGGCGTTTGATAAGGTGGCCCATGGAAGACTTCTGCAGAAAATGCAGATGTATGGGATAGAGGGTGATTTAGCTAATTGGGTTAGGAATTGGCTAGCAGATAGAAGACAGAGGGTGGTGGTTGATGGGAGATATTCATCGTGGAGTTCGGTGACAAGTGGTGTACCTCAGGGGTCTGTTTTGGGGCCCCTGCTGTTTGTAATTTTTATAAATGATCTGGATGAGGGTATTGAAGGATGGATTAGTAAATTTGCAGATGACACTAAAGTCGGTGGAGTGGTAGATAGTGAAGAGGGGTGTTATAGTTTGCAGAGAGACTTGGACAAGTTGCAGAGCTGGGCCGAGAGGTGGCAAATGGAGTTTAATGTGGAAAAGTGTGAGGTAATGCACTTTGGCAGGAATAATAAATGTGTAGAGTATAGGGCTAATGGTAGGATTCTTAATAGTGTTGATGAACAGAGGGATCTTGGTGTATATGTGCATAGATCCCTGAAAGTAGGCAGTCAAGTCGATAAGGTTGTTAAGAAGGCATATGGAGTCTTAGCTTTTATTGGTAGGGGGATTGAATTTCGGAGCCGCAACGTCATGTTGCAACTGTACAAAACTCTAGTGCGGCCGCACTTGGAGTATT
Source organism: Sphyrna mokarran (assembly GCA_024679065.1). NCBI lineage: Eukaryota > Metazoa > Chordata > Chondrichthyes > Carcharhiniformes > Carcharhinidae > Sphyrna > Sphyrna mokarran. Next base: position 89,486,534 of record JAGIQG010000004.1, read on the forward strand.
GTGTGCAGTTCTGGTCCCCACATTATAAGAAAGATGTGGAGGCATTGGAGAGGGTACAGAGGAGGTTTACCAGGATGTTGCCTGGTATGGAGGGCAGGTCTTATGAAGAGAGGCTGAGGGATTTGAGGTTGTTTTCGTTAGAAAGGAGGCGGCTAAGAGGAGACCTTATCGAAACATATAAGATGATTAGAGGTTTAGATAGGGTGGACAGTGATAGCCTTTTTCCTAGGATGGAGAAAGCTAGCACGAGGGGACACAGCTTTAAATTAAGGGGTGATAGTTATAGGACGGATATCAGAGGTAGGTTCTTTACCCAAAGGGTGGTTCGGGAGTGGAATGCCCTGCCTGCAGCAGTTGTAGATGCGCCAAGTTTGGTGGCGTTTAAGAGGTTAGTTGATAAGTATATGGAAGAGAAGGGAATGGTTTAGTTTGGAGGGGCATTGCTTTTTATATTGGTCGGCGCAACATCGAAGGCCGAAAGGCCTGTTCTGTGCTGTAATGTTCTAAACATAACAATGGCACCACCACTTCTTTATCTCTTGTAGTGTTACGGTCCTAGATTCAAGGCGTACTATGAAGCCAGACTAGATCCCAACAATGGGTGGAATCTTACTGGCACAACTACCCAATGTTTGTACGATCCTGCCCGAGGCCAAAGGAGAATGCCGTTCTCCGAGCCTCGGGCAGACATGCCGGAAAATTCCACTCAATGTTTGGTAAATATGTGAGAATAAGATGCTTTGTTTCAGGAGTAATTCCATTGACAAAATAGGAATCTTTTATCAAAACAAACTTTACTCATAATACAGTTTAAATATAATTCCAACCAAGGAAACAACTCAATTGTTATCAATTAAACAATATTTAAAAACTAAAAGGAAACAGCTTTAATTTTTAACCTATCACTGTTTCAGTTGCAACTAAGCAGCATTCTCTTACATATTCACTTTAAAAACTGTTAGCAACCATAAATATACTATAAAGAATGTACACAATCTCCAAGCTAGCAGAGGTCCGTCTTTAAACAAAACCTAGCCAGAACAGAAAGTTGTTTTTTTTCTCTATTACAAACCTGGCTTCTCTAATTAATCACATTATCACATGATCCTGTTTTTCAATTATTTCTAAAACCCAGGGGAAATCTTCATCTGTAAATAAGAGTCTATTAGCTATTTCCCAAGTAAACACTACATGAATAAAATGAGTAATTATCCTGCTCTCTCAGTATCTGATATGTATCCCATCAAAAAACATTGACTACCTGTAGAAAAAAAGCCCTGAATTTTAAAATGTTCCTCTTAAATATAAAATATATGAAAAGCACACTATTATAATAGCAACTTCTCATTAATTTTGCATCTTGAATCTTGAAATCTATCATGAAGTATTTTATCAAAGGCTTTCTGATAATCCAAATACAGCAGGATGAAGAGTACTCTAATGCATTTCAGTGTTATACATATACAATGTTGGTGAATATAGGGGTCAACTTGTCTTTGCAGGATAGAGTCCTATAATTAATAGCTGCAGTATTAAGATATCTTAGCTTACAATATACCATCTAATTATTGAAACTAAAAAAAAACTTTTTTTTGTATTTCAAAGGCTGTGAATGAAAGAATTCCAGGAGCAAACATGGCTGTTTGTTTAGGGTTTCCCACTTGACTGGCATTTTCTCTTGGTTCATGACTACTCTGAGGTGAACCACCACGAACCACAATTCTTATGCAAGGGGCCCAAATTCTATGAGGGTAAGCTTAAAGTGCCTGTCCCTGCTATGGAGCCAGCATACGTGGGAGTGCTTTGTGCAAGAGGGCTACCCACACCTTTAACCCACATTGGCAAAAATCGCCATTGAATGCGGGTGGAAATCCTGGAATTGGATCCCACCTGCCATTTTTAAATGCTTCTGAGTTGGCCCAATTGGATGAACCTCCAGGCTCAGTGCACCAACTACACTTATCCAGTAACCTAGTAACTTCTTCAAAAAATTTCAATCAAATTAGATATACATGACCTGTTTGTTCAGTTAGTGACCATGTTGTTTGATGGGTCGTCCCTATCTCCATGGATGGTCAGAAAGGAGCATTTTATGATCTTTTCTAAAGCTTCCCTTATATTGAAATCAAACTAATGGGAGCTGGTTGTCAGCCTTTTTGAAGATTGGAATGGATAGAGGATCCTTTTAATTACAGAGGACAATCCCTGACCCAAGTGAACTGTTAAAAATATAGGCAATGGGATTATGATGTATCTGCCTTCTCTTTTAAACATCCTAAGGTGGATATCACACACTGAGGATGTAATCCATACTTGGAGATCCCTCATATCATTTCCCACCTCTTCTTGAGGTTTCTTACTATTTTCCACATGGAGGCCCTGGGAAAAAATAGTTATGTAGTAGGAAGGAAATTCACCAGAGAATTCGATCAGAACCTGTGCCAACAACCATCTCCCCACGCTTACCAACCCACCCAGCAGCACTTTGAATCTGATGGGCAGAGAAGGATCAGCTTAGTGTTGCAGCTGGGAGGGGGTGGAGGGAAAGCAAATACAGGGTGGGCAATGAGACAACAGTAGGCCTCAGCATCCAAGTTTCCCCTCATTGTTCACCACAATCTTAATTCAATGGAATCACAGTGCAGAACCAAGCTCATAGTTTCATTGACAACAAAATGTTCCCTTTCAAAATGAAGAATGACATTAGACATTTGCTATGTCTAATATGAATAGTAGGAGCAGAAGTAAACTATTCAGCCCATCAAATCAGCTCAGCCATTCAATGAGATCATAATTGAACTGATATAAGCCTCAATTCCACTCTTGCCTTACCCCTGTAACCCTCAATTCCCTTACTGATTAAAAACCTGCCTATCACAGCCTTGAACGTAGTTAGTGATCCAGCCTGTACAGACCTCTGCAGTAAAGAATTGCAGAGATTCACTACCCTCAGAAATTCCTCCTCATCTCTAAAATGGAATACCCCTTTATTCCGAGATTATGCCTTCGAGTCATAGATCTACCACAAGGGGAAACAACTTCCCAGCATCTGTCCAGTCAAACTCCTGAGATTCCTTTACGTCTCAATAAGGTTGCCTCTCATTCTTCAGAACTCCAATAAGTACAGGCCCAATCTATTCAATATTTCTTCAGCCTGCTGTCATGATTTTTCTTTCCACAGAAGTTTGAAACATTACTACAAAGTATTTGCCAATTGTTCTTTCACTTCCTTCAGGATCCTCAAAATGTAAATTCTGGGTGATTTGGCTACCTTGCATTGAGTAACTTCTTTGGTATAATTCCTTTATGAGTAATAACTGTACTGTAAACATTTTGTGTGATTTGACAATTAAGATATCCACCTTCTCCACTAATCATCAATCTCACTGGCACAGAGCTTTTGGTTCCTTTTTTTTTGCATTTTGTATGTTTTAATCTTTCCTTTGTGAAAATTTTGCTTTGGTCACACTTTTTTGAATTTCTTTTCATCATGTGCAATGGTGACAGAACAATATACAATCTTATGGCTACTCATACTCTATATCTCTACTGGAAATGATTTTCTTACTTATCTCCATGGTGATTTATGGAATACAAATCTTTTATACAAATACTTGCTTGGTAGTACAGTACATGAATATTGCTGGAAGAAAGGCATTCTGTTGAAGTTTTTTTGTCTTGGGCTCATGAATGCAAGCATGAAAATGCCAAATCCAAAAGGCAGCAAGAATTTATACTGCATGAGAAATTGGTTGTCATGTTGCCTCTGTCAATGTTTTCATGCAAATATACCAGTGAATTCATCTCTGATGAGTCAACTCCTGCCTGAACATATTTCTTTGTCTTACAGAGAAGAGCTTCCTGTGTGTGAATATATATGTCTTCTAGCAAATATAAATGAGCCATATTGTGAGATTGACTAATAATCTTAACTTGATTGTTAGTGTAATTCTCAGCACATTCAGATTGTTCAGCAAGTGCCTGCCCAATAACAGAATTACATCTAACGTCAGGCATCATGTCCTGTGTTTTGCAAGCAGGTTATGTTCAGTATGCTGCCTACTGTAAATGGCTAAAGGGATGTACTATTTGACACGAACCACTAATTGTTGGGATATATAGTCTTCATGCCTGGCTTTTCACTAGCACTGAATTTTATGTGCCACATTATACATTTGTGAAAGCAGCATCCTGTTAGTGGAAAATACCACTCATATTGCTACTCTATAGAAGCAGCATGAAAAGGCTCCCTTCACCTGTTGCTCAGGTTTTTCAATTCAATTCAAAGGCCTTACCTTTCCAGGGTAATTTGACTGGATACTTTTCAAGTCTGAAACCCACAACATGCAGTGAGCTGACAAGTGTCCAGTCTATCTCAAAGTACTCTGAAAAGGTAAGATATCACAAAAATTTGAGGAGCAAGTGAAACTAACTGTGTAGCAGTGACACAAGTTGTATTTTCCTCTCACGCTATGCTACTGTCAAGCATAAAAATGTTCGGAATAATATGCTATATGAATTTCAGTGTCAATGTGATGCCACAGGCAACAAATCCCAACAGCTAGTGACCATATCAAACAGCACTTCCATTCAGCTGTTCACAATAGGCAAACTACTGATTCTACTTACCCAGTCTATGCTTGCAAAACTCAGAACATTGGCCCAGATCATCCAGACACTAGACAGCAAGTGAGAGAGAAAGAGTATGAGAATGTGAGAGAAAGGGTGCGCGACAGAGAGAGCGAGAGAGTATGAGAGCGAGTGAGAGAGAGAGAGAGATCGTGCGTGTGAGAGAGAGAGTGCAATAGAGGGAGAGTATAAGAGAGAAAGTAGGAGGGAGAGAGAGAGAGAGAGAGAGTGTGTGTGTGTGTGTGAGAGAGAGAGATAGAGTGCAAGAGACAGAGTGTAAGTGACAGAGAGAATGTGAGAGAGTGTGAAAGTGCAAGAGAATGAGCAAGCGGGAGAGAGTGAGGGAGCGAGCGAGCGTGAGAATGCCTGAGAGTGAGCGAAAGTGAAAGTATAAGAGAGCAAGTGAGAGTGAAGCAGGGAACAAGTGGAGCAAACGTGAGCGAGGGAGGGAGAATGCAAGCGAGGGAGAGTGTGAGGGAAAACGTGAGCAAGCGAAGGAGTGCGCAAACCAGGGAGGGAGAGCTTGAGCGAGCGAGAGAGAGGGCAAACGAGCAAGGGAGAGCATGAGCCATGAGGGAGAGCGTGAACAAGTGGGGGAGAATACAAACAAACAGGGGAGATCATGAATGAGCTGGGAGTGCGTGACTGACTGGGGAGAGCATGAGTGAGCGGGGGAGGGAGTGAGTGAGCGGGCAGGGAAGTGTGCAAGTGAGCACACGAGCAAGCATGTGGAGGAGTGCACAAACAAATGAGCGGGGGAGCGCGTGAGCAAAATGGGGAGCATGTGAGCAAGGGGAGGTGAGAGCGAGCAAAAGGGGAGTGTGCAAGCAAGCTGGAGTACATATAAGTGAATGCACAGGGGAGCGCATGAACAAGCCTGCGGGGGTGCACATGAGTGAGTGAGGGAGAACATGACCAAGTGAGGCAGACTGTGAGCGAGTGAGTGGGGGAGCACGTGGGTCTGCAAGGGCGTGTGCGAGTGAGAGAAACACAAGAGAGTGAGTGAGGGAGTGCGCAAGCGTGCGAGGGAGAGGGCGAGTGAGCAGTGGAAAGCGCATGAGTGAGCAAGGGAGAGCACGAGCGAGGGAGTGCGTGAACAAGCTGGGGAGAGTACGAGCGAATAAAACAGAGCACGAGCGAGCAAGGGAAAGCACAAGTGAGTGAGGGATTCGTACAAGGGAAACACGAGCGAATGAGGGAATGACAAGGAAGAGCGTGGGCGAGTGGTGGAGCATGCAAGCAAGAGGCAGAGTGCATGAGCGAATCGGGGAACGCCCAATTGTGTGATGGAAAGCATGAGTGATCGGGGGAGCGTGCAAGCAAGGAAGCACGTGAACGAGACGTGGGAAGTATGCAAGTGAGCAATGGAATGTGTGAGCGAGTGGGAGAGTGCACAAATGAGCCTGCGGAGGCACGCATGAGTGCAACTGAGAGAGAGCGCGCGACTGAGAGAATGTGATTGAGAGAGACCGCAACTGAGAGACAGCTCACAGAAAGAGAATGTGACAGAGAGAGAATATGACTGAGAGAGAATGCAATAGAGAGAGACCGCGAGTGGGAGAAAACGTGAGTGTGAGAGTGGTGAGTGAGAGACAGTGTGAGCTAGAGAGAGCATGAAGCCACTGTGATTTGCTTTCATTTGATGGCCATAAGGGATGGAGCAAGGCAGGTGGGCTGATTCCCAGTGACTCCATGGGGTGTTTGAACTTCCAATGGGCACTTCTCCTGATCCCCAGGATCTTCTGAAAAAGTCTACAAATCTGAGTCAGCATTCTAACTTTGGACAGTGCATATTACTTACCTGGATAGTTACCCAAGAAAGGTTAGGCAAAAATAAACTATTCTAACTCATAGGTAACTATATGACTGCACTATCCTGCTTCCACCACTGGCTCCCTCTTTACCCTCTGGCTATCTCTCAGAGCCACTGACCTGAATAGTCCCCCACCATCCCACTGCCTCCTGTTTCGTGCACGAAACCCAATCTGACTAGGACTACCAACTAATTCCTTCTCCACCCGATTTGACTGGTTCCCATCACCTACTGCCATCCCCAGACCATCGACCACTGATTTCCTCCCTGATCTGATCATAACTTGAGAATCCCACTCTCCAATGCACCTATTCACTAATTCACCTACTCAACTAACACATCGGCCATCCTTATCATCTTACTCACTTATCTTGTTTACCTTCCATCCTACCCTTTCACTCATTCAACCACTGATCCTTTCATTAACATTGACTCTAAACAGTTCTATTTTCTTATGGCAGCTTGTGCAATAAAAATGGGCTCAGCTTTGTGCTAATTCTCTTCATTACTCTTTCGGATGTTCCCCTCATTAAGGGAGTTCTTCCGCATTGTGGATCAGAGTTCAGAAACTTTCCAACGTTTGCAAGCAAGTGAGTAGCTTTTTGTCTGATTAGTGCAGACACAGGGTTCTGACTCTGAGCAGATATTTTGGGTCTATATAATACCTAACATTAGATGTGATGCTGTGATTAGATAGTACTTGCTGAATAATCCTAAGTGTGCTAGGAATTGCATGAATAATCAATTTAAAACTTTTGGTCGCAATATGACTCAAGTATGCTTGCTACATATATCTGTATTCAGGCAGACCAAAGGAACATATCCAGGCACTGAGCCTTCATGGAATCAAGCAAATGTCTGGTAGACAGTAGTTTCCAGTGCATTCATTGTGGCAATTTCTCAGTGAGGGTCAACTTGTAGTATAAATTGTTGCTCCCTTTGAAATTTGGCTTTCTTGCATCTGTCCTAATGAGTGCAAGACAAAAAACTTCAACAATGTCTTTATCCTCTTAGCATCACAAAACTTTTATGAGGATCGCAGTGAGGTTGTTAACAGTGCCAAGCAATGGTCTTGAACTTCAAACCTATCCCCTTATTGCGGTTAGCGAGAATGGTATGTGGGTAAGGTTAAAATGTAAAAATTCAACTTCTTGTCTCCAATCTATCACTTTCCTGCATATTAACATATTTGCTACCCCAAACCAGACTACTAATGAGGCTCCCTCAATAGTTGGAAGAATAGTTGCCATTCCCAAGTCACAGCTCAATGATGTAGTGGTAATGATGTAGCTCAAAGCTAGCACAAGGGGACACAGCTTTAAATTAAGGGGTGATAGTTATAGGACGGATATCAGAGGTAGGTTCTTTACCCAAAGGGTGGTTCGGGAGTGGAATGCCCTGCCTGCAGCAGTTGTAGATGCGCCAAGTTTGGTGGCGTTTAAGAGGTTAGTTGATAAGTATATGGAAGAGAAGGGAATGGTTTAGTTTGGAGGGGCATTGCTTTTTATATTGGTCGGCGCAACATCGAAGGCCGAAGGGCCTGTTCTGTGCTGTAATGTTCTATGTTCTATGTAGTCAGCATGGAGAAATAGAATTAACTGAATGTTGGAGGATCCCCATGCCTTTAGTTACTTGGCAACAGATCAAGGAGTTGATGCCAATTAGTCAAGGCAAGTATGACAATGATCTCCACTTACAATTGCTTGTGGGCCAGGAAGAGCTGGAGTTCTCACTGCATGGCCCTTCAAAAAAAATACTTCACATCACAGCCTCCGAGGCAGTCAATCTGTCAGAAGGAGTCTTACTTCAATACAGCCTTGTCATTACAATCAGCGTTGCCTGGCTTATTACCTGCTTCTTGGTTCCCCTGTATACTTGTTTGTCTCTCATTAACATCAAGGCCAATGAGGCAGATTTAGTCAGGTGCTACCAGATACCGTGAATGGAAAATGATATGTTCTGATTTAGCTGGTATAATGTGTGCATTCCTCTGCACACAAATTAATGAATACATAGCCATAGATAATAGGCTGATTGGATCAGATAAACATAATGGCCAGAATTTTACCGGCCTGCCCACCACAGAAATCTGAGCAGGTAAGGGGCGAAGCATGGGAAAGTTCATTGACTCCAGGTAGGATTTTACAGTTTCAGAATGAGCGTGGCTGTAAAATCCTGCTCAATGTGTTAAACAACACTTGTTAAAATGGAATGAAACAAGACTTTATAAGACCCTTGTCAGACCCCACTTGGAGTTCTGTGCGCATTTCTGGTCGCCTCACTATAGGAAGGATGTGGAAGCTATTGAAAGGGTGCAGAGGAGATTTACAAGGATGTTGCCTGGATTGGGAGGCAGGCCTTATGAAGGTAGGTTGAGGGAGCTGAGACTCTTCTCCCTGGAGAGACGAAGGTTGAGAGGCAACCTGATAGAGGTTTATAAAATGTTGAGAGGAATAGATAGGGTGGATTCTCAGAGGTTATTTCCCCAGGCTGAAATAGTCGCTACGAGAGGACACAGCTTTAAGATGCAGGGAAGCAAGTACAGAAGAGATGTTAGGGATAAGTTTTTCACTCAGAGGGTGGTGAGTGAATGGAATCGGCTGCCATCGGTGGTGGTAGAGGCGAACTCGCTGGGGTCTGGATGAGTATATGGGATCTAATGGGATTGGGGGTTATAGATAGGTCTATGGCTTGGTAGGTATAGATGTGATCAGCACAACTTGTGGGCCGAAGAGCCTGTTTGTGCTGTGGTGTTCTATGTTCTAAGAAAGGCCAAAGACTCATTGTTAAGCTATTGTCCAGCATGGGGATTGAGAGTGATTAGTCAGATGAAGCATCAATGAAAGGTGGACACAGACAGGCTGTGTGAATGGCTACAGAAATAAAATTAGAGCCATAATAAAGCCTTAAAACAAATCAACCTATTTATCACCGGGGCCAAAGGTTAACCTTGTTTCACGCAAGCAACTAATGTTTCAGCCACTTTTTTCCTTTCTGTCATGAACAAAGCCAATGAGACCTATCCTAGATAACAGTTACAGATAAAATATTAGGAAATGATAACAGGTTAAGAAAGGAAATGAAACACACAGACAGAAAATCTAATGAGCAAGGAAGGAAATGAAAGCTACATAGACAGTAAGGGAAGTGTGAAATTATTAAATACATCTTAAAAGATAGCACCTGAAGGGGGAAATTGAAATTACAAAATACAAATACAACAAGCATTATTGAATACAATAAAAATCCAAGGGGAAACAAGTTATTTTATATTCAAAAATGCTTTATGATACAGATATAAAAGCCAATGTTATTTTTTTTTTTTTATTAAGCAACACAGCACGGGAAACAGGCCCTTCGGCCCAACAAGCCCGCGCCGCCGTCATACCAAATACATTATCCTATTTTAATATTCCTATATAATAATATATATATTATTCCTAATATGGAAAATTTTCACCATAGGGACAATTTGTTACTCAATCAGCCTAAGAGCGAATTTTTGGGTTGTGGGAGGAAACCGGAGTGCCCGGAGAAAACCCACGCAACCACGGGGAGAACGCGCAAACTCCCGCAGACACCGGCCCAATTACAAGTGTCTGCACAGCCACATCGATAGTCTCTGAGCTGTCATGGTGCCCTTCAGGTGGTCCACATAAAGCACTCATATACGACATGAGGTACCAGGCAACCCATGAATCAACATCCAGGAGCTGTACCCGCACCACCTGCCGAATGCGTGCTCAAATTATGGACCGAATTACCTGTGGAAAAAAGCCGTAGTTAAACAGTCCTAATATATCCCTCTATCTGCATACCGCTCATGTGGCTGTCCAAGAGACCCTTAAACAGCCCCAGCGTGCCTGCTCCCACCACCTTACTCGGCAGTGCATTCCACACCCCCACTACCCTTTGTGTGAAAAACTGCCCTCTAATATTCGTCCTATACATAGCCCCCCTCACCCTATGGCCATGACCTCTCGTCCTATCCATTTCTAAAGGTGGAAAAAGTTTACCTCCATTTACTCTATCTATACCCCTTATAATCTTATACGCCTCTATGAGATCCCCTCTAAGCCGACGTCTTTCAAGGGAAAACAACCCCAGTCTATTTAATCGTTCCTCATAAGACAGTCCTTCCATACCAGGCAGCATTCTGGTAAACCTCCTCTGCACTCTCTCCAAGGACTCCACATCCTTCCGATAGTACGGCGACCAGAACTGGACGCAGTATTCCAAGTGAGGCCTAACCAAAGTTCTATACAACTGCAACATCAAACTCCTACTCTTATATTCTATACCCTTTTCTATGAAAGCTAACATACTATACGCCTTCTTTGTCACCTTCTCCACCTGCGAGGACACCTTCAGAGACTTGTGAACCTGCACCCCCAAGTCTCTCTGCGTCTCTATGCTCCTTATAGTTTTACCTTTTATCCTATAATTCTCTTCTACATTTTTCCGGCCAAAATGCATCACCTCGCATTTTTTCGGATGAAATTCCATTTGCCATCTATCTGCCCAATCTACCAACCTGTCTATGTCCTGTTGTATTGCCTGACACTGCTCTTCTGTACCCGCCAATCCAAGCATCTTGGTGTCATCAGCAAATTTGCTGAACCACCTATGGTTCTAAATTACATCAGCCTTAGCAAAGAAGGTTGATATAGAATGGGACAGTACAGAAGGAGACCATTTGACCCATTGAGTCTGCACTGACCGCAATCCCACCCAGGTCCTATCCCCATAACCCCATCCATTTACCCAAGCTAGTTCCCCTGACTTTAGCATCAAAATTTAGCATGGTCAATCCACGCAACAGGCACATCTTTGAAGGGTGAGGAGAAACCAGAGCATCTGGAGGAAACCCACCTGAACACATGGAGAATGTGCAAACTCCATGTAGACAGTGACCCAAGCTGGAATCAAACCTGCATTCCTGGTGTTTTCAGGCAGCAGTGTTAACCACTATGCAATCCTAATTTACTAAGCAGAGATTTCTAACAGGGACAAATTCATACACTTTCTGCCATCCTCTCTGTTGTTCCATTGTTTGGTTCTTTACAATGGTAAGTAAACATCAGAAGCAGCCATTTTGTATGGAATTATCAATTTAGTAATATAGAACATAGAACATAGAACACTACAGCACAGAACAGGACCTTCGGCCTTCGATGTTGTGCCGACCAAAATAAAAAGCAATGCCCCTCCAAACTAAACCATTCCCTTCTCTTCCATATACTTATCAACTAACCTCTTAAACGCCACCAAACTTGGCGCATCTACAACAGCTGCAGGCAGGGCATTCCACTCCCTAACCACTCTTTGAGTAAAGAACCTACCTCTGATATCCGTCCTATAACTCATACCCCTTAATTTAAAGCTGTGTCCCCTCGTGCTAGCTTTCTCCATCCTAGGAAAAAGGCTATCACTGTCCACCCTATCTAAACCTCTAATCATCTTATATGCTTCAATAAGATCCCCTCTTAGCCGCCTCCTTTCTAACGAAAACAACCTCAAATCCTTCAACCTCTCTTCATAGGACCTGCCCTCCATACCAGGCAACATCCTGGTAAACCTCCTCTGTACCCTCTCCAATGCCTCCACATCTTTCTTATAATGTGGGGACCAGAACTGCACACAATACTCCAAGTGCGGCCGCACTAGAGTTTTGTACAGTTGCAACATGATGCTGCGGCTCCTAAATTCAATCCCCCTACCAATAAAAGCTAAGACTCCATATGCCTTCTTAACAACTTTATCCACTTGACTGCCTACTTTCAGGGATCTATTGACACATACACCAAGATCCTTCTGTTCCTCAACACTATTAAGAGCCCTACCATTAGCCCTATACTCTACACATTTATTGTTCCTGCCAAAGTGCATTACCTCACACTTTTCCACATTAAACTCCATTTGCCACCTCTTGGCCCAGCTCTGCAACTTGTCCAAGTCACTGTAAACTATAACACCCCTCTTCACTATCAACCACTCCACCAACTTTAGTGTCATCTGCAAATTTACTGATCCATCCCTCAATACCCTCATCCAGATCATTTATAAAAATTACAAACAGCAGGGGCCCCAAAACAGACCCCTGAGGCACACCACTCGTCACCGAACTCCACGATGAATATCTCCCATCAACCACCACCCTCTGTCTTCTATCTGCCAGCCAATTCCTAATCCAATTAGCTAAATCACCCTCTATTCCACCTCTGCATTTTCTGTAGAAGTCTTCCATGGGCCACCTTATCAAACGCCTTACTAAAGTCCATATATACTACATCAACCGCCTTACCCCCATCCACCTCTCTGGTCACTTTCTCAAAAAACTCAATGAGGTTAGTAAGGCATGACCTACCCTTCACGAAACCATGCTGACTATCCCCAATCAATTCATTTCTCTCTAAATAACTATAAATCCTATCCCTAATAATTCTCTCCAATACCTTGCCCACAACAGAAGTAAGACTCACTGGCCTATAATTCCCTGGAAGGTCTCTCTTCCCCTTCTTAAACAATGGGACCACATTCGCTATCCTCCAGTCCTCCGGAACCACACCCGTAACCAACGAGGACCTGAAGATCAGAGCCAGAGGCTCTGCAATCTCCTCTCTTGCCTCCCAGAGAATCCTAGGGTAAATCCCGTCCGGCCCAGGGGACTTATCCAACTTCAAACCCTCGAGAATTTCTAACACATCCTCCCTATCTACTACAATACTTCCTAATTTGCAACCCTGTACCTCAGTGATCTCCATAGCTACATTTCCAGCACTCTGCGTGAATACCGAAGAGAAATATTTATTCAGTGCCTCACCAATCTCTTCAGGCTCCACACACAACTTCCCACTGCTGTCTATGACTGGCCCTAATCTTGCCCTAACCAATCTTCTATTCTTAACATATCGAAAGAAAGCTTTAGGATTCTCCTTAATCCTATCAGCCAACATCTTCTCGTGTCCCCTCTTAGCTCTCCTCAATTCACTTTTTACCTCCTTCCTGGCTAATCTATAGCTATCCATTGCACTAACTGAGCCTTCAAGCCTCATCCTGACATAAGCCTCCTTTTTCTTCTTAACCAGCAAATCAACTTTTTTCGTACACCAAGGCTCTCTTACTCGACCATTTCCTCCCTGCCTGACAGGGACATACTTATCAAGGACTCGCAGCAGCTGCTCCTTGAATAAGCACCACATTCCAGATTTCCCAGTCCCTGTAGTTTCCTAGTCCAATCTATGCACCCTAATTCTCTCCTGATGGCCTCATAATTACCCTTCCCCCAGCTATAACTACTGCCCCCAGCTTCATGCCTATCCCTGTCCATCACTAAGGTGAACGTAACCGAATTGTGGTCACTATCACCAAAATGTTCACTAACTTCCAAGCCTAACACCTGGTCTGGCTCATTGCCCAGCACCAAATCCAATGTAGCCTCACCTCTAGTTGGCCTATCTACATACTGAGTCAAAAAACCTTCCTGCACACTCTGTACGAAAACTGACCCCTCTAACGAGCTAGAGCTATAGCTATTCCAATCAATATTAGCAAAGTTAAAGTCCCCCATCACAATTACCCTACTACTTTCACTCCTAATCAGAATTGACTTTGCAATCCTTTCCTCAACCTCTCTAGAACTATTAGGAGGTCTGTAAAAGACTCCCAACAGGGTGACCTCTCCTCTCCTGTTTCTAATCTCAGCATTGAATATTAGCCCATTGTGCTGCAGAGTTTTTTTATATCAAAAGTTGCGACTCACCAATGCTTGTAAAGTGGAAAACACTGGAGCAAGAGATAAGTGCTGTCAGCTGGAGCGTGGAGCTGGCTATTTTGTGGAGAACTCAGTCTTCAGCCTAGGCTGCCTAAGGTTGGAGGATCCAGGATTCTCAGACATGATACACCTCACGTGGTTCAGACTGATTAGCCTCACAGTTTATTGTCAAGTTAGCTTTTTCAAGTCACTGCATCCCTTCAGTTATGGTTACAGTCACAAGTTGCATATTCTTGTTGGTAAGAAAAATAAAATTGGCAGTAGGAAGCCTTGAACTTAAATGGGTTGAATTTCTGGCCACTTGAGGGCAGGAAAACAGACAGGTGGATATATAAATTAGGGCACTGTGCCATTGGCAATGTACTGTCCATCTATCCCTCCATTATGTTATGGATGGTTGGAGAAGCAGTGGGTGGGCTGTCCATCTACAGCCCAATTGATGCCCTTAAATGAGCAATGAATGTCTGGTGGAATGAGTCTCTTAATCATTCCACCAATGCTGGGCTATCATGGCTTCTGGGAGGTCTGCAGCTGTGCCGAATGGAATAGCCCAGCTGGTTTAACACTGCAGGCTGCTGGTTAATGAAAGAGTAGGGGGAGGAGGGGTAGGGGGGGTGGGGAGAACGGGGAGGAGGGTAGGGAGAACGGGGAGGAGGGTAGGGAGAACGGGGAGGAGGATAGGGAGAAGGGGAAGAGGGGAAGGGGGATGGGGAAGGGGGGAGAGGTGGGGGGGAGAGGGGGGTGGTGGGGGGTGGGAGAGAGGGGGAGGGGGTGGGGGGGGGGGGAGGGGGGTGAGGGGGAGGGGGGGGGGTGAGGGGGGGTGGGGGAGAGAGGGGGGTGAGGGAGAGAGGGGGGTGAGAGAGAGAGGGGGGTGAGAGAGAGAGGGGGTGAGAGAGAGAGGGGGGTGTGAGAGAGAGAGGGGGGTGAGAGAGAGAGGGGGGTGAGAGAGAGAGAGGGGGGGTGAGAGAGAGGGGGGTGAGAGAGAGAGGGGGTGAGAGAGAGAGGGAGGGTGAGAGAGAGAGGGGGGGTGAGAGAGAGAGGGGGGGGTGAGAGAGAGAGGGGGGGTGAGAGAGAGAGGGGGGGTGAGAGAGAGAGGGGGGGTGAGAGAAGAGAGGGGGGGGAGAGAGAGAGGGGGGGGTGAGAGAGAGAGGGGGGGGTGAGAGAGAGAGGGGGGGGAGAGAGAGAGGGGGGGTGAGAGAGAGAGGGGGGTGAGAGAGAGAGGGGGGTGAGAGAGAGAGGGGGGTGAGAGAGAGAGGGGGGGGTGAGAGAGAGGGGGGGGTGAGAGAGAGGGGGGGGTGAGAGAGAGAGGGGGGGGTGAGAGAGAGAGGGGGTGAGGGGGTGAGAGAGAGAGGGGGGAGGGGGAGGGGGAGGGGGAGGGGAGAGGAGAGGGAGGGGGAGGGGGAGGGGGTAGGAAAGAGGAGGGGGAGGGGGTAGGAAAAGAGGGAGGGGAGAGGGGGGAGGGGGGAGGGGAGGAGCAGGGGGGACAGGAGGGAAGGGTAAGGGGGATAGAAGGGAAGTGTCTCCTTCTTAGGCTCCCATGTGAATTGAAGGCTTCCCTTCCAGAGTTTTGCCTCCTCACTCCAGTTTAATTGCACCCCTTTTTCCTTTCCACTCTAATTAGTTGCACGCATGCATCAATGACTGCTGAGATTTTGCATGCACACACAGACTAATTATTATTTTGTAGTGCACATTGGCCTAAAAAGCTGGGACTGATTGTGCACCGCTCTGCACTTTGCAAAACCAGATCCATTGAGAAATTATGATCTCCAGACAGTCATGCATATCATGCCCAGGTTTGAGACAGTTGGCAAGCCTGTCTTTGGTCAGATCTAAAGTTCAGTGGACTGTAAAATTCTAAAAATATTTGATAGCTAGTTTAACACAGGAACAGGATAGAGTTAAGAGGTGTTGATAAATGTTCTGGTTTTGAGTGACACAAAACTAATTTTAGATCTGTGAATTTGAAATTGTTTTACTACAGGGGATAAGGCTGATGATTATCAGCAGTACCTTAGGAAACCATTTTTGTCATTATCTATTATTCAGTGAATTATGTTATTTTGACAGCTTTTCTCAGGTGGGTGAAGGGTTTATTGCATGCTTGGGGCTATATGGGGGTGTATTTTATCCTTTTTGAAAACATGTATTCATTTCCCCATGCGCTGTAACTCAAGTTGAATTATTTGGACACTTCCTATAATTATTTAGGAATACTCAATGGTCAGCTGTAAAAGCAATGCATTGAACCATTACAGCAGAAATCTATTAAGATGCCAAGGCAGACCAAAAGTAGTGAGTCAAAGCTCTTGTGAAATCCTGGCACTTTCAATAAAATACAACTATCTTTTGGTGACCCGTTCTTACTTTATACTTCCTCTCCCAATACTTTTGCCTTCTGTCAAAGGTTCAAAATTTGAAACTCAACCTTCCACATTTAGCCCAGGATCAATGTCTCATAGCTGCATGAATTTTGCCAGCTTTCTGTCAATAGAGAAAAAAGTCTGACTGTTTTCATAGTAAGCGTTCAGTATTACTGTGGATGTTGGGATAACACCATCCTAATGGTCTTCTCATTCTCTGCTACAAATGATATGGTGAGAAATAGGAATGGAGTCTACCTGAGGACAATGATGAAATCTATTAAATTGTAGCACCTCTTCACGGGACTGAACATACTTTCATTGTTTCACAATTTTAGACAATTTATTTCTCGGTATCTTCTTATAAGGAAAGGGTTTTTTTTCAACTTTAGATTCTTCTGCCCTTAGCTCCAGGAATAAAAGTGAGATGATAAAACATTTAGAAAATGAAAACCAAAAGGTAGGGAAGAAAGGATAAGAAGTGCCTAAGTGTTTCACTTCTTTTCTAGAGCCTCAACTCCATTTCATCCTAAACATGTGAAAGATCAGCAGCATTGGTTCTTCTTGATGTGACTTGCTTTCTCATTACAAACTTTGAACTGGATTTTTGTTTTTGAGGTGGAAATTGAGAATCAGGCATTTTCCAAACCTCTCAATCCCACCTCTATCCTGGCAGTGCTTGCATGCTGAACTTTCATCCTGAGGATATGGGCTTGGGAGTAGAAATGGGCATAACACCTCCTGAAGAAGGCCTGAGGCGGCAACAGAGCAAGTGAATGCCAAAGCTGGGTTCGGCTAACAGTCTGATGAGAATGTAACGGAGTTGAGGAGAGGGTGCAATCTTTGTCAAAAGGAATATTGAATGCCTGAATGTTTCTTTTATTTTATGAGCATTTCAAGGATTTGACAGTGTTATTATCCAGCTCATTTGATCTGTAACTAAATAGATATTGCAAGAGTTATTGAAAAGCTCAGCAGATATCAGGATATCAAATCAAGATGAAAATCAAATCACATGGTCCCCTATATTAATTAATGTCTGATTCTCTGTTTGTAGAATGCAGAAGACAACTTTATTCACTGGTAAAAGTACCCCAATGCATCTAAATACTTATAACATGCTGGTCAATTTAGTGGTCTCTCACACTTAAAGAATCGACTCCTATGGTCAATCACTGCTTTAAAAACGCAATTAAAGCCACACAAAATCTTCAAACATACACATAACTGCTTGAACGTTTCTGACTCCAGACCTCCTACATGGTACATGACTCCTCTAAGGAACAGTGAACCATGTCTCCTGCAAAAGGTGGCCTGATTCCGTTAAAGATTCAGGAGTCTGAATTGTTTATTGCTGCAATTGAACCAGCTAATCTCAGAATATCATGTCAAGACCCGTTGTCTTCATTTTTATCTCATGTCAGCAACAATTGTCAGACATGGGAATGGAAGTAGGAATCCTGGATTGAGTCACGCCTGCCATTTTTAAAGCCCTCCTGTCCACATTCTAACATAGAGGGCAGCATAAAAATCTAGCCCGTAAGTTTAAACTATGCTTAATTCCCGTATTTTTAGATTGTTATTCCACAGCAATTAAAGCACTCTCTTATACTGTTAGTTTGGTGCCAAACTTACAACCAAATTTATCTAACAGCAACACAAGCACAGCGCACTGATTCATGATCAACAAACCAATGTAAAAACCCTTATTAATTTTCAGCAACTAACACAAAGTGACAAGTTACAATTTTTCACAAATCCATTGAGTGTGTGGCCCTATTGTGACTTAAAGTAAAATTATTGAATACAGGACCCCAACATTATGACAGTATAGAAGGAAGAGCAAGACTATTGGTTATTAATGAGATTATGATACATTAGATCGTAAATATAGATTCATCACTGCCTGTATGACTTAACCTCTGCCTGTAGTCTCTTGCCATGTACAATCTGTCCTTGTTGCTATCTTCACTCCTTTGTCCCCCAATTTCTCATAACTGTGCCAACTTATATGCTGGAACAATGTGATTCTATCCTGCTGATCATATCTACATATGTTACGCTCACAGGAATCTACCATTGGTATATCTTGGCTGCAGTGTGTATCATTTTGAGGCACTGCAGCAACTCATCAAAGCTCCTTCAACAGCACCTCCCAAAGCCACAACCTCGACTACCTGGAAGAAAAAAGACAGCAGGTGCCAGCTACAAATTTCCCTCCAAGCTATGCACCATCCTGACATGGTACTGTATCATCATCCCTTTATTGTTACCGAGTCTAACACCTGGAGGACCTTCACTAACAGTCCTTATACCACAAGGACTACAGTGGTTCAAGTTCTGGCTCACTGCCACCTTTTCAAGGACAATTAAGGAAGGGCTATAAATGCTGATCTTGTCAATATGCACATGAACAAATAAAAAAGACTGGTATGTAACAACAGAGTGCAGACACAGACAGGAGAAGGGTTATTATTAATCCATATTCTCCTCTTATCTGAAGAGACCACCATGGCCTTAGGAATATGATTGGTGAGGCTGTAGGATCCATTCTGCTAGGTGTTCAGGCATATTACACACTTCTTTTCTCTGCTCACTGGAATCTCTCAATATCAAATTGATATTACTTTCAGCTGGTGCTCACAGTTCTCTGCCTGCCCTTGCCCTTCAATGCTAACCATTGTCCTTCTCTTTACTATCCTCTTCCATCAAAGATAGAGGAGCAAAAGAACTGTAAAACCTATATATTTATCATACAACCTAACACTTATAGGCTCTAGCTTGGAAACTGGCATTCCACATAGTGCAAAGGATCAAGTATCTGAATCACATATAGACTAGACCAGACAAGAACAGCAAATTTCTTTCCCTAAAGGGAATAGTGAACCTGATGGGTTTTTACAAAAATTGTCAATGATTTCATGGTCATCCTTAGATTTTTAGTTCCAAGTTTTTCTTACTAAATTCAAATTCCACCATCTGGTGGGATTTGAACCTCGGTCCCCAGGTCTTGCTCTGGCCCTCTGGATTACTAGTTCAGTGATGAAACCACTGACTCCCCATAATCCTTACAACACGGAAGGAGGCCCCTTGACCCATTGGGTGCAATTTTCCCATCCTGCCTGCCACAGGAATCTTAGTGAGTGTGATACAGACATGCAAAGGTCCATTGACCTCAAGTGGGAGTTTCCTGTCTTGGGGTATGTGTGGCTTGAAAATCCCACCTATTGAGTCTGTCAGTGGAGATTTTGCAGATTTTTATGCAACATGTCGTTGCCTTTTCAGAAAACAAGTTGGGTCTTCATAAGAGGAAAATGATGCTGGACATTTAAAACTTGCTCAAATTTTCAAACTGGACTAGGAAGAATGTGAAATTAAACATCAACTTGATTGTTGCTTGCTATTTTATTCTGTTGCTGTTTGTGTTGAAAGAATGGGTATTCATCAACTGGGTATAAAAGGCTTGTGTGGTAGTAGGATGGATTGTCGATGTTCTGGGGCTGGGGGATTATTTAGTTGAATAGTCTTTGAAAACCTGTTGACACATGTCTCTGATAGCTGGCAGTACCAATGTTTGTTGCTCTTCTTATTTATCTTTTGTTTCCAGGTCATGTTTCTCCTTCATTTCTTCCTCTTAAGACTGTTCCCTTACTAAGGTAACATTGTGAAGGATACAGCAAACAATTGTGCAGACTTTTTTGGATTGACACTGAAGCATCCTTTGAGACTTGACCAGGTGGAGAAACATCTTTATTAGCAGATCAATGGTTTATTTGATGACAGCTCTGGGTGACAAGTGGCTTTAATTTAGCGTGCCCTTGTGCTGGGCTGCAGATAAGATTGCTCAGTCACAGTTTCTGTGGTAAAATGGGATAAGGATTTACTGTAGTTGAGATGGGGCATTCTATCACAAAAGAGCTGAAAGGCGTATGACCTCTGAACTCAGTGTTCCTTTTCTTTCTTGTGCCAATAGCTGCAGGTTTTTGCATGCTGTCTTGCTTATTTCTTCTCCTTATTCTCAGTCAGCCAAAGTAACAGGCTAAGCAGGTACTTTTCAACAATAAAGTAGACTGGGGCTATACTCATTGGAATTTGGAAGAATGAGGGGAGGTCTTATAGAAACATACAAGATTATGAAGGGAATAGATAAAAAAGAAGAGGGACATTGTTTCTAATGGTAGATGCAACTATAACTAGGGGGCATGGCCTCAAACTAAGGGAGAACAGATTTAGGACTGAGTTTAGGAGGAACTTCTTTACCCAAAATGTTGTGAATCTGTGAAATTCCCTGCCCAGTGAAGGAGTTGAAGCTTTAAGGCAAGGATAGATAAATTTTTGGACATTAAAGGAATTAAGGGTTATGGTGAGCAGGTGAGTAAGTGGAACTGAATCCATGAAAAGATCACCATTCAACCTTATTGAACGGTGGAGCAGGTGCGAGAGGCCAGATGGTCTACTCCCACTCCTAGTTCTTATGTTCCTGGATAAAAAGCTGAAACACAGATTGTGCAGATGCTCCAGAAACTCACATTGTGCTCTCTCAATGCTGAGAAGGGGCATGTAAAATTCAGCCCCTTATCTTTTGCACTCATATTGGGAACTCTACCATCATTGAGAATGGCAATGTTCATCCTGCCTGTGCCTCACATTAGTTGCTTAATCATCATCGCCATTCACAGTATGGTGGACATCAAATTTCCAGAAGAGATGGTCATGATCTAGTATGCATCCCTTCCAATTTTTGCCTGAAAATGAATAACACGGTCCAATTGGATATCTGAAATAGGTATCACAATGAATACAAAAATCAACCATTAGGAAACTTAGCCATAAGCTATTCTCAGTTTGTGCAGCTTATACTTCTTAAATGCCATCTCATTCATCCAATTTTTGGTCACCTCTTCTAGTATATCCGCATTTGCATTGGTGTTCATTTTACTTTTGGTTATGCTCTGTAAAACATTTTGGATGTTATTCTCATGATAAAAGCATTATATTAATGCAAGTTATTATTGATCTTGGCTTGTTTTCTCAAACATTGCTACTTTGCATTGTATGTTACATTAAAAGACACATTTTTTGAGTCTATGTTTCTGGCATGGAGCCTGGCTCAGTAGTAGAGTGAATTGAAGAGTTGGTACGGTAGAAAGTGTCCTGAATACACAATGTTCTCAACTTCCTAGTTATTAAAATTAATTGCCTGAAAACCAAGAGCACCATGATGCAAGGGCAAGGGAATCAGATAAGTATCTTTACTAGATGTCTTGCCTTGCAAACTTTCTTCTCAGTTATCAAATGAGGAATCTTAAAGACAAATATGAATTATTCATGAGCTATGGTAGAGTTTGCCACTGTATCTAGTAGTGAATAGTAATGAAGCATGACTGTGGAATCATGTTGAATGAAATAATGCCAGAGGCTTTTAATGTTCTTGGAGTTGGTATATTGAGATTTTGCTGTTAGATGGGTTTGTTTCACCCCACAATGCACTAAAGGATACAAGGTCAGAATACTGATTTTAATAAAACTCATTCTGATGCTTAGAAACAGCTCATAGTAACAAAAGTTGTTTACATCCATGCTCAAATACAGCCTTTGTTATTGTTTTGACAGTCAAACACTCCAACTCCATAAGTGCATGGAGTTGAGTGCAGAAGTCTGGAAGTATAAATTGGTAATGCTAATCTTTGCTCCTACGCTTTCTGTAAATCTGTCTATAATTAGATATGTGGATAATTGTCATCTCCCTCTCTGTTTGAAAGAACATAGAACAATACAGCACAAACAGGCCCTTCGGCCCACGAGTTGCGCCTATCTATAACCCCCTATCCTATTCGTTTCCATATACTCATCCAGAAGTCTTTTAAAAGACCCCAGTGAGTTTGCCTCAACAACCCCCGACGGCAGCCAATTCCATTCACTCACCACCCTCTGAGTGAAAAAACTTACCCCTAACATCTCCTCTGTATTTGCTTCCCTGCACCTTAAATCTGTGTCCTCTCGTAGTGACCATTTCAGCTCGGGGAAATAGTCTCTGAAAGTCCACCCTATCTATTCCTCTCAACATTTTATAAACCTCTGTCAGGTCGCCTCTCAACCTACGTCTCTCCAGTGAAAAGAGTCCCAGCTCCCTCAACCTACCTTCACAAGGCCTGCCTCCCAATCCAGGCAGCATCCTTGTAAATCTCCTCTGCGCTCTCTCAATAGCCTCTACATCCTTCCTATAGTGAGGCGACCAGAACTGCACACAATGCTCCAAGTGGGGTCTGACAAGAGTCTTAAAGAGCTGCATCATTACCTCCTGACTCCTAAACACTGTTCCTCGATTAATGAAGGCCAGTACACCGTACGCCTTCTTGACCACTTCCTCCACCTGCGAGTCCGATTTAAGAGTCCTATGGACCTGGACCCCGAGATCCTTCTGCTCTACAACACAGCTAAGACTCCTACCCCTTATATTGTACTCCTTCATCCCATTATTCCTGCCAAAATGGACCACTACACATTTATCTGCATTGAAGTCCATCTGCCACTTCTCCGCCCAGTCTTGCATCCAAGACTGGGCAGAGAGAGAGAGAGAGACAAGTGATTATTGCTGGAAGAACACCATTCAACATCAAGCTTGGCTTCCTAGGAATCTATTCTGCTCTTACTGTCTACCGTGAACATGTTGAAAGGATTAGCAATTTACTTGGCCACTTCTTGAATGCCCATTCTATAATGAACAAGTTCTGACTCAGATGCAAGGACATGACTGACTGAGCCAGAAGGTAGGTAGGGGTGTGTGTGTGTGTGTGTGTGTGTGTGTGTGTGTGTGTGTGTGTGTGTGTGTGTGTTTGTGTGTGGTGGTGTGTGTGTGTGGGTGTGTGTGGTGTGTTTGTGTGTGTGAGAGAGAGAGAGGAGAGAGATCCATCTGCCCATTCCCCCCACAGACCGTCCCCTACTCCCCCCCCCTCCATCAGACATGCATCTTAACTGCTCCTCCCCAACTGAGACAATGATTGGGCCTCCCTCCCTCCGCACCAGAGATACATCTGACCTGCCTCACTCCCCTCCTCCCATTCAACTAGAGAATGATCCGACCCACCTCCCTCCTCTCCCCTGATCTGAGTCAGAGAGCTGTTAGAAACTCTGAATGCACCTTTTCAGCAGCTGGAGTGCCCAATTCAGACTTTTATTCAGCAGGTTCATTTTGGTGCGATTCTGGATCAGCGAACGCCAATAAAGGGGGAAATGCTGATAAAGTTGGACAAGCAGGTCATTAATTCAATTGAAATGCATGTAAATGCATTTAAATTGTTACTGCATCTGTTTTGGGCGTGAAATGGATCACTGCCATTCCTGGGTTTCGGTAAAAGTGCAATCTGCACAGACATCACCCCCATCCCAACAACATAACTTTCTTCCTTATCCACCCCCTCCCCCACTACCCAGTCTAATCGCCCCTAACCCTTTCCCCCCTAATCAATCGCCTGCAGAGTGACAGCGGACCCTCCCACTACCTTCCGCCCTGCCAACCAGAGATCCATCTGCCTCCCTCCCAGTACATTTCACATACTCATAGCCCAGTACTTTGACAGTTTCACTAATTAAGTGCACATGCACTATTACAGCTGTGGAATCTTTCTCTCTGTTGCCTGTATTTGCAAAATCCACAGAGATAAATATCCAGACCTGTATGGAAGTTATGTAAAGAAACATGTAGGTACGTGTACAAATAACCGTTGCTTGATTCAACAACCTTTGGAATTGTGTTTAGCAACGGCTAATTTGCAATAAATTCTAAGAGCTGCATTTCCAAATTTAGAAGCTAATTTGGGAAATGGTAATAAGATAATTTCTACTTCTTCTGAACTTGCTGGTATTGAGGTAAAAAAAATATTCATGGCAAGTGAAATATGATCTAAGTAGCATTTATAACAGGAATGATCAGAATTAGAAATGTTCTGATCATGAAACGGAATAGAGTTGACATCCCTCCCTCCACCAGAGAATGATCATGCCTCCACCCTCCCACCTGTGCCACCCCAAGTTCGGGCCTTTCCCTTCCAACTCCCCACCAGAGATACATCTGACCTGCCTCTTCATCTCTCCTCCCCACCAGAGTATGATTGGGTCCCCCCCTTCCCCCACCAGACACCAATCTGGCCTCCTTCTGCCCTAGCCCCCCTCACTAGAAAATCTGTGCCTCCCTTTGGCCTGTGTCTGTGGGAGTTTGTGCATTCTCCCCATGCTTGCGTGGGTTTTCTCCAGGTGTTCCAGTTTCCTCCCACATCCCAAAGATGTGCTCTTAGGCTGACTGGCAGAACAAATTCTCCCTAAATTGTCTCAAATTTGGTTCTAATGCATACATCTATAAACATAGACAGGGACGACAGGGATCATAGGTAGAAGTGGGAACATCAAGGTGGCGGCGCGGGTTCATTAGGCCGGAGGGCCTGTTTCTGGTGCTATTTTGTTCTTTGTTCTTCTTCCACTCCTTCTGCCACCAGAGAATGACCTGATCCACTCCACCACTGATCTGAGTCAGAGAGTCATTGGAAACTCTGAACCTACTTCTTAAACAATTGGAGCGCTCGAAACAGACCTTTGTCAAGCAGGTCTGTTTCGCGCTCAATCTAAATGCGCGAACACTATGGTAAGAGGGGAAATGCTGGTAAACTTGGGCAGGCAAATCAATAATTCAATTTAAGTGCATCCAAATTGCGACCGTTTCAGGCCTGAATCGGATTGCAGCCATTTTTGGGCCTTGGTAAAGTGGGCATCTGCGCAGAGGTGGGTGTGGATCGTGTTAATGGCCTCATACCTGACTTTACCATATTTTCACACCGTTTTAAAATCGGTGTGTGTGTGTGTGTGTGTGTGTGTGTGTGTGGTGTCTGTGTTGGTAGGTGGTGTGGTGGGGATGGTAAACAAAAATAGTAATGGGGGACTCTGTAATTAGGAGGACAGTAATGTTAAGACTGAGAATCCTGAAGGATGTGTTGCCTAGCCAGCATTGGACTGGGGTAAACACAGTAAGAAGTCTGACAACACCAGGTTTAAGTCCAACCGATTTATTTGATAGCAAACTCACAAGCTTTTGGGGTTTGCCCCTTCATCAGGTGAATGGAGAGTTCTGGCTTCACCCAGAGCATATAACAGCACAGACAGTTCGCAAACTGCCGGATCCAAGTGGAGAGATCTCCAAGAAGATTGCACATATCGACACAGACATCAAACTTTTACAGAGATGCAAGAAAGCAGACCAGTAATCTGTAAACTGTCTGTGCTGTTATAGACTCTGTCTGTAGCCAGAACTCTCCATTCGCCTGGCGAAGGGGCAAACCCCGAAAGCTTGCGAGTTTACTATTAAATAAATCAGTTGGACTTAAACCTGGTGTTGTCAGACTTCTTACTGTGCCTAGCCAGTACCAGGGAAAGGAATATCTCATAGTAACTGAAGAGAAGCCTCAAAATGAAGGGGGCCCTGGTCTATGATGGAAGAAGAACATAGGTAAAAACAGGGAGGAGTTACCGCTATAACATATCAGTACCTAGACTCTAAATTAAAAAGCAGGACCATTAAGGTAAAAATCTCTGGGTTATTGCCCAAACTACATACAAATTGGCAATAGGAGCAGAGTGGAGGCAGCAGCTTAGTGGTAATGTTCTGGACCAATAATTCAGAGGCCTAGGTTAATGCTCTGGTGGAACATAAATTCATTTAGTAAATCCAGATTTAAAAGTTGGCCTCAGTAATGGTGACCATAAAACTATTGTTGATTGTCATAAAAATTCAACTGGTTCACTAATGTTCTTTAAGTAAGTAAATCTGCCATCCTTATCCATGAGCCTACATGTGAATGCAGATCCACAGCAATGTGGTTGAATCTTAACTGCCTCTGAAATGGTCTAGCAAGCCATACAGTTATACCAAACTATTGCGAAGTCCAAAAGGAATGAAACTGGACCAACAACCCAGCATTGGCCTATGCATCAGAAGCAACAGCATACCCAGCTCAGTCAACCCTAAATGCTCTTTATCAACATGCCAAAATTGGGAGAGCAATACCTGACGTACTCATGAATTTAGAAAACATCCTGGATGCCACATTTCTCTCCCACCAGCAAGACATATCGGTAAAATGGCATACATCTGGGAGGGAGGTGCCTTGAGAGTCTTCAAAATTGATTCTGCACCCATGAAATTTCATGGCATCAGATCAACAGGCAAGAAACTCTCCTGCTGGTAACCACATAATGCTGCCCTTCAGCTGATGAATCAGAATGACACTTGGTTGAACACATCGACACATAAAACTAGAAGCAGGAGTAACCCATTCAATCCTTTGAGACTGCTCCAGCATTCATTTTGATCATGGCCGGTTATTGAATACAGTATCCTGATTCCGCTTCCGCATACCCCTTGATTCCTTTAGCCCCTAGAGCCACACATAATTTCTTCTTAAAAATCACACATTTTTGCCTCAACTACATTTGGTGATCGTGAATTCCATACATTTAGCAACCTCTGGGTGAAGAAATTTCTCCTCACCTCAGTTCTAAAAGGTTTAACCCTTATCTTCAAACTATGACTCCTGGTTTTGGGACTCCCCCATCATCGGGAACATTCTTTTTGAATCTACCCTGTCTAACCATGTTAGAATTTTATGAATTTCTATGAGATCCCTTTTCACTCTTCTAAACTCCAGTGAACATAAACCTAACCGACTTCATCTGTCCTCATATGACAGACTTGCCATTCCAGGAATCAGCCTGGTAAACTACACTGTGCTCCTTCTATAGCAAGGACATTCTTCCTCAGATAAGGACACAAAAACTGCACACTAGACTCCAGGTGTGGTTCATCAGTGACCTATAAAATTGCAGCAAAACATCCTTATCCCTATACTGAACTTCTCTTGCTATGAAGGTCAACATACAACATGCCTTCTTAATTGCCTGCTGTACCTATGTGCTTACTTTCAGCAACTGATGCAAAAGGGCACCAATATCTCATTGAGTATCCACCCCTCTCAATTTACACCCATTAAAGTAATAATCTGTCTACCCATGATTGCTACTGAAGTGGATAACTTCACATTTATCCATATTATACTTCATCTGCCATGCACGTGCCCACATACACAGCCTTTCCAAATCATGCTGAAGCATCTCTGCATTCTCCTCATAGCTCACGTTTCAACCGAACTTTGTAACGTCCGCAAATTTGGTAATAATAAATTTCATTTTCCAAATTATTAATACATAACATGAACAGTTGGGGACCTAGCACTGATCTCTGTGGAATCCCACAAGCCACTGACTGCCAATCAGAAAAAGACCAATTTATGCCAACTTTTTGCTTCCTATCTGCTAACTAGCTTTCTATTCATCTCAAGACATTACCTGCAATCTCATGTGTTTTAACTTTACATAGTAGTCTGTTCATGAAAGACCTTGTCAATAGCCTTCTGGAAGTCTAAATAAACTACATCCACTAGTTCTCCTCAGTCAATTCTGCTAGTTACATCCTCAAAAAATTCCAATAGATTTGTCAAGCACAATTTCCCTTTTGTAAATCCATGCTGACTTTATCTGATTATATCATTGCCTTCCAAATGCTGAGTTATGAAATCCTTGATAATGGACTCTAGCAACTTCCCAGTACTGACATTAGGCTCGCTGATCTCTAATTCCCTGTTTTCTTTCTCCCTCCTTTTTTTAATAGTGGGCTTACATTAGCTACTCTCCAATTTGAAGGAACCTTTCCAAAGTCCAAAGAATTTTGAAAAATAAGCAACAATGGTCTACTGTTCCTAGAGCCACTTCCTTGTGTACTCTGGAATGAATACTATCAGTATCTGCAAATTTAGTCAATTTCCCCTAAACCATTTGTCTATTAATGGTGATTTCCTTCAGCTCCTCACTAAAACTTGTTTCTTTTCGAACTTCTGGCACATTATTCATGTCTTCCTTTGTGAAGACTGAAACAAAGTATAAATTTAATTTCTTGACCATTTCTTTATTCCCTATTATGAAGTCTCCTGTTTCTGACTATAAGGGGCCTACATTTAGTTTTGCTGATCTTTTTCTTTTTATATACCTGCAGAAACTTTTACATCAGTATTATGTTCTCTGCCAGCTTACTTACAAACTCTATTTTTCTCTTCTTAATCAAACCTTGGTGCTCCTTTGCTCAATTTTAAACTGCTCCCAATCTCAGGCCTATTGCTTTTTATTACCAAGTTGTATGCTTCTTCTTTGAATCTGATTACTATCTCTAATTTTGCTTGCAAGCCATTGTTTGGGCACAGTTCCTTACAACTCCTTTGCCAAACAGGAATAAACAACTCTGGAACTTGTCTATTCATTTTTTAAATGTCTTATCTTTCAATAATATTTCCAGTTCATCATGGCCAAATCATGCCTCATATTGTGGAAGGTAAAATTAGCGGTCATACAACCTCACCCTCAATGATCTCATTACTCTCTGGCTTTTTGACGGCATCTATCCCAATGGATTAGGATCTTGTAACTATGAGGATCAGTCCAGCAGACAGGTAGCTCTAAGGGCTTTATGTCTCAGTCAGACTTGCCATATCTATTGGTATGCCCAGAAGAAATCTCCCCATTTCCAATATTGCCAAAACTCCATATTCTGGTATCCAACCCTTGTTCGCAATGGCTTGTTCTGGTTTTGTCGGTATGGAGCCTACAAGATCCTCTCTGTTGATTGGACCTGTGCTTGCAATTGCACTGTAGGTCACATGATCTCTGAGGCCTTTGGAGTCACGCACCTATTCATCCACTCCCTTCATGACCATCTAGGTATGTGAAGCCTCAGGAATGATCAGTTCCAAACCTGCTAGTCATCTGTAACACTGGCTTTCACCAGTTTGTCCAGACCCTCCTCCCAGGTCTTGGGGTCTCAGAATTACAAAAGGCTATTATTAATATTTATTGGAAATAATTGAAAACAGCACCGTGGATGCCATTGAGGGCATACAATTAGGAATTCAGTCCCTTTCTGAAGTGGTGATACAGAACTTTATGGCCCTCGATCTCCTGTTAGTAGTGCAGGGGCGAGTGTGTGCAGCAGTCAATGAGACATGTTCTTTTTACATGAATAAAGATCATAGGATCAAGACAGATGTACATACCATTCAGGAGCAGGTGCATCTTTTGCACTCAGTCGCTCAAGTAAAATCCTTTGACTGGTGGGGCTGACTCCCTAAACTTTGCATGTGGTTGGAGGTTTTTTTTAAAGACCCTTCTCAAGTACCTTATTATAGCCTGGCCTTGCTCATTGTCTTGAACATGGTTATTCAGCTTGTCTCTTGCTGTATTTGTTCTATCTGCTGTCCTTGTTCTTTTGTCTATAGTCCAGCTCCCCATCGCCTTCCAGTCCTCCCAATTAACAAATCAACCGAGGAAGAATTTAGAAAGCTGATGCACACAGATGTGGAGGACCCATAAGGTTGTTTTTAAGAGGAAAAAAAGAGGGACATGTGGAAGTTAAAATGTTCAGATTTTAAAAAATCGTGCCTTCTCTTAATAGCTTGTGAGAATTTATCAGTTTCAGACCTTCAAGGGAGCCTGTCTGCTGCAGACTAATCTTCTTTTGTAAAGGCCTCATAACATTCTGATTTTTGACTTTCACCGGGGATGAATAAAACCAGATTTTTCCCAAATAAATACCAAAGGCAAAATATAGGGATATGCTGTGCAAATAAAGGATTAGCAGAAGTCAGTTTTTTATTGAACGAGAAACGGCTAAAACCCTGGATTTAATTGGCAAACATATATGTCAATGAAAGATGTGAAAAATTGCCTGTTTCTGCTTTGCTGTAATTATAACTGTTGACCTGTTTTCCTGCAATGTCAGAACCACTCTAGCCATTTCAATGGAAGGGAGAGTTATCCTTATGCACAAATAATTTAAAGACCTCACACTGGATACATGGTGCCCAGCACTGTTTGCATTAAGAATTGATAAGTGTGCCTAAGGTTGCTAGTACTCAGAATCTCTGACAATACCAGCATCGTTACCTTAATGGAGATTCAGGACTCTGGTCTCAGAATAAATGATATCACGATCCACAGTGACAATTTGACCATAGTATGGCCATTTGTCCCCAACAATTCTCTCACAATTAGATTGCCAACTAATCCTTTCTCATTGCACAACAACTGTTGTGGCCTTTTCACTTGCTGGTACTTCAACATATTGATCCAGAAAAACATCCCATATGCACTCCAGAAATTCCTTCTCTATTGTACTGTGATCAATTTGATTCTCCAATCTCCAACTGAATTTCTTTGAGGTGAACAAACCTTGTGCTAATCTCCTTTTCATTTTTTTCTTCTATTGTTTTGCCGATAGTGGCAATGTATGTGGAAATTTACATTTCAGAAGTGGAACTCTATTTCCACTGAATTCATGCCTTTACCCATTTTTTGAATGCTTTCTTCTTTGTTATTTGTTTTTCAAGCTCATGGATCTTTTCGTTCAGTTCAGTAACATCTCTGCTCAGTTGAGTCGTCTTTGTTTCAGGATTATCTGCAGAACTCTTGTGTAAATTTGACAATTTCACCTGGGTGTTCAGTTCTGTTCAGAATCTTTCTTCCCTGGTAACTGACTGCCCCCTGAACTCTTTCAAGTCACTCACTGGATTGTCATTCTGTTTCATATATTTTCTTTACCTGTTTTCAAAGTCTAGATTTGCTCTTCCATATTGTGCATCTCAACTGCCGTGCTGTTCAGGTTGGATTGGAGTTCAATAATTTAATTAGTTTTGCTTATCAGTTCTGCATTCAAGCAACTGCTCTGTTTCATGAGCAATTCTTTCTCCCATTGCAGGCATTCCCCTGCTGCTTATTGGCCCCTTCTGATACTTGTAGTTGCTCAAATTTTAATTGAAGAGCTATCTTCACTGGATTTGCTTCTACAAGTGCATCATTCAAGCATTTCAAGCCATCTGTCAAGTGATCATTTTCTTCAAACTCCAGTATTCCCATCAGTTGCAGCTTTACCTTTACAAACTCATCTTTTGTATATGAAAGTTGGTTCTCTCTGCTGATCTGCTTTCTTTTTGTTCAGCCTTCAAGTGTGCATTCTATAATTGTGACTTTGTCAATTGTTTCTGAGACACCTCATGCCCTTTCGTGAGGTCTTTACCTTTGCCTGCCATTCTAGTTTCTTGATTTATATTTCTTCATATATATTTTTGTAAATATAATGTTTTTCCAAATTTTCTTCCCAACTGCCAACTATTTCTTCTGGCGTTTATCTTGTACTTCTTGTTTTCCTTCTGGAATTCAGAACTTTCCCAAGCCTTCTCTGCCAACTGGCCCTTCAGTTATCATAGAATCATAGGATCCCTACAGTGCAGAAAGAGACCATTCAGCCCATCAAGGCTACACCGGTGAGGCAGCATCTTATTCAGATCCTATCCCTGCAACTCCATGTATTTACCCCAGTAATCTACACATCTTGGGACACAAAGGGGCAATTATGTGGCCAATCCAGCTAACCTGCACATCTTTGGATTGTGGGAGGATACTGAAGCATCCAGAGGAAACTCATGCAGAGACAGGGAGAACAATTACCTCATCTTGGGTTCTCCTGTAATTTAACAGATTCCCATTGAGTTTTTTCAATGGGCCATTCTGCTGTTCAGCATTGTTTTTATTCCTTCTTGCTGCTGAATGGTTATATAAGATTTTTGAATTTGGTCTTGATCTTTCAACTCACTTGATCTTTCCTGTTCAGCTCTTGACATCACATACTGCACTTCAGTGTATTACTTAATCAATGCAGATAGTTCTAATGCAACTTTTTCTGAAGTAGCTTTCAACCTCTTTAACTTTTCATTTTCTTCTGAAGCATGTATTGGTTCACTAAAAACTCTTTCGAAGCTGTAATTATTTTGAGTACTTTTTTTTGTCCAATGTTGTACCTGGTTATACATCTCATTGAATTTTCTTAACTTCTGTTTGGGATTCAGGGTCATTATTTCTTCCTGGTACCTTTGTGACGCCTTAGAAATTTGTTTATTCAAGTCTTGAACAGTTTGCTTTATTGAAGACATTAAGTCTTTGTGCATCTTCAAAGCAATTTACTCGCTTGAATCTTGCATTTTAAATTTTCCAGTTCAACTATGAAACAAACATTCTCATTCTACTTTTGCCTTTTCTTACTCTATCTTCAGGGCTTTGTTCTCATCACTATTGTACTTTTTGACTTAGACTGTGACAATGTGGAATTTGCGACTGAGTTGAAGCAAATATTATGGATGTGTTTCAAGGAAAGTTAGAGAAGCATGTGAGAGAGAGGATAGATGATAGATTAATATGAGAAATGATGGGAGAGGGTTCAAGTGCAGCATAAACATGGCATGGACTGATTGGGTCCAATTGCCCGTTTCTGTGGCATATATCATGTACAATCCTAATTTTATAAATCAATGTTTTACTGTCAAAAAAGGCAATGACTATCACTTCTAGAATATCACCCATCCAGCCTAAACTAATGAGATGAAAGGTTCTTTTGTTTTAAATGGTTATGGAAAATACATTTGGATAGAGAATCTTAATCGAGCTCCTAGTGGTTTTGGATATACATTACAAATTAGCTCCTAAATTTACACTAATTGCCAATCTCATTCAGGAAACCATAATGTGCTGTAAGGTTGCAGTGACATAATTGAGGATGGTCTTCTGAGGTTAAATTTGAAACAAATTGTTGGAAAAGCAAAGAGGGAACCCTATTTCACACCCAATGGGTTATATTTGACCTCCCAGTGATTGAAATTAACAAAATGTGCCTTCATTAGAAAATATTCCATTTCTCACTATTAATGACCTTCATCTTGTCAAGGATAAAATTGACACAATACAGGAAATCATACTCACAAAACGTTACCAGATGCAGCAATAGAAGAATATTAGTTCAGACCACAAAATACATAACAAACACAAAATAAATAAATCTGACATTCCTCAGATCAGAAAGTAGGCAACTTCTGAAATTATCTTTATAACTCTACTGACATTGATCATCAAATAACATAACTCCTGATCTACACAATTGAAAACGCAAGAATAAATTCATCAAGCAAAGTTGATCTGATTTAATAACCATTACATTGTATGCAGCTACATTGAAACAATTAATAATATTACACATTCTGCCATTCAATCAAAAATGATTCAATTGTTTGGAACAATGTTCTATTTCTAAAGGGTATATCTTCTTTTTCCAAGGACTAGTCTGTCTTGATTATTTTAAACTGATCTGAAGATGAATCATCATTAGTGATCAAGTATGTGATCTGGAGTTTACCAAATTGAAGATATTTGAAGTTTGAATTTAATGCATATCATTGTTATTGGTTTACAGTATTAATCTTTTCCTCCCAAATGAATCCACAAACAAATTTAAAAATGTTCTTAAGTAAGATGAATAAAATCAAATTGCTGAGTGGATGACAGTTAATTGCTTGCCATTTTACAATCAACTTAAATGGACATTTTTCCAGTTACTGTTTCCTAATCAAACTTTTTTTGACAGTATTGCAGCTGAAATTTCGGTCTATTGAATTTACCTTTATATCTTGTTGTGAAATGAAAATACCTTCTAATTTCAAAACACCTTCTAAATAAAATGTCACCTCTACCAATGCTAAAGCCATGGTCAAGATATTAGAATTACTAATTTAAGTACTTAATCCTTCCCATACCATTATTTGGAGCATTTATAGCAAAACATGTATTTACTCTGGCTTATATTACTCATTGTTAGTTGCCCAAACCACCTAAAAATCAACTTGCCAGGAAGATACTGCATTTTACATTTGTCGGAAAATCTCCTTGGAAGGTTGATTTATCATTCTGCTGGTACTTCTCAGTGACAATGTAATGATTGCCATCAGTTGGAACAAGTCTAACAACAGGAATATAACAGTTCCTGCAGATGGTGCTTCCTTGCTAAGGTTAATAAATATTCTATATAAAGCAGTTTGCATCTGAGCTGTGCTGCCACAAGAGTCTCAGCAGCAAGCTTTCAGCAACAAGTGCTAGTTGATAAAATATTTTCTGATTTGCTTATAAGCAAACAAAATATTGCGTCCAAATTCATCACATTGCTTGCTAATACTATTGTACCTGATAAAATAGTGAATGGATCTTCCTCTTCTGTTGAACACAATAAACTGAATGACTAAAAGTCATATAGTGTTAGTGAACTATGAATATGCCTTTGCTCAATTTCTGGACTTCTAAATATTAGTAGGAATATTAACATTCCATAGATTGCTGAGTTTAACAGTGACAAGTAGCTGATTGACCATCAATAAATGTGTACCTAACAACAGAGATGATGTACAATTAATAGAATTTAATAAGCTTCAACAACTCCTCAAAATCAAACTCTCAGTGATAAAAACACTGTTTGACCAATGAGGACAGTTCAAAAGTGCACCAATGTCAGACTGTACAGCAGTTTTCCAGGAAATGTTCTTACTAAATAAAATAAAATTGCTCCTTTAAATAAAATTGCTCCTTAGTATCAGGGAAACTAGCTAGAGTAAATGCATGGGTTATGGGAATAGGGCCTGATTGCGATTGTAGTCGGTATTGACTTGAGAGACCAAATGGGTCTCCTTCTGCACTGTAGGATTCTACGATTCAAATTATTTCCAGTTACTAAAGATTAGGCTGTTCCAACAACACACTACTATTTACATTACCTATTCTTAAACACCTCTGTAAAGCAATCTCTTCACCACACAGAGATCAGAATCTGATCATTGGTATTCAACCGAATCACAATCGCTGAATACTACACCACCAACTCCCTGGCACTTTCCACTGAGCATAAACTTAACTGGACCAGCTGTATAAATGCTGTAGGCTATGATCTTTAATCCAAAAAACACAAATCAGGGATACTTCCCACCTGCCTGGATGATTTTAGCTCTAGCAACACCCTTAGGAAGTTTAACACTATCCAGAATAAACCCAACACTTTATTGGTATCCCATGCAACATCTTAAACATTAACTCCCTCGACCACTATACATTGTGGCTGCAGTGTCTACTATCTAGATGAAGATTTCCAAACCTGTGACTTCTACCACTTAATACAACTAGAACAGTGGGCCCATTGGAACACTGCACCTACAAGTTGCTCTTCAAAGTTACACACTGTCTTGACTCGGAACAAGTTGGGCAGGTCAAAATGAAAGGATGTTCAAAAGTGCACTAATGTCAGACAGTACAGGAGTTTTCCAGGAAATGTTTTTACTAATTAGGGTAAATGTTTTCCTTCATTGTTTTTGGATCAAAATCCTCAAACTCCCTACCTCGCACTACTTACATTACATGGAATTCATACATTCTATATACATTTTCAAGGATAGTTAAGGATAGACAGTAAGTGCTGATCTTGCCAGCAACACACATAACCCTGAACAATTACATAAATGGAAATGAAGTACTTGTTAATGATATAGGGTTGCTTAGGAGCAGACAAGATAGCCCATGCAAAATCAGTCGAATTCATTTTTAAAAGCATCTATCCTGTAACCATTGATAATGCTGGGTTAGTCTGTTCCATGATGTGTGCAGAAGCTATGTTTATTTCAGTTTTCTGAGCCTGTAACACCTGCCTCAGCATATTGAATTCTTTCACATTCAATCAGCCACCACCATGAATGATTATATAAATTTTAATCATCCCGTATGCAAAAATGAAATAAAAGGAAGTTTTGCAATAAGTAGCTTCTCTTCTTCAGTAAATCATGACAGTTTAGGGATAGGGTATGGAGAACCTGACGCAGAAGCATTTTACATTGGACTCTCCATCCCATTGCCTTGTACTGCAGGGGAACCATTTACTTGCAGCCATCTACTTTTCAGGCCTGAAAAATAAACCAAGGCTGCCAGGATGGTATTACCCATCGCAGTTCTCGACAGTGTTGTCAGTGATGCTCACAGCATGTTCTGACAAAGTGAACAGTGAACAGCTGCTCTCAGGAAAAACAAACTTCATGGAATGGACCAATTTTCTGCAAGTTCTGAGTGCCACAGATTCTTGGCTGATCCGTAGTAGATGCCTCGGCATTGTGAATACAATGTTAAGTGCAATTTTGGTTTATTCAAATTGCCCTTTTCTTTATTCTTTCATGAGATATGGGTGTTTGCTGGTTAGGACTCTCCTTGAAGGAGATGATAATGAGTGCCCAACAAACAGGATATTCCACTATAGCCGGCCACAGTGGAAGTGTGTGATCCCAGGCATGTGGCCCCAGTATCCTTACTCAACCAATTATCCATTTCTGGGAAGTCCTATCAAATGGCACACTGAGATTTCATCATCAACAAAATTGAGGGCTGAGTATTTTGAGGGTGTTATAATGGTTCAATTACATTTATGTGATATCATTAACACAATTCAACACATAGCACATC
The DNA here is from genome assembly GCA_024679065.1 of Sphyrna mokarran. NCBI lineage: Eukaryota > Metazoa > Chordata > Chondrichthyes > Carcharhiniformes > Carcharhinidae > Sphyrna > Sphyrna mokarran. The sequence continues at coordinate 89,523,570 of JAGIQG010000004.1, forward strand.
TTAACAAGACAAAAAAAAGCTTCTACATCCTTTATATGCTTCAAGTCTTCATTATGACATTTTCCACCACAAATAAATAAAAAGAACATGTTATATATGCCACATTTTGAAAACCACAAAAATGACTAGGGATAACTTTACCTTTTGGGAAGAGTGTAAATGTGGCTATATCAGATTGACCACCTGCTCTACGTGGAATAGATCATCTCTATCATATCTCCCTTAATTTCCTTTTTTGTTGAAGACAATAGGAACAGAAATTGGAAGGGCTGCTTAACAAACAGCTATCAAGTATGGCCAAGTTACACTATCCCCAAAGTTAAACCTACCCATGCCTTTAGGTCTCATGGTTAATGTATTTGGTCACTTTGTGACAAACATGTACTCACAAGGTGACGAAGATGCTTGAAATCAGTCTTCTGTGATCTCTCAGTGCCTGGATGATGTTCTGTGATATAAAAGAGAGAGAGAGAGAGAGTATATTTTGCAGTTAGAGTAATGCAATTATAAAGGAATTGACAGCCCTCTAAATACGCTGATAACATATTCTCTTTAACTATTGCTGTGGCAGCAACTGATATTTTCCTTGCGGCTAGTTAAGTGCTTGCTCATGAAAAGTTTGGTAATTGCCAATTTCAGCCAGCAAATTCAAAGAAAAGAATAATGTCCTGGGGCAATCACAAATCATGATTAGCTGAGGATACATATTTGAAAAGAATAATGAATGTTAGGAATCTAAAACAAAAGTACTGCAATTCCGAGATGGAAATAGGTTACAGTCCAAAGCAAGTGTGCAAAATCATTCTCATTTGTTAAATGATGTCCTTTTTTGGGAGAAAATAAAATCTACTAACATTCCTGGGCATGCCAAACAAAAATAGACAACAGTTAACTATTGCCACTTTTCTGACTCCCACTACATGATTTTTGTTGGCAGCCCTCATACTAGATTGGCTATTCTTTAGATGTAAACCCAGCCATTGGAATTTGACTGGCTATTCTGCTGTGAGGGGCTTTGCAGTTAAATCTCACCAGAAGTCCAAATGCATGCATTGTACAGTAGATGAAGGATGAGAAGGGAGGGTGGTGAAGCAGCAGATGGTTAAAAGAGGAAGTTCTCAGCTGATAATTTTTCTCCTTTTCAGCTAAGAATACTGAGATTGATTTGAGTGCTCATGCTGCTGTTCTGATTGCATGATTGAACGTGGATGGGAAGTGAAGATCTCCAATTTGGCATATCCCAATATCATCATAAAAACGTACTGCACAGCCCGGCAACACCATTCTAAATGTTAGAAAGGAAACTGTGTACAATTTGTACAGATGAAAATCCTGGATCATCTGAACAGCCAAATCTCCCTACAGCATAGCTCCAGATAAGGTACGAGATCACTGAATTTGCCTGCAAAATTGGGAGTCAGTTCAGTCAGGAGAAGTGACCCAGGATGCTCTGGCATACAGCTGGAGATTGTATACTATATAATCCAAATGGCTGCTGCCTCAACCTCATCTAGCTAACGATCATAAAACTCATACACAACCATAACATAAAATTAAGTCGCAATTTACTTCCCCTTGAAGATTTTTCCAACAATGGGTGCACAATCAGAATTATTCAAATTGAGTAAAAATCATGAACTGATAAAGCATGGCACCTTGGTGCACCCAATGTAAAGTCCCTTCAGACTAGTGTCTGACCGGCCAAGATACAAAATAAATTAAGCATGTTTGAATGGTTGCTTTTAATTACCTTTGAAGAAACATACAGAAGTTTATCAAATCATATTATATTTATGAGCATGATGTTGGTTAGGATAGAACATGTACTGTGCAAAATATTTAGTTTCAATCTAACCTGTGCTGTATCTAACCAGCAATTCCTTGATGGGTCATATAAAGGGGACATTATTCACTTTGAATGTATGTTTCCCTCACATTATGTTTGATAATAGTTGTTATGTGCAGATTATAGTTTTCTGGGACATTTTCGAAGGTGTGATGTGCAACCTATAAATACTTCATGGTATTCCCCTGTCTTCCACCCATGTGTCCAAAAACCCCCACCCCCAACCCTGCTAATCCCATTCCGAGGATTGTAGCCACACATCTACAATCCCTTGTTCAATGCAGCTCATGTTAGGAAGTAGATAGAACAACACTCAAACTCATAGCTGTGTCCAATCCAAACTCCTCAAACTTTGTCATTCTCAAATTCCAAACAATTCAAGCCTAATCAATCCAGACAGAAACAAAACAGCACAGCCTCTCACGATCATAAAGCAAGGATCCATCAAATCTTAGATGAAACGCCACAGCACACAAGACTATAGATTAAAGTGTGGAAAATGGGATTAGAATAAATTAATGTTTGACAGACAGCACGGGTATGATGGGCCAAAGGATCTTTTTATATTGTATATATTCAGAGGATGAATGTGGCTGTTCCTGGCCATACCACTCCATCCCTACTTGAAAAGTCGGTTGGGAGCTCACCAATTTTAAATCTGACTGCCATAGTAATATGCTGTGGGTGATCTTAACTACTTGAGACTGGGACTTCCACCCCTCAGGGCAAGGAAGTCCTGCACTCGAGAGCTGTTGGCCAAGCTGACTGGCTAGCAAATAGTCCCAGCAATGCCAAGAGTATTGGCATCTGCTGCGTCTACAAGCAATCCCCACAAAGAAGGAAAAATGGATATCAGACCTAAAAATCCAGAGATTTTGGTTAGGCAGGTCTCAGAGATCCAACTGAGAAGAGGAAGGATGGTTTATGTTTTAGAGACTGGGAAAGAGGCACAAAGTGAAAAGTGGTAGGGGAGGGGGGTGCAAACTCCCAGAGGAGGCCTCAGGTCACTGTCTGTGTAGAGCTTGCATATTCTCCCTGTGTATGCATGGGTTTCCTCTGAGTGCTCAGGTTTCTTCCCATTGTTCAAAGATGTGCGGGTTAGGTTGATAGGCCATGCTAAATTGACCCTAATGTCAGGGGGATTAGCAGGGTAAATGCATGGGGTTGTGAGAATAGGGCTGGATGGAATCTGGATACAGAATGGCTTCCTTCTGTTCTGCAGGGATTCTATGACTTCTATGTCAGTTCCTGAACAGTCTGGGACATATTTATAGCCAAAGTAGTAAAATCCAGTTCGATAGATTGCTGCAAAGCGATATTGAAAAGGATCAAAAGCATCAGTAAGCAGACATTTACAAAAAGCTATAACAATGCAGGGTAGAGGGAACCAATCCAAGCTCGGAATTTACAGAAAGATAAAAGGAAAAGATTGCTTTTCACAGAAAAATTACAAATTTTGAATAAATTATAATACTTTATTACTTTGTTATGAAAAACATCAAGAAACCAATTGCCAATGAAGCTCATTTAGGACAATTCAAGTGTGTCTGATTTTAATTGCAACATACAAATTGGACTTTCATGATCAGCCCAATGCACCTGGCTGGAAAATGCATGTACAAAGGATGCAGCATCCTTCTAAAGTCCTGCCATTCACCTTTCTTTCTCAATACAAGAAACATTGTACATAGAGCTCTGAATAATCAATGCCCGGTCTATACTTCAGGGTAGCTCATCTCTGGGATGTTAATTGGAAAGTAGAATTGGACTCACAGGCTGTGTGAGGGACAAAAGAAACATGAGTGTTCTTGTTCACCACACTGTGTACATTAGAAAGTGACTTAAGGATAGACTTAAGCTATAATAACATTTCATTCAAATGGGTTTCAGGTCCAGGCCAGCATTTGAAAAATGGCCATTCAGGTGAAACACTGCAGAGTATATCATATGGGCATGTACCCAAATACAATGTTGTATCCACAGACAAGGAACGGAGAAAAAATACAAGGTATTGGAGATATTGGCAGCCTTAAAAGTAGATAAATCTTCAGATCCGGATGAATTGTGTCTAGTGCTGCTCTAGAAGGCAAGGGAGGAGATTGAGAGGTTTTGACTCAAATTTTCAATTCCTCTCTTGCCACAGGGAAGGTGCCAGATAACTGGAGAATAGCTAATATGATTATGCTATTTAAGAAGGACTGTAGTGATGAACCAGAGAACTACAGACCAGTATGTGTCATGTCAGTGGTAGGGGAGCTTTGGAGAAACTTTTGAAGGAGAACATCTATCTAAGCTTGGAGAGGCAAAGTTTGGTCAGGGATAGTCAGCATGGCTTTGTCAGAGGGAGGTCATGCCTAACAAATGTAATTGATTTTTTGAGGCGGTGACCCAGTGTGTAGATGAGAGTAAGTGCAGTTGATGTAATTCATATGGATTTCAGCTAAACCTTTGACTTGTAAAGGTAAATGCACATGGGACACATGATAATTTGATAAAGTAGATTCAAAATTGGCTCAGTTGTCGGAAACATAGTGGGATGACAGAAGTCTGCTTTAGTGACTGGAAGCCAGTGTCCAGTGGTGTACCACAGGGACCTGTATTGGGTCTGCTACTGTTAGTCATTTGTATAAATGACAATAATGACAATGTAGGGGATAGGATAATTAAGATTGCGGAAGACCTAAACATTGGGGCCGGGTTAACAGTGAGTCTGAGTGTCTTGGGCTACAAGAAGACATAGATAAGTGGCAGATGTAATTTAAACCTAAAAAATGTGAGGTGATATACTTTGGAAGAAGTAATTTGATAAGGATCTATTCAATGAATGGCAGGACACTAAAAATTCTGTGAAACAAAGGGATCTTGGCATGTTTGTCCACAGATCTCTGAAAGTGGAAGGGCATGTTAGTATGGTGGTGTAAAAGGCATATGGGACACTTGCCTTTATCAGTTGAGACACAGATTATAAAAGCAAGAAGCCATATTGGAGTTGTGTAGAATTTTGCTGAGGCTACAGTTAAAGTACTGTGTGCAGTTCTGGTTGCCACATTATCGGAAGGGATGTGACTGTACTGGAAGGGGTGCAGAGGGGATTTACCAGGATATTGCCTGGGATGAAACATTTAAATTATGAAGAGAGGTTTGGTAGGCTCAGGTTGTTTTCGTTGGAGCAAAAAAAGACTGGGAGTGGGTGACTTGATCGAAATATACAAGATTATGAGGGGCATGGACAGAACAGATAAAGAGCACCTTAATTGCCCTTAGTTGAAGGCTCAGTCACGAGTGACATAGGTTCAAGACGAGGGCAGAAGGATGACCGTTTTTATTCAGTGGATGGTGATGGTCTGGAATGTGTTGCTGGAAGGGTGGTAGAGGCAGGTTGCCTCACATTCTTTAAAAACTTCCTGGATAAGCACTTGGCACATCATAATATTCAATGCTATAGGCCAAGTTCTGGTAAATGGGATTAGGTGGGAGTTTAGATGTTTCTCTTGTATCAGTGCAGACTCGATGGATCGAAGGGCCTCTTCTGTACTGTTTGATTTAATGTCTGATTTTCTCAGTGCAAGACTTATTTCCAACTCCATTTATTATAACTACCTCATTTTTGGCTGCTTTTTTTTTGCAAGATGAAAAGGGGTTCCAATAGCCCCCTCAAATAGAATAGAATAACTGGGAAGGACAAGAAAAGTAAGGGTTACCAGGATCATACATTAGGATTGTGTAACCATCCCTTTTTCAGTAACTGGCTGAGAAAATCCTTCCTGAACATGCCACAGGATATTCAAATTTGTCACTTCTGCTTCACTAAGCTGGTATTCATAAGCTACAGCATCTCTTTGAGCTAGTTTGTAGACAACAAAGGTGGTTCTATGAGGGTCACTATGGTGCCAGACACATGCAACTGGATTTTTCCAAGTGACATATGCTAAGTCTTTCAGTTGGCTGGGCAAAGATGAATCACCAAGTTCAGAAGTCCTTGTTTGCAAAAGGATAACATGTGCATCATGCTGCCTTTGAAAAAAAGTATCAGATTGAAAGAGTACTTTGCTGATGTCAATGTTCCTGGAGTGTCGAGCTTGATAGATGACACTGATGTACTTTGCAAACCATCGAGCCTGGCTCAAAATTCTTGACAGGTTAGATACATTCCTGTTCTCTGGGATGAATGCTCTGAGGTGTCAGTCAAGGCAACTCCCCTGACAATCACCTCATGCTGCAGCACAGTTGACAAGTCAACCATCAAACTGAGGCGCTCAGCCACTTACCACAAATTCTATTTCATAAATTCAGATTTCCTGTCTATTCTTGCCTACCATATCTCTTCACCCACCTCAGATTGTTTTTGCAAGTGCTGACAATTACCGAACATTCAAACTATGTAAAAACAGGAGAGAGAAAAACCCAGCAACTAGAAGCCAATCAACTTAACTTCAGCACTGTGGAAACCTTTACAGACAATAATCTGTGATATATCATTTGGAAAACTGCTGGATAACAAATAAAGTTCAGCATGGATTTGTTAAGACAAATTGGGTTTGACTAATTTCATCAGGCTCAATGAAGAATGTTGATGAGTGTAACTTGGTTGATGTGCATACAAGTTTCAAAAAGTACTTTGACAAAATGGGCAAACACATAGTAGATGAAATTTAATTGAAAGAAGTGTGAAATTATACATTTTTGGTAGGAAGAATGAATAGTGGCAAAATAAACTAAATGGCACAATTTTAAAGGGATGACAAAAAGAGAGAGAGACTGGAGTGTACGAATATAAAATATATAAAATGTACATAGGTCTTTTAAGGTTGAGCATTGAAAAGGCTACTAAAAAATATATGGGATCCTTGGTTTTATTAATAGATATTCAGAATATAAATGCAAGGAAGTTTTGCTAAACCTTTATAAAACATTGATTCGGCCTCACAATACATTTGTGTTTAAATCTGGACACCACACTTTCATTGGAGAAATTTAATACATTGATATCAGAGGTGAAGGGCTTTAGTTATAAATTGTAAGCAAAAAGTTAGGGTTGTTTGCCTAAGAACTCAGAACATGAAGGAGATTTGACTAATGTGTTCAAAATCATCAATGGTTTTTCTAGCACAAATAAGGAATAACTGTTTCCAATGACAAAATAGTCAAAGATCAGAGGTAATTGGCAATGTCACTAGAGGTGACATGAGGCAAGTTTTAAAATATATTTAACATTTGTATTTGTGACGTGAAATGTACAGCCCAAAAGAATGGTAGATACAGATTCAATAGTAACTTTCAAAAGAGAATTGGATAAGTACTTTAAAAGAAAACATTTACAAAATGGGGAGCGAGCAAAAGGATGGAATAAATCATATTGCTCTACTGAAGAGCCAGCCCAATGCAGACCCCCTTCAGAGATCCCCACAATCTCAAATGTCAATCTTCAGTCAGTTTGATTCACTCTACATCAAGTAATGGCTGAGGGCACTGGAAATTGCATCAACAAAGGGTCTTAACAACATTACATATGCTTTAGAACTTGCTGCATCACTGGCCAAGCTGTTCCAGTGCAGTGACAACACTAGTATCCTCCCAGCAGTGTAGAAAATTGCCCAGCTGTGTCTTGTATTTAAAAATCAGGGAGGAGTCACTAGTCTATTAATCAAGAAACTCAGCTAATGTTCTGGGAACCCAGGTTTGAATCCCACCACAGCGCATTTGAGTTCAATAAAGAATATCTGGAGTTAAGGATCTACTGATGACTGTGAAATGATTGTAGGTTGCTGAAAAAACGATAGTTTCCTATTGTCACCTTATGGAAGGCAATTTGCTGTTCTCATCTGGTCTGTTTCCATGTGACTCCAGAATTACAGCAAAGTGATTGACTCTCAACTGCCTTCTGAAATGGTCTAGCAAGCCATCCAATTCAAGGATTATTAAGAATGGTGAGAAAATGCTGGCTAGCCTACAATGTCCTTGTCCTACAAATGGATAAAGAAAAAACACAACCAATTACAACCCATCAGTCTACTCTTGGTTATCAGTAAAGTGATGGGAGGGGTCATCAGCAATATTATTAAGCAGTATTTGCTTAGCAATAGCATGCATGCTGATGTTCAGCTTGAATTCTGCCAAGCTCTCTCAGCTTCTGACCTCATTAGTCTTGATTTAGGCATGGACAAAAGTACTGAACTCCAGGAGCAGGATTAAGAATGGTTGTCCTTATCATCATGGCAGCATTTGATCGAGTATGGCTTCAAGCCGCCCTAACAAAACTGGAGTCAGTGGCAATAAGAACGACAAAACAAAGAAAATTACAGCAGAGGAATGGGCCCTTTAGCCGTTCAAGCCTGCATCGACCATGCTGCTCGACTGAACTAGAGACCACTACCCTTCTGGGAACCATATCCCTCGATTTCCATCCTATTCATGTATTTGTCAAAATGCCCCTTAAAAGTCACTATTGTACCTGCTTTCACAACCTTCCCCAGCAGTGAGTTCAAAGCACCCACTATCCTCTGTGTAAAAAAGCTTGCCTCGTACATCTCCCTTAAACCTTGGCTCTTACACCTTAAACGTATGCCCCCTGATAATTGACCCTTCCACCTAGGAAAAAGTTTCTGACTTTCCACTCTGTCCATGTCCCTTAAAATCTTATAGACTTCTACAGTTTACCCTGCAACCTCCGTCATTCCACTGAGAACAAACCAACTTTCTCCAATCTGTCCTCGTATCTAATGCTGAACGCACCAGGCAACATCCTGGTAAATCCTGGGGGAGGTGATGGCCTATTGGTATTATTGTTGGGACTATTAATCCAGAAACTCAGCTAATGTTCTGGAGACCCAGGTTTGAATCCCACCATGGCAGATAGTGGAATTTGAACTCAATAAAAAATTAAGAATCTACAGATGATCATTGTCAATTGTCAGAAAAACATACCTGGTTCACTAATGTCCTTTAGTGAAGGAAATCTGCCTCCCTTACCTGTCTGGCCTATGTGTGATTCCAGAGCTACAGCAATGTGGTTGACTCTTGACTGCGTTCAACGGCAACTATGGATGGGCAATAAATTCTGGCCAGCCAGAGATGCCCAAATCCCATGAATGAATAAAAATCTTTTCCATACCCCCTCTAAAGTCTTCACATCCTCCAGGTAGTGTGACAACCACAATATTCCAAGTGCAGCCTAACTAAGGTTCTATAAAGCTGCAACATGACTTACCAATTTTTAAACGCAGTGCCCCAGCCAATGAAGGCAAGCTGTATGCCTACTTGACTATCTTTTCCATTTGTGTTGTCACTTCCAGTGACCTCTGTATCTGTACACCCAGATCCCTCTGCCTATCAGGGGTTCTGCTACTTACTGAATATTTCCCATCTGTATTAAACCTTCCAAAATGCAGTATCTCACATTTGTCCAGATTAAACTCCATCTGCCATTTCTTCACCCAAGTCTCCAACCTACCCATATTCTGCTGTTTCCTCTGATGGTCCTCAGTGCTAGGCACAATTTTACCAACCTTTGTGTCATCCACAAACTTAGTAATCAAACCAGTTACATTTTCCTCCAAATCATTTATTTATATTACAAACAGCAAAATGCCACTAGTCACAGCCCTCCATTCAGAAATGCACCTTCCACTGCTACCCTCTGTCTTCTACGACTGAGCCAGCTCAGTATCCATCTTGCCAGCTCACCTCTGATCCCACGTGACTTCACCTTCTGTACCAGTCTGCCATGAATGACCTTGTCAAAGGCCTTACTGAAGTCAATATAAACAGGATCCACTGTCTTGCCCTCAATCATCTTTGTCACTTCCTTGAAAAACTCAGTCAAGTTGGTGAGATATAACCTCCCCTTCTTAATACCACATTGGATGCATTAGTGAGAGCCACTTATTTCCAAATGGGAGCAAATCCTGTCATGAAGAATCCTTCCCAATAATTTTTCTGTCACTGATGTGAGGCTCACTGGCCTGTAATTACCTGGATTATCATTGCTACCCTTCTTAAACAGAAGAACAACACTGGTTATTTTACAATTCTCCTTTGTTGCCAGTGAGGATACAAAGATTTCTCTCAAGACTCCAGCAATTTCCTCTCTTGCCTGTTTCTGTATTCTGGGGTATATCCCATCAGGCCCTGGGGACCTTAATGTCTCTCAAAACTCCCAATATCTCTCCTTTTTAATCTTAACATAACCTAAACTATCTCCACACCCTTCCTCAGGCTCATCGTCCATCAAGAAGGGGGGGATAACTTCCTTCTGCTCGTAGTCATACGTAGTACAAAAGAAGTGTTTGTGGTTGTTGGAGGTCAATCATCTCAGTTCTCTGATGTTATTGATTTCCTCAGGGGAGTGTCCCAGAACTAACAATCTTCAGCTGATCCATCCTTCCTTTCATCAAAGGGTCAAATATGGGGATTTTTGTTGATTGTTGTCCAACGTTCAACACCATTCCCAACACCTCAGAAATTACAGCCATGTCTAAGTGTAGGTAGACCTGAATAATATACAGGTTTGGGCTGACAAATTACAAGTAATATTTGTGCCATACAACTCTCCCTCCCACACTCTGTGATCAAAGCCAGCATCATCCAGTTGCTTTCTTTCACTCACATACCCTCCTCCACCCCAAACACACTAATTGCTGACATCCGACTCCTTCCCCAATCAAATCAAACAGACATCGGCTCTCCCATCCCCACAAATAAATGAGTCCGCCTGCCCTACAACGAAGCTCCTACTAGGATCTGTGTCCTTGGCACTATCCCTGGTAAAGGCTGCCATTGCCAGTTTGTTTTGTTGAATGCTTTCTAGTTTGTCAGTAAAATTGTGCTTGTAGCAAAACATCTTATCCTCACACAAATGTTGTAGTCTGGTTTCACAATATTCCTCATGCTTTCTGATCTGGCACCTCTAATAAAATTGGAGGCTCTTTTCAGTGATTAAAACCTACAAGATAATAGGAGTTGAGAATTGATGTTTTCTTTGTAAGGGTTACATTCAGTTAGTTTAAATATGACAGTTACTTACGGAAAAATGGCTCTTTCAATGGCTAAGTATTTCCTGGGTGGGGAAGGAATCACTTGAGTGTTTTGCAAAAGATGGTTAAAACAAAGCTTCTGGGATTTGGCAAATAAGCTGAAGTTGACTTTGCCTGATAGGGTGAGAAGGAGGAGATAATTTCAGTGATAATTTAGTATCTACATTTGCCAGAAACAGTCTGTAGACTTGGAATTAGCTAAAATTCAATGATAAATGGAGCAGCTTGAATTAGAGGCAGTGGGAAGGGTAAAAGAGAAAATAGCCCTGGCCAAACGAAAAGAAAAATAATTGAGATGGTATGAATTGAAATTAAAAGCAGTGAAAAGGGAAAAAGAGAGAGCACTTCAGGAACTGGAAAGAAAATTTCAACTTGAAATGGTAGAACTGCAAAGGGCAGGTGATTTTGAATTGGTTTGTAAATCAAAATTTGGTTTACAACATCAAACCAGCAGCCTTAATATCAGAATCTTAACATCCATGCCAACATTTGGAGAACATTGATCTGCAAATTGATTGCATGGAACTCCTGCCCAAGACATAAAGTATGAATCAGTATTTGTTAATGATGATGTGTTCACTAGATTTCTGGAGGCCATTCCATTATGTTAATATTTATCAGTGCCAAAAGTCAGCTTACATTAACACTGCAATGAAGTTATTATGAAATCCCCTAGTTGTCTATATGCTGGTGCCTGTTAAGGTACACTGAGGGAGAATTTAGCATGGACAATGCATCTGACCAGTATGTCTTTCAGACTGTGGGAGGAAACGGGAGTATCTGGAGGAAACCCTGGCAGACACAGGGAGAATGTGCAAAGTCCACAAACTCAAACCTATGTCCTTGGTGCTGTGAAGCAGCAATGCTAACCACTATGCCACCATGCTGCCCAAGTGCCACACCACCATAACTGTCATAATAATCATCAAAACCATAATACCAACAAATCCTGATACCAAATAAGCTAATCTGCTATGTATCTTTGCCAAAGTATAAGAAGAAAATATATTGAAGATCCAGAACAAACAAAGGAATTAGTAAGCTACATCAGAACAGAGATATATAATAGGAGACTCTGAAAAGAATTTTGAGCAGATCATTTCATGACAGAAGGTGGAGTTGAACTGCCTGCAGAGGAATTAAGGCCAATCAATAAGAAAGGAGATATGATAAAATGACTCTTCTGGATGGCCTGAAAACACACATATGGTTGAGAAAATGTGCAAAGGGGCAGGTTTTTATTGACAAAGTTTGCAAACAGGTCAACCTCCTGGGAAAGATTGCTTTGGTTTGATATTTTGGGACTCTGAAAAGCAAAAGAACTGGCTACACTCAGCAGTGGAAATTAAAAAGCAAACCCAACAAGGTTTGTGCCAGTTTGCATTCAATGTAAAATTTGACCTTCCAGACCCTGCCCAACTCTCTGAGGACATTACCAGAATTGGTTTACAATCTTGCCAATGACACTGATCTTTGACTCAGAATCAAAGCAGAGTTGAAAATAGAACAAAGAACAAAGAGCAACACAGCACAGGAATCAGGTCCTTCGGCCCAAAGAGCCTGCACCACCATTTTAATGTTCCCATTTCCACCCATGACACTTGTCTATGTTTACGGAAATCTGCATTGGAAGCCTCTAAGGAAAAGGAAGCAGCTGAACAAAAGCAGCTTTTTGCGAAAAATAGGAAAGGAGAATGTGATTGCAGATGTTTTATCATGAAGTTCATGTGAAAGAAGGAATGTTCAATGTTGGAAGAGAAAGGCTGAACTTGATTATATTCCTGTTGTCTGCTTAGTTATCATAAAATGTGTGCATATATAATCGAGAACTAATAGTGTGAAAACTAGAGGTTTTGAAAAATGAAGATATCTTCTCATACTGGAGAGGTATAGTGATATACATCTTTAAGAAATATATTTATATCATGTTTCTTGTAAGGAGTACATTTAAAATTCAGATCTGTTTTGTAGGATGCTAAGTTGTCTAGAATAATATTTAAATTAGTAGCTGGAAGCACATGGTAAGTACTCATTTTACAAACTGTGTTTATTTAAGTAGAGCTAATACATTTGTGTTTACTTGGGTTCTCCTGGGATTTCAGACAGCAGATGATTTGTTGATTCATTATTTAGCACCAGTATTGTCTGCTATCAGGCCTACTAAATAAAGCAATGTTTCAATATGTGCAGTTTTGCCTTTTTACCCAGATCTGAAGCAATTCTGTATCTAAGGTATCTTTTTCTCCAAATTCCAAAATGCTGTATTGGTCTGGATAAGTCCAAATTACTGTGCAAGATTAGATTTCTGATCCATGATTAAAATATTTTTGTGATTGTCCTGATGAGTGCACGATGAGAAGCTTTGACAAATTTTTTTTTCAGCAATGCTCAAATTTTGAAGTGGAGATTCAGCTTTAAGAAGCTGCTGAAATTCAAGATGGTGCCACCATTTGAAGATGAAGGGTTTAGCTGCACTTACTGGTTTTGGTGGGTTCCTACTGCAACTATGCTCACACTCATCCTTGAAAAATATGTTAAGCAATGGTTACTTGAGTTGACTGGCTGCTGACTTCTCTGTTCCAATGCTATACTTTTAGGGTTGCAAGTGTATCAAATCCTGACTTTTGCTGGATCTCCAAAGGTATTTTAGTCACAATTCATTGTTATTTTTCCCCTTTGTAGAGTGATCTTGGACACCAAATGTTCAAACATTGGGCTTAGCAATCTGGTTTCTCTGATGGAGTTCTTAAGTGGCAATTTCTGACCACTGAAACCAAAGGTTTCTCAGGACTTGCTGGAGCTTGGGATTTGGCACATATCTGCCAGCTCTGATGACTCTGCACTCTGGGAATTGAAGTTGGACTTCCAAGTTTTCTGCTGCAGTGAGAAATTTTAAATTTCTGTTTTTAGCTTCCGAGCCTTTCTCCAGAGCTTTTCTTCGGCGATTTTTCGTTTAGTGTCTGCTTCTTAGCTCGTCTTCATGTCAAGTGCTTTTTTGAATTTTTTTTCAGTCTTGCCAGATTTTAGTTTTCCTCTGCATTTTTGTGAGCGCTTGGGTTTTTTCCATTTGCTGCCACCATATTGTAGGCAATTGGATCATGTTCAGTAGGTCTTAATCAAATCTTTATAGTCTTAAATAGGCTAACTGTATATATTTATTAACTACAAGAAATACCTACATACAAGCAGTAAATAGTTCAAGCTATTGGAGATATCGCCATGCTTGCTTGTGTACACAATTTTGCCCAACACTAGACTGACACCCAAACATGGATTATGTATCCTCTTATATCACTACGTGACAGTGCTGAACCCAGTCCCATGCTAACACAAGATGTTTTAGACTCTTATACCACAAATACCAGTACAATAACTGACAGCCACAATCTGATGCCCAGGACAGAACACTTGATCTATTTGCAAGAAATACATTTCCAAATGAGAATACTTTGAATGGATGTGCTATGAAGTGCAATGTCTTTTTCGCATCTGCCTGTCATGTTGCTCCAACCTCTCATGCTGCTCTCACTTCCTGCAAGATGAGCTGCAGACTCATTGGTTGCCTACATGGCATCTGGAAAATGCAATAAAGTTTCAAAATAGGGGATAATCAAATAATCTTCATTAGCTACTTGTCTCTGCAGGGTGAATAAACTTTGCTGATGGGAGAATCCTCTGGGAAAAGCTATTAACCAGACTTTACACATCTACCATCAGGTTGGGAGTTTGTGCTAATTATTCATATGATCTTGCAAAGTCCCCTGAATATATGTTGATTACCTGTGTGTCTGGACTAAGCTAATCACAACACAGATTTAGCTGGAATTTCTTTCCATCACAATCAGCCTAATCACTTCTCTTTTCTTGTGATAGTTTCATTATCATTCATCATGTTCCAACTAATGTGCAATTTATGACTGCAACACCGTAAGTCAAACAACCCCCCCAGTCTTTCTTTATATTAAGCAACAAGGTTGAGCATATCTATATCTACTTGACAATCTATTTGCAATCACCAATTAGAGTGATGTTTGTAAAGAAACTCTTTCATGTAAGAATTCCCTCACTAATTTCTTCTGTCTTGCCACTTTCTTCCATCTTTAGGACCATTCTGAAAGTTCACCTCAGCTTTACGTCTTCCCACATATTGCTTCTGTCAATGGCATAGTGTTTATTTCCTTCCTTCTGCCTCCTTGAAATTCTACTCGTCATTTTTTTTCAATCTGAGGGCCATTATGTCGATGAAAGTCACATTGTTAATCTCCAGTTAATGTTGTTACTTTGGCTGTTAGATCTAAGAAATATACAAAGACCCTCCATTGGCACACCTGAAGACCATTACCGAGGTCCCTAGGGCTAGCAACATCTTATCGGGGGTGGGGGAGGGACAGTCCCAGGAGATGGCTATAATTGGACAGAAGCAAGTGTTCAGATTTCTGGCTCCTGTAATCACTCAATTTCACTTGCTTACAGCAGATGTGGAAGAAAAGATTAGTTATGGACCAGTTGGGAGCAAGCAAAGAAAATGAAGATCTGGCAGTCAGCTCACTATCTAAAATTTCTTTTATTGTTACAATACTGACGCTATAAAACCACATCATCAAGCTGTTTTAGCAACTTGCTCCATTCAGCATAGATTTTCAAATCAGTCTTAAAACCAAAGAAAAATATCAACCTAGCATGTTGTTCACTTACCTTCATAGAAGTTATCATATAAATCCCTTAAGTGGAGAAGAAGGCAATTGGCCCATTGGGTCTGCATCGACAACAATTCTACTCAGGCCGTTCCTTGTAACCCACGTATTTACCCTGCTACTCCTTGCAACCTAAGCATTACAGCACACTAAGGGGCAATTTAGCATGGCCAATCAACCTAACCCGCACATCTTTGAACTATGGGAGGAAACTGGAGCACCTGGAGAAAACCTACGTAGACATGGGGAGAATGTGCAAACTCCATATAGACAGTGACTCAAGCCAAGAATTTAACCCAGGTCCTCAGAGCTGTGAGGCAGCACTGCTAACCATTGTGCCACCGTGCCGCACCTCTCATATGTATTCAGGAGAATTTTCAATGTGAGATGCCTGCGAGTGACAGCATGTTCATTATTGGAGGAGGAATTAGGTACTGTTCAAGAATTTAATTGCTAAAACACTGTTAAGCAGGCTCCATGGTTTTTGTACAATTTATGCTTTGGCAAGGTAGAAAAGAAATTTCAGCAGAGCAAGTAAGGGACTGGACAGGATTCTCCTTAATCTAGAGCATCATCAGGTCTCGGGGAAAGCTTCACAATAACAATGAATGGAGATACCAAATAGCATTAATGCAACATACTGAGTACTTAGTGATAATGTGGAAAGAGGTTAATGACATTATTGGGTTAATTAAGGTAAGAAAACACATTGTTATGTCCTATTAATTCATTGTACTAAGCACTTACAATTACATTTACAATTACATGTAAATTACATTTACAATTACTCCCCCTCATGCTATCTTAAATTGCTTTTAGTGCTGGCTTTTAATGCCCTTCCTTGCTATCACTAATCTTTATCCCTCATCCTCGTACACAGCCAGATTAAATAAAATGAAACAATCATCCAAAACAAAGGAGAAGGAAGAAACGCCCTAAAATTCATCCACTAACATTGGGACTTGGAAGAATTCATGCATATCCTGAATTTGGTAGCCAAAAAGTGGATTGGATGTGAGAATGTAGGAAGAGTGTTCTCCACTCAGGCTTCGTTCCATTTTCCACTTTTTCTTTTCATTCTAGAATCTCATTCACTTACTTGCATCAATTGACATATTGAAACATCTACTAATGGAAGACCAGGTAAGGATAGCAGATTTCCTTCCTTAAAGGACATTAGTAAACCAGATGTCTTTCTCCGGACAATCAACAATATTTCATGGTCGTCAGTAGATTCTTAATTCCAGACATTTTTCATTGAATTCAAATTCCACTATCTGCTGTGGTGGAATTTAAACTCAGGTTCCCAGAACATTAGCTAAGTTTCTGTTTTAACAATAATGCCACTAGGCCATATCCTCCCTGTTACAATTAATCATAGTATTAAGGATAGATCACTGAGTGTCTTTAAGACAGAGATAGGTAGGTTCTTGATTAATAAGGGGGTCAGAGATTATGGAGAAAATGATGTGGAAATGCCAGCATTGGACTGGGGTAAGCACATTAAGAAGTCTCACAATACCAGGTTAAAGTCCAGCAGGTTTATTTGGTAGCACAAACCACAAGCTTTCAGAGCACTGCCCCTTCATCAGGTGAGTGGGAGTTGTATTCACAAACAGGCCATATATAGGCTAATGGTAGGGCTCTTAATAGTGTTGAGGAACAGAAGGATCTTGGTGTATGTGTCAATAGATCCCTGAAAGTAGGCAGTCAAGTGGATAAAGTTGTTAAGAAGGCATATGGAGTCTTAGCTTTTATTGGTAGGGGGATTGAATTTAGGAGCCGCAGCATCATGTTGCAGCTGTACAAAACTCTAGTGCGGCCGCACTTGGAGTATTGTGTGCAGTTCTGGTCGCCACATTATAAGAAAGATGTGGAGGCATTGGAGAGGGTACAGAGGAGGTTTAACAGGAAGTTGCCTGGTATGGAGGGCAGGTCCTATGAAGAGAGGTTGAAGGATTTGAGGTTGTTTTCGTTAGAAAGGAGGCGGCTAAGAGGGGATCTTATTGAAGCATATAAGATGATTAGAGGTTTAGATAGGGTGGACAGTGATAGCCTTTTTCCTAGGATGGAGAAAGCTAGCACGAGGGGACACAGCTTTAAATTAAGGGGTATGAGTTATAGGACGGATATCAGAGGTAGGTTCTTTACTCAAAGAGTGATTAGGGAGTGGAATGCCCTGCCTGCAGCTGTTGTAGATGCGCCAAGTTTGGTGGCGTTTAAGAGGTTAGTTGATAAGTATATGGATGAGAAGGGAATGGTTTAGTTAGGAGGGGCATTGCTTTTTATTTTGGTCGGCACAACATCGAAGGCCGAAGGGCCTGTTCTGTGCTGTATTGTTCTATAAGCTCAATTTACCAGATAATGGTTGGAATACAAGTCTTTACAGTAATCAAGTCTTAAAGGTACAGACAATGTAAATGGAGAGAGGGTTAACCACAGGTTAAAGAGATGTGTATTGTCTCTAGCCAGCACAGTCAGTGAGATTTTCCAAGCCCAGGCAAGTCATGTAAATAAGGTAAGTATTCTCCAAGGCAGTCTTCATGACACATGACAACGCAGAGTTGCTGTGCAGAAACTGATAGCCGAGTTCCGCACACGTGAGTATGGCCTCAATCGGGATCTTGAGTTCATGTCACACTATTTATAATCCCCACAACTTGCCTGGGGTTGCAAAATATCACTGACTGTGCTGATTGGAGACAATACACATCTCTTTAACCTGTGCTTAACTCTCTCTTCACTCACATTGTCTGCACCTTTAAGACTTGATTACCAGTAAAGACTTGTATTTCAACCATTATCTTGTAAATTGAGTTTATGTCTATATATATTCCCTGTTTGTGATCACAACTCCCAATCACCTGATGAAGGGGCAGTGCTTTGAAAGCTTGTGCTAGCAAATAAACCTGTTGACTTTAAACTGGTGTTGAGAGTCTTCTTACTTATGGAGAAAAGACAGAAGAATGAGGATGAGAAAAATATCAGCCATGATTGAATGGTGGAGCAGACTTGATGGGCCAAATGGCCTAATTCTGCTCTTATGGTCTTATTATGATTAGAGAACATTTGGAGAAAGATGAGGCAAAATTTCACTGCTCTCATTGTGTATCTGCTTTCTGTGATCACGACAATACAGTGTCTAGCAGCAGAAACACAGTTATAATACAACAATAAAAAAAGAAAGACTTGCATTTATAGAACAGCTTTCTTAATGACCAGACATCTCAAAGCACTTTACAACTGACAAAGTACTTTTAGAAGTGTAATCACTGTTGTAATGCAGAGAATCTGTGCACAAGTTCCCTCAAACATCAATTTGACAATCACCAGATAATTTGTTTTCTGAGATGTTGATTGAGGGATAAAATACTGGCTAGGTCACTGGGGTTAGGTGAATTGGCCATGTTAAATTCTCCCCCAGTGTACTTGAACAGGCATTGAGTATGATGACTCAGAGATTTTCACAGTAATTTCATTGCATTGTTAATGTATGCCTACTTGTGACTGATAAATAAACTTTACTTTTTAGAGCCATCTTTAAAATACTGTAGTGGGATTGTTTATGTTCATCTGGGAGGGCAGACAGGGTCTCAGTTTAACATTTAATTCAAAAGGCGGTGTCTGGATTTTCCAATCCCTCTGCGGCAGGGGATGTAGAGAGCTAGGCACAAGTCCTTTAAATTTCAGAGGCAAGAATGTCACCAGCTGAACCACAGACAGTTAACACAATGATTCTGTGTAATAGTTCACAGAGATGAAAAAGTCCATCGCCAAGTTACTTTATTTACACTACACATCTATATAGAGCCAGCTCTCCAGTAGCTCCCTGCTGAATGCAGGCTGGGAGTCTGACACACCTGCTTTAAACAGGGAGCACGAGGCTCTCTGATTTAACCATCAATTAGGACTTATCAGAAAATTCATACTCTAGCAAGCCAATCATTAGCCTGGCTGAAGTCATCACACATTGGCAACATCACTTTTAAGGACAACAGTATAACTAGTGATCAGTCTCTTCCAATAACTTGACATTGTCTGAAAATATGCAGGACAAGACCAAGCAGATGTGCACTCACCTGTCAGGATGTACAAACAGGCTCAACCTCAAATTTATTCTAATACACATAACGCAGTTAGTTACTACACATATTCCTAGCATTCAGAGGGCATCTGTATTGTACAAACTAGATTTAATAGTGCATATATTACATATGGAGGGAAATAATGGAGGCAAACATGAGTACACATGTCTGAGACATAGTTTGCAATTAAAATATAGGGCAGGATTTTGAGCTTTGGGCTATGATCCTGACATTGAGGTCAAATAAGGATCACAACCCTACTGTGTGGGAATAGCGATCCAGCAGTGCTTTTCCACAAATTGACTCATTGGTGGCCAGAGAGTGGGCTTGCTATTTAATTAAGGATGGTAGGCATGTTCTCAAAAGTTCTACAGTAAATAAGAAGCCTTCCAGCACAGAATTGCAACCTTTTGTTTAGGTAGGCAAGAGAGGGACCATCTGCATTGAGATATCATCTCTCCATATTTTTAAAACTTTGAACTAAAAATGTATTCAGCAGCTGAGACACCACTGTGGAGAAGAACCTTGGTTTGGAGGAGGAAAATTCCAGTTCGTCTCTGAAAATAGGCCTCAAGTGGCCTTTAAGTACAATTAATTGGCTACCAGCTGTTTGTGTCTGGGCACCTCTATCACATCCAACCCACTTCTGAGAAATGAGCAAAAGAGAGAGTGTTGACAAACTGGCAGCCCAGCCAACGATGTACCTCCATCGGTTGCACGAAACTGTGTGAAGACTTGCAAAGGTCTGCAAGTTGATTGAGCAACGGTAGAGATACTTATGAATTGCTTAAACCTTCTAAAGTGATAAGAGTAGGTAGTTTTGTGGAACTTGCAGGAAAGATGTAGATAGGATTGTTAATACAGTCAGCATGTTATGATTTTCAGGTAAGTTCAACCATAAGAGATCTTGGTGAATGGTTTTGTTCAGTAATCTCTTGCTCCTTACTGCGGTTTAATGCTTTGGTGACTGTGTTGAGTTTGCTGTGGAGTTATTAATGGAAAACTGGATGGTACAGAAACTGAAGGCTTGGGAAATATGTCTCTGCTTATAAAAAGGGAAACAAATTAAAAAGGCATTTCTGTTTGTGGATAGGTGGCAAGAGGAGAAATTAGTGCTGTTTAAATTCCACACCTTAACCCCTCCTTTCCATAACAATTGTGAACACAGAGTGATGGTTGCAAGGTGATTAAGGTTGAGAAATAAATATTGCAGACAGAGTGCAGAGGAGGATAGATGGTGCAGACTCTAACTTAAGGACATGATTGAGAAAAGATCTATCCTCAGAAGAAAATGAAGTTGAATCAGTGGGCAGGAAAGAGTGTTAACACCCAAGACATCCATGACCAAGTTGAATGGCTGAACAAATTTAATGGCTTGTTTAGTCTATCCCTGCTCATATTTCTTGTGCTGTAGTAACTATGAATGACATAGCAGACTTGCAAATTTGCTGTTGAGGGAAAAGTCTCCCTGCTCCTTTCAACTTCATACTGGTTTTGGGGAAAATAAATTAACGCAGTGGTTTGGTATGTTTTGTTCTCCCATGGCTCAGATAAGAGGACCTGATTTAATTAAACCCTGCAAGCTTGTACAGATCTCAGCTTCATCATTTTATTAAATCCTGACAATCAAAGTGAATCAAATATAACTGAAGCTCTTGCACTAAAACTGTCATTCATTTCTTGCAGTCACCAGCAGACCTTGGCCAGTTAGGCAGCTGAGCAACACTCCAAGTTCCCGGAGCATGTCTGAAGATGAGGGATTCACAAAGATCTGTCACAGTGCTCACCTACACTTGCACACCCGCCCCCCACCTCCCTGATAGGGTGTAGCTCTACATTAGACTCAAGATCATTTTCAAGAGAACACCACACTGACAATCCTCGCAGCAGTCAGAGGCAGCACAACCCAGGCCTCAGGCACTCGAGGACTGCTGAGGACCAGCTACCTGTTGGTTGATGAGCCTCTGGAAGAGCTGCCAGCTCACTGTTAGAGATGTAAAAGGAGGCAGTAGAACATCAGGCAGAGATTCTAGTCTCTCAGCAGATTTGAGCAAATGTTTGGGGAATCAGTTTGTGCTGTGTCTGATGTCATGTCTCCAACTTGCGAACACATGCAAAACGGGTTTGAGGTTATGTAATTTCCTGCTGGTGTGATGCAAGACTGGAAGGCCTGACAAGATTTCATTAGCTGTTTTAATGAGTATTCCTGAGATGCAAAGGAATGTAAATAGCATTCATTCCAGCAGCAGCAAGGAAATGATAAAAATGCGGGTCTTTGACCTTTCAGATGTGCCTGCCTGCCACCAAATCTACTGTGGGTGGGATAGAAGAATTCCACCCCATGTTTTGGGGCTTAAAACAGTGATCAGTGGTATAGGAGTCAGAAAATCTAGTCAGAATGTTAAAAGGACCCAAAATGTAGCATTGGCTAAGATCAAGCATCAGATCAAGCCCAAGATAGTGTGTAATGTCTTATCTTGTCAGCTTGGATATTGTTTACCTGTCTTGTGGGGAGCAAGAATTAGGATTCAATTTGAATTTGGTTTCTGGAACAAGCAGGAAATTGCCCGATGTACTCTGCATATTGGCTTTGTAACCTTAAGAATGGAGTAAGAATTAAAAAACACACAATTCTTATAACAATCATTTTAAAATGAGTGTAACATCTCTGATTACTGAAGCTCCTCAAGGTTGCAATCTAATGAATGCGGAGAAACTGAGCATTACTGCAGTATATGATGGCCATGTTGAAATGTTTGTAATATTCATTCAGATATTTTATAAATAAAGGATACTTTAAAAAAAATTAATTTCCTCGGTACTGCTACTAAAATCTAGAATAAGGTCCTGTGGGCTCAAAGACAGAAATATGTCGTTCTGATAATATTGCTATGAAATGAAGAATTAGGAATCTCACATACTAATACAAATGGACTTAATTATTTTTTGTCATAATGTAATGGGGCGAGTATGCTGAATAAATCTAACATAACGACTGAGGTTGAGGTGTATTGTCAGAGTATTGAAGGAAAGTATCTGAATTGCTTCTCATCTCTACAGAATATCTATTTACCACTGTTGAAATTTGCTGGAAGCTATATTTTCTGTGACCATGAGCTTCAGAAAAAGTCAAAAAGGTAATGTTATAAAGGGATATCCTGAAGTGCACACAAACATGCTTGTATGTGATGTCATTCTTAAAGTGAAAAAATGCAGCATAACGCAAATATTCAATGTGATATCTCAGGATTTTGCTTACTGAAGCTTACAAAGTATGACCAAGAAAAAAAGGCTGTAGGAAAGTTTCGGATGCAAATCAAAGGAACTTGCAAAAATGGAAAAGGGAACAATCTAATAATAAATACTAAATGCAAAATGCACCGGTACTGATCTGCAAAGTTAGTTTAAACATCCTCTCAAGTTCAATTATGAAACAGTGTCTATTTTATTAAGGTGAGACAAGTGCAGGGCACAGCTGAGGGGAACTTTGAATAATTTGTATACAGAATTTTGGCTTGGCGGTACCATAGCCTTTTATCACTTCCTAAAAGTACAAAAATTGCCTTTGAGATTAAATATTATTTAATAATAATGTCACAAATAGGCTTACATTAACACTGCAGTGAAGTTACTGTGAAAATCCCCTACTTGTCATATTCTGGTGCCTGTTCAGGTACACTGAGGGAGAACTTAGCACAGCCAATGCACCTAATCAGCGTATCTTTCGAATTGTGGGAGGAAACCGGAGCACCTGAAGGAAACTCATGCAAACACAGGGAGAATATGCAGACTCTGCACATACAGTGAACTAAGCCAGGAGTTGAACTCAGGTCCTTGGCACTGTGTGCCAAAACTGTGCCACCATGCTGCACCCATTGTGCAAATTCAGAAAACATCAATGCTATTCCTGATTTCACGTGTTTCATGAAAGTACAGTGAGACTCTGCACTCATGATAAAATCATAAAAACTTTAAAACTCAAAGGTTCTAAGTTTTGTTGCTTCTCTCTTGTACCTCTCTTTATCCACTCTCCATCTGCAGAATTAATAAAACAGTTAAGAATTGTCAGCGAATAGTTCGAGATCAGTTTATGCACAATAAGAATCCAGTGAGACTACAGAAAATGTTACCATGTGGGATCTTCACTATTTGTCTAAATAACCTTATTCTGTTTGATATAACCCTTGCTCTGCTGTATCTAATTGGTTGCTGCATTATACTAAACTTCTTATTTAGAATCAAGATTATGCCAATGGCATCAACAAAGTCCCCTGCTCCATTTGAATATTACAATGGGTCAGAATGTGCTCTGAAGAAGTTGTCTGGTTTAATTTATTCCATCAATCAAACAAATGGACTGGTCATTCACCTTATTACACGTTTGTGGTATCATTCGTTTACACAACGAGTCACTGCGTTCATTTTCACCATAGCTCCAGTGGGGTTATTGGCATTGCTTCTTACTGGCTTTCTTTAAACCTTCCTCAGTCCACATCTCAAGATTGCCCACCCAGCCAATTTTTCTTCTTCTGCCTTTACTGCCAATTTCTTCAGTGTTTGGCAGAAGACGACTGCCAGGGCTTCATTTCCAATGTCTGTGTTTGGCTATCTTTCTCGCTTTAGCTGTACTTATCAAGCCTTTTGATTCTTGGTCTAACCCACTCATTTGCATTTATATTTGAGTGTAATTCATTGCATACGAGGTGCCTCTGAAAGATGTGATGAAGTTCACAACAAGGAAGATTTTCAAGTATTTTCATTACTAAGATTATTTCTGAAAATAGACATCCCTCATTGTTACACGCCAGTGCTCCTTCAATTCATTCAAATGTATTGGGGATGTACAATAGATGAAGGCCTTGCTCTGAGATTCTTGAAATGCTAGTTCAACAAAAATCCATGAACAAAACAAGATCATAAATCATACAACAAAGTTTATACTTTATATTCACACATAGATTTAATGGCTATTTTATTTATTTGCCTGTTGACCTCTCTGACTACTTTAAGCCTTGTGTTGATTACACAACAGCTATGACTTGCATTCAAACTAGCTGGTAATTCATTACTCATTTATTACATTGTTGTCAAAATAAGACAATGTAATTTCAGGGATTTGTGGGGGAAAAAAATCTTTTCTTGTGTGTAAACACAGCAAAATAATATGAATTATGCAATTCATTACTTCATCCCTTGCATCTGACATCATTGCAGCTGAAGTGATGCATATTCCTTCTTTCTCTTCAATATGATCTATAGGAATTTAATCATCTGATTCTGTAGATAGCTCTCATTCTCCAACAAATTAACAGCCTTTTTTAAAGCAGCCAATTACTCTTCGAGAGGCCTTCATTCTCAGTTCCTAATGCAGATAGGTTATTTTGCCAGGTACTGATTATGTTGAAAAGTAATATAAATTTCTTGCCACATCATTAACTCTTTGATTGCTGAATATTTCATCATCCTTTGTTTCAGTAAATGGAAACACAAACCATATTGCACAGTATTTTACACTGGCTTTTACCAAGTAGATGTGCACAAAGGTATACAAGAAAATTTTAAAAAATCAAATCACAAATATCTAAGTGCAAAGATTTTGACATTATTAAAAATCAATTAAATTAGAAAATACTCTAAACCAATGTGGAACTGACTCACTTTGTCCCAATGCTGCACAGTTAGTTGATCTGAGCTGAGGGTGCAATCGACCAGAGTGCCTCTGGACCAGACAACAGAAAATAGACAAAGGTTCGACTCCTGATTGTTAGCCCAGTGGCTCCTGTTGGAAAGTACTCATGTGTGAATGAAGAGCGAGAACACTATCAGGCTTGGCTGTGATGCCTCATATGATAAAGCAGTTGCTGATGGCTATTAGCCTGGCTCACTCATTAAAAACAATCATTTATGTGAGACCTTAGAGTTCACATATCATTATCCGGAAAGTGTCAGTACCCTCAGGACAGCTGCAGAGACAACTGATAGGGAGAAAAATAAAGGATATTGTTGCTGTCAGCGGGATTAAAAAAATAAATTCTTTACAAGCGATAACTCGAGTAACAAAATGGTGGTTCTGTTTAAGACTGGACAGACATATCACACTACACTAGAAGACATTATTTATCTTTTAAACACTGCAGAAAAAAGTAACATTTTTACACCATTTACTTTCAAAAACAGTCCAAAATCTTGCATCTTTAAAGCTGTTCTGGCTGTAAAAAATTGTGGTTTACTAGCTTTTAGTACGAGCAGTTAATACTGTGATTGTTTTTGTATAAATTTGAGTCCACAGTGACAACTTATCAACAATGCTGAGTAGGAAATATGATAGTCACAAAAACATCTAATCCTTTGAAAGGATATTTTACAATTGAGTCTTGCTATTGTCAAAAATACTCTACCTAAAGTACTGATATGAAATTTACCCTACAGGTACATGTAGCCAATCATCTCAATAGTGAAGAATGATCCAATGTGGCGGTTGCATACTCAATCATTGCCAGAGTGGTGCCATATATCATACTCTTCAGCATGCTTTGTAATCATCTAAAGCACCTACTTTGTACATACTTTAGGCCCATTGCATATACAAATTGATGGCTTAACATTTGTTTGAAGCTCCTCTGCCAAGTTGAGTCATGATTGACCACAATGTGAGCAGGTTTCCTCTGAAGCACAGCAGCCAAACAGTCTTTAAGGATAACACAAAATAATATGGATTTTGGAATCTGAAACAAAAGCAGGAAATGCTGGAAAATCTCAGTGGGTGTGACAGCACCTGTGAAGAGAGAATAGAACCATTGTTTCAAGTCTGGATGACCCTTTGTTAGAGCTTTAACAGCCCCTAAGAATGTTGATAAAGAATGTCAACAAAAAAAAATGTTACGCTCACTAAAATGTCGCGCCAGAAGGAGCTGGTGAGCTACTTCTGGCTCCACATTCAAGTTGCAGGCTCCTGCCAATACACACATTCTCCCTCCCTCTGGATTGCCTCCTACATCTCCATAAAGACCAACTTGGATTCCTTAATTTGTTTTGTAGAAGTTAGTTTTTTTTTCCTTTTTCTGTTTAGATGATGTGCGCAATGAATTGACAATTTGGCCTTCTTGCAAGCAGAATCTCGTTGTTACAATATGCTTTTGGATGACTGTGAAAGTCTACGCAATGCCTAGCAAGCATGCATAGAAAGCAATTTAGATTGTAGTTCACCTCAAGGGTAGAAATACATTGATCTGCTACATGGCAACTTGTAAAAGAGATTCAATCTCAGTACAGATTAAACAAGTAATGCCTGATTTCAACTGGCCTTTTAATGATCACTTTACTGTGCCCTCATTCTTTCACCATCTTCATTCTGAAGCCTCTCACTGAAAGATCAAAAATAAAGATTTAAGATTCTCTCAGCAATTGAAGGCGTGTTTCAGGATTTGCTTCATTTTACCAATAAATAGAACATAACATAGAACACTACAGCACAAACAGGCCCTTCGGCCCACAAGTTGTGCCGAACACATCAAAACCTACCCAGCCATAGACCTATCTATAATCCCCAATCCCATTGGATCCCATATACTCATCCAGAAGTCTTTTAAAAGACCCCAGCGAGTTCGCCTCGACCACCACCGACGGCAGCCGATTCCATTCACTCACCACCCTCTGAGTGAAAAACTTTCCCCTAGCATCCCCTCTGTACTTGCTTCCCTGCACCTTAAATCTGTGCCCTCTCGTCGCGACCATTTCAGCCCTGGGAAATAGTCTCTGAGAGTCCACCCTATCTATTCCTCTCAACATCTTGTAAACCTCTATCAGGTCGCCTCTCAACCTTCGTCTCTCCAGGGAGAACAGTCCCAGCTCCCTCAACCTGTCTTCATAAGGCATGCCTCCCAATCCAGGCAACATCCTTGTAAATCTCCTCTGCACCCTTTCAATAGCTTCCACGTCCTTCCTATAGTGAGGCGACCAGAACTGCGCACAGTACTCCAAGTGTGGTCTGACAAGGGTCCTATAAAGCTGCAGCATTACCTCCTGACTCCTGAACTCAAACCCTCGATGAATGAAGGCCAGTACACCGTAAGCTTTCTTAACCACATCCTCCACCTGGGAGGCCGATTTGAGAGTCTTATGGACCCGGACCCCAAGATCCCTCTGCTCTTCCACACAGCTAAGACTCCTACCTTTGATAGTGTACTCATTCATCCTGTTGGATCTGCCAAAATGGACCACAACACATTTATCCGCGTTGAAGTCCATCTGCCACTTCTCCACCCAGTCTTGCATCCTGTCAACGTCATGCTGCAACTTCTGACATCCCTCCAGACCATCCACAACACCACTGACCTTCATCGGTGATTTGTGGATCACTTTAAAAAGTTTAACCTCGAGTGTCACAAAACTTCCATAAATTACATTGCAGGTGTGTGGACTCTGAAAACGAATGGAAAATTGACCTTTAACATTGAAAGGGCAGATAATTTTGTCCCTCCTGACTCAGGTACCTATGTGGAAGGAAGGAGAGTGTACAAGCGAAGGAATGATTGCACATTGTGGCAAAGAGCTGCAAAATGGGCTTGCATCACACATTTACACCATAAATGCAGGGAAGTATAACCAATGTGAGGACAGAGGAAGGGGACAAGGCCAAAAGTTGAGACAGTGCAAAATGCACCAGGCAAAAGGAGAGGGACAAATAAGTTTACCTCAAGTAACTAACTACCAACTGCATAAATTATATTTAGATAAAACTGACATCCAAAACAGAAGGGTCAAGTTAATCCCAATGTGCAGATAGTGTGATAGCACTAAAGTTTTCCTCGTGTCTGTTTGGCACATGGAAGCTCATTTATCTTGACAAATTTGTCTCTCCTTCAGCTTTTTCAAACACCAAAATACGTCAATGGTTGGCTCCTGGGAGATAAGGTGGTAACTGATAACTCCCTTTAAGTGGCTGAAAATGAAGCCTGAAAGGGGACTACAACAACAGTTATGTGCTGACCCACAATAGAGCAGGCTTTTTGTCTTCCTGAAAATGCACTTCAGATGGTTTGACCATTCTGGAGGAGCTCCACGATATTCCCCTGTATGGATATCCAGAACAGTAATTCTGCTGTGTGCTACACAACATAATGCAGTAGGGGCCTACAAGCAGACTGGGGAGGAGCTGAGTGCATAGCTCCAACAACTAAGGAGGAGGACAATGAGGAACAGGAGGAATAGGTTCCCAGTCAGGGTAATGACACAGAGGCAGAGCAAGAGCATGGTAATGCCAAGCTAGCTGAGGGGTATGCCCACATAGCACTGGCAGATTCTTTACAGGAGGGCAGTCATCTCCAGAAGCATGCTAATCCAGGAGTAGATTCACCTATACTCTTGAAAGGTCACAATTTTCAGCAGCATGTCATTTCTGAGCAACTTCCAAATAATAAGTCTTTAATATAGAAACCACATTTCATTAGAAAAATGCTCATTCTCAAGAAGAGAAAAAGCAAACACCACACAAAGTCGATGCCATCAACATGGCTGAAACCTTGATTATCACAACCGTTGGCCTCAACATAGTGCACAGGCATCTAGAGAAATCCTTCACAATTTAGACCTTGCACATGATTGATTAGTTGGTGTTTGTCAATGAATCAAAATACCATCCTGTGTCTACTCAAATCATGTCCATTATGCAGATAGAACCAGTGGGAAACAGGATTTCACACACCTATGATTCAAATAAGATTGTGTTTGCCAACAATACTGCAGCTAGTGCAAGGTGATGCCACATCAGTGTGAGATAAATTCTTTCAACCCATTTTCCAAATTATCCATTCAACATAGGTGTCCGGTTTTAAGAATATGCAAAATTTGGATCATGCAATGCTTTGAAACTCCTCAGCTCCCAGCAAACTGGCATCCTCTACCAACTGAAAACAAAGACTTCCAACGTAGAGGGGAAATCACACTAGCATGACATCTCGATATTTGGAAAATCCACTCAAGAGATGGTGTAACTCCTGTGTAGTTGACTGCTTCAGCATATCACTCCAGTATATCTAATAAACTGGGTTAGATCACTGATCCTCCCTGAAAGACAATCAGTAATAGACAAGGAATACAGGAGTTGGAATGTCTTGTTGAAGTTGTATAAGACATTGATAAGGCCACACTTGGAATACTGTGTGCAATCCTGGTCACTCTATTATAGAAAGGATATCATTAAACTAGAAAGAATGCAGAAAAGATTTACTAGGATGCTACCGAGACTTGATGGTTTGAGTTATAATGAGATGTTGGGTAGACTGGGACTTCTTCCTCTGGAGCATGGGAGGCTGAGGAGAGATTTTATAGAGGTCTATAAAATAAGGAAGGGGACAGATCAGCTAGATAGTCAATATCTTTTCCCAAATGTGGGGAGTCTAAAACTAGGGCATAGGCTTAAGGTGAGAGGGGAGAGATACAAAAATGTCCAAATGGGCAATTTTTTTTTTGCACAGAGGTTGGTGAGTATCTATCAGAGGTAGTAGTAGAGGCGGGTACAATTTTGTCTTTTAAAAAACACTTAGATAGTTACATGGGTACGATGGGTATCGAGGGAAATGGGCCAAATGCAGCAATTGGGATTAGCTTAGGTGTTTAAAAAAGTAGTCAGCATAGACAAGTTGGGCTGAAGGGAATATTTCTATACTGTATACCTCTATGACTCTAAATGCTACAAGAAGCAACTTTTCCTTAGAAAGACGTAGACTTAGAGGAGATCAAATAGAGGTGTACAAGATTATGAGGGGTATAGATAGAGTAAACAGGGTTAAGTTTTTTGCTAGGATGGACTCGAATAGCACGAGAGGTCATGGGCTTAGGGTGAGGGGGGTAAGGTATACATTGGATGCCAGAGAGAGTTTTTTCACGCAGAGGGTGGTGGGGGTATGGAATGCGCTGCCAAGTAAAGTGGTGGAGGCAGGCACTCTGGAGTTATTTAAGAAATACTTAGTTGGGCACATGAACAGAATGGGAATGGAGGGGTATAGAAAACTTATTTAAAATAGGGATCATAAGCCTTGGGAGTCCCTGTGAAATGTGTAACTGGATGATGATATTGATGTACTTGTTTTTATCCTACAGGTGCTTTGGTCCACCTTGTTGTCTAACACGCAATGGGTTGAGAGAGGACTGCTCATGGATTTTTTTCGAGAGTATCCTAGTGCTTCACATTGTTAGTGTACGCTTGACCTGGACCACTTGATGGGCAACATGACAGCTCAGTGACTATTGCTGTGCTGTGCAGATAAATGGATTTGGGCCTGTGTCTGTGGGAGTTTGCGCATTCCTCCCTGTGCTTGCGTGGGTTTTCTCCGGGTGCTCTGGTTTCCTCCCATATCCCAAAGATGTGCTCTTAGGCTAATTGGCAAAACAAATTCTCCCTAACTTGTCTCAAATTTGGTTTTTAATCCATAGATCTATAAACATAGACAGGGATCATGGGTAGAGGTGGGAACATCGGAGTGGCAGCGCGGGCTCATTGGGCCAAAGGGCCTGTTTCCCGTGCTGTTTTGTTCTTTGTTCTTTAATCTACAAATCTTGCTGTACTGCTACCTTGTCTGAAGATCTGGTGAAGGAGGGAGCCTTCCACTGTCAGACATACATGGTACATCTGCTTGCTTTGGCATGCAGTGATGAATGTTACTGGTATGAATATCTTTATTCTATAAGCATTCTCATTGAGGGTACTAGTATGTAAAAGTACACCAAAATATTTTTGGATGCAATGATATGTATTTACAGTGTGCTTAATTGTGATATGGACAAAATCATGTGAAATGTAATAAGGGTGACACTCTGCAATTCTGTCAGGCAGTCTCAGTCAGAAAGCCCTGGTGGAGGAGCTGGGGATTTCGGAGAAGGTGAAAATACTGAGATGCTTTCAGTACCTTCACCTTCTTCACTACTCTCCACAAATAACAGTCATCTATTTTTACAAACAATCTCTGTGATACCACTGAACATCACGTTCAGGATAGCGTTTCAGATACACAGCTCTCCATGTATTCCATGGATGCAGTGCTCGTTTTCCAAGTGGACTGCTCCAAGTTATTGAGTGAGCCTCGTACTTTTTACAGGCAGTTACGTTGCTCTTGCATCCACTCTCATGAAAGCTGGGTCTGCCTTTTGGTGAGGTTGGCCAATCTTTCATGATTTGAACTCATGTGCCCTGGACCAGATGGACTCCCCACTTGCAGTGTATAAGTTTGCACAGCATCAGTGAACTCTGCCAGATGTTCACACATCTGCTGCTGATGCTCCAAAAACTGCGCTGCATAAGGTGACTGCTGAGGCCTACCTTCTTACCTCCTGGAACACAGTTGTGATTTCTCTGACTCAAACACCTCCCCCTGCACTTTGGCGCAATATCCTTTACTACATGCCACTGACTCTATATCTCTCCAATGTGTGAAGATCTCTGTTGGTGAAATGTGGGTGAGGCAGATGTGATGCTGTCTACTTGGACAATCGTGATCTGAGAGACGAAAATAGATAATGAGATGAAGCCTTCACATGATGAGAGCAAATTGTGATACCAGCTATTATTCTCACCTTTAAAAGTGTTGCCCTTTCAATTCAACTCCTTCTTATGTCAACTTCCCCTTCTGGTAACTAACAGGACACTTCCACCATTACTGCCTTGTTCCAAGTGTCTCCTCCATGCCCTTAGTACTTGCTGTGGGCAACTCCCTATTCCCTATGACTGACTGCGTGAGCACCTTGGCTATCACATCCACATTCTTCATTATCCATTGCTTCATGGACTAAGCCCCTGTCCAAGCCACCTCCTTAACATTATGGGCCTGCAGACATTATAAAGAATGTTGTTAGCCTAATATTTATTGAAGAAAAATCTCTTCAATGTGGTAATGCATCACAATGGACATTCACTTCTCTACTGTGTGCACCTATAAGAGTGGCTTTGACATGTATGTGTGAAAATTCAAGTGGGAATTTGGACCTCTGCACGCTTGTAACGAAGCTAGAACACAGCAGGTTATGGAACCTTTCCATACATGGCAGCATAATCCAAGTTGGACACACCTGAGCTTCTCCACTATTTCCTGGGTTGGCGAGCCTGTTCCCAGATAGCCTCTGCTCCCTCAGCACCGAACTCTGAACATCCCAGGAGTCAGGTTTGGGGGTTCATTAATTTTCCTGACTCTGTGAATCTAACTTGGGAATGAAAATTCAGTCCAATAATAACCCTTGAGAAAACGTTAACAAAGAATTCTATTGAAACATTATGAACAAATGCCAATGTCTTTTTCTAACGTCCAGAAGATGGCCTGTCAATCAAAGTGATTCAGCTGAGATTTTATTAAAATATTTAAGTTTTAAAGTGTAGGCCATGAAACTAAAACAGATTGAATCCATCCTTCTAGAGTGTTCTCCAATAATTTGTGTCTTCCATACTATGGATTAAAGTTGCTGCAGAAGCCAGAGTCTGTTTGAACTCCCCACTGAGTTCCCATTTCCCTCATGTGAACCATACCTGGCCCTCTTCCCACTGACAGCAAAGATAGGACCCATCAGAAATTAGAGGGACTTCCATGTCTGGGTCCCCTTGCCATTTTACAAGGTCTCGGACACTTCCCAACTTTATGATAGTTCGACTCCTTATGGAGGAATTTTCTGGCCATGCTCATTCCAAGACCAGAAAATTGTGTCCAAAGTCAACAGAATTGATCCATGTCCTCCTTATTCCACATCTAGTCTTGAAGCTCCATTCTTGGCAACCCTAGAAAAACATTAATATTGGGTCTCCTTTGTGGCGCACCACTGAACTCCTAAATTAAAGCTTGCTATCGTTTAGCTCTATACCTGTTCCTATTATTTTTAACAGCACCAGGTGAACATCCAACAGGTTTATTTAGGATCACGAGCTTTCAGAGTGCTTCTCCTTCATCAGGTGAATCTCAAATAAACCTGTTGGACTTTAACTGGTGTTGTGCGATCTCTTACTGTGCACATCTCAGTAACACTGAGCATCTCCACGTCACTATTATTTTTAATCTCGGAGTTACTTTGCCAGATTAATTTAATTCACAGAAGGAATTCTCCCAGTTTATCCTCAGCAATGCAACATACTCCTCATAAAAATACAGAAATGATTTTTAAGCTGTGTTATTATGTCAGTGTTTTGAAGAGAAGCCACTGAAAAGCAAAATAAGGCTCATGCAAGCTGGATGCACATCTTGGGCTGTGGGACGATAACAGCTGAAGTTTCAGCAAGAACAATCTAACACTAACACCTCCAACATATTCCCAAGTTCTATTGCTACAGTGCCAGTTCTGTTGATACTGATGTAATAAAACCTTACCATTTGATGAAAATATTGCAGAGTCCCTCGAAAGGGATTTGAAGACCGTTTTTGCTTTTGAGGACTTGTTTTAACATAATTTTAAAGAATTTTCTCCATTAAAATTTTATCATGAAGTTCCCTCAAGTGACCTACATTAGCATCCTATTGTACGAACAATAATCTATTTCAGAGGTCATTTCCTTATTAAGAATGTCTGGCATCTGGGTGACAAATGAATGGAGTTTTTCCATTTTGTGATGTGAAGGTGATGTGATCCGACATTCTGCTTGATGGGGTCAGGAACCAGTAAGATGTTCTTCCATCGTTTCTTTCACTGTCACTGGTATTAAACATGGCACATGATGCCCCGCATGTCTGCGCTGGTCGACTTGAACACGAGCTATTTCTTTTCAATTACTTTTGGAATGAAACTGGCTCAGAACACACTTGGCTATAATTCATCTCAAATCAAACCAACTAGCCGTGGATTAGTGAATATCAGCTCAGAAATTTGATTAACTTGTGCCCATTTCTCATGCAAAAATGGGAGCCGCAGAATGCGAAATCGTATATGATGCATGCACGCTCAGACCATATTTCATAACACGCTGTACTTCATCCTAGGAAGTTGCCTGAAGCTGTCATTGGGTCACCCATCTATGCAAATTGGATGCTTTGAGAAACATGTTTGTGACTGAGTGCAGTCTGGCAAAATAAAAATTCTGCCGGAATCTGTCACCCCAACAAGGTAACTTTAATGATTTTTTATTTGAATGTGGAATTAGGAGAGAGAAAATGGGTCCCTGATGCCCTTGGCAAGGGTTCAAACTGTCCAGTCCACTCCTGTTGAAAGGTGCGTAAGGAATAGAAGCAGTTGTTTTATCTGGCTCAAGACTGCTACACTTTCTAAATGATAGCCGAATGAATTTGTGATATGTAAACCATTTCCCACTTTCCCTGTACTGATGGCTGCATGCATCTAGTAATTCGTGTAAGGAATCACTACTTGTATAAATCACAAATTTCAGCTTACTGTTTAGAGAAGTGGATGATCTACATTTTTACAAAATGTAAATTTTGAAACACATGCAGGAATCTCTGACTTAATTTCTGAATGACACTAGGTATCCAAAGGCATTAGTGGTACCAGTGTAGACATTTATTTCAATTAATATGTATCAATGTATGTAAGGAATCAAGAGCTGTATTCACTTCCTCTTTACCTCACTTCTGAAAAGCTCTTGTTGTCACAACTAAGGCTGTCAAAAAAGACCTGCATTTATGTAGCATCTTTCATGACCACTGGACATCCCACAATTCTTGACGGCCAATGAAGTAGCTTCTTTTTTATTGCAGTTACCTGTTATAATGTAGGAAATACAGAAGGCAATTTGGACACAGCGAATCCCCACATACAATTAAATAATGATCAGATAATCTATTTTTGTGATGTTGATTGAGGGATAAATATTTCCTAGAAGACCCAGGCTGATTCCCCAGATCTTCTACAAATTAGTGCCATGGGATCTTTACATCAATCTGAAAGACCTTTTGGGGCTTCAGTTTAACATCTCATGTGAAAGGCAGCACCTTTAATGGTGCAGCTTGGACTCGTCAGCCCAGATGATTGTGCTCAAGTCCTGGAATGAGACTTGAATTTACAGGCTCAGCTCTAAATATAAAAAATGATAATAAAAGTTTTTACAAATATATAAGGAAGAGGAGAATGTGCTAGAGTGAATGTTGGACCCTTGGAGGATGAGACAGGGGTTTTAAAGGTGGGAAATGAGGAAACGACTGAGACTTTAAATAAGTTTTTTTGTTTCTGTCTTCACGGAGGAGGACACAAATAGCTTACTGAATATTAAAGATAGAAGGTTTGTAGGAGATGAGGTCCTTAATACAATTACTGTACTAGAGAGGTAGTGCTTGGTAGACTAACGGGACTGAAGGTAGACAGATCCCCGGGACCAGATGGAATGCATCCCAGGTTCTTGAAAGAAATGGCAGAAGTAATAGCAGATGCGTTAGTAGTTATTTATCAAAATTCACTGGACTCTGGGGAACTGTTGGTGGATTGGAAAACAGCTACTGTTATGCTGCTGTTTAAACAAAAAGCAGACAAAAGGCAGGTAACTACAGGCTGGTTAGCTTAAAGCCCGTAGGTGGGAAAATGCTAGAATCTATCATTAAAGAAGAAATAGCGGGACACCTAGAAAAGAATGGTTCGGTCAAGCAGACGCAGCATGGATTCATGAAGAGAAAATCATGTTTGACGAACTTACTGGATTTTTATGAAGATGTGACTAGTGTAGTAGACAGAGGGGATCCAGTGGTGTGGTGTTTTTAGATTTCCAGAAGGAGTTCGATAAGGTGCCTCATAAAAGGTTGCTGCAGAAGGTTAGGGTACATGGGGTTGAGGATAAAGTGTTAGTGTGGATTGAGGATTGGCTACCTAACAGGAAACAGAGAGTTGGAATCAATTGGTGCTTTTCTGGTTGGCATCTGGTGACTAGTGGGGTGCTGCAGGAATCGGTGCTGGGGCCTCAAGTGTTTACCATTTGCATAGACGATCTGGAGGAGGAGGCTAAGTGTAGGGTAACAAAATTTGCTGATGACACAAAGGTGAGTGGAAGAGCAAATTGCGTGGAGGACGTGGAAAGTCTACAGAGAGATCTGGATAGGCTGAGTGAGTGGGCGAGGACCTGGCAGATGGAGTATAATGTTAGCAAATGTAAGGTTATCCACTTTGGAAGAAATAATAACAGGATGGAATATTATTTAAATGGTGAAAAGTTGCAGCATGCTCCTATGCAGAGGGACCTGGGAGTCTTTGTGCACGAATCACAAAAACCCAGTCTGCAGGTGCAGCAGGTGATCAAGAAGGCGAATGGAATGTTGGCCTTTATAGTGAGAGGGGATAGAATATAAAAGCACGGAGGTCTTGCTGCAACTGTACAAGGCACTGGTGAGGCTGCAACTGGAGTACTGTGTGCAGTTTTGGTCCACTTATTTGTGAAAGGATATATTGGCCTTGGAGAGAGTACTGAGAAGGTTCATCAGACTGATACTGGAGATGAGGGGGTTAGCTTATGAGGAGGGATTAAAGAGACTGGGTCTGTACTTGTTGGAGTTTAGAAGACTGAGGGGGGATCTTATAGAGACTTACAAGATAATGGAGGGGCTAGATAGGGTAAAGGTAGAGAGATTCTTTCCACTTAGAAAGGAAACAAGAACTAGAGGGCACAGCCTCAAAATAAGGGGGGAGGTGCAGCTTAGAACAGAGTTGAGGAGGAACTTCTCCTCTGAGGGTGGTGAATCTCTGGAATTCTCTGCCCATTGAAGTGGTGGAGGCTATCTCATTGAATATGTTTAAGTCACAGGTAGAAAGATTTCTGATAGATAAGGGAATTAAGGGTTATGGGGAGCAGGCGGGAAAGTGGAACTGATCCACTTCAGATCAGCCAGGGTCTTATTGAATGGCGGGCAGGCCCAAAGGGCTAGATGGCCTACTCTTACTTCTATTTTTTATATTCTAATGTTAGGTTAGGGCTATCATCTCTGGCTTGACACATTCCTGGAGGTCTGATTATGTAACATTTGATCACATGGCATTCAACATCATAATACTGCTCAGGTAATGCTTAATCACATGACATTTGATCACTTTCTATTTGTAAATGTTGACTACATTAGTTGAGTGCCTCAGTATCACCAAGCCACCGATAAATATTGATTTTTTTTGTTTTAAAGTGAGGTGAAATAATGTAATTAGTAAATTAAACAAAGAACTCAAAAGACATTTAACAATAATTAATGTTCACATAAAACTTGCGCCTGTGGTGTTTCTACAACAGTATTGATCTCAATGAGAAATACCAAGTAAATATCATTGGTTCAATAGAGGCTTTGTGATGTACCTTCCCATTAAAATTTCTGTTAAATGTTAGGAAATTTAAATAAAAAGTTGCAAAAATAATGGCCTGAATCTTCCGAGGAATGATATATATGGTCAGATTGCAATCCACCCCTCCTTTTCGCTGTCATGTTGGGTCTCTGCATTTATAGAGTCATAGACTCATAGAAGTTTACAGAATGGAAACAGGCCCTTCGGCTAAACTTGTCCATGCTGCCCTTTTTTAAAATCCTGAAGTAGTCTCAATTGCCTGCATTTGGCTCATATCCTCTGTACTCATCTTACCCATGTAACTGTCTAAATGCTTTTCAAAAGACAAAACTGTATGCTCCAGAGAAAAAAAGTCCCACTCTATCCAGGCTCTCCTTATAACTCAAACCATCAAGTCCCAGTAGCAGCCTGATAAATGCACTCTTTCTAGTGAATAATATCTTTTCTATAATAGGGTGACCAGAATTGTACACAGTATTCCAAGTGTGGCTTTATCAATGTCTTGTACAACTTCAACAAGACATCTCAACTCCTGTATTCAATGTTCTGACCGATGAAACCAAGTATGCTGAATGCCTTTCTCATCACTCTGTTCACCTGTGATTCCACTTTGAGGCAGCTATGAACATGTACCTCTAGATCTCTTTGTTCTGGAATTCTTCCCCAAAGCTGACCATTGACTGAGTAAGTCCTAACCTGGTTCAATCTACCAAAATGCATCACCTTGGATTTATCTAAATTAAGCTCCATCTATCATTCGTCAGCCTACTGGCCCAACTGATCAATCTGACATAAACTTTTTCACTGTCTACTATGCCACCAGTCATCTGGTGTCATCTGCAAACTTGCTAACCATGCCTCCTATATATTCTCATTCAAATCATTAACATAAATGACAAATAACAGTGGACCTAGCACTATCCCTGAGGCACACTGGGGTCACAGGTCTCCAGTTTGAAAAACAACCCTTTGCAACCAAAGGGTTGCTTCTGTCATCAAGCCAATTTTGTATCCATTTAGCTACCTCACCCTGGATCCTGTGAGATTTAACCTTATGCAACAAAGTACCATGCGGTATCTTGTCAAAGACCTTTCTAAAGTCTATGTAGACAACATCAACCACACTGCCCTCATCTACCTTCTCGGTTACCCCTTCAAAAAACTCAATCAAATTTGTGAGACATGATTATCCTAATCAGTCCTTGTGTCTCCAAAAGTTTGTAGATTCTGTCTCTCAAAATACCTTCCAACAACTTACCTACCACAGGTGTGAGGCTCACTGGCCTCTAGTTCCCAGGCTTTTCCCTGCGGTCCTTTTTAAACAAAGGCACAATATTTGCCACCCTCTAATCTTTAGGCACCTTACCTGTGACTATTCCGCAATTTCCTCCCTAGCCTCCCACAATGTCCTGGGATACACTTCATCATGTCCCAGGGATTTATCCGTGCTTTAAGACTTCCAGCACCTCCTTCTCTATAACATGTTCACTCCTCAAGACATCACTATTTATTTCCCCAAGTTCCGTAACATCCATGCTTTTCTCAACAGCAAATATTGATGAGGGATATTTATTTAGGATCACACCCATCTCTTGTGGATTTGCACATTCATGACATTGTTGATCCTTCAGAGACTCTACTCTCTCCCTCATTACTCTTTTGCCCTTTATGTATTTGTAGAAGCTCTTTGGATTCCCCCATTCCTTATCTGACAAAATAACTCGTGTCTTATTTTTGCACTTCTCACTTAACTCTATTCCTATTTCTGGCTAGGAATTCCAATTCTAGCATTTCCAGAGATGCAGAGTGTATAGTGCCTCAAAGAGCTTTATTGTAGTATTGGAGGGTCAGGGGAAGACAAGCAACACTCCTTTCTAACAGCACTAGTTCTTGTTTTCTGATAAGTAAAGCGTTTAAATGCCTCAAAGTTTCTTTGAAATCCTACAGAAAGGTAAGTGTGTCAGACAGTGAGGTGGGAAGGGATTATGATGGGTAAGGCCAATGAGTAAGGATGGTTAAGAGACATAACACTTAAAGTCAAGCTATTTTCTTTTTAATTTTTGTTAATCCTATTTTTAATAAATGTTTTCTTTTAATTTAGTTTTTACAAAGGCTCAACATATTTTAGGTACAATTCTCAGAGTAACTGTTCCTTTGCAATCTTGTGTGCAGATACAGACAAAGGGTGGTGGAACAGAAGAAGTCTTAATGACTGAAGAAATGTCAAATGGACAGTTTTGTGAGTATCGCTTAACTGGACAAGGATTAAAATGTATTTTTCTGCTTTACAGACAAAATCATTTATCTGCAAATTGCTGGAGAATTGTGTAACTTCTCCCGGTTTCCATTTCACTCTTCCTCCCTTTACCAGTTTCTGTTTACTCCCTTACAAGCAATGGGATTTCCCCACTCCCACTCCATAGCATTGCAATGTCACTCCCACTCTACCCTGCACCCCCACATAGAAATATTTCCACCATCCCCACACTTGCTCCAGTGGCTCTTCTTACTTTCCATTACCGGCATTAGGGCAACCCTCTCTCCCACTTCTCCCTCTTCCCAAAGGGGAAGGATGAAGGGAAGGCTCTTCCCTTCATCCTTCCCCTTTGCAAGCATGGAACTACCTTACTTCATCACAGGCATCGAGGCAAATCCTCAGCACTACACTCTTGGGGATATTCCACTTCCACCCCTCTACCCCTCCCCAATATACAAAGGGAATTTCTTCCATGGGGCTCCACAGAGAAGCCATGCCTGGCACTCGCAGCACAGGTTGGCACTGTGAGGTTGACAGTGCTAAAATGTGCCACTACACCCAGGGGCTATATTTACCTTAGCAGTGAGTTTCCCTTGATTGTTTTCCATCTTCACAATGCTGTTGTGAACCTCATCAACATAACATCAGATTGGTAAGGTTTCAAATTGGTGGAAGTGGGAACTCATGCTGTTAAAATGGCAGCGTGGGCTTGTTGGGCCAAAGGGTCTGTTTCTCACGCTATGTTCTTTGTTCTAATAGTCTTTAAGGGGGAATTATGTGGAGGGGAGGCTGTTTAAATAAACATGAAAGGATTAACATGTGTTTAAATGAGGTTTCTGCCTTATCTGTGTGGGAATCCCATTACATCAGCAGCAAGGGGGCGAGCAAGATCAAGAAACAAGATCTCACTGGCAAGGATCTCGTTTCACAACTCTTGCAAAATTTTGCACCTATGTCACCATTCTCATAGGTAGATATCTCAGAAGAAGTCAGTATGACCTTTAAGACTAAGCACTTTCCACCTCTTCGTAAGTATATTCTGTGTGTCTGTATACCTTTCTTTGGGAATGAGTAGTTGTGACAGCAATACATTTGAATGTTTACAAATAAACCTTTTTTCTAGTTATTTGCAAGAAAATCTGTTATTTGTCTGCATTAACAGTTACAACACTATTTTCATCATAGGGTTATGAAATGGGCTGGAATCAAAGCAGGGCAAAGATTGAAATAGAGACGATGCTCAGCCAGATAGATTACAAGGACCACATTGATTCCTTGGAACATCAACCCAGCTCTGTGTTTAGTGTTAGGCACATTACTCCCCATTATTCACCACCCCCTTATTCCTTCACCAACCCATCCTTAATAACTCTTATACCACTCATTAACCCCATCCGTCAGCATCTCGTGGATAATTAACCCTGGTGCATTTGAACACTTTGCAACTTTCACAGTGCTGGTCAATTTAATGCCTACTTAACTTTTCTAAATGAAACCCTTTCAAAATTTGTATCAAGAACATACTTACCATTACATTACAACAAGTGCATTAAGCAACATCTTTTAACTTATCAGTTCCTAATTCCTGACCAGACTGTTAATTCCAATAATAGTACATGGTAAAGGAATAAGTCTGAAACTAAGCAAATTTATTCTCAGTGTGAAGATGACCCCATACTGCTGTACCTCTACACAATTGTTCCAGTGGTGTCTATTTTGGAGGTTGAACAAATGACCATCATCTGTCTTTAAGCAATTGGCTGAACAATGTAATTGCCAAAGGCTGCAATTGTTGGTACATTGACATAAGCCCATGGTTCACGACTCCTCTGATATATCATGACTCATGTTACTTACCAAAATGGACCTGACTTCATGAAAGTATCTGGGGTTTGATAAAACCAACTTCTGCAATAGAGGACATGATCAGGAGTTTGGCACCTTATCCTGTGTTGTTAAAATAAGCTAGCAATGAGAATGCTGCTGGGAAATCTGGCATTGGGTCTTGCCCATCACTTTTAAAGCCCCCTGTCCTGCCTCCATTCTGATATAGATCGCAATATCAAAATCTTCTGTATTGATGTGTTTCACTGTCCTCTTCACAGTCCCTTTAGTCAGTGAACATAAAACAGCGAGTATACCTTTAAGTTGTGTTTGAAATTGACACCAATGCTGTGTTTACTCCCAAATAGCCGGTCACTATTAGGAGAGGAAGTTAGATGAAATATATGTCACTATAATAAGATGCAACTTCTTTAAGGAGTATTGAGTA
This sequence comes from Sphyrna mokarran, assembly GCA_024679065.1. NCBI lineage: Eukaryota > Metazoa > Chordata > Chondrichthyes > Carcharhiniformes > Carcharhinidae > Sphyrna > Sphyrna mokarran. The sequence goes on from JAGIQG010000004.1 coordinate 89,565,987, forward strand.
ATCAGTGTTCAGTGCTCCTCTGAGCGGCCATTTTCACTGCAAGCTTCAACTGTCTTAACTAAGGCTTGTCTTGCATGAAATATAGGTTGAACTTTCATTTCAGCTCAGAATCCCATCTTGGTCTTCTTGGTCAATGCCAAAACCTGTCCCCTCAATACTTAAAGTAGTTACAGTGGGATTTCAGATGACTGAAATATAAAGGGAATTGGGTAACCGTCAATTCTCTCCTACTTTAGCTATTAAGTTTACCTTACACTAAATTAGCAAGGAATATGACTTGTTCTCATTTGATTACTATATCTAAAATGCAACAAAAAATAGCATAGAGACCTACAAATTCCAGTTTTTAAGTTAGTGATACATCATTCCATCTGAATCACATTATAAGCTCACTCGCAATAGACACAGACAAACCATGTTGGCAAATTATAAACTGAATATAATCACTGAATTCTGTTACGTTAGTAACAGATGTGCTGGAGTGGTTTTGAGATTGCAATTAATTTTTGGAGTTTAGAGGATGGTTAAAACCACTTCAACTTCAGTCTTGCCTTTCATAACGTCATCAACCACTTCAATCAGATTCTAATACGTTACCCACTTCCGTGCATTCGTTACACCTTGTATTTAGAAGCAATCCAAACCTTTTGGTTATATTCTAGTTTAACAAATCATTGTAATTTAATTAACTCAAGAAGGTGGTAGTAAAACAAAAAGTCTGCTTTATGGATTGGAAATAATGGTAGGTCTCAATGTTCATTTCACACACCAACTCCTTTTCAATGCATAAAGTAGGATTTGAATACAAGCTGCCTCTACAAAAGAGAATGGATGCATAGACAGAGATGTTAAAATAGCCAATCTATATTCAAAATACAAACTCTTGCATCATTTTTATGTAACTGAAAACAAAGTCCCTTAAGATGGTCTCCATATATCTCTAACAACTCAATTGCTATGTCCTACTTGGCTAATGTTATTGGTTCTGGCACTTTCTGAGATAGCAGTTAGACAGTTTGAAATATGAGCTAAGAGAAACATCCAATCTGTTTCTCAGTTCACTTTAAGCCCCCGACAGCACTGCGAACTGTCTCAGCTGGATTCATAAGGAGGTAATCATTGGGGTAATATCCAGGGTTACAGCAGCAATGGAACATTTAACATTACCGTTTATAATAAATCCCTCACTGGCTGATAATGGAAGAATCAGTGACAATGATGCTTGCCACAAACATGAACTCACTTACACTACCTACGGTCATAGAAATGACCTATTCTACATCATTACAATTCCCTATTTATACTAGATTCTCATGCTTTCAGCATCACTGAAACTCCAACATATCGATGCATGTCATTATTTGACTGACTGTTTCAAGCATTCAGTTATGTCTAACATTCTTTACTGTTCCGTTCTGGATAATACAATCCTTTATATCAGGTGAACAGAGGGAATCAGGGGTGCAGCAAGTTTCTTCATTAAATGTTAACTACAAAAGGCAATCAAGACTAATGGGATGCTGAAACTCATATGATATAAAATTCTGTGCTGTGTGGAGACACATCCCTCATAACCACAGATAAAGGAAGTGTTGTCACTGGAGAAATTTGAGCTCTGGGTTCTGGAGTTTGCACAGTAAGAAGTCTCACAACACCAGGTCAAAGTCCAACCAGTTTACTTGATTGTAATCCCCACAAGCTTTCGGAAACAGTGTTCCTTTGTCAGATGTGTGGAACGTTGTTTCCGAAAGCTTGTGGGGATTACTATTAAATAAACTAGTTGGACTTTGACCTGGTGTTGTGAGACTCTTACTGTGTTTACCCCAGTCCAATGCCAGCATCTCCTCATCATTCTGGAGTTTGACATCAATGATTTGGCAGCTGACATCAATGCAAGAATGAATAATTCGCGGATAGCACAGTTCAGGAGATGGTTACCACTCCAGCTTAAGAAGCTGCCACACCAAACGAAATGAATGACCGTCAGGCAGAAAAGAACAAACACCTTAGAGATCTTGCTCTCTTACCAGTATTTGGTTTTGAATACTGATGAGGGAGGGAATACATATGGGGAGTGCAGTCAGGGACAAGACCAGAGAACAATGAATGGCTCAGATATACACGGAGGGAGGAGAAAGGCCAAAAAAAATTATAGGTAAAATCAGATCGATTCACAAAGATCCTTAGACATACCTTCCAAACCCATGACCACTTCCATTTAGAAGAACAAGGACAGTAGATACATGGAAATGCCACTTGCAAGTTCCCATCCAAGCCACTCATCATCCTGACTTGGAAATGTATCACCATTCCTTCGCAGTCAACATCCTGGAATTCCCTCCCTAACAACATTGTGAATCAACCCATAGCACAACTACTGCAGTGGTTCAAGAAGGCAGCTCACCACCACCTTTGCAAGGGCAACTAGGGATGGGCAATAAATGCTGGACAGCCAGCGGAGCCAATGTCCCATGATTGATAACAAGAAGTGTTTCTGTGGTAACAAACCTAATTCCAGGATGGTATATTGTGTCCCTGAGGTCATGGTCAAGGCTATCACTAAGTGGCTACAGAATGCTCTGGAACGGAAGATGAGCAGCCAGAGGCCATGTTCCATATTAATATCAATAATATAGGTGGAAAAATGGTGGAGATCTTGCGGGCATATTTTAAGTTGGGAAAGTGATTAAGAACTAGGACCACAACAGTAATAATCTCAGGTTGCTCCCAGTGCTTCATGCTAGCGCCTACAGAAATAGAGAATAGAATGGATGAACACATGTCTGGATGGATGGTGCAGGTGGGAGCATGTTAGATTTTTGGAGCTTGGGGCTTGTTTTGGAGAAGCTGGGAACTGTACAGGCCAGACAGTCTTCAGCTCAACAGGGCTGGTTTGCTTTTGTTAGGAAGGATTTAAAGTAATGAGATAGGAAATTGGGAGGTTGAGCATAAATTAGAAAGAAGGAAAGCGGAGTGGAAAGGGAGACAGAAAATTTGCAAAAGTGTTCGGGGATAAAGCAAACAAATGTTGTAAAATAATCAAAAAGGAGTTTGCTCCTAATGGTAGGTACTTATGTTAAGGATTTAATCCATTTGACTCAGTCAATGGAAGTGTTAAAAATATAATTCTGCAAAAGAAGCCGCTAAAAATCCCTTGCAAAAAAGCAGAGACAATATTAATTTATCAGACACATGCAGACAAAAAGACCTTGAGAAGAAGCTTTTTGAAACAGGAAGACAGGCAATAATACTATAGCTGCGTTGCAGAAAAATGTGCCGTTTGAGCCTTACAAACACTCAAAAAAACAGTCAAACAGACCCTGCTATACTGGTTAGGTTATTCTAAAGATTTTCTTCGATCAGCGACATAGGTAAGTAAATCAATCAACTTTGTTGATTGATAAATAAATCAATCGCTGAGTTGAGAATGTACATAGGTTTCTTCATCAAAGAGACAAAGGCAGAAGACTACATTTTATATTTTTGGTTGTGGACGTAACCATTAGTTACTTGTTTGAAAATCCTATTGTTGTAATTTTAAAATCTCTGATGCTTTTGACCAGTTTACTTACTCCAATATTTTACACTGGTGCCCTTATTTGCAAGGTGGACAAAGGACAAACACAAGTAAGGTTCAACAAGTTTATTAACAATAACACTACTAATCCTTAAATTACCAACATAAAACAAAAGGATACCCCCAAATCAGACATACTACCTGCAAAAACAGTTTGGTTAAAATTGCAGGCTTGATTCTCTGAGTCCCTCTGATCTGTCGTCACGAAGGTAAGTCTTGATGGTAGCTTCTTCCTTCTCTGGTCAGTCTTCCAAATGGTCAAGGGTTGCCTCCTTCATCAAGTTTTCCCTCCTGATGTCTGAAAATGTGTTCCTTTATCCCCTGCCTGCTTTCCTTTCCAGAAACCTCTCTAGCTTCCGGCCAATGGAGGTCCCAGGAGGGGATTCCAATACCCAGTGGGTTTCTTGATGTCTGCCTGACAGGAAGAACTCAGTAAGAATTTAGCAACACCAATTTTAAATCCAACCGATTTATTTGATAGTAAATTTGCGAGCTTTCGACACTCTGTCTTTGTCAGGCATTTGCCTGACAAAGACACAGAGTGTCGAAAGCTCGCAAATTTACTATCAAATAAATCGGTTGGATTTAAAATTGGTGTTGCTAAATTCTTACTGAGTTCTTACTACCCCAGTCCAACGCCGGCATCTCTACATCACAGCCTGACAGGATACCAGGGTCCACCCTCAGGTGTCCATCTCCATGCTGCATACATGTACCCTGTTATCAGATTAAGCCAACTGCAGGAACTTGTGGTGACAGAAAGTCTGGCCTGATCTGGGCTTCTGACAATAGGCCAGTGCATTTCAATGGGGTGCAATGATTCCCTGGTAAGTATCTGTAGAGTGCAACGATCTTTGATGGAAGATTGATGAATCAGGCTCAGACAGATTGTGTATTGTACAACTGGCCTGTCTGAGGTTTGACTGTGTTTGATTTTTAATCTGCCCAATTCTTTAATTTAGGATATCCAATTTTATCAGCCTTAAAACTAGGCCCTCTTTATGTTACACTAATTTTCTAAAGGGATTTGATGTTTGCATTAACTATATTTAGATGAAATAATTTATCTTCCACTTGCACACTGTTACTGTTTCAAAACATCACTGTAATGTAATTCAAGATTTAAGCTTTAAATACTATTCAGTAACCATCATAAAAAAAAATGTTGATTCACTTTGTAAAAGCCAAGAACCCTAACTCGTCAAAAATTTTCCTAACAAGAGTCTATGTTCTGATAGAGGTGAACTCTTTCAAAGAGGCATTTTTGCTAATGATATACCTGTTTTATTCAGAGATATCTTTGTTTCATCCACATACTCTTGGGACACTCACTTTAGACCAAATTGATAGCTAGTATTGCTGACACAAGCTTTAATGATGATTCAAAATCTCTTTTAGTAGAGAATTTAAAATAACAATAAGTTTGACTGAATGTATTTATTTTACCAGTAAAGATAGAAAAGCCCTAACACTTAAATTCAAGAAACAAGTGCATAGGACAGATGAGCGGAGGGCACATAATAGCCTAGATTTTGTGTTCTCTCTCTGGGAGCTTCAAAGGTGAGGAGGCAGATAAAATCCAGGTGGCAGCACTCTGCAAACTCTTTCGATGATATGTGGAAGTATGATTTTAAGCTATTTTGACACGTGGCTTACGTGGAAAACAGGAATATCATTTTAATGCTCTCAATTGCATTAATTGGGTAGCGTGGTGACACAGTGGTTAGTCTCACAGCGCTATGGATTCAATTTCAGCTTTGAGTAACTAGGTAGAGTTTGCATGTGCTCCCTGTGTCTGCATGGGTTTCTCCAGTGCTCCAGTTTCCTCCCACACTCCAACAATACGCAGGGAGGTGAATTGGATGTGCTGAATTGTTTCTTAGTGTTAGGGGGTTAGTGGTGTAAATATGCAAAGTTACAGAGGTAGGATCTGGGTATGATTATAGCCGGTGCAGGTTTAATGGGCTGAATGGCTTCTTTCTGCACTGTAGAGGTTTTCTGATTCTAAGTTAGAGAGGGAAATATAAACAGAGATGAAGTAGCAAACCTGACTAAAGAAATTACAGCCAATGAGAAGGGATGATATGTTAGCGGGATCATCAAATAATTGATTGAACTAAGGAACATAGAAGGGACAGTCACACAATTGGGAGTGTGCAATAGACATCTAAATAGGCTGGGGAGATAGAAGAGCAAACTTATAAACACACTTCTGACAAATGCAAAAATAGTAAAAATAATAAGTAGTGAGAAATTTCACTATCCTAATATTAACTGTAATACAAAAACAAAGACAAAAGTAAAATAGGAGTAAAGTCTCTACATTTGGGAAAGGCCAGTTGTGAAACCATTGAGCAAAAGTTCAATGCAAAAAAAAAATTTGAATGTAAGCAGGTGACAGTGCAATGGGAGGTATTCAAGAGGTTCAGAGTAGACATGTTCTCACAAAGAATGAAATAGAGATGGTCAAATTTAGAGTCGCCGGGATGACAAGTGCATAGAAAGTATGATAGGCAAAGAAGGGAAGTTGAAATCATAATAATCCAGAGAGCTATTAAAGTGTAAGGATGAAACGAAAAGGGAAATTAGAAAACCAAAGAAGGACATGAAAAAGATTGGCAAGTAGAATCAAGAAAAATCCAAAGATGCCTTATAAGCATAAAAGAATAACAAGATAAATAAGGACTGAAAGGGAGTAATAAAGTAATGTGTGTAGGTAAAGGACGTGAGCAAGGTTCTTAAGGAACACTTGGCATCATCTTCTGTGAGGAAAGTGGCCATCAAGTTGAGGAGAAAAGGAATGAAATATTGAATGGGATAAACATTCTAAGAGAAGAATGATTAAAGAGTTTGATGTCTTTGAAAGAATATAAATCTCTCAGGTTGTTAGAAAAAGTGAAGGAAGAAATTCCAGAGGCTCTGACCTCATATCAATCCTTCCCAGCTGCAGGAATGGTGCCAGAGGATTAGAGGACAGTTAACATTGTAACTGTAGTTTAACAAAGGAGAAACGGATAATTCACGCAATTGCAGGGCAGTTAGTTTAACTTCAGTTCTGGGCAAATTATTAGAAGCAATTCTAAGGGACAGTAGAATTCTAAGTTAGAAAGATATAGATTAATCAAGGAACCTCAGCTAGACTTGTTAGGGGAAAGTTCTGTCTGACTAACTTGTGTGGTGAATATTTTGAGGGGATGACAAGTAGGGTTTTTGAGGACAGTGTGATGAAGATGGTTTAAATTGATTTTAACAAAGGTTTTGACAAGTTTCCTCATGACAGCCTGATCAAAAAAGTAAAAATCCTTGAAATCCAAGGAAGAGGTGCAAATTGGATCCAAAACTGGCTAAGTGAGAGGAAGCAAATAGTAATGATTGGTGATTATTTTTGTGACAGATTGTTGTCAGTGGGGTTCCACAGTTACTCACTTCCCTGCTTGTTGTGGCTTATGTTAATGATTTAGACTTAAATGTAGAGAGTGTTACGATCCCAGTAGAAACTGATCAGTTTAAGAAAAAAATGAATTTTCCAGCAGCTGACAGAAATGACTAAGGGACAAGATTTCACATTTTAAGACTTTTACAATAATAAACTAAAAAGAAACATAGCTCAATTACCACAAGATAGGCAACTAATCCACCAACTTAAAGACAAGGTATTTTTATTTTGACAAATTATTTCAACAGAATATACTGTATAGCATTTTTTAAACTTTACACCATGCTTTGGGCAGATGGATAACAACATAACATTAATTCTACAGAAGAGTATTTCTGTTATCCACCAGAGGGAAGGTCATTGCAAGAGTCCTTCTCAGTCACTTTCTCCTCATAACTGCAGCATTCCTACAGGAATCGCAGTATGACGGTGTCCATCTAGAGGCATGGAGGACATGATTTTCATAGCATGAAAAATGCAGAGAGCAGCAGAAACCTCTATTCATGATCTCTTTTGACCTGGTGAGTTTGACGTCAGTGGTAGGGAAGCTGTTGGAGGGGTTTCTTAGAGATAGGATGTATAGGCACTTAGAGCATTGCGATTTGATTAGGGATATGCAGCATGGATTTGTTAAGGGGAGGTCATGCCTTACAAATCTGGTAGAATTTTTTGAGGAGGTGACGAAAACGGTGGATGAAGGGTGAGCCATCGATGTCGTCTATATGGATTTTAGTAAGGCGTTTGACAAAGTCCCTCATGGGAGGTTAGTTGAAAAGGTCAAGGTTCATGGGATACAAGGACAGGTAGCTAGATGGATAAGTAACTGGCTTGGTAATAAAAGACAGAGAGTAATAGTGGAAGGGTGTTTCTCTAGCTGGAGGTCGGTCACTAGTGGTGTGCTGCAGGGCTCAGTGCTGGGACCTCTTCTATTTGTAATATATATAAATGACTTGGAAGAGGGAGTAAGTGGAGTGATCAGCAAGTTTGCAGACGATACAAAGATGGCTACACTTGCGGGTAGTGAGGAGCATTGTCAGGCGATGCAGCAGGACATAGATAGACAGGTAGCTTAGGCAGACAGATGGCAGATGGAATTCAATCCTGATAAATGGGAAGTGATGCATTTCGGGAGAAAGAATGTAGAGGGGAGGTATATGATAAAGGGTAGACCTATTAAGAGTATAGAATCGCAGAGGGACCTGAGGGTGCAGGTGAACAAGTCTCTGAAGGTGGCAGAGCAAGTGGAGAAGGTTGTGAAGAAAGCATATAGTATGCTAGCCTTTATGGAAAGGGTTATAGAGTACAAGAGCTGGCCTTTAATGTTGCAGTTGTATAAAACGTTGGTTAGACCTCATTTGGAATACTGCATCCAGTTCTGGTCGCCTTACTACCGGAAGGACGTGGAGACTCTGGAGAGAGTGTAGAGGAGGCTTATCAGGATGCTGCCTGGTATGGAAGGTCTGAGTTACGAGGAGAGATTAGGCAAATTCGCACTGTTTTCCTTAGAAAGACGTAGACTCAGAGGAGATCTAATAGAGGTGTACAAGATTATGAAGGGGATAGATAGAGTAAACAGGGTTAAGCTTTTTCCTAGGATGGACTCAAATAGCACGAGAGGTCACGGGCTTAGGGCTTAGGGTAAGGGGGGTAAGTTATAATTTGGATGCCAGAGGGCGTTTTTTCACACAGAGGGTGGTGGGGGTATGGAATGCGCTGCCAAGTACAGTGGTGGAGGCAGGCACTCTGGAGTTATTTAAGAAATACTTAGATGGGCACATGAACAGAATAGGTATGGAGGGGTATAGAAAACTGATTCAAAATAGGGATCATGAGCCTTGGGAGTCCCTGGTGTAAATACAGAATGATATTGATGTACTTGTTTTTATCCTACAGGTGCTTTGGTCCACCTTGTTGTCTAACGAGGGGCATACATGCAATGGGTCGTGAGAGGGCTGCTCTTGGATCTTTTTCGAGAGTATCCTAGTGCTTCATGTCGTTAGTGTACGCTTGACCTGGACCATTTGATGGGCAACATGACAACTCAGTGAATATCGCTGTGCTGGGCAGATACGTGGATTTGGGCCTGTGTCTGTGGGAGTTTGCACATTCTCCCCGTGCTTGCGTGGGTTTTCTCCGGGCACTCCGGTTTCCTCCCACATCAATAAGATGTACTCTTAGGCTAATTGGCAAAACAAATTCTCCCTAAATTGTCTCAAATTTAGTTTTTTAATCCATAGATCTATAAACATGGACAGGGATCGCGGGTAGAGGTGGGAACATTGGGGTGGCGGCGCGGGCTCGTTGGGCTGAAGGGTCTGTTTCCCGTGCTGTTTTGTTCTTTGTTCTTACAAAGGCCTTTGGCTCTATCAACTCAGAGTGATTGTGGAGTGTCCTCTTCAAATTTAACTTTGGAAATTCATTACCATCCCCTTATACTGCACAACGACATGTAGCCATGATTCTCACCACAGATCTGTACAGACCCAATACTTTTGAAAACTGGAGTCAATCAAGGCTTCACACCAACACCTATTTTTACCTCTCGGAGATGGGGTGCAACACTTCACCACATCTCCATAAAGCTTCCTACTGGAGTGCAGCTGCACTATTGTACAAGTGAGAAACTAATCAATGTATACCATCTTCATTCCAAAATTGAGATCACCCCAACTTCTGTGCAGTATGTCATGATGCTTCCATACGAGCACAGTCAGTGCCAAGCTCCAAACTGTTGTCAATATATTCATGGTGCTGTATGAAAGAATGGGACTTAGACAAAACATCTGGAGACAAACGTCCTCCATAAACCTGCTTGTTTCCTGACTGTCAAGATTCCCAGCAAACCACTGGACAACGTTAGTCATTTCTCAAATCTTGGGAACCTCCTTTCAGCTGGAACAGACAGTGACAATGAAACTCAACACTGCATCCAATGCGCTATTGCAGCCTTCGTCTGTCTGAGGAAAGTGATGAGGATCTGAATGAAAGCCAGCACCAAGCTCATGATCTACAGGGTTGCAGTGATATCTGCCCTCCTGTATGTGTCAGGGACATTGATAACATATAGCAGACACCCACAAATCCCAGGAGAAATATCACAACAATGCTTCCGCAAAGTCCTGCAAGTTCAATGATAGGATAGGTGCTCTTACAGCAGTAATCTCTCTCAGCTAACATCCCCAGTATTGAAGCACTGGCTATGGCTAATCAATTACATTATGTGGGCCACATTGTCCACATGCCTGACACAAAACTTCTTCCTTAGCTTCATTGTAGAAAGAATTACTGGGAAGGCAGAGGGAAATTTTCAGGAATGCTCTGGAAGGTTGCCTGAAAAAAATTAACAATCCCACTAATATATGGGAATCTTTTGCTCAAGACTACCTAAATTTGAGAAGAACCATTCGTAAAGGAGGCACATATTTCAAATATTTCCTCCATGCCAGGCTGGTCTTAAAACTAAAATTGCATGGATTCAGGATGGACTGGCCAGATGTGTAGAGAACTGCCTTCATTACAGAAGACAGAAAGTAGCAGTGGGAGAGTGTTTTTTCAGAATGGAGATCTGCAGCTGGTGATGTTCTGCAGAGATCAATGCTGGGACCTCTGTTTGCAGCATATATAAATGATCTGCAGGAAAATATAGGTGCTCTGATTAATGATTTTGTGGATGACACAAAGATTGGTGGACTTCCTGATAATGCCACAGCTGTCAAAGGATTCACTAGAAAGAAGTGGGGGGGGGGGGCTAAAGGGAGACCTGATAGAGGTCTACAAAATTATGAGAGGCAGAGACAGGGTGAATAGTCAGAGGCTTTTGCCCAGGGTGGAAAGAGGTACAGTTCAAGGTGAGGGGGAAAGTTTAAGGGGGATGTGTGGAGGAAGTTTTTCAAGCAGAGAGGTGGGTACCTGGAATACACTGCCAGAGGACTGGTGGAAGCAGACACATTAACAACATTTAAGAGGCATTTGGATGGATACATGAATAGAGAGGAAATGTAGAGGGATACAGACCTAGTAAGGTCAGAAGGTTTTATGTAGTTTAGTTTATACATCATGATTGGCACAGACAAAGGGCCTGTTCCTGTGCTGTACTTTTCTTTGTTCTACAGGTCCAGGTGGGGATCACACACAAAGAACAGAAGGCTTTTACCAAACTCCGAGTATCCCAACGACCCCTTCATCAAATAGTACCTGTCCCACTTATGGCAATGTGTGGATCCAGAATGGAACATTTTAGCCACTTGAGCACCCATAACCACAGAGTGGAAGAAAGTCATCTGGGTCCCAAGTGACTGACTAAAAAATAAGACCCAGGACACTATATTACTTTAAGTTAAAACAGATATTTTAAAACATAAGCATCTTATAAATTTCCCCACTCGTATCAGGAGCATAACAAAGAAGTTTTCAAGTGATACAAAATTAGTTATATGGTTGACAGTGTGGAAGAAAACAGGCTACATGAAAATACAAGTGGTGTGGTCAATTAGACAGTAAAGTGGAAAATGGAATTCAATCCAGAGAAATGTGAGGCAATACATTTTCGGGGTACAACAAGACAAGGGAAAACACAATAATAGGGAAGATACTGAATAATGTACAAGAACAGCACAAACTTGGAATGTATGTCCTCAGATCCTTAAAGGTAATTGCAGAGGTCAACAAGGTTAAGAAGACATATAGCACATTTTCCTTTGTTAGTTGAGGCCATACCCGTTCCTGACTTGGAATTATATTGCAGTTTCTTCACTGCCATCTAACATGCACTGGAGGTGTACACATGGCTGCAATGGTTTGAGAAGTTAGCTCATCACCAAACTAAGGATGGCAAAAAGTCCTGGCCCAACTGGTGCCACTCACATTCTATGAATGAATAAAAATATCCCTCCATGGTCTTGCCTCTCACTCTCTCTGTAGTCTCCTCCCGAACTGCAACCCTGCAAGATTTCTCCACTTCTCTAATTCTGACCTCTGGCTCATCCCTAATTCTAATTATTCCATGGTCAGTGGCCATGTCTTCAACTGTTTAAGCCCTAAACTTTGAATTTCCTTCTGCAAACATCTCTACCTCTCTTTTCTTCTTTGAGCAGCTCCTTACAGCCTATGTCTTTGACCAAGTGTTTTATCTTCTGCTCGAATATTCCTTTTGTGGAGAAATGAGTACAAGGTTGGAACAATCAGTGATATCTCCATTGTTTCCAATTTATTAATTCACTCAAACTTTAGATTTTCTGATCAGCACTGCATCAAGAATAAGGTAACACTGGTAAAATAATGAAAGTTGGGCAAGTATAAGCTTCACTATCACAACTCACTTAGCCAAGAAATGAACGAAATACTAGTGCTCATATAACCAGATGTTAGCATGAGTGACTGCTTTCAGGCACAAGATTCAGAGTTACAAAAACAACATTCATTTTTACTTCAAACCTAATAAATCAGGATGATTTTGCACTGTAAAATGAATGTTATTTTGAGGCAAAATTTGGAGAATTGAAGAAGCGGTGGGTTCATGATATTGTCACTAGACTAGTACTCCAGAGACCCAGGGTAATTTTTTTTTTTTTTAGGGATTTGGATTCAAATGCCACCATGGCAGATAATGAAATTTGAATTCAATAGGAATCTGGAATCAAAAGTCTAACAATAATCATGAAATGATTGTTGTAAAAACGCATCTGGTTCACTAACATGAAATCTGCCATCCTTACCAGGTTTGGCCTACATATGATTCAGTTCAAGGACAATCAGAGAAGTGCAATAAATGCTGGCCCAGCCAGTGACATACAGATCCCTGAATGAATAATAAAGCAAGATTTCTACAATTCCTTTTATGTACTTACAGAAATGCTGGTTGAATGGTTTACTTCTGGCCCTTGTTTTAATAGATGATCATTAAATTCTATCAGACTGTCTACCATGAGATCTCAACCATATAGCAATAGTTCTGACAAAGTGATACATAGATTCTTGGGAGAACTCAAAAAAACCCCAGAAGCTTTGAGGTCAACAAGTTTCTCAACATCTTTTTTATTACATTGCTGGCCAGGCCACCATTTATTGCCCATTCCTGAATATTGTTGAGAAAGATCAAGGGTAGACAATGAGATGCATTGTCAGAACAGTGCCTTGAGAACTTGGAATGCTATAATTGTTGCGCTTCTCTTTCATTGTGAAATTTTCCTTATGAACTTATTATTTGTGTTGTCAACCAAAAAGAGATCTTCAGTAATAAGCTTATTTTGCCTTTGGAGATCTGACACTATCATTCAGAAGTTATTCTCTGGTTTATTCTAATTTTTGCATGTAGTCCTTCCACACAGAAAACAATTGAAAACTCCTCATCTGGACTTGTATAATTTCAGAAAACATTTACAGGGGTGCTGTGAAACTCATACTGGAATACATTGTTGTCACATACTGTTGAACAATTTATTGCTGGTAAATAACAATGAATGACATTCCCTTCAACTTTTAAAAATATTGTTAATGAATCACTTCAAAGAATTCTTGACACCTACGCTTTCCAACTGCCTCGTGTTCACAGTTGGCCCTTGAGTCTACACCCACAAGAGTAACAGACAAGAACAAATTAAAAGGATATGGGTACAGGTTTTATGAGTTCAAATGTAACATTTAGTAGACAAATAGTGCCTTTTTTGTTCAGCATATCAGAAAAATCTATTAAAACAAGGGCTGCAAAAAAAGGGGGCATTTTTCCCCCAAATTTCCAAGGCTGGAATGTTACCACTGTTCACATCAGTGGGATTTTCTCATCCCACTGCAGTGAACAGAGATTTGGCTGGATGCCAAATTCTTCGACCTTGCTGTAGCAGGAACATAGCATGGACAGCTAGTAAGATCATGTCCTTGGTATTACAGCAGCGAGAAAATGTGATCTGGACTGCAATCATCCCACACGTCATTTTTTGGGAGAGTGGTGAGTTGCATGTTCGTGCTGGGGGCCGGCAGCACCCAATAGGAAAAAATAATTCTTGTTTCCCAGTTTTTACTCATTTTCCATTTTTAGGTGTACAAGAACGGTTTATTTCTCCATTTTGTTTAATGTTCTTCCCTTCTGGATAGGTAATGCTTAATGGGTTTATCTACAACATCAACATCTCAAAATGTTATGTTTAAATTTACAAACAGTTACAGAATAATTGTTTGATCTAAATCTAGGCATCTGACAACTCTGTCAAAGATTAGAGGCCTATTACTAATCAACAACTTTCCAGGACTGTCCTGAATCTCCAGGAACTGAAAATAAATCTTCTGGGCATTACTGGGAGTAACTCAAGAACAAAATATCAGAAAGACTTTAAAATAGTATGGGTTTGACCCGCCGTTGCTGTGTCACTGAATTCATTTTGCATTCTGAACCTGTCATTGTGATTTTGACATTTCAGCAACCACATGCTTAATTCACCCCATCCCATGTGTATCACTTCCAGGGTCTTCATTAAATTCCATCCATTTTCTCTATGACTACCCTATTGAGCCCTTTCCTGATTTTGAGGGCCTCCATTAAGCGATCCCCCAGTCTTTTCTAGCCAAGAGAGAACAGCCCTATTCTTGTTCAATATTTCTTGAGAATGACTATAGGTTATAACCAAGATATAACCTGAAACTGTGGTTCTGTTGCCCAGCACAAGGGCAGTACAATGTGACAATTCCAGATCTTTGGATTCAGTCATGTGCAGAGTTGCAATTAAGTATTCTGAGGGGAAGGATGCTGGCTGCTGTGGTCTGTTAGTGTCCCTTTTACTTGCACACCCTAATAGCCAAAGTAAGACTTCTTTAAAAACATTTTCTCACTGTCTTTTTTTAATCTTTGCTAATTCTGTCATTGTCTTCCTCCCTTTACTTTGCTCTCTATACCTGATTCTACATTGAAATTTTCAATAATATAGAATTAAATACTCTACTTCATATTTCCTAATTTAGGCTCTTGATGGTTAGATTCTCATCATAGAAGTGGGTAGTGGGAATCATGAAATTTCCCGACTTTGTGGCCAGAATATAGGGGAAAATGCCCGAAAGGGTGAGACTCCTTTTCCAGAAGTGGGGGAGATGTGGCTAGGGTAAGGTCTACTTCCTGGAGGTTGTCATTGTTCGCAGCAAACTACCCAACCTTCAGGAGAACAGTGACCACAATACCACTCAACCCTGTCACAGCAACCTCTGCAAGACATGCCGATCATCGGGATAGAGTACCCTTTGTTGTCCAGCACTTCCCCGGAGTGGAGAAGCTATGACATCTTCTCTGGAGTCTTCAACATAACATTGATGATGATGAACATCTTGCTAGGGCCATTCCCCCCCCCCCCCCCCCCCCCCCAAATGTCTGGAGGTTGTCATAGGGGTTGCCAAGCATGGAGGCAGGTTGTTTAAAAGATCAATCTTGGTGCTTTGAGATGTTTCAGTTAAAATAAAAACAATAAAACAGAAAACTGGCCTCCAATCTTCACCTCTAATATCCCCTCACCCCAAACACCCCATATGCCATCTCCATGTCTTCTCATATCATCTTAAGCCTCTCCAATGGCCTCTCAGACCAATGTCTAACACTTCAATGCCCATTTACCCAGTATGCACTCTGTATGTACCCATTAACTCTAAAATATTAATTTATGTGTTAAAAATAATTTATCCATTATTTTCTTTCAGAAAATTCCTTTTATTAGATTCCTATAAGAGTGTCAATCAACTAACCCTTAACATTATCAATAGCAAAAACTGCAAACACTTGCCATCTCTTTATCTTGAGTAAATATACATTAAGCAATTGAGAAACAGCTCCAAGGGAGGAAACTGTCAGTCAAGCAGTTTTAACTTTGGTACAGTAGTTCCAATAAACTAATGCATGTTTGGCCTCTCAGCCTGGAAACCATATTGAGGGTTGGCTGAGATCCCAGGCATCCATTCATCTGTTGAAAAATAGCTGTGCTTTGATTAAAAATTGGGGGTGCTGGGAATGAAGCCTGAAATCCTGGAATCAGCTTCCATTATTAAGCTCTGCAGAGTCTCCCTGGCTCTGGAAAAATATCCAGTCCCATGTTTCAGGAAGGGTTCTTCAATCTGATTGCTTTCAGAGATGCAATGTTCTGCTTACACAAGTAACAGGAGCTCTATAAGGGCACTGCAATGAAAAAGGATCTCCAAATAATACAAGTTGTCATTCTAAAGACCCACAAAAAGTCGGTAGATGTGTGCATGCATAATGAGCAGTGAACACTATTTCTTTGCTGCTGGCACAAATATCTGCAAGATTTTATGCCCTTTTATCTTACAGCAGTGTAGACTCAGCATCACTGGTGAACATAGATGAAAGTGGATCTCTACGACCAGGGATTCTATAGAGATTTGATAATTTATATTCAGCTTTGTTGCAGATAAGCATAAGAACCGCCCTTACAGTCAGCAGTGCATTATCAAAAAGAAAATGCTGTACATTCAAATGAAAGGTATATTCAGCACTAACATTTAAAACATTGTGTAACACACTATAAGCCTCATATTCCAGAAACGTTGCAACTTGGCATCATAAAGAAAATAGTTCAACACATTCCCCTCTAGTGAAGGAGAATTTGCTGTTGGTTCCTCACCAGAGAAGCCGAGAGAATTAGAAAAACTTTGTAGCATCTCGAGCCCACCTGCACCTGAACAATACATGTCTAATTCCTCTGCCCTGTGCCTTCTTTCTCTTCAATGTTTTTCCATGTTTGCATGGGTTTCCTCAGAGTGCTCCAATTTGCTCCCACACTCCAAAGGTGTGCAACTTAGGTTGATTGGCCACACTAAATTTACCCTTAATATCAGGGGGATTAGCAGGGTAAGTGAGGGTTCCGGAATAGAGCCTGGTGAGATGTGGTCGGTACAGACTTGATGGCTGAACGGCCTTCTTCTGTACTATAGGGATTCTATGGACTTATCCATATTTTGCTTAAAACATGTTGGCCCCTTCCTTGGCTGCTGTTTTTAGTATTCAATGCTCCAACAATTCTCTGCCTCGAGATTTAGAGAAACATGTCAGCCCTTTATCGAGAGTTTTAAATTGGCAACCTCTTTGCTACTAGCTTCATAACCAGATGAAATATTCTTTCAATATTCACCCTCTCAAAATGATTCAAATTTTAAATAATATCTCAAAGACAGAAGTTTGACTTCAGCTGGAGAATTGTATATGATTCTGTGCGTCACACTATAGGAAGGATCTGAATGCACTGGAGAGAATGCATTGAAGAGGTTTACAAGAATGGTTCCAGGGATGAGAAACTTCAGTTATGAGGATAGACTGGGACTGTTTTCCTTGGAGAGGAGGTAGCTAAGAGGAGATTTAATTGAGATGTTCAAAATCAAGAAGGAGCTGGACAAATTAGATAGGGAGAAACTGTGCCTACTCATAAAAGGATCAAAAATAAAAGGGCACAGGTTTAAAGTGGCCTGCAAAAGAAACAAATTTAATGTGAAAAGAAACATTTTCACACGAGTCATTTAGGCATGGAATTCAATGCCTGGAAATCTGATGTTGTGAGACTTCTTATTGGAAACCTACTGGAGGCAGGTTCAATCAAGGCATTTAAGTGGACATTAAATGATTAATGAATAGAAAATGTACAGAGGTGTGGGGTAAAGGCAGGAGAATTACATTAAGTCATAATGCTCATTTGGAGAGCCCTTGCAAACAAGATGGACTGAACAGCTTCCTTTTGCATCGTAATAATTCTGTAATGGTGTAAAATCCTATTTAAAGCATCTCTAATACTTTCAGAATTTCAAGATTCTCCACAGTACCAAATTCTCAATCCTGATGCCATCCATGTGAATTTTCACCATACACTCAGTGGCAAGAAGGTGGAACTACAGCATAACTGACAGTTTCCATTATAATTGTTGACATGGAAATTGTTGCAGTAACAGGATTCATGATTTTAACATGGAGGGTGAATTTTATCTGTATGCCCTGCTAAATATAAATAAAGAAAAAATATGGATCTTTTCACCTTTCAAATTAGTGCGACACCCATTAAGCTAATCTTTTGTTTCTTATCTAACAATCAACTTTCTATTCACACTGCTCCATTTCTTTTCCTACCATATGCTTATATTTTATAACAAGTCTCCTATATGACACTTTATCTAGTGCCTCCTGAAATCCAAATAAATCACATCTAAATTCCCTTAGTCTATTCAATATGTAACCTGTGCAAAAATGATTAAATTGATCAAACATGACTTGCCTTTAATAAAACCTTGAATTTTACTAAATACTAATTTCACTAAGCTAGCATTTCCTCCACTGCTCAAATGGAATTCAATTAAGCAAAAAGCTTCTAATAACATAAAAGCTTCACTACTTTGAATTAAGGTTGCAATGAATTATATTTGTTCTGAGCATGAAATCCATTATCTGCACCAAGTCATTGTCAGCAAACAACCAAAATGAGAAAACTGTAACAATTTTCCAGTCATTTCTCCCCACTTTTTAAAGTTGAGATCATTTTTTTTATCTTAACTTGTCCTAAATAAGCAAAGCTTAAGTCAGCACTTGGCTTCCTGCTCCATTAGTACACACTAAACTGGCCCCCTCAGAAAATCCCACATCCATGGCCCACAAAACATTGATTCCATTCTTCTGAAAACATCTCCTCCCAATTTTATTCAACGTCCGCTCTTAATGCCTTATACATGATCTACAACCAGTGGAGAATCACCAGCTACGCCAGAAATAAAGTGCACATTAAGGAGACAGATTTGCTTTTCAGCAGCAGAATAATCACAAGAGGCTTGTGAGTCATCGCTTGTATTTAAAGGTTTGGGTCTTGAATTCCATTGTATTGAAGGAGAAATAAAATTGTAGTTACATTTTTTCTGTAAAGATTTTTTATGCAATTGAGTGTACAGAGAGACCAGATGGCGATTTAGTGAGGAAAACATCTTTCACCCATAGGGTGGTGGAAATATGGAATGTGCTGTTTGAGAAGACGGGGAATGCAAGTACATCATTTAAGCAGCTTCTGGATGAGCATTTAAATCACCAAAGCAGTCGGCTATGGATCAAGTGCTCGTAAATGGGATTAGTATAGAATAATATTTGATGGTCGGCATACACATGATGGGCCAAAAGGCCTGTTTCTGTGCTATACGAATCTATGAGAATGATTTGCATTTGAAACTAACAAATCCATGTCAATCTGACAACATATTATAGGTCTTATCAAGGAAAATTATGCAACGGTGGGAGATGATTAGAATGAGATTATTGACAAAAGATCAGGAAAATATTAACAGTTTAACAAAATGACTGTTTATGAATGATCAGGAGTCAGAAAAATGAAAGTACAAAATTCCTTTGTTATTTAAGTGTATGGGTGCAGAAATAACTGCTGGATATACAGTTTAAAGCTTATTTATTAGTGTCACAAGTAGGCTTACATTTAACATTGAAGAGATGTTATTGTGAAAATCCTAGCCACCTGACACTCTGACGCCTGTTCAGTATACTGAGGGAGAATTTAGCACGGCCAATGCACCTGACCAGCACATCTTTCAAACTGTGGGTGGAAACAGGAGCAAATCCAGGTAGATGCAGGAGAACATGCAAACTCTGCACAGGCAGTGAGCCAAGCCAGAATTGAACCCAGGTCTCTGGAGTTGTGAGGCAGCAGTGTTAACCATTGTGCCACAGCGAGTGCAAAGCAGAATGTATTCCCTGAGTCACCTGATTTGATTGAGGATGCTCTCAAAATATGTTGACAAGTGTTCCATACTGAATTTGGTTTCTGTCAGGTGACCATAGCATTGATTTTCCATTGTCTACACAATTAGTCTCTAACAAATTGAGCATTGACACACAATTGTATTCAAGTGTCACCCATTTGGCTCTCCAAGTGATGGAATGAATTTCTCAAAAAGATTCTGTGGGATCCATTCTGCAACCAAACACATTGTAAACTAGCTTGTGCAGTTAGTTGGTTAAGAGCAACCATTAACTCGACAGAAAGTATAATCAACAGCCTTCTCCATCAAAATGTCGATTGCATTTCAGTGTCCCACCCAGACAAACAGATTACCCTCGAACCTTGTGTGGTTCTATGTACTTTAGCAGAGCACAAAAGAGATCCTCTGACCTCGCAGTTCCATTCAGTGTTCATTCTCCATTTTGTTTTAAGAAGTGTTCATTTTCCATTACTCCATGAATGAGTGGGCGTGCGTGATAGCATCCTTATACAGAATAAATGTAAATTAAGCCATGATGATAGAAACTATGATGCTGTATATCACATTGTTATTGTTACTTTATGAAACACACATTGGAAAATGGAAGGGCAATTCTGGTCGCTCATGCTACTTTCAACATGTAAGTTGATCGACGTAAGAATGGCAGTATCACAGGTTAATATATTTTCTTTTCTTCCTGTAAGAAATGCCATTCTAGCAGCAATAGTAATCAGAGAAGATCTTGTCTTTTTTGTGTTTCTGGTATAAAGTGACATATATAGCTGATTCCTTATCTGAACATTCATTTAATGGTTAGAGATTATTTTCTCCAATTTCTCTTTCCTACAAATATTCTTTTCTGTGCAGCAGACAGATTAGAATTAATCGTCAAGGAAATTTAACTGCTCAGCAAATTATTCAGACTCCTCTGTCTCCTACAGTTATTGTCCCACAGAGTTAATCCACCTCCGGTGAAATATAATTCGCAAAGGTACTGACATTCTGATAGACTTAGTGTTCAGCATTTGAGACTATTTCATCAGGCATGAAATAGCTCCCCTTCAAATCAGGTGAAAGGCTTTTGTTTATCCACTTGAGACTTTCAGGTTAACGCAGGTATCTCTTTTTACATATACATGTAATATACAGAATTTGTTACTGCAAGAACATAAATGAAGGAAGCGGGATTGGGCCACAATGCCCTTTGAGCCTGCTCTGCCACTTAAGATCATGGATGACACTTTTTTGTGCAGTTGCTACATCTCTCGATTCCCTCAGAGTCCAAAAATGGGCTCAAAGACATATTATTCAGAGTCCTCTGGAGACTGAGAATTTCAAAGATTCACAACCCTCTCTCCTCATCTTAGTGTCAGAGCAGAGGGTCAGTTATTTAAGACAGGAATAAATAACTGATTGCTTGCCCTGGGACTATGACCAGTAGCTCTGTATTCCCCAGCTGCGAGAAAAAGCATGTATGTTGATCTTGTCAAATAGTCCCCTTTTTGTTATATGCCCTTTGGTACCTTTAATATTTTATGTAGCTATACTTGCAGTCTTCTTTTTCTCCCTTTCCTTCTGTTCTTAAAGGTATAGTCTTTCAGGACACAGCTCCTGACATGGAACTGTCTGGGAATTACCCAAGTAATCACTGTTTATGTGTGAACCCTGACAATAAACGTTTGGTAGGCTGTTCACCTCGAGGAGATATCAAAAGGTGGCCTTGCGTGTGTGCACATCCATGAAGTATTGAGGTGTAGAATTCACAGCCAATTCACCCTGCTACCAACTATAGCACCTTCAATATTATCCTGGTTAAAGACAAGAACTCAGCAAAGAACTGGCATTAAAACAAAAGCCTTCCTGATCAGAATGATTCAACTATTTACTGGACAGACTCGCTAAAGTATTAGGTGACCTCCAATAATTAATTAATAGCATTTAATGTGCACCCATGCAAATGTAAGTACATCAAGTTGAATGTTCTCCTTGTAGTCATTAGTGCACAGTTTGAGATATTGTTACATTTTCGACTAATGAATACAGGCTAATTTTAACAAGTTCTAAACATTGGCTAGAGAAAGGCCCATCTAGCATTTCTGAAGCAACTGCTGACATGAACAACAAACTTCTTATGAAGTGTCTCTGATGAAGGGCAATATGAAAAATATGAAGTAAAAGTGAAACAAATTAAAGCAAAACCCAATTTTATCTCGAATGTTTTCCATTTCTTTAGTTGAGTTCTAACATTCATGACAATTAATAGCTCCAAAATTGAAACTATCCATTCAGCTGACTATACTCCTCTTTCATTCCTTATCCCACTACATAGAAACATAGAACACAATACAGGCCCTTCAGCCCTCAATGTTGTACCGAGCTATCTCTAATCCCAACATCAAGCTATCCCACTCCCTATAATTCTGGAGTGCTCCACATGCCTATCAAATAACTGCTTGAAAGTTCCTAAAGTGTCCGATTCCACTATCACTGCAGGCAGTGTATTCAACACCTCAACCACTCTCTGAGTAAAGA
This sequence comes from Sphyrna mokarran, assembly GCA_024679065.1. NCBI lineage: Eukaryota > Metazoa > Chordata > Chondrichthyes > Carcharhiniformes > Carcharhinidae > Sphyrna > Sphyrna mokarran. The sequence goes on from JAGIQG010000004.1 coordinate 89,588,258, forward strand.
ATCTATCTCGGACATCCCTCCTATATTTCCCACCATGAACTTTATAGTTATGCCCCCTAGTAACAGCTACATCCACCAGAGGAAATAGTCTCTGCGTGTCTACTCTATCAATCTCTCTCTTCATCTTATAAACCTCTATTAAATCACCTCTCATCCTCCTCCTCTCCAAAGAGAAAAGCCCCAGCTCCCTCAACCTTTCCTCATAAGACCTACCCTCCAAACCAGGCAGCAGCCTGATAAATCTCCTCTGCGCTCTCTCCAGTGCTTCCACATCTTATAATGAGGTGACCAGAACTGAACACAATATTCCAAATGTGGTCTCACTAACGTCTGGTATAGTTGCAGCATAACTTCACGGCTCTTAAACTCAAACCCCCTGTTAATAAACGCTAACACACTATAAACCTTCTTCCCGGTTCTATTCACTTGAATAGCCACCTCCAGAGATCTGTGGATATGAACCCCAAGATCTCTCCGTTCCTCCACATTCCTCAGAACCCTGCCGTTGACCCTGTAATCTGCATTCAAGTTTGTCCTACCAAAATGAATCATCTTGCATTTATGAGGATTAAACTCCATCTGCCACTTTTCAGCTCTGCATTCTATCAATGTCTCTTTGCAGCTGCAAGAGCTCTCCACCTCATCCATACTCACCAATCTTGGTGTCATCAGCAAATTTACTAATCCACTCTTCAGCCCCTTCTTCCAAGTCATTAATAAAAATCATAAAAAGCAGAGGACCCAGCACTGACCCCTGTGATACACAGCTGGTAACTGGCCTCCAGTCTAAAAATTTTCCCTCCACCACCACCTTCTGTCTTCTATGATACAGCCAGTTATTTATCCAAGTGGCCGAATTTCCTTCTATCCCAAACCTCTTTATCTTCTTCATGAGCCTACCATGGGGAATCTTATCAAGCGCCTTACTAAAATCCATGTATACAACATCAACTGCTCTACCTTTGTCCATACACTTAGTTAACTCCTCAAAGAATGGGCATGTTTCCTTCCTTGATGCCACACCACTGACCCTTCTCTATTGTGTCCTCCTATAACTCTCATCAAATTATTCTGCTTACTCAATTCCTTTCTAATGTATGAAGGCTTAGGGTGACATAGCACAGGGTGATTTAAATCCTCCTTTTGCTTTGCATTATAAATGCTTTTGTCATTTATCACTTCTGCCTTCCATCCCACCAGAGACTTTCTATTTTATTCTTTCCCCTCTAACTGTTTTGTCTTTGTACTTGCTTTATCCATGTTCTATTAGGAATATTCTCCAGTTGTCACTATAGTCACTATATCATAAGCCCATAGAGAAATTTGTACTTGAAACCTTATTTACATCTCTCTGGATTTACGTGCATACATTCCAATCTATTCTGATCTATTGTACATTCCTCTCTCCTCCCCCCCCATTTTATGACTCTGACTATTTCTGAACAACTTCACGTCTTAATGTTGTCTCTCCCAATCCCCAGTATGCCTTTTCTCCACTCTAATCCTTCATCCTGCTGCTCTCCCCCTTGCCAAAATAAATCTTCCCTCATGTTCTTGATGACTGAAATGGCCCCCCATTAATCTGGTTTCCATAAACTGACTTTACCAAAATCAATCTTACTCCCTTCATAACTGCTGTCATCATCTCTTCCTTAAAAAAATACCTTTTATCATTCTGCCCCTTTCTACTGTTACTCCACTGCTATTCTAGGTTTGTGTTATCCTCACCCATTTACACTGCTCTCTCATCAACTATTTTTAAAAAGTGCTTCAACCTAATCTTTGTTCAATACCACAGCACCAAAGCTAAGCTGATTAAAAATTACTAACATCATCCTTTGTGATTGCGACTGCAGTAGGTTATCCTTTCTAGTATTCCTTCACTGCATCTCCTCTATGATAATGTTCTCTTATAATTTTGTTCTTACCTGTTTTTACAATGCCAGAAGGATTGTAATAACTTCATATTTATCCTTGCATCATATCACTGAACTCCATCCTGGGGCCCTTTTATTTGCAATGTATGAGCTATGTTATTACTACATTAGTCTAACCGTCTGGTCAGTTTTGACATTTATGCTGATGACATTCAGCCTCATTTATTCACCAACATCCTTGACTAGAGTTTGATGAAGAATTATACCGGTAAAACATCATACCTTGTCTTTCCTGTGCATTAATAGAGTATTTTTAGAACTTTCATATTTTTAAAATTATTGTTATTACAGGACTGATCAGAGTTTGTTATGATAACTTTATATTATTCCCAGGATCAGGTTACGTTTCAATGATGGAAGTTAGGGAAAAAGACTGAGTGGTCAGATGCACCTCCATTCTCTCACTTATATACCACAAAATGATGAAAGGTGCGTGGTTGGCAAACTTCCCTGCTGGGAAAAGTGTAGAAGAAATAGACCCAGGTGGACAGGCAGTAATTGGCTATCCCACCAGAATTTTCCACTGTTACCACCAACACCCACCGAAGCTGGGGTAGAAGGGCAAAGAAAGTATCAGGTTTTTAGATATAAATGCTCTCATTGACCATTAGATGGCTCTATCCAACTTGATAGCTTTCATCGCATTTGCCATTATGTCGAAAATATATAGGGATATTGAGCCTTTTTCTAAGGTGACAATGTGACTGTTCCATTATAGAAGCAGCTTTATTTTATTACTTAAGAATCCATTTATCAAATTCATGTTTAAGATTATTTAATGGGATTTAATTTACGGTTAATTATTTGGCAGACGATAATCAATTTTGTACGGCATTATCTGTTAATCACCTTTTCAGGCAGTTTGCTGACGTTGCAACAGTCACCAAAAAAAAAATTACATTGATGTGATTTGATAAGTTTTGGTATGATATGTCACAATAAAATGTAACATATCATAGTCACAAATCACAAGTTATGTTCAGTTAAGTGTGGCATTTCCGCTCGTCAATCTCATTGTATTCAAGTAACAAGCGTTGTCATAATAAAGTTTGTTCAGTTGCTTTCATTCTGTATTTAAAGACTGTTGGCCTGAGGTCCAGAAGCTTTCAATGAGACATGACAGCGTGTTGATACAAATTATGAGTTACCGCAAAACTCATTGGACACGGGCCATTTACTTTTGTAATACTCATTGGGTAGCTTGGATGACCAGGCATGGTCATCAGCTGTAAGGAAAAGAAAGATCCCTGTTTAACAGCAGAAGCATTATTTAAGCAGATGCGTAAAACTGTACATGGCAGTCATTCTCAGTGTTTCAGCTAGTAAAGGGAGATATCTGACAGTATTCGTGGTTCTGATCACTAATCATTGATTCAAGTTAGAAAGTGCTCATATTTAGGTTTGTCAGATAAAGGAGTAAATTAGACTTTTCAGTGTTCCTTTCAGTGCTTTAGTAAAGCACAGAGCAAAAAAGATTTTAAGATAAAGGTTAATAAAATGTGTGTTGTAAGTCAGTCATAGTGCAAACTCATTTACATGATTATAGATATTTCATAATTGCAATGGAAATCTTATTTCATGCATGAACTGTTAACCACTTATACAGCAGTAATAAAACTTCTCATTATGCAGTGATAGATAAAAATGGACTGCAAAATATCTAATGTATTTGTCAGAAGGATGTCAAAGTGTACTTTCTAATGAGACTATAATGGTTGGAAAACATTGATATTTAACATTAGTACTGCACAGTGAGAATAACAAATTTAAATATTACTGACTATTATAATGGAATGTCCGACTCGTTCCACATTATAAAACAATACTAATTGCTTACATTTCTTTTGACGATCACATAAGTGTCATCAACTGTCTCAGCCCTAAGCTCCACAATCTGTAACATGGGAAGAAATATTTTTGGGTTATAGCACAGAGGATTCAAAGCAATGACAGGACAGCAAATCCCAGGCTTTTTTTTTTAAGGTAATTGAGACATTACAGCTTTTCTTTTTGGATATATGTTTATATAATTTAATGTGGGATTTAAGCTCATGGACTGCACAAAGGTTATAAGAGAAGGTTCGTTTATTCCACTGGCATCAACTGGTTCATTTTAATCTGATGCTACCAATACTGTTTGCTTTAAGTATAAACTTTCAAGGGAAAGCTTAACTCCAAGAAACAAATGAATTATGGAGAATATTAACTGCTGATCCTCTTGATCTCTGCCCCTAGTCAGTGTTTCCATTTGTCAAGGCAGACATAAACCAACATTGCTTTTATGTCTCTCAAAGACTCACAACCCCAAACACTGAGAACATTAAAGAAAGAAAACTGACAGTGAGTCAGGATTTTGTTACACCAAGAACATTGAAAAATGATCCTAAGAAGAAAAGCACTGTGGGTCTTCATATATTGAAAATCAGAAGGCAGGGGAAAATCAACAACAGGATTAAAGGGACAGTAGACAAAAGTCAAATAAAAAAAGCAAGTATTTCCTACCCAAAAAAAGGTAGACTCCTCTAAGCCGCAGGGTTTGTACACAAGTTTCAGAGTGTTTAAAATTTAAAGTTGCCACTGTCCCAGATGACCGTAGAGTTCCATTAAAGGGGCGGGCTGATTTAACCTGAAGATCATCACATCTCAGGTAAGGTTGTGAAGGTGGGGCTTTTATGGATAACCTCAGCCAGTGCAGGAATTGAACCTACACTGTTGGCATCGCACTGAACTAAACCTTTCTCAAATTAATAACTGATGATAAATTTTTTCGAACTTAGCTGCATTATTGAAGCCACTGTATAATTTACCATGAATGAAACAGTCATGGGACTGGACAACAGAATTTGAGAAAGCATGCAAGGACAGCAAAGCTGTTTTGCAGATGTCTGACATATTGGTTCATTTTAATCTGAAACTACCATTGACGTTTCTTTGTGAGGCTTCACTTTATGGAGTAGGTGCAATAGTTTTACATATCATGCTTTCAGGAGAAGAATGACCAATAACATTTTTTTCACATACTCTGATTAATACTGAATCAATTATGCTTAGCCAGAAAAAGAAGCACTGAATATAATTTTTGGCATATGAAGGTTTCATCATTATTTATATGGTCATCATTGCACATTACTGGCTGATCACATTCGGGCTGTATAAAGGTATACATTGGTTAACTGCTAGCCAATTGCAAAAATGGTCACTGCTCTTATCTGCATACTCCTTCATTATACAGTAATGTCAATCAGAATGTCATGCTGATCCTGATGTATTATCATGCTTAGCTTTACCTACAAAGCAGATGACACCAATTAGTTTTGCTAATATTTTTTTTTTTGCTATTAGATCATTTGCCTGTGACAGATTCTCAAGTTCAGTTACGTACCAGAAATGATCTAGGCAAGGTGATGGATATGGTGTTGAAAGGAATGATAGCTGGGATGCATTATATGTATCCTAATTTGAAATATGTGTCAGGAAAGCTTGAATTAAATGTTCAAGGTGGGTGCCTAATTTGGAGAATTTGAGTGATCATTCCTCCTAATCTGCATAGAAGATTTCTTGAACAACTACATGAAGGATATCCTGGTGTCATCCAGGTGAAGGAAAAACACAAGTCTGGATGCTCAGATTGAAGGAAAAGTATGTACAAGTAAGAAATACACTATTGTTGTCTCCTTTCCACGCTTGGGAGTGGTCTAAAATGCCAAGGCAATGACTGCACGCCAATTTTGCTGGTCTGCCTCAGGATTACGTATCATTAGCGAATGCACACTTAGTGGCCTGAGATATCATGAGATTTACTGCATCTGAACAGACCATTGAAAATCTTGATAGAATTTTTGCACAATTTGGTAAATCAGCACAGATTGTTACCGATAATGGATCACAGTTTACTTCACAGATTTTGAGGATTAATCAGTGAGTAAATGGTATTTAGCATGTAAAATCTGCACCTTATCATCCATCAACCATAGATTAGTTGAAAGATTTGCACAATCTTTAAACATTCTTTAAAAGCCTCAAAAGTGTAAGATTTGTTATCACATCATGTGAATGCTTTGATATCTTAAAAGAAACATCTTCATAGAGTCACAGTCATCTTCACTAACGTCTGCAAAAAATCATACAATGCAGAAAAGACCCTTTGGCCCACTGAATCTGTGAGAAACAACTGACCTTTCACCTAATCCCATTTACCAGCACTTGGTTCATGGCCTTGAATGTTCTGATGTGCCAAGTGCTCATTCAGTTACTTTTTAAAGGATGTGAGGCATTGACCCTTCAATTAAAGGGAACAGCTGCTCTTTATTCAATTTGTCCTCATAATCTTATACACCTCAATCAGGTTATCCCTGAATCTTCTCTGCTCTAACAAAAACAACCCAAGTTTATCCAACGTCTCTTTATAAATTAAATGTTTCATCCCAGACAGCATCCTGATGAATCCCCTCTGCACCCCTTCCAGTGAAATTGCATTCTTCCTATAAAGGTGGCAATCAGAACTGCAGACAATACTCTAGCTGTGGCCTCACTGAAATTTTATACAAGCCCAATATGATTTTGTTGCTTTTATAATCTATGCATCAATTGATAAAGGCAAATGTCTCAGATGCCTTTTACACCAACCTATTAACATGCCCTTCCAGCTTCAGAGTTCTATGGACAAACTCGCCAAGGTCCCTTTGTTCTACAGAATTTTCTAATGTTGTGCCATTCATTGAATACTTTCTTGTCAAGTAACCCCTTCCAAAGTGTACCTCCTCGCACTTTTCAGTGTTAAATTCCATCTACCATTTATCTGCCTGTTTGATGATTCCACCTATACTTCCTGTAGTTCAACGCACTCAACTTCATTAACCACCTGACCAATTTTTGTGTCATTTGCGAACTTATAAATCCTATTCATATACAGTCATCTATGTAATTTATATAAATGAATAATAGGGACCCAGCACAGATCTATGTGGTATGCCACTGGGACAATGGCTTCCAGTCATTCAAGCAGCCTTCTGTCATCACCCTCTGTCTTCTCCAACTCAGCCAATTTTGAATCCACTTTATCAAATTACTCTGTATCCCACATGAGATCTGGTCAAAGGCTTTTCTGAAATCACATAAATCACATTATGTACGCTACCTTCATCTATGGACCTGATCATCTCTTCAAACAATTCAATCAAATTTGTTAGGCATGATGTCTCTTTGACAAAGCCGTGCTGTCTATGTCTAATCAAACTTTGCCTCTCCAAATAGAGATAGGTATTCTCTTTCAGAATTTTCTACAATAGTTTCCCGACCACCGATGTGAGACTCACTGGTCTGTAGTTCCCTGGTTTATCTCAACAGCCTTCTTAAATAGTGGAACCACACAAAGTGTGTGGCACTTCCCCGTGGCCAGAGAAAAATTAAAAATTTGGGTCAGAATCCCTGTAATCTCCTCCCTTGCCTCCCATAGCAGCCTAAGGCACACTTCATCTAGACCTGGAGATTTATTCATCTTTAAGCCTGCCAAAATCTCTGATGTCAATGTAATTCCTATGTCAATTTGCTCAAGAACCACGCAGTCTCTGTCCCTGAATTCAATACCTACACCATGAGACCATAAGACATAGGAGCAGAATTAGGTCATTTGGCCCATTGAGTCTGCTCTGCCATTCAATCATGGCTGAAGTTTTTTTCTCATCTTCATTCTCCTGCCTTTTCCCCATAACCCTGACTCCCTTATTAATCAAGAACCAATCTGTCTCTGTCTTAAAGACACTCAATGACCTGGCCTCCACAGCCTTCTGCGGCAAAAAAGTTCAACAGATTTACACTCTCTGGCTCAAAAAATTCCTCCTCATCTCTGTTTTAAAGGGTCATCCCTTTAGCCTGAGGTTATGCCCTCTGGTTCTAGTTTTTCCTACTAATGGAAACATCTTCTCCACATCCATTCTATCTAGGCCTTGCAATATCCTTGTAAGTTTCAATAAGATCTCCCCCATTCTTCTAAACTCCAAGCACAAACCCAGCATCCTCAACTGTTCGTCATTTAACAAGCTCTTCGTTCCATAGATCATTCTTGTGAATCTCTTCTGGACCCTTTCCAAGGCTAGCACATCCTTCCTTAGTTATGGGGCCAAAACTGCTCACAGTTGGGGGTCTGCCTCAGAAGTATATCCCTCTTCTTGTATTTTAGCTCTCTTGGCACGAATGCTAACATTGCATTTGTCTTCCTAACTACTGACAGAATCTGTACATTAACCTTAAGAGAATTTTGAACAATGACTTCCAAATCTCTTTGTGTTTGATTTCCTAAGCATTTCCCATTTAGAAAATAGTCTATGCCTCCATTCCTGCTTCCAAAATGCTTAACTTCACACTTTTCCATATTGTACTCCATCTGCCACTACTTTGCTCACTCTCCTACCCTGTCCAAATCCTTCTGCAGCCCCCCTGCTTTCTCAATCCTACCTGTCCCTCTACATATCTTTGTATCACCTGCAAACTGGGCAACAGTGCCTTCAGTTCCTCCTCCAAATCGTTAATGTACATTGTGAAAAGTTGTGGTCCCAGCATTGACCCCTGAGGCACACATTAGTCACCACTGCCATTCTGAGAAAGACCCCTTTATTCCCACTCTCTGCCTTTTGTGATTCAGCCAATTGTCTATCCGTGCCAGGATCTTATGTTTAACACTACAGGCACATGACTTATTTAACAGTCTCCTATATGGCACCTTCTCAAAAGCCTTTTCGCAATCTAAATAAATCACGTCTAATTGTTCTCCTTTATCTAACTTCCTTGCTACCTCCTCAAAGAGCTCTCACAGATTTGTCAGACATGATGTCTCCTTGACAAAGTCACGTGACTCAGTCCTACTTTATCATGCACTTCCAAGTACTCTGCGATCATATTTTTAAACAATGGACTCTAAAATCTTGCCAATGACCAAAATCAGGTTAACTGGTCTATAATTTCCTGTCTGTTACCTCCTGCCTTTCTTAAACAGCAGTGTTACATTCGCTACTTTCCAGTACTTTGGTACTTCCCTGCCTCCAGTGATTCCTGAAATGCCTTCACAGTTTCCTCAGCTATTTCTTTTAGAACCATGAGGTGTAATCCAATAGCCCAGGTGATTTATCCACATTCAAACCTTTCGGTTTCCCCAGAACATTCTCCATAGTGATGGTCACTACAATGATCTGTGCTCCCTGGCTCTCCTGGAGCTCTGGCATCGCACTGGTGTCTTCCATCACGAAGATTGGTGCAAAGTAACTATTCAGTTCCTTACCATTGCTTTATTTCCTATTATTATTTGTTCTCCCAACTCATTTTCCAGTAGTCACCCTTGTTCTCATGGTTGAAGAAGGATGTGAAATATTCTTTCAATACTCTATCAATGTCTTCTGACTCCACCCATGGATTGCCCCCTTAGTTCCTAATGGGTCCTATACTTCCCTTGGTTATCCAGTTCCCATCAATATACTTACAGAATATCTTGGGATTTTCCCTTTTACCAGCCAGAGCTTTCTCATATCCCCTCTTTTCTTTCCAAATTGCTTTCTTGTGCTCCAACTTACACTTTCTACCTCACTTACGTCTCTGCTGATTTGCTTCCCTTGTATCTGCTAAAAGCCTTTCTTTTCCTTCTCATTGAACCTGATTTTACCAAAAGTTCGTGCCCAAATCGTGGTAAATTCGGGCACCTGTAACATGATCTGCACCTGAATCTGAGCAAATCCCATCTTTACCGACACCAGATTCGGGCGTAGGTCTGGACAGCACAACAGATCCATAGCAGACTGAGTTTCATTCATGAACTTTTGTAGTTTGTGGTCTTGGACAGAGCAGGTGGTAAGCTGTGATACAACTGGGGGAAAGAATGCTTTTTAAAGGTGCATCTGGAAAAAAAGTGATGATAGCCATAGTGGAAATGTCAAATTTCGTTAGCCTTCTGAGAAAGTAGAGACTTTGGTAGGTTTTCTTAATTGTAGTCTCAGCATGGAGGCACCAGGACAGGTAGTTCGTAATCTGGATATCTAGAAATGTGAAGGTTGCAATTGTTTTCACTTCATCCACACTGATGTAGACAAGGATATGTGCTTTACTGTGCTTCCTCAAGTCGAAGACTATCTCCTTCATTTTAATGATATTGAGAGAGAGTTTGTTGTCATCACACCAATTCATCAGATTCTTTCTTTCCTGTTCTCTATCTCATCACAGCTTGAGATCCAACCCATTACTGTGATATCATCAGCAAACTTGAAAATGCAGTTAGAGGGGAACTTGGCTATGCAATCATAAGTTTATAAGGAGTATAGTAAGGGGCTGAGGATCCAGCCTTGTAGGGCACTGGTGTGGAGGATGATGGTGGAGGAGGTGTTGTTGCCTGCGCTTACAGATTGCAGTTTGGGGTTTAGAAAGTCTAGAATCCAGTCAAAAAAAGAGGAGCCAAACCCTAAGCCATGGAGTTTGGAGATGGATTTTGCAAGAATAATAGTGCTGAAGGCTGAACTGCTGTCAATAAATAGGAGTCTTTGTTATCCAGATATTCCAGGATTGAGTGTAGGGCCAGAGAGATAATGTCTGCTATGGATCTGTCGTGGTGATAGGCAAACTGGGAGGCTGGAATTGATTACCATGACTATCCTTTCAAAGCACTTTAAAATGATGGATGTCAGAGACACCAGGTGATAGTCTTTAAGGCAATGTTGCCTCACTTTTCTTGGCACAGAAATGTTCATCTTCTCAAAGGGATCTCAAATTAGTGTAGAAAGGTCAAAGGTGTCTGCAAATACCCCTGCCAGCTGATCCACACAAGATCTGAGTAATTATCTGAGTACCCAATCCAGGCCAATTACTTTCCATGGGTTGACTTCTGAGATGGCTGATCTGACATCTCAATGGTAACCTCAGATATTAGTTCAGCCAAGGCTTCCAAGACAGAAGGTGTACTTTCTCTCACCTCTTGTTCAAAACAGGCATAGAATCCATTGAGGAAGGATGCATTGGTGCCAGCTTTCATGCTTTTATCTTGCAGCTTGTAATGTCTTGCAGATCTTACCATAATTGGTGGGAGAACAGGTGCTATCCTGGGACTCCAGTTTAGTCTGGCACTAACTTTTGGCATCTTTGATGGATCTCTGTAGATTGTATCTGGACTTCTTGTATAGATCAGGATCGCTTGACTTGAACACCTGGACTTCAGCAAGCAGTGGACATCCCTGTTCAGCCATGGTTTCTGGAGTAATTCTTAGAAATTTTACTTCTAATATTTGCAGCGTTTGAGTATCACATTGCCATGTTATTGAACAACATGTGTTGAACCGTAAATTTTGCTTTGCATATTTGGCATTTCAAATAGAATTTAACAACTGCAAAGTAGGGTTAATTCTTGGGGATGCATTGCTGCTAAAACAGATCATAGAAAAGGTACAGAAATAACGTCCCCTATTGGAAATGTTGGACTATTGAGAGGAAATCACCTGAGATACAACAACCTTCCTGTTCTCATTAAAATAATTCTCAGCCTAAAGTCAGGATCCTTTTCTTTCAAGGAAATAATTTAAAGAAATTGTTCAAGAATGATACATTTCTAACTAGTACTTTTTGACTACTACCATACTAATCTTTAAGGTAGGAAACTGAATGAGGTTAGTAGTTATACTGATGCTTTTGCTTATACACAGGTAGAAAATAAAATTCCTGTTATGGGTCACCTTACACAACAGTAAAGTTAGATTGAGTCAGTATGATTCAGAGAAGAATTTCCTATAATGGGAATTTCCTTACAAGCTTGTAAACTTCTCACTTAATTTACGGAAGAGGTGTTTGTTATAGCATCACTTTAAAGAGACAATTTGCGAATGATTAATTAGCCAGGATGTAAATCACGTTCAGAGAAGTTGTCAGTTTAGCTAGCAGCAGTGAAGGATTGTAGCTTTATTTTCCTGACAACAATAGCTGTTGAATCTTTATAGTTAATTTGTCGAAACTACTACCAAAATATTGCTGCCATTCATGGCAGTGGGATCTTATGGTCCTTTACCCCAGTCCAACGCCGGCATCTCTACATCATCTTACGGTCCCCCCAGAGGTGCACCCCTGCCATGGGTATCCCAGCAGCGAGGGGTGTGTTTAACGGGAAACTCCATTAACTATAGCGGGAACAGAAGATCCTGCTGCTTGCAAGCAGTGCGCTGCCTCCCATTATTGTGAAATACATCGCAGAGAGAGAGGAAAATACCACCCTAGTGGTATTCTAGTTTAGCTTACTATTCTGTTTGAGATGGTTAGTTTGTATTAAACAAACTTAAAATACAACAGTGTTCCTTTGAAAAACCTGATTATACCTTTAATCTTTCAAGTTTCAGTTTCAATTCTTGGACATTGAACACTATAATTTTAAAATATAAGTCAATACTGCTCACTTTCATAAACAAATACATCTTAAAAGCAAGAAAGTGAAAAGGGTCGTGAATGTAGCCTAATCCATCATGCAAACCAACCTCCTATCCATTGACTCTGGCTACACTTCTTGCTGTCTCAGAAAAGCAGCCAGCATAATTAAGGTCCCCAAGCAACCCAGACACATTCTCTTCCACCTTCTTCCGTTGGGAAAAAGATACAAAATTCTGAGGACTTCCACCAACCGACTCAAGAACAGGTTTTTCCCTGCTGCCTTCAGACTTTTGAATGTACACACCTTGCATTAAGTTGATCTTTCCCTACAACCCAGCTATGACTGCCACATTATGTTCTGCATTTTCTCCTTCCCTTTCCTATGAATAGTATGCTTCATCGCACACAAGAAACTTTTCACTGTATACCAATACATGTGACAATAATAAATCAGATCAAATTTTGGCTAGTTAATTTGCTAGCAGCAGCCCACAAGTGAGCCTTATGATGGGGGTGAAATGGGTGGAGACTAGTGTGGCTGGCAGGTGGCTCACAATAACGCTGTGGAGCCCAGAGGATCATTCCTGTTCCTCATGGTTCCATAGTGAAGATTGCAACTCCTGGAAAGCCGGCTTTATTTATATGATGGTGTCCCCAATGCAGGCACTGATTGGGAATGGGGAATGGCATTGCAAAATGCTTTCCTGACCAGGAAACAAACACAATGGGGACCAACTATTTCCAATCTTTTAGTCATTTTTCTGAACTGGAATTCTGTTTTTGTGGGATTCTATGATTCAATAGCACCTGAACTAACAGATCACCACCTGTCTCTACACGGAAGTATGGCTGACAATCGATATTCACACTGGGAAATACCAAGTATTTAGCAATGTGATCTCCGATGGACACTGACCTAGACCCAAGCAAAGCATTCTCTGTGGAAGACTCATTATGGACAATGGGAGATAAAGTAGGTAATACATCAGTAGATTCAGTGCAATAAGATCTGAATGCTGTCAACCACTAAAATCTGATTCTTCTAAAAAGACAATATAGACTTCATTAGATGTATCTATCAACAGGAAGAACAAATCATTCTCTTGGACTGTGATGGTCAACCAAGGCTAGTGAGTGGGCCACATGAGTGGCCCTCCATTTCATTGGACTACAAGTTTATAATCAGGTTTGTTCACTAACTATGACCTCATGAATGAGGTTAAATACATTTAATATATACCAAATATTTCATAACAAGCTACAGAAAATGCTTAATCATTTATATATTAATAGAACATGGCTGTCACAGTCAATGTCGTGTGCAATCAGTATGCACCTCTCACCACTTGCCCTTGTCATCCCAGTAAGAAAAAAAACTACATGGACAGAAATCTGCAGAATATGGCAATCCTGCATGTGGACAATGGTCAACAAAATGTCCTAAGGCTGCACTAAGATCTCAACTTCCAATAGTTCACTGAGTACTGCAAGGGATTCTTCCTCAGCATCCTCCAGGAACAGAAAATTCAGGTCCAACAGGTATTCATTGGAATGGCCACCATTTACTGCAGTGCCTTCTTATTCTGTCACATCAGACCTTACTTCATGAAAAATTGAGAGAGCTGAAACTTCCATGTCTGCCCTGGGTCTAATGGATGATGTGTCTGTGGAAGAATGGAACTTACTGCTGTGTGTGTAAACTTCCTCAGCTTCTGAAGACTGAACTTTCAAATAAAAGATTGGGAATGAATGTTGCAGTGAAAGATAATAAGTTATTGAAACAATGAGTATCATCTGTTTTTTCTTGGATTCCTAGAGGTATACCAATGTCATCACTCTACAGAGATATTCACTGATTGTGAAGACCAGAAGGAGGATTAATGATCTGTTGCCCCTTTTGACTAAAAGGAGCAATAATCCTGTCTTAAACTGGATAGTCAATGAACCTGGACTATATAATGCCATACCTAACAGATGAAGAATCATTGGCTGAAAGCAGTCAAAGTCATCTGCTAATATATTAGCAGCAATTCATATTAATTTTAAAATTAGCACTGAAAGCTTGAACATGGACTGTAACTGTTCAGTAGTCTGTTTGAAGACAATGTACTCCCCCAAGGAAACCTGTAATTTCTGTAAAGGCTTTCATACCTTTGAAAGAATGGATTTCATGAATTCTTTCTGGTCTTTGACTTCGATTAAACTTGCTGGATTTTCAGAAATACTTGATATCCAGTTTTCCTACATTGGAAGCATTCTGCACCCTTCATTGGGCAACCTTTATGTCTATGCTGTGTTTTTATGCCACAACGCAAACATCTCAAAACAGCTGCTGGTGTGGAGATTCCGGTTTCATCTTTGGTTTGGTGGACATTCTTACATATGAGAATACTATCCGTGTGCCCACCCAATCTCTGGAGCCATTTTAAACCTCTGGGTCATCTTGCATTGTAGCCTGCTTAAATGTTCTAGTCTTGGCCAGGTCACATACTGCATCTTTTCAATATAATTTATCAAGTCACTCTAAAAGAGTTTGCTACACATTACTTTTCTCAATATCTGTTTCCATCTTTTGGCTTCCAATTATTACTCACTTTAATTTGGCTCATTTCTTAACTTGGACTCTGATGACATTCAAATTGGATCAATCCCAGATTTCAGTTCCAAATTTCTGTCACGGATGGGCAGGGGAGGTCAATTTAAACTGTCCTGATTTCCCCCTTCATAAATGGTGCCATATTTTCCACCACCCATACATTTTGAAATATTCCAAACTTCTATTAATAACTTGATGTAGAGTTGCTGGCATTGGACTGGGTAGGCTCAGTAAGTAGTTTCACAACACCAGGTTAAAGTCCAACAGGCTTATTTGACTCACCTGATGAAGGGGCAAAACTCTGAAAGCTTGTGCTACCAAATAAACCTGTTGGACTTTAACCTTGTGTTATGGGACTACTTACAATGCACAGCAAACTCAAAGTAAGATGAAAATAAAAGGGTTGGTCTATTTTTTTTTAAACACGCACAACAAATGGAGAATAAGAAAATAAGGAATTAGGTTTAAGTTAAAATACAAAAATGGGAGTCCAGAATCATGAGTCAACTGGAATGTTCCTTCTCAAGGGATGTGGGCTGATTGTAGAATGCTGTATCTTTCTGGAGTGAGACTTGTATGACAGGAGAAAGCATATCAATGAGCTAGAATGGACACAGGGTGCATATTCCCAAGACTGGAACTGAGGTGTTTAACTGGAATCCTTTTACTTTGGAACACACTAGTGTCTCGTTAACTAACTGGTGCTCTCTTCGTTGAACCCATGGTATTCGGCCTAACGTTTTGGCCATTAGCACCATATGAGATTATGACTTGCAAAGATTCTCCTTTGTGCAGAATGAGCTGCACCCAACTTCTCATCCGAGTCCATTGTTATTTTGAAATTGCTGCAATCATCAGGTGACTGCCTAAACTATTCATTAATTCAACAATTCTCCATTTTTAACAGCACAGGAAAAGATGACTTCATAAAATAATTCAGTTGATGAATATACTATAGATATAGATATTTCATCATATCTCAACCGTGACACATATATTAGCATATCCCATCTGTTACCTCTTTATTCTACAGCTGTGAAAAGATTCAATTCATGTTAATAAGGGTTGTATCAATGAATAGAAAAAGATAAATTTTGCATAAATCCCTGCACAGACTTTAACAACAACATCTGGACATTTATGGTCAACTATTACTATCTTCGTTCTATTGCTTTCTTCAAAAACCAGAAATGTTGATATCCACCTGATACGTGATTTTCCAAACAGCAGTGAGCAGATGAAAACCAATTTTGTTTTTTAATATTTCTAATGGATGAGTTCCATTTTAAATGCATCTGTCATTTTGAAATAGTTGGTCACATTAAGGATCTGATCAGACCCTACAGGACACATCACAAAAGGGCTCAAATGAGATCCCTTGTACACTTTACGCCTGTGATGCAGTTGCACTGTCCTTATTCTGAATGAATAATCTACCAGTGTTTGCTTGGTACAATGTATTTCTTTCAATTGATATCAAAATAAATGCCTAAGCTTTTAATACAGCATTCTCAGTGACAGTCCAAAAGTTGTTTGTCATTAATTTTAGTAAATGGGCCAGCAGTGAGTGTAGGAACTCAAAATTTTGAAAATATCAATCAAATAACATCATAGCCATGAATGGTTTAACAGCAGTCAAATTAATCAGGTCCCAACTGTGATTGCTATAGGTCAGACAAGATTGTTCCCTTAATGTCCAGCACTTGTTATTGTACATCCTGTCAGTTGCTTTCCATGTTGCTTCCATTGACATATCTTGTCATTGGCAGATCAAAACTGATTGTTGCATTGTTTAGATGGCACAAAACACATCAAACATCACTACTACTCACTTTGACAGCATGAAATCCAGGGGAATGCTCAAAATTGAAGTATTAAATAATAATTCTCAATTAATCATACACAATTTAGCTGGCAAGTTCCCAGTTTGGTTGATGTTGTCAATGCCTTCTCAATAACATTATTATGGGAAATAGCTGATGGGTATTTGAACACATATAAATAGGGAATATCTGGGACAGCGGGTTCGGTGAGAAATGTTAACACTGAATGAAGTCAATGAGCCCTCAGCAAGGAAAGGCTGTGTCTTAGTTTTGATTTCATCAACTGGTTTGATTCTTGTTAAACAAATGTCTGGTGTGCTTTTCATGATTACAGCAAAGTA
Organism: Sphyrna mokarran; assembly: GCA_024679065.1. Classification (NCBI taxonomy): domain Eukaryota; kingdom Metazoa; phylum Chordata; class Chondrichthyes; order Carcharhiniformes; family Carcharhinidae; genus Sphyrna; species Sphyrna mokarran. Next base: position 89,605,338 of record JAGIQG010000004.1, read on the forward strand.
TTTTGTGCAAGAAGCTTTTTGATAATAGCCTGATGGATGTGCTTTCCTATTTGGATAATCTTTTTTTATTTCATATTTTTATGAGAAAACGTTCAACAATTTCCTTTTTAACCAAACACCTCCCTCAAGTGTTCACTCATAATTGCTCATGGCAATTTGCGTTCTGAACATCATGAAGATTTTCTGCAGTATCAGGAAAGGCAGAATCTGTTCTGCCAACTACCAAACAATATTAATGGGTCTGTCTAGGATTGAACAAAGAACAAAGATTGATTTCCAGTAAATCTTTTTCCATTGCAAAATAACTCTATGTTGTTGATAGAAGGAATGACTGAATTTTAGGTTCTGTCTTATCTCCACGGGCTGGATTTAACAATGATATGTTTGAAGGTGGGGGCGAACTAGCAGGCGGTCTGTCTGCCATTTTTCCACCTGCTACTCTTCCCACCTCTATTATGGTGTTACTGAAGCAGGAATTCCTGTCACTGATGGTCAAAAATCCTGCCTCAGGTCCATTAACGGCTAATTGGCACCCTGTATAATTCAGTCTGATGTGTGTCAGACCCACACAAGATACTTCCACACCTTCACCAGAATTTTACCATCTCGCCACAGGAATTGAAGTGGGTAAGGGGCAGTCAATGAGACTGTCCGTTGCCTTCAGGCAAGATCTTATTATTTTAAGACAGGTGAGGCTGTAAAATCCTGTCCAGTGAAATCTTTGAAATAGAAATATCTTTTTCACGAAATGAATACAGCACTTTATGAATTTTATGAACAAAGCACTTTATTTGGGAATTTTGTTTCCATTTTATAAAACGGGACTTAGACATTACTTGAGAAAATATAAAAGCTGGAGTAGGCCACTTGGCCCTTCGAGCCTGCTCCATCAAATTTAATAACCATTATTTGTTTGTAAACTCTTTGGAAACAAATGCATTAATTGATCTTTCTGGCTATAATGGAAAATCATTGCTAATATCTGAAGAACTTTTGTGGGTTCACCTCAGGAACCGGGGTCTTTTGCTTTTTTTTGCACATTTTTCCATGTGAAAACAAGGTCTTTCCAAGATATAGCAACTGACAAGTCAGTTCTAACCTGAGTCGAATAAACAATTTGATTAACAGAGGTTGCGCTGTCAACATGTCTGCCTTTCATAAAGAATGATGTTAACTTAAGATATGCCACCAAGGCTTTATCTTGTGAAATCTGTTTTGAGATACAAGGGCTTATTCATGAGTCACTGCATCCAAAAACAAAGAGGCATATTTACGTAGTCCATTATAGACAAGATTAAACACTGGGGTTCTTATGAGGTATAATTTCCACCCAGCAGCACAGTGCCATTGTCTGCTGGAATGTCAAGAGTTTGAATTGTACTTACCTGCTCTGGGGAACTTTGTCGAAATTGCCACCGGCTGGAGTTGCTTGGGACCAACAGCAAAAGGGTCTCCAGAGGTTCAAGCACAGCATAGCACCAGCAAATCCAGTGTAGCCATCTCCCTTTAATACTGCACTGGATGCTGTAAAGCAGGTGAGGGGTGATTTAAAGGGTTCAGTGAAAACAACAGGATAGGGACAAGGTTGGTGGATAGTCAGGAGGTACGTGCGTGCAATTTGGGGTGATTGGGTTGTGTCTGGTAGGTTGGGTCGGAGGGCAGTTTGGAGGGGTGTGAGGGGGCCAGATTGAGTGGGAGATCTGATGTCAGGAGGAGCTGTCAGAAATGGAGGAGAGGGTTTGGAATATCCTGGGGAAGTTGCATAATTAGTTACAGGGTGGGGTTCCCAGTGTGTGTGGGATAATAAGATGACTATAGTTATTCTCGCACTGCCATGGACCCAGGTTCAATTCTGATCTCGGGTGAGTTTGAAGGGTGTTTGCACATTCACCCCACGTCTGTCTGGGTTTTCTCCAGGTGCTCCGATTTCCCCCCACATGCTAAGAGCTATAGGTTAAGTTGATTGGCCATTCTGAATTGCTCCTTAATGTCATGGAGATTAGCAGGGTAAACATCAAGTTACAGGTATAGGCTTGGGTGGGATTGCTGTCAATGCAGGCTCAGTGGGCCAAATGGCCTCTTACTGCACTGTAGGGATTCTATGATTAGTGCTCCTCTGATTTTTTAAATAGTTAGAGAATTAGAGAACACTACAGTGCAGAAAGAGGCCCTTCGGCCCGTCGAGTCTGCACTAACCATAATCCCATATCCCCACAACCCTGCTAATCCCTCTAACCTACGCATCCCAGGACATTGAGGGCAATTTTAGCATTGACAATCAACATAACTTGCACATCTTTGGACTGTGGGAGGAAATCAGAGCACCCAGAGGAAACCCACGCAGACATGAGGAGAATGTGCAAACTCCACACAGGCAGTGACCCAAGCCGGGAATCGAACCCAGGTTCCTGGAGCTGTGAAGCAGCAGTGTTAACCAGTGTGCTACCATCCTGCCCACTTAAGTTACACTTAAAGTGCTTTTATTTCTTCTAGCTCTTTCAGAGTAACAATTTACGTAACAACAGCAGTTAACAAAGTTAACAGTTTAAATTGCTTTCTCGAATGGTTCCCAGTGCAACACAGTTGTCCGTGGGAAGTTAGCACTTCCTGACAATTTCTGTGTAAACTCTTATCTGGGGACCCAAATCTGATACTGAGGATCCAAAGTTATAAGCCATTATTTTATACTAAAAACAGTCATGAAATTGTATCATAAAGTAGCCTATGCCACACTAAGATGCCACATGTAATTATATTTATGTCCTACACTACTCTGTCAAATGATCAAACTTAACCTAATGACATAGTAACTTGCCAGCAAGGCCTGGAAACTTCAGCAAATGGCCAGGTGTCTTACCCCTATTTATCCTTACAGTGAATTAGCATCATATTTTTAAGAAAAGGAAGAATTACATTTAAAACAGGCCCTTTTATGACCATCAGAGCTTCCAAAATATTTCACAGCCAGTAAAGTACCCTTGAAGTCTAGTCATTGTTATAATTAGTCATTGAAACATGGTGGCCAATTTGCACACATCAAGCTTCTACAAAAAGCAATGAAATAAAAACAGAAAATGCAGAAAAGTACTCAGCAGCTTAAGCAGTATTTCTGGCATCCACAGTATTCTGATATTCAAACTGCTTCTGTGATGCTGGTCAAGGGGTAAATAATATTGGTTGAGCCACTGGACATAATTTTCCTGCTCTTCTTCAAAATAGTGGCACATTTTCTTTTATGTCCAGCTGTTCTGAGAGATTATTATTGCAGATGATAATATTACTTTGCATAAAACATAGAAACAGGAATGCTTTAATTACATGAGCAATTTCAGCATTCCTACTTGCCTTGCTCCCTCTAAAACATTCCTTAAAGAAATTTCTGACCAAAACTTTTGTCTTCCTTCTTTAATGTCTCCATCTCTGGATTTGCAACTATTTCTTTCTAATTGGGTGGCACAGTGATTAGCGCTGCTGTCTCACACTGCCAGGGACCTGATTTTGATTCTCAGCTTGGGTCACCGTCTGTGTGGAGTCTACACGTTCTGCCCGTGTCTGCATGGGTTTCCTACAGATGCTCTGGTTCTCTCCCACAGTCCAACAGTGCTAATTAAGTGCATTGGCCATGCTAAGTTCTCCGTCAGTATGTCCGAACAGCGGAGTGTGGCGACTAGGGGGATTTTCATAGTAACTTCATTGCAATGTTAATGTCAGCCTATTTGTGACACTAAGAAATAAAACTTAAACTAATTATGACTAGGTAGAGTGACTTTTTTTTTTTACATGGCATTATACAAGTTGTTGTTGCGTGTGCATAATAAAACTGTGCAAAAAAAAAAGTAGAAAATAAATTTATTTCTGTATTTCCTCAGGAAAAACTGTTTTCAGTTTTGTCAGTTTTATTTGAAAAGAACAACATATTAAGCCTGCACAGCTAGCAGATGTGATGCTTTTCATTCGATCAGGCTACACTTTTTGGATGACAGTGGATGACTATTTAATGGAATGCATAATGGTCAAAGAGTCTAATTTCAAAATGCTTGCACAGTTCAATAACAACCATTGAAATCAGAATGTTTCAAACTTGTTAATTAACTTGACTAATCGGAATTCAAAAATGGAATCCTCCAGTGAAACTAGCCTATCCAAATGACATTTTGTCTTGGATTCCAATTACAGAAGCTTTGACTTTACCAGGTTCAGCTAAACTATATTCTGTCAAGGAACTCTAAAATGCTAGCCTTTGTTGTGCTGTGACATTCAAAATGATAATTAAGTTTGCAAGCAGCTCTAAGAAAAGACTGACTTTCACTGAAACTGAAAACTGACTAGTTATCAAAACTGTACTCATAAAAGAGATGGGATGACAGATCTGAGGAATGTAGTCCTGTATGAAATGACAACACTTTAATCAGGAATAATGTGCCGCATTTTCAATGTTGCATTAAGAACTGAAGAGATTCCATAGAAATGCTCAGTCTCAGAAAGGATGCTGCAATTATACCCCAAGCACAGAAAGCCTCGACCATCTCAACAATTGCCAACAACAGTGAACTGTCACTGGGTTCGGAACATCAGAACCTCTTTCGTTTCATAAGTGAGATAAACTATTCATCAGTTAAGCTCCTCAGTGTGGACACTGAGGAATGGCAGAGACTTTCGGTGAAATATTATCCCCCAAGATGTGTGCGTAGCAAGGTCTAGTGAGAAGATAAAGGTTTTAAAATTGCCCCAACTGACCTCAGCCTCCTGATTTAAATGGAAGCAAATGAAGGATTGGGCAATCAGACTTCTCAGAGGAAGTGAACCATTGCTGATAAATAGCCCTTATGTCTGGGTCCCTGATGGAAATTCTATCCCATCACTCTCTTCCAGGCTTCAAGTAAATGCTAAAGCTAATGTTTTCCAGACTTTTGAAATAATTTGAAGTGATTTATATGGTCGAATATATGAGTAGGCTCCGCATTTATCCTAACAACAAAATAGGTGACTAGGATGAAGATTAAATCCTAATTGTGCTTAGTGTTTGATAACAAAGGAAGCTTATAGTCAAAGAATAATGAAATTCTTCTAGTTACAATTCCTAGCTTAAGATGTGACCTTTACCAATATAAGAAAGCTGGTTCATAAACAGAAAATGCTGGAAAATCTCAACAGTCTGACAACATCTATGGAGAGAGGGTAGAGCCAATGTTGAGAGCCAGGATGAGCTTTGAAACATTGGCTCTATACTCTCTTCATAGACGTCGTGTGACTTGATGAAATTTTCTAATATTTTCTGTTTTCACTTCAAATTCCAGCACCGCAGTAATTTGCTCATATTTAAGAAAGCTGGTTGCTAGGAGGCCCAAATATGGGAAGTGTTCTTGCTTATAGTTAAAGTTTATTAGTCATAAGTAAGGTTTACATTAACACTGCAATGGAGTTACTGTGAAATTCCCTGAATCGCCACACTCTGATGCCAAATCAATGAACCTAATCAGACTGCGAGAGGAAACCAGAACACTTGGAGGAAACCCACACAGACATGGGGAGAATGTGCAAACTCCACACAGGACAGCGACCCAAGCCAGGAATCAAACCTGGGTCCCTGGCGCTGTCAGAGCATTGCTAATCACTATGTTACAGTGCCACCCACATATAGAACATAGAACAGTACAACACAGTACAGGCCCTTCAACCCTCAATGTGGTGCTGAGCTATACCAAACCCAAGATCAAGCGATCCCACTCCCTATAATTCTGGTGTACTCTATGTGCCTATCCAATGACTGCTTGGAAGTTCCTAAAGTGTCCGACTCCACTATCACAGAAAACACACCTCAACTCCTCTCTGAATGAAGAATCTACCTTGGACATCCCTTCTATATCTCTCACTATGAACATTATAGTTATGCCCCCTAGTACAGCTACATCCACCTGAGGAAATAGTCCATTCTATCTCCCTCATCATCTTATAAATCTCTATAAGTCGCCTCTCATCTTCCTCCGCTCTAGAGAGAAAAGTCCCAGCTCCCTCAACATTTCCTCACAAGACTTACCCTCCAAACCAGGTAGCAACCTGGTGAATCTCCTCTGCACTCTCTCCAATGCTTCCACATCCTTCTTATAGTGATGTCACCAAACTGAACACAATATTCCAAATGTGTTTTCACCAACGTCCGGTATTGTTGCAGCTTAATCCCACGGCTCTTAAACTCAAACCCCCTGTTAATTAATGCCAGCACCCTATAAGCCTTCTTTACTTGAGTGGCAACCTTCAGAGATCTGTGGATATGAATCCAAGATCTCTCTGTTCCTTCACATTCCTCAGAACCCTGCCATTGACGTATAATCTGCATTCAAGTTTGTCCTGCCAAAATGATTCACCTTGCACTTATCAGGATTAAACTCCATCTGCCAGTTTTTGGCCCAGCTCTGCATCCTATCAATGTCTTTGCAGCCTGCAAGAGCCCTCCACCTTATCCATACTCCACCAACCTTGGTGTCATCAGCAAATTTACTAACCCACTCTTCAGCCTGCTCTTCCAAGTCATTGATAAAAATCACAAATAGCAGAGGACCCGACACTGATCCCTGTCGTACACTGCCGATAATTGGCCTCCAGTTTGAATATTTTGCCCTCCACCACCACCCTCTGTCTTCTATGAGACAGCCAGTTACTTATTCAATTGGCCAAATTTCCTTCTATCCCACACCTAAACATAAGCACATAAGAACATAAGAAATAGGAGCAGGAGTAGGCCATCTAGCCCTTCGAGCCTGCCCTGCTGTTCAATAAGATCATGGCTGATCTGAAGTGGATCAGTTTCACTTTCCTACTTTCTCCCCATAACCCTTAATTCTCTTGTCTATCAGAAATCTATCTACCCGTGACGTAAATATATTCAGCGAGGTAGCCTCTACCACTTCAATGGGCAGAGAATTCCAGAGATTCACCATCTTTTGAGAGAAGAAGTTCCTCCTCAGCTGTGTTCTGAACTGCGTCCGCCCCCCTATTTTGAGGATGTGCCCTCTAGTTATGTTTTCCTTTCTAAGCGGGAAGAATCTCTTTACCTCTACCCTATCTAGCCCCTTCATTGTCTTGTAAGTCTCTATAAGATCCTCCCTCAGCCTTCTAAACTCTAATGAATACAGGCCCAGTTTATTCAATCTCTCCTCATAAGCTAACCCCTTCATCTCTGGTATCAGCCTGGTGAACCTTCTCTGTACTCCCTCCAAGGCCAGTATATCCTTTTGCACTCCTTATCTTCTTCATGAGCCTACCATGGGGAATCTTATCAAACACCTTACTAAAATCCATGTGTACAACATCAATTGCTCTACCTTTGTCTACACACAGTTACCTCCTCAAATAATTCAATCAAATTTGTGAAACAGGGCTTACCTTTCATGAAACACTGCTAACTATCCTGGATTAAACTGCATCTTTCCAAATAGTCATAAATCCTATCTCTCGGGCCCCTTTCCATTAACTTACTGACTATCGAAATAAGACTAATGTATAATTACCAGCATCATTCCTATTTTCTTGAAGAGAGAAACAATATTTGCCACTCTCCAGCCCTCTGGCAGAATCACGGTGGACAGCGAGGACCCAAAATCAAAGCTAAAGGCTCCGCAGTCTTATCCCTTGCCTCCCAATGTCTCTAGGATATATCCCATCTGGCCAGGGGACTTATCGACACTCAGGTTTTTCAAAATTGGTAATAGATCTTCCCTCAGAACATCTATCTCTTCCATCCTATCAGCCTGTATCACGCACTCATCCTCAAAAACATGGTCCCTCTCTCGAGTGAACATTGAAGAAAAGTATTCATTCAATGCCTCACCTATCTCTTCTGACATCATGCATCTGACTCCATGCACAAGTTCCCACTACTATCCTTGACTGGCCCTAACCTCACCCTAGTCATTCTTTTATTTTTCACATAAGAATAAAAAGCTTTGGGGTTTTACTTTAACTGACCCGCCAAGGACTTCTCATGCCCTCTCCTAAGCCCTTTTTTAAACTCATTTCTAGCTACCTTGTAACCCTCAAGCGACCTAACTGAACCTTATTTTTTCATTCTTACATATGCTTCCTTTCTCCTCTTAACAAGACATTCAATCTCCTTTGTGAACCATGGTTCCCTCACCAGCCATTTCCTCCCTGCCTGCCAGGGACATACCTATCAGGGACACACAGTATTTGTTTCTTGACAAAAGCTCCACTTTTCGTTTGTGCCCATACCTGACAATTCCTGCTCCATCTTATGCCCCCTAATTCTTGCCTAATCACATCATAATTACTCCTGCCCCAATTATAAACCTTGCCCTGTCGTGTGACCCTATCCCTCTCCATTGCAATAATGAAGGACACTGAATTGTGGTCACTATCTCCAAAGTGCTCTCCCACAAACAAATTTAACACTCGGCCCTGTTCATTACCCAGTACCAAGTCCAATGTGGTCCCACATCTTGTCGGCTTATCCACGTACTGTGTCAGGAAACTCTCTTGCATACACTGTACAAAAAGTGTTCCATCCAAACTATTCGATCTATAAAGGTTCCAATCAATTTTTGGAAAATTAAAGTCACCCATGATAACTACCTTGTGACCTCCGCACCTACCCATAATCTGCTTTGCCATTTCCTCCTATACACTTTTATTACTATTTTGGGGTCTATAGAAAATTGCTAACAACATGACCAATCCTCTCCTATTTCTAACTTCAGCCTATACTACCTCAGTAGGCAGATCACCCTTGGAATGCCTTTCAGCAGCCGTTAAACTATCCTTGATTAACAATGCTGCTCCTTCACCTCTTTTACTGCCTTCCCTACTTTACTGAAACATCTGTACCCCAGAACTGCCAACAACCATCCCTGTCCCTGTTCTAACTATGTCTCTGTAATGGTCACAACAACATAGTCCCAAATACCAATCCATGCTCCAAGTTCACCTACCTTATTCCTGATGCTCCTTGCTTTGGAGTAGATACACTTCAACCCACCATCCTGTCTACCTGTACACTCCTGCGACCTTGATACCTTCCTCAGTACCGCGTGACACTGAACACTGGCTTTTGGACTACATTTCATTTTCCCATTCCCCCTGAGAAATTAGTTTAAACCCCCCCGAAGAGCCGACACAAATTTCCCTCTCAGCATATTAGTGCCCTCTGGTTTAGGTGCAAACTGTCCTAATTGTACAGGTCCCACCTTCCCCATAATGTACTCCAATTATCCAAGTAAATGAAACCCTCTCTCCTACACCATCCCTACAGCAACATATTAATCTACACTCTCTCCCTGTTCCTTAACTCACTAGCGTGTAGCACCTGCAACAATTCAGAGATGACAACATGCTTTGCCCTGGCTCTCAGCTTCCATCTCAGCTCCCTAAATTCCTGTTTTAAATCCCCATCCCTTCTTCTACCTATGTCATTGGTATCGATGTGCATCACAACATGTGACTGATCCCCCTTCCCCTTAAGGATCTTGAAAACATGGTCCAAGACATCATGGAGTCTTGAGCTCGGGAGACAATATACTATCCATGAGTCCCTTTTGCTGCTGCAGAACCTCCTATCTGTCCCTCTAACCATTGTATCCCCAATTGCTATTGCTCTTCTGCTCTCCTCACTTCCCTTCTGAGGCACAGGGACAGAGTCAGTGCTGGAGGTCCGGTCACTCTGACTTATTACTGGTAGGTCAACCTCCTCAACAGCATCCAATGCAGAACACTTGTTGCTGAGGGGAACAACCACAGAGGATACCTGCTCTAGCTGTTTCATCCCAGCCCCTCTCACTGTCACCTATCTATTTTCATTTTTCGGAGTCTCCAAATCCCTGAAGCTTTTATCTATGATCGCCTCTGCCTTCCAAATGATCCAAAGTTCATCTAGCTCCAGCTCCAGTTGTGTCATTGTTTGCATCAAAGACTGAAATACAAGTTGGGATCATACATCATTAGTTATAACACAATCAGAATGATAGGATAATTTTTGACCAGATGATAAGAAAAAGGAGGAGATGAATGGATGTAGCATTTGGCATTAAAAGGGGTTCCTCAGTGCATCTTCTTTGGTGCACCCCAGGCCAATCCCAAGGAACAGAAGCAATGGGTTGCAGTTATGCTCTGGCAAGGATACAGATTGCTAAGTTTTAAAACAATCTGAAACCAATTGCAACCTGAATAAACAGTTGATAGAACAAAATTTAGAAATAAAAGACCAATTGGGCTCCAGGACAAAGCAGCTTGAATGATTGGCAACTCATCTACCATCTTCAATATGGACTCCCTCCATCAGTAATGCACAATAACAGTAATTTAGGTATCTACATTAAGATGCGCTGTAGCAACTCACCAACTCCTTTGACAGCACCTTCAAAACATACAACCACAATCATCTAGAAGGACAAGGGTAGCAGATGTATGGGAACACCATCATCTGCAAGTTCTCCTCCAAGCCATACAGCATCCTGACTTGGAACTATAGCATTGTTCTTACACTACTGTTGGGTGAAAACCCTGAACACTCTTCCTAAGAGCACGGTGGGACACGGATTATAATAGTTCAAGAAGCTGGCTCATCACCACCTTCCCAAATGCAATTAGGGATGGGCAGTATGTGCTGGCCTAATCTGCAATGCCCACATCCCATAACTTTTTCAAAATTAGATGACAGAACCTGTTCTTCATAAAAGGTACGTTGTGTCAATAAATTACCCGTTGACTGAGAATACAAATAACATTAGGAAATTAATGTATAACCAAACATAAAAACTTAGAAGGCTTAAATAAAATAGAGGAAGGATTCGAGAAGTTAAGCAGTGCCTTAAATGAGATCCTTTAAAGAATAAACGAGGAACTGATACAATGTTTGAGACATAGCAGATCGTACAGTCTTAGAAAAGAAGATTTAGGACTTGGAAGAAAATTTAAAACAAAAAAAACAGATGATGCATGACATAAATACCAACCTTACATAGCCACAAGGTCGCAAAAGCAACAATTCTGCAGAGGAAGAAGTAAACCTAGAGGATCAGCAGAGGCTGTGGACAAGTGTGATCTGATCAAGACAGGAAAGAGGACTACAATCAGCGCCTATTGGCATACAATCAAACTCATCTTGTGATGAAATTACACGAGCAGTAAAACACAGTGCAATAGGTATTGATTAAGTATCCACACTAATCTTCTGACAAAGAGTCACCCAGATTTGAAATGTCAACTTTATTATCTCTCCATCAATGCTGTCAGACCTGCTGAGATTGTCCAGTGTTTTCTCTTTTTGTTTGGGTTCACTAACCTTGCTTGGATATCCCTGTGGGAAAGTGTTCCCCAGTGTGAGAGGTTTGCTGATCTATGACTATTTAACAAAATTAATATCCATTTAATATTCCTGTCTGCCCATGTATTGATCAAGATGCCTCTTAAACATTGTTATTGTATCTGCTTCTACCACCTTCTCTTATAGTACATTCCAAGCACTTAGCACACTGTAAAAAAACCTGTCTCTCATATTTTCTTTAAACTTTCTCGCTTTACCTTAAACCTATGTCCCCTAGTAAATGAGTTAATAATCCATCACAGGAATCAATATTTTCAGGGTGCATGATGATTATGGATGTAGAATGTGCTAATTTGAATATAAGATTGTGCACCCAGAATTGAACAAATGTTGTGGTTTATATTTTTTTTTAGAATATGGGTGCTTTGAAAGAAATTTACTTGTTTCTGAAATGTAAAAGGGAAAATGTTCTATTATACCTGGGAGACAAAATTCAGCCTTGAGGGACTGTAAGTTGCAGTTTTGATTGTGTCTCAGTTAATCATTTTGAACTTTTCAAGGCACTTTGTTTCAATGGGATAAAAAGTGCTATTTAAATGAAAGGCAAGTAATCATGTTTTAAATCAATTTGATGATTCTTAATTTGCTTGCTGCAAGTCCAAATCTGCTTCTAAAATCATCTCATGGGCTAGTAAGAAAGGCAAGGCAGATCGGCTAGTCAGGAAATTTGAGATTGCTTCAAAACTGTCGGAACATTTGGAGGCTTGTATGTTTCAGATAAACCACTTATTCTGTCATGCCTACAGCAACAATGATAGAATTTATTAGCTTTGGCGATCTTTGGACCATATTCTATCATATGTAAGGTTCAAAATAAATGTTCGTTCCACAGCGTACTTTTAACATTTGTTTCTCTCTGAATAATTGATACTGTGCCCAGACAACTCCACAAGGGGAATAGGTAAGTACTCAGAGGATTTCAAAGCTAAGACAAACTAATGGTCTTGATTTTAACAGTAGTGAACTTTACAACAGATTAAAATGAGAACCGATTCTTGTTTCAGGATATCAATAGGATTTCACACTCATGTAAGCTCACAGCATTTTAACCTGTGGCTGGGTTTTCCAATCCTGTCAGGCGTACGGCGTACGGGTGGGGTGGGGCATGGTTTGAGATGCGTATACTTTAATGCAAGGAGTATTTGCAATAAGGGGGAGGAACTTGCAGCTTGGACCAGTACCTGGAACTTCGATGTTGTGGCCATTTCAGAGACTTGGGTAGAGCAGGGACAGGAAGGGATGTTGCAGGTTCCGGGGTACAAATGCTTTAGTCGGAGTAGAGAAGGAGGGAGAAGGGGGGGAGGAGTGGCATTATTGGTCAAAGACTGTATCACGGTGATAGAAAAGAAGTTTGATGAGGACTTGTCTGTTGAGGTAGTATGGGCTGAGATTAGAAACAGGAGAGGAAAGGTCACCCTGTTGGGAGTCTTTTACAGACCTCCTAATAGTTCTAGAGAGGTTGAGGAAAGGATTGCGAAGTCAATTCTGATTAGGAGTGAAAGTAGTAGGGTAATTGTGATGGGGGACTTTAACTTTGCTCATATTGATTGGAATAGCTATAGCTCTAGCTCGTTAGAGGGGTCAGTTTTCGTACAGAGTGTGCAGGAAGGTTTTTTGACTCAGTATGTAGAGTGGCCAACTAGAGGTGAGGCTACATTGGATTTGGTGCTGGGCAATGAGCCAGACCAGGTGTTAGGCTTGGAAGTTAGTGAACATTTTGTTGATAGTGACCACAATTCGGTTACGTTCACCTTAGTGATGGACAGGGATAGGCATGAAGCTGGGGGCAGTAGTTATAGCTGGGGGAAGGGTAATTATGAGGCCATCAGGAGAGAATTGGGGTGCATAGATTGGACTAGGAAACTACAGGGACTGGGAACATCTGGAATGTGGAGCTTATTCAAGGAGCAGCTGCTGCGAGTCCTTGATAAGTATGTCCCTGTCAGGCAGGGAGGAAATGGACGAGTAAGAGAGCCTTGGTGTACGAACAGAGTTGATTTGCTGGTTAAGAAGAAAAAGGAGGCTTATGTCAGGATGAGGCTTGAAGGCTCAGTTAGTGCAATGGATAGCTATAGATTAGCCAGGAAGGAGGTAAAAAGTGAATTGAGGAGAGCTAAGAGTGGACACGAGAAGATGTTGGCTGATAGGATTAAGGAGAATCCTAAAGCTTTCTTTCGATATGTTAAGAATAGAAGATTGGTTAGGGCAAGATTAGGGCCAGTCATAGACAGCAGTGGGAAGTGGTGCGTGGAGCCTGAAGAGATTGGTGAGGCACTGAATAAATATTTCTCTTCGTTATTCACGCAGAGTGCTGGAAATGTAGCTATGGAGAGCACTGAGGTACAGGGTTACAAATTGGGGAGTATTGTAGTAGATAGGGAGGATGTGTTAGAAATTCTCGAGGGTTTGAAGTTGGATAAGTCCCTTGGGCCGGACGGGATTTACCCTAGGATTCTCTGGGAGGCAAGAGAGGAGATTGCAGAGCCTCTGGCTCTGATATTCAGGTCCTCGTTGGTTACGGGTGTGGTTCCGGAGGACTGGAGGATAGCGAATGTGGTCCCTTTGTTTAAGAAGGGGAAGAGAGACCTTCCAGGGAATTATAGGCCAGTGAGTCTTACTTCTGTTGTGGGCAAGGTATTGGAGAGAATTATTAGGGATAGGATTTATAGTTATTTAGAGAGAAATGAATTGATTTGGGATAGTCAGCATGGTTTCGTGAAGGGTAGGTCATGCCTTACTAACCTCATTGAGTTTTTTGAGAAAGTGACCAGAGAGGTGGATGGGGTAAGGCGGTTGATGTAGTATATATGGACTTTAGTAAGGCGTTTGATAAGGTGGCCCATGGAAGACTTCTACAGAAAATGCAGATGTGTGGAATAGAGGGTGATTTAGCTAATTGGATTAGAATTGGCTGGCAGATAGAAGACAGAGGGTGGTGGTTGATGGGAGATATTCATCGTGGAGTTCGGTGACGAGTGGTGTGCCTCAGGGTCTGTTTTGGGGCCCCTGCTGTTTGTAATTTTTATAAATGATCTGGATGAGGGTATTGAGGGCTGGATCAGTAAATTTGCAGATGATACTAAAGTTGGTGGTGTGGTAGATAGTGAAGAGGGGTGTTTTAGTTTACATAGTGACTTGGACAAGTTGCAGAGCTGGGCCGAGAGGTGGCAAATGGAGTTTAATGTGGAAAAGTGTGAGGTAATGCACTTTGGCAGGAACAATAAATGTGTAGAGTATAGGGCTAATGGTAGGGCTCTTAATAGTGTTGAGGAACAGAAGGATCTTTGTGTATGTGTCAATAGATCCCTGAAAGTAGGCAGTCAAGTGGATAAAGTTGTTAAGAGGGCTTATGGAGTCTTAGCTTTTATTGGTAGGGGGATTGAATTTAGGAGCCGCAGCATCATGTTGCAGCTGTACAAAACTCTAGTGCGGCCGCACTTGGAGTATTGTGTGCAGTTCTGTCGCCACATTATAAGAAAGATGTGGAGGCATTGGAGAGGGTACAGAGGAGGTTTACCAGGATGTTGCCTGGTATGGAGGGCAGGTCCTATGAAGAGAGGTTGAAGGATTTGAGTTGTTTTCGTTAGAAAGGAGGCGGCTAAGAGGGGATCTTATTGAAGCATATAAGATGATTAGAGGTTTAGATAGGGTGGACAGTGATAGCCTTTTCCTAGGATGGAGAAAGCTAGCACGAGGGGACACAGCTTTAAATTAAGGGGTATGAGTTATAGGACGGATATCAGAGGTAGGTTCTTTACTCAAAGAGTGATTAGGGAGTGGAATGCCTGCCTGCAGCTGTTGTAGATGCGCCAAGTTTGGTGGCGTTTAAGAGGTTAGTTGATAAGTATATGGATGAGAAGGGAATGGTTTAGTTAGGAGGGGCATTGCTTTTTATTTTGGTCGGCACAACATCGAAGGCCGAAGGGCCTGTTCTGTGCTGTATTGTTCTATGTTCTATGTTCTATGTTCTATATTCTATATAGCGAGCCAGTCAAATGTCCATTGAGTTCAATGGGACTGGAAAATCAGGCCAGTTAGCAGGGCTGGAAAATCCTGATCCAGGAGTGGAGAAAGTGGGTGTTTTGGGTTGGGCAGAATCATTTTGCATAGAGGACAAGTAGCAACTGTACTTCTTGTCACCAGCACAAGGCCTGGGAAATTCCAATGCCAAGGCCTGATTTAAATATAACTGAAGCAATCAAGAATCCGGTATCCACTCACTTTCAGAGCAGGATTTCCAGCAAACTGCTGGAGGTGTACATAATTTAGGAATAGGTTTCTTAAAACAAAATGGAACGCCCACTTTTACATTCCATGATGACAGTAATCATGACAATCAAGTCAATAAGGTTGTTAAGAAGGCATATGGAGTCTTGGCTTTTATTGGTAGGAGGATTGAATTTCGGAGCCGCAATGTCATATTGCAACTGTACAAAACTCTGGTGTGGCTGCGCTTGGAGTATTGTGTACAGTTCTGGTCCCCACATTATAAGAAAGATGTGGAGGCATTGGAGAGGGTGCAGAGGAGGTTTACCAGGATGTTGCCTGGTATGGAGGGCAGGTCTTATGAGGAGAGGCTGAGGGATTTGAGGTTGTTTTCGTTAGAAAGAAGGCGGCTAAGAGGAGACCTTATTGAAACATATAAGATGATTAGAGGTTTAGATAGGGTGGACAGTGATAGCCTTTTTCCTAGGATGGAGAAAGCTAGCACGAGGGGACATAGCTTTAAATTAAGGGGTGGTAGTTATAGGACGGACGTCAGAGGTAGGTTCTTTACCCAGAGGGTGGTAAGGATATGGAATGCCCTGCCTGCTGCAGTTGCAGATGCACCAAGTTTGGGGGCGTTTAAGAGGTCCGTGGATAGGTTTATGGACGAAAAGGGAATGGTTTAGGTTAGAAGGTCATTGCTTTTTCTGAATTGGTCGGCGCAACATCGAGGGCCGAAGGGCCTGTTCTGCGCTGTAATGTTCTATGTTCTGTGTTCTATGTTCTAGTAGGGATATAGTTCTCTTTGAAATAACATGAGAACTGTCCCAGGAGATGTCCCCATGGAAATCCTGTTTTCGGAAGCCAGGGTACAAAGGTAAATGTTGTTCCTGAACAGTCACAGGAAGATTTCCAAGAAAAATATCAGACAGCCTAGATAGAGGTGGTCGAGGTGGTCACTGATTATCAGCAGCACAACATCAAAAGGAGTGATCAATGCATGAATTGAATATTTTGCAGCACAATAGCTATACATAGGTTATCTGGGATGAGAGAATGAACAAATTACTTACCATAACTGGTCAACTGGCTAATGGATCTGAAATAAAATAATGAATTCCCCCAGCGGCTAGCTAAATGTTTCCAGACGCCACGAAAGAAAGAAGAAATTGTATTTATGTATTGACTTTCACAAGCTGTGAACAGGTCAATTGTTTCACTAGTAAAGTAAAATCACCAAGGTTGGTGGGGAAAGAGAGTGCCTACTCATAATCTTGACAACTGGGTGTAGTATTAATTGCTTTAAAGGTGAGACATCTGTCCCTATCTTTGGAATACAGCTTTGTAGCCCTAGCAATGGTAGCTGGGAGCGGTAGCCAATGTTAGGACCATAAAAAATCTTCAATGCTAAGGATCCATGATTGATAGTTAAGTCTATGATCAGGATCCTCAGTGAGGATAGTGAGTGGAGGAAGGGTGTTATGTGGGGCCAAGTTCACGAGGCCAAAAGGTTGATTAAAGGGAGCAGCATTATCTATGTGGGAATTGCCCAGGGAATCCCCAAAGGAAATTCCCTGATGCCCGCTTGCACAGTTAAAACTGCCAGATTACCCACATGGCATGGGCCTTCCATCACCAACAACAAAATACCAATGACTGCAAGATGAAGCCTGTAAGTGACCAGTTAATGCCACTAAAGGGCCAAGGGTGGTGGGTGTTATGTATCTGTACTTATTCATATGAGCTCACTGAAGCTATGCCTCATTAATGTGTGCATTGGAAACCACGGAACAGAAAAGCATCCAAGGACAAGATCACACACACCTTTAATAAAGCTTCATTTGTTTTTCTTTAATCAAAATCTATCCTATGCATCAAGTCTCCAACAGATAATAGAAACTGGTGATGAGGACTATGGACATGTGCTTGCTAACCACCCTGAACAAGAAATTAACTGATGAAAAGTCAGAACAAACAAAGAAGACTTTCATATATGCTACGGAGACTTGGATGTGAGTAAACAGGACTCTGCAAGCACATTATAGAGCTAGCTGTAATAAATAAGAGGCTGAAGATCGAATAGATATCTTGTGTGTCAGGCAAGTCGAGGTAGCTGTTGAAAATATAGGAATTCAGGAAACCTGAAGTGAAAAAAATGGCAGTGGGTCCTTTTGATGAAAATGGAGGACAATGGAGCTCTTATACTGAGCATTTTGATTATTTTGCACAGGCAACAAAATAGCTGAAGATATTATGGTGCTCACTTTTCTGAGTATGATGGGGGGAAACCTTTTAATTTCCTCCATAGTCTAGTGCAACCTGACAAATCCAGCAATAAAATATACATACAGGTTGTGGAAATTCTGTAAGCACATTATTCAGCAAAACCCTTGGTAACTGAAAGGCCCTTTAGATTCCATAAAATAAATCAAAATGAGGGGGAGTCAATTGTACAATTCATGGCAGTATCTAGAAGACTAGCAATATTATGAATTTGGAGATGTGCTGAATGACTCTTTTCAGAACAGATTCGTTTATGGTTTAAGCAGCAAAACGACAATCAAAATACTTCTTAACAGAGAGTAATCTTACACTGCAGAAGCTTTTGAAATCACTGATAATATGGAATTGGCTGAAAAGGAAGGCCAGCTATTAAGCTTGTGTACTTGAATACACAAAATGTTTGCTGAATCGGCACCCAATGCCATCAAGACTCATACATGTTACTTTAGTGCAAATCCAGGGCTTTCTGCTGCTGAATGCTGATGTAAAAACATAGAATGTTGAAGCTGTGGATAAAAAGAACATGTAGAGTTTGTCTGCAGGAAGAAAAAGTGAGCTATGAATGAGAAGCAAGACAGCACTTAAACAAAATAAAAGGAGTAATGTCTATTCTTACAACAGGATTAGAAAGAGCAAAGAGATTCAATCAGAAAGAGTAAAGAAACTCAAGAAAGGAAGAGATGTCACTAAATGTGCTCGCTATTATTTGTACTAAACACCGGTGGTGGATCACTCCATCGTTGGATGGACAGGCAGTAAAGGTAGACGCTAACACTGAGACAGCAGGGTCACTGATACCAGAGACTACCTACAATGAAAAACTTGAACACATTCCCTTAAGGCCATTAAGGACACTGTTGAAAATGCACAAGAGATAAGTTGGGTCCTCTGAAGGGCTGTATTAAAGTGGCTGTGCAACTTAATGGGCAAACAAATTTGTCTCTACACACAGTGAAAGGAAACTATCCAGCATTGATGGATCATACATGGCTGGTGTATTTAAAAAGTGTTTTTTTTTAAATCATGTACTCTGCAGTTGTAAGCAAACCTTTTCAGTTTGTTTTTCTCATTGTTGCCAAGCTATCTATGAGACTCTTTTTATTAAAGGGGATTTGTTTATTTCTACTGTGATGTTTATGACTCTCAGTAAAACTGGTTGCCAGGTCAGATGATAGGAGTTTTTCTATTTTCAGTTTAAAGCTGCAGGTTTGAGTTTTAGTTTTAGAATGGGCATCAAGCTGAAAGGTCTCTCTCTCCCCCGGTTTTGAACATTCTGCTATTTAGTTGAAAGAAAGGTCTTGCCTCTCTGAAGGAGGGAGGGGAAAATCAGCTGTGGGAAGCTTTCGTACAGTCACTGGTGTTTTCTAAATCTGTTCTAAGTCTAACCAGAGAACTACAGGCTTTATCCAAATGTCTCAAGTCCTGAATCATGTGAGTATTAGTCTTTTCTATGTTAAACCTGTGAAAAGGGTTTATTTTTGTCTATGCGATTGGTTTGATTGGAACAACTTAGATATGTTTGTTAAGAGTTATACATGTTTGTGGTTGTTTTGTTTCTTGTTTTTAACTGATAATTTTTTACGATACGTGTTAACTATATTCTTAAATGAACTCTGTTTAATAAAAGCTCCCTGTAGATCACTTGAATCATACCTGATGTGAAGCCAAATCCAAGGTACAATACTTATGATCTGGCTGATCCATAAAACACTTTGGAGTGTCTGACTGAACCATAACACTGGAGAGGATTCGACTAAACTGGGCTGAAGTCAATATGATGACCAATGAAGAGTCAATTGAAAGGAGCACATTGTTATTTTGATGGAGTATCTTCATAAATGCTCACTCAATTTGTGTTAACCAGAAAGAAAGTCAAAACATTTTGTATAACTGTAACTTTAAATGTTTTTAAAATGAGAATGAAGCTGATTTTTTAAAAAAATGCTGTGGTAAAATGTGGTGTTCTCAGTTGAAGGAAGGGCTTTGCAGAGAAAGCATGAAATATATTACAGGCAAACTGAAAATAAAATATGGAACCCAGCAAAATACTTGAAAGCAAGATCTATACCAAACGCCATGTGGCCAAATGTGGAGACCAGCTTAGAGAGACTTGTGAAGATTGGAGTTCTGGAACCTATCAGCAACAGCAAATATGTTGCACTTATTGTTTTAGTCATCAAGAAAGCTAGATCTATAAAGATTTGCAGGGTCTTCAAGGTCATCATAAATCCAGTGTTATATGCTTAACCGTACCCGTTACCTTGCATTGAAGGCCTATTTGCAGGATTGATAGAAGGCCAAAATTTCAGCAGAATTGACCTGAGCAGGTTGACAACTGCAGATGAATATATACATACAGTAGCAGGAATTTCAGGCAGACAATCATGATACACAGAGGTTTGTTCCAGAACTGAAGATTGCCTTTTGGTATCACATCTGCTCCTGAATGGACTGAGCAGAATCCAATGCTATCTGGGTGACATCCTATTCACTGGAAGAGATGAAGAGAAATCTATTTGAAACCTGGATGGTACTCTCCAGAAATCGGAAGACTATTGCCTGAGAGTCCATAAAACAAATATAAGTTTTTCCAATCCTCCATTGAATATTTGGGACACATGATTGATGCCACTGACCTTCACAAATCTCCTTCTAAGATTAAGGCTATTACAGATGTCCCTGCACCTCAGGACATTAATCTGTCATATTCCTTCCTGGGATTGTTGAATTCTTATGGAAAATTTGTACAAAACATGGCAACAATTCCGAAACCATTACATAACCTCTTCTGTCAGAACAAGACATGGAAGTAGTTGGGTCAATGCAATGATTCCTTCAGGTAAGGAAAAGAAGGTTTACTCATGAAGCTCTCACACACTTTGATCCTATCTTACCCATAAAGTTAGTTTGTGATGCATTTCCTTATGACATTGGGTGAAGAAAGACCCATTTTGCTTTTCCTTCTTGAATTTTTTGTTAAGCTGAAAACACCAATATTCAGACTGAACGAGAAGCTTAGGGAGCATTTTTGGAGAACGAAAAATCTGTCAGTTCATGTATGGGAGACAGTTTACATATGGGAATTCCATTACTTGCAGCCAGTAGAATGCAAACATAAGCATTGCTTTTGTTTGCACATATTTATACCATTAAATATCAATAATGGTATCAAGCAATCAAGTCTGCATTGTGATGCAGATGGACCTTCAAGATTGCCACCACCAGGCAGTTCTTCAGACTGCACAAAAGGGAAATATCTTCTACTTTGAACAAGTAGACAACACACTTGTCACTTCTAGTGAGAAAACACATTAGGAATGATCCTGTATTCTCAGAAGTGATAAATATGGTTTTACTTGGAAAGACTTTGGAAGAATGAGGGGAGATCTTATAGAAATATATAAGATTATAAAGGGAATAAATAAGATAAAAGCAGGGAAGTTGTTTCCAGTGGTGGGTGAAATTAGAACTAGGCGGCACAGTCTCAAAATAAGGAAAAGATGATTTAAGACTGATATGAGGAGGAACTTCTTCACACAAAGGGTTGTGAATCTACGGAGTTCCCTGCCCAGTGAAGTAGTTCAAGCTACCTCATTGAATGTTTTTAAGTCAAGAATAGATATATTTTTGATCAGTACAGGAATGAAGGATTATGGTGAGCAGACGGATAAGTGGAGCTGAGTCCACAAAAAGATCAGCCATGATCTTATTGAATGGTGGATGAGGCTCGAGGGGCCAGATGACCTACTCCGGCTTCTAGTTCTTATGTTCTTATGCAACAAGGTATGCTCATCAAACACCTTAACAAATTCTACTGGCACAGTAGAATACCACACATTACATGACCAAGACATTTCCTACCCTACTCATGATAGAAAGGCAACTGCATTCCATATTTGATCTCAACAAGTACAAGTGGAACAGAAGGAAAGCAAGGCAAAACAATTTTTTCCACCTCAGACAAGAAGTTTTGACTTGGAGCTACTCCATGGGAGAGAAATGGGTTCCTGCTCCAATCCTTACACAGAGTGGACCTGCGTCCTTTATTGTCCAGACCAGAGATGTTATTATCTGGAGGAGACATGCAGACTAATTATTGACTAGAAGAATAGATCCGCCAAATCTGCAGCCTGATGAAAATTCAGGATCAGACTTACCAAGTCCTGACTTGAACCTTCCTACAACCTGTATACAAATGGACACTTTTGAAGAAAGCAACACTTCACCTTCTGTTCAGATGCAGAAGTAACTTATAGTTCCCATGTCTTTGCTTGCTAAACCAACCACTGATTTGATATGATTTAATGTCACAAGTATTAGCATTCAGTGAAAAGTATTGTTTCTTGCACGCTATCCAGACAAAGCACACTATTTATAGAGAAAGTAACGAGAGAGTGCAGAACATAGCTGGGGAATAAAGAAAGATCAACTGACAGCAGCAGGGAAGAAGCTATTCTTGAGTCATTGGTATGTGATCTCAGATTTTTGTATCTTTTTCCCCAATGGAAGAAGGTAGAAGAGGAAATGTCCTGGGTGCATGGAGTCCTTAATTATGCTGACCGCTTTGCCAAGGCAGTAGGAAGTGCAGACAGAGTCAATGGATGGAAGCTTGATGAATTGAGCTACATTCGTGACTTTTTGTAGTTCCTTGTGGTCTTGGACAGAGCAGGGGCCATACCAAGTTGTAATACAACCAGAAAGAATGCTTTCTATGGGACATCTTTAAAAGTTGGTGAGAGTCGTAGCTGACTTGCCAAATTTCCTTAGTCTTCCAAAAAAAGAGGTGTTGGTGTGCTTTCTTAACTATAGAGTTGATGTCAGTGTAAAGACAAAGATGCCAGAAGTTCCCACTAGCGTAAAGACTGTAGCAGGGATTTGCTGTCAACTATTCCGAGAGCACTGACCTCCAGATTATTTGACTGCCTTGTTGAACTTGTTTTGAACTTATTTAGGGATGCTCAGTTGAAAGGGTGAGGAAATGTTAAGTATTTGTGTTTATGCCTATAGGCTCACTGGAGCAATGTTGTATTTATTTTTTGCACTGAAAATTATGCAATTGACCTAGCATGGGAAATAGAGAAACAGAAGCAGCTATGGAAAAGATGACAACATTAATAAAGCACCATTCTTTTTTTTGACCAAAGTCTGTCATAGAGTCATACAGAATTAGAGCATGGAAACAGGCCCTTTGGCCCAACTTGTTCACGCCTTCCTTTAGCTTCCTATGCTAACCCCAATTGCCCACATCCCTCTATACTCATCTTACCAATGTAACTATCTAAATGCTTTTTAAAAGCCAAATTGTACCCGCCTTTACTACTACCTCTGTTCCAGACACTCACCACCCTCTGTATGAAAAAATTGTATCTGTACCCTCTCACTTTAAACTATGCCGTCTAGTTTTAGACTCCCCTACCTTTGGGAAAATATATTGACTATCTAGCTGATCTGTGCACCTCATTATTTAATAGAACTCATTGAGATCACCCCTCAGCCTCCTATGCTCCACAGAAAAAAGTCCCAGTCTATCCAGCCTCCTCTTTTAACTCAAGCCATCAAGTCCCAGTAGCATCGTAGTAAATGTTTTCTGCACTCTTTCTAATTTAATAATATCCTTTCTATAATAGGGTGGCAGAACTGCACACAGTATTCTAAGTCCCACTGTCCCGTGTATCATGTCTTCAATGCATACGGTGGGACTACTTGATGCTGTACCTTCTCTCAAAGTCAGACAGAGTGGATAGGTGATGAGTACGTTGCTTCAGGATATTGCATGTGCCTACTAGCTACAAATCCATCAATGGGGGGGTGGGGGGGGTGTAAAAGCTAGCCCAGGCAGCTAACAAATACACAAGGTCTCATGAGTTAAATTGCTATGTAATTTTGTTTTTTTTGTGGTGGGGGGTGGGGAAGGGGGAAATCAGTGGTTAGACCACTGAAAAGATTGCTCTGAATTTCTTCAAAAAATGCCATTTGTTCCCTCAGGGTATTTACAACAGATGTTTCAACTGACCTTAGGGTGACCAGCACTTGGGGCTCAGCTACAAAAGGCCACTGAATTGTAATACACAATATGATGAGCTGACATTCCACTGAATGATCAGGTATGGCTGAACACTTGTGGGTGGTGGGTTTTCTGTAACTTTATCAAAGTCCAATGATACTCCTGGTCTTGGAAGGTAAAGTAAAATGCAAGCCAGCCCTCTGGACTAGAGGTTCTGTACTTTCAAAATCATCACTATATGGTCAACTTCAGTTCTTCACAAGGTGGGACCTCACCTCAGACTCTCAGTCTCCTGTGAATGATGCACTATGTTGGTATTTATGACAGGTGGAGGATATTGAATACTGTGAAAAGCTGATAAATTCTTGATGACTTTGAGATCACATGTTGAAATCAAAGAGGAACATAGGCTGCAGGAGTGTATGTGACAACATTGAGTGTTCTTCAGTGTGCTCTGCAGCAATGAATGCCTCTATGACACAGAAGCAGAGAGTGGTTAAGGATTCACAAATGAAGGTAGAAGAATAAAGAGGAAAATTTTTAAAAAAAGGTACTGATTACTAGTTTTAGATAAATCACTAACTTCTCTTTGCTGCTGCTTATAGTTACTCCTACCAGGAGATCTGCTGTTATGATATGTCACACTCATCTGCCTCCCACCTTCCTTACATACCCACTGTAACTCATCTGCGACCACTGTGCAACATCCATTATCCAATACTGCTTAGGTCCATCCTCTTTCTGCTCTGCCATTTAGAAAAGATTTCTGTAGCTTTTCACCTCTGATCAAATGCGAGAAATACTCACATTTTCTTTTTTGATATCAAAAAAAGTGATGATAAAAAAGTGGTTACTTTTTTGGAAATTTTTTTATCTTGCAATTTCAAACATCTCTTGTCGTATGGTCTGTAAATGGAATTTTATACAAATGTCTTAATGTCCACAATTCAAAAGCCTTTATTATCTTACACAGATCGTTACATATTGTCCTGTTTTCTGAGGCATACAGGAAAGTGGAAAATGCAAAGTTCTCTTGTTAAAAGTTTGAGTTTTCTCATTGTTAACATATTCTTCATGTTTACTAAAATTGTTTATGGCTATCCCTTTTTCCTAACTGTGGCATCATTACATCTACCATCTTCTTGTTAACATTTGTTCTAAATAGACAAACTTATCTACGTGATCCAGTGTGACAACATCCACTTCAATCTTCACTCTAATTTCTTCTAATGTATTTCCTCCACCTACCATTGATTTGTATCTTTTTGGTGTTCATGTTGGATCCATATTCTAAACTTTTGGATTTTACTTGATATATGATATTTTGTAGGCTTCTTCTGATTCTGCAAGCAGCTTCTTCTTCTTCGGCAGTGAGTCAGAGTCAGCAATGGCTTTCTTCCACACTAAAAGATATTTTCAGGTGACTGAGCAGTGAAGTACATGACCTAAAGTCTGTCATATGTGGGGCTATGATGGTTGGAGAAGTCAGTGAGTGGGTTGCCACAGACTCCTTTTGTTCTCAAGACTTGACTTTAACTTGCTCTCGGTGATGAAACTCGAGATGTTCATCATCTCCTTCTCAGATGCTTTTCCACCATTTCAGGTGGTCTTGAGCCAGGTATTTCCAGGCACTGGTGAAACTGCAGTTATTCAAAAAGACAGCTCATCACCACTTTCTGAAGGACAGCTTGGGATGGGCAAAAGGCTGGCCTAACCAGCTACATTCATACCCTGTAAATGAATTTTTCGAGGAGGCTTTGGGGATGTCTTTGAAACATTTCAAACTGCACAGTAGTTAGCACTGCTGCCTCACAGCGCTAGGGACCTGGATTCAATTCTGGCCTCAGTTTTATGTCTGTGGAGTTTGCACATTCTCCCCATGTCTGTGTGGGTTCCTCCCACAGTCCAAAGATGTACGGGTTAGATTGATTAGCCAGTTTAAATTGACCCTAGTGTCAGACAGATTAGCAGGGTAAATATATGGGGTTATGGGAGTCGGGCCTGGATGGGATTGTGGTCAGTGCCGACTCAATGGACCAAATGGCCTCCTTCTGTACTGTAGGAATTCTATGATTTATTCCCTTTGCACCGCTGTGGGTCACTTGCCATTGTGGAAGTTCCAACTAGAGTGCTTGTTTTGCGAGTTTTACGTCAGACATGCAGACAACGTGGAGCTGATCGAGTGTGGTCAATTCTTCAATTGCTGGGGATGTTGGCCTGAGTGAGAACGTGGACATTGGCAGAATAGGTTGCACTAATCAAGTAACAGTGCACTGGCAGTGTCCCAAAGGGTTTTAAAAAAAATTTTTGGTTTCAATTTTTATTCCTGGAAATGAATTTTAAAAATAATTATTGTTCCCTATATTTACTAATTTATTCACTGGAATGATCCGAATGTCACCAGAGGAAATCATTTAGCCTGTTGGCCAAGATAGGTTGAGATTCCTGGGAATCCTATCAGTTTTTTCATGAAAAACCCAGCAACAGGATAGAAATAAACAGATATTAATTAATTGTTGAGTTAGCGAGTTATCAACAAATCTTAAAGCAACGGAATGCATTCACTTTAGAATGATAGCTAAGCTTAATAAGTCATCTCGTTAAAATGATCTTGAAAATCATAATGAAAAGAAACAATAAAACAATTGAACAAGAATTTTTTTTCTGAATATTTGGCATGTGTTTTTTGGTGACAGTACACAGTCTTGTCAGACTCCTCTATTCACTTGAAACACATCTGATTATCCATCTTCTGGCTGATGCTCATTATTTGGTCCTAATATAGGCTCTGGATAAATCTCACATCTTTATTGACTATGTCACATTTCAGCAACACATCTTTTGGCTTTTGGGTGATAAACACGATCAAATGCCTCTTCATATGCTATGAAGTGTAGATAATGTTTTTGCTTAATTTGAGGCATTTATTGAGGGTTGTTCATATGTTTAATATTCTGTCTCTTGTCCTACTCCAGGTCCAAATCCAAACCCAGAGTGCTTCATCAGTTTCTGCTTCAATTGTTTTTTTTGTTTCTTTCCATTATGATTTTCAAGATCATTTTAACAAGATGTCTCATTAAGCTTAACCTATCATTCTAAAGTGAATGTACTCCATTGCTTTAAGATTCTTTGATAACTTGCTAACTCAACAATTAACTAATATCTGTTACTCTCTATCCTGTTGCTGGGTTTTTCATGAACAAGTTGATGGGTTGAGATTCCTGGAAAGCCTACCAGTGGCCAGCAAGCTAAATGATTTCTTCTGGTGACATTCAGATGACTCCGTTGAATAATTTTAAAATTCACTCCAACAGGTCAGACAATAACTCACAAAATTAATTTAAATGTTTGAGAAATAACAAAGTTAGAAGTCGAGAACAATGCAGTGATAGAAAAAAATAATTTTAACAGGTTTCCACGCTTGATATTTTAAATGGAATAAATGGAGTATACAACAAGCAAGTTATCCAGCTAGTTGGCAAACTGATCTGACAGCAGAAAAAAGAATCAGCTTTGCCACCAAGGAGTGTCAAATGTGGTTGTACCAAACACATACACACAGAAAAAATGGAGGAGGCCATTCAGCCTTTTGAGCCATTCATTATTATCATGGCTGATCATCCAACTCAATCGCCTAATCCAGCTTTCTCCCCATAACTTTGATCCCATTTGCCCCAAGTGCTATACCTAGCCACCTTTTCAATACATTCAATGGCATCAACTACTTCCTGTGGTAATGAATTCCACAGACTTACCATTCTTTGGGTGAAGAAGTGTTTCCTCATTTCCATCCCAAATGGTCAACTTTGTATCTTCAGGCTGTGACCCTTGATTCTGGACTTCCCCACCATCAGGAACATCCTCTTTGCACCTACCCTGTCTAGTCCTGTTAGAATTTTATAAGTCTCTATGAGATCCCCCTAGTTCATTTGAACCCTAGCAAAAACAATCCGAAGCTATACAATTGTGTGTATATGAGACCTGCTCTGTCCTTGATTGTTACAAAAACTCAAATATATCCATGGCTGGCCAGCTAAATACTTCCAAATACGCTGAAGGAAACATTCAAGAATATATGGAGCACTTTACTTGTCTTAGCAAATATCTTTCTCTAAAGGCCATGATTGATAAGGAAATCAAAAACTGGGTCACCTGTGTCAGCTCAGTCATCTACAAACTATGACAGTGAGTATTTGACAACAAAGACCTCTGCGAGTCAGCAAAAGCCCAATGTATTATTGTTATCACATTCCTGTATTGCAGTAAGACCTGGACTGTAAATCAAAGACATCAGCAATGCCTCTGTTGCATGTCTGGATTCAATGGTGGGAAAACCATCTCCATCCACCAGATCTTAGTTACTCAATTCTCAAATGGCCAACATTCCAGCAGAGGACAAAGAAAGCACTTGAAACGCTTTGAAGCTCTCCATGACGTGCAGTGGAATTTGCATTAATATCTGCGAGAAACTTACTACTAATCTTCGAAATGATGACAACTCACTTATTGAGTTGCATCATGTTTTGAGTCCAAACATGGAGGCAGTGGTCATCACCACTACTTCACAGTGCCAGAAACTCGGGTTTGATTCCAGCTTTGGATGATTGTGCAGAGCACATTCTCTCCATGTCTGCGGGGGTTTTCTTTGCGTGCTTGGATTTTCTTTCACAATCGAAAGATGTGTAGATTTGGTGAATTAGCCATAATAAATACCCAGAGTTACGGGGATAGGAGTGGGGTGTATGGGCCTGGGTAACTTGTTTTTCCGGTGAATCGGTTCAGATTCGATAGGCTGAACGGTTAATAATGAGGTAGAGCTGTGGCAGATAAAAAAATTCATATGCTTAAAGATCTGCAGGTCCTATTCAGTCAAGTTACAGAAACACATGACGCTGAATAGATAACATCCTTGATGACAATGTCAGTCAACAATTTGCGGCATTCTAGGTCCTTGGAATTGACTCCTGCCATTCACCGCCATGGCTCTCTGACCCCACTGACCACTCAGGCTGTCTGATCCCAGTGACTAACACAGCTCTTAAACCCCAATGACTGCCAAGGCTCTTTTCGTCCACTGCCCTTTCAGAGTTTGGATAAGTTGCTGTCCCCCTGCAGCCAGAACATACCTTTTTCTCCTCTGAATCTCCTTGATCAACACCTCTAAAGCAACAATGGGAAACCTCAGCTGTCTCCCATCATCTGCAATTCCTTTGTCATTCCTAGGTTACAATCAATTGCAGGAAATTCCTGAAACCATCCCAACCACAAAGCATCTTTTCTTTTAGAGATGCAAGGTAGCTTTAATTGGTGCTAGCTTCCCAAACTTTAACCTCTGCTAAGGTGTGCAGAGCTCAGTGAGCACAGGCTGTGTGCCTGTTCATTAGCCACTGGCTAGTCCAAAATCCTGCCACCCACCAGAGGGGCATCTGCTCCCACTTTCAGCCCTGTTGGCAAAATTCAACCCATTAGTTCTGAGGGCATCAGTTGAAATTTGAACTGTTAGATTATGTACTCCCAGTCACAAGGCTGTAGTTGACTGATGTAGGCCTGCTTGAAGGTATGTTACTAAGAGTTCTTCCCATGTCCCAAGACCCCTAGGTTACAGGAGTGCATCAAACGTAAAAAGAATTAGCTGTGCTAGGACAGTGGGTCACAAAATAGCAAATGGATTTAACTTGGAGAGATGCAGCATCAGGCCGGGAGGGCCAATTGAGTGTGAGTTTATGATAATACCGAAAGAGATTGAGAGAGTAGAAGATCATGCTGTTGTCTACAAATCACTGAAGGTGTCATGGCCAATGTAGAGAAGTTGTAGCTAAGGCATTAATGTTGTTGTACAAATCAAGCAGCAGTATATATCAAACAATCATTGCTAGTCAGAATATCCCTTGAGTATTTGTCCATTTTTTATTCATATGTTCATATATTTGGAATTATAGTGGTTTTGGAAAACACCTGGAGGAGTGTTATCAGAATGACTCATAGAACATCAGTTACTAAAAGTGAAGTAAAAACATTGGTTTCAAATTTACTTTCAAATAATCACAGGACAAAATTTTGATCCTCTTGGGAGATTATTCCAGTTTAACAGAATGGAAAGAACCAAGAGAAATGAGATAAAACTATGTAAAAGCCAGATTGAATGTAAAGCGGCTCATCTTTTTCCCAAGGATAGTTAGCCTTTGGAATGCTTTGGCAGCTGGTGTGGATACTGCTGATTCAACGCAACTTTAAGCTGAAGTTGGCGTGGAAACTGACTGGATAGTGATTTCATCATATAGGAGATAAGTGTAGTTATAAATATCTCTTCTTCCATCTAATCAGATAGTCAGTCTTTGATTGGATCGGGGATCAGAGAGGAGTTTTCTGTACTATCAGATTCTTTTTTGCTCCTTGTATTTTAGCTTTGTCCAAGAAGTGATATGGCTGTGATGATGATGCAGAGGAGGATCCGTGGAGAAATGTCCGGTTGTTATGTTTCAGCTGTCATGATATATGGGGCTGACTTGATGGACCAGCTGGTCTTTCCCTGCCTGTCAGTTTTGCATGTTCGTCGAGATCAATCACCGCTCAGATCTTTCGCCCACGGTGAATGATAGTTAATTAGACAGAGTGTGAAGATATATTCTACTATTTTATGTACAATGATAGTTTTAGTTGACATAGAAAAGGCTTTGTACTCCTTTCCACTCCCAGACATATTTGAGGGAGTAAAAAAATCAATATTTAATTATCCTCCTGTGAAGGAAAATAAGGTAAATCTTACAATGGCAGACTAGGCATCCATCAAATATCTAGGGAACAAATTGCTTCCATTTCAAGCTTGATGGACTGAAAATTAAAACCTAAAGCTTGATTGATGAATATCAAGTTTGATGGGTTTATAGACTTAAATCTTACTGAGTACACTCGTCACTGTGAAATTTGACAAGGGAAATTTACTTTGATCGGAAGCACAGAATACATGTGAAAAACATGAAAGAATTTCAAACATAGCGACAAGTGGAGCTACCTTTACCAGTTATTTTGCACTTCTGCACTGTAACTTAAAAACAAATTGGTTTCTCCTTACATACTCACATGTATAGTTCCTGAACAAGTTCAAATCCTGACACTCAATACAGGGAGTGACTCCAAGTTTTGAATTTTAGTCAGTGTGAGTGGAAGTGGATGTGAAGCCTGTTCCCAGCTGAGATCATGTTGTTAACACACTTTTCGGCTGGGTTGCCAATTCAGTGTGCAGTGTCTATCAGTTGGACCTCTGCGGGAAATTGTTGGATGCTGGGTATGATGAGGACCAGCAGAGTGGTGAGTGGTGTAGGCAGTTTAAAATGGGAGCAGCAGCTCTCTGAAGATTCTCAGAAGTTTTGAGACAGGATGAGGACACTGTATCTAAAAACTACTGCTCCCCAGAAGCGTCATTAGCCTCAGAAGGACTTAAAGGTGGGTGGAAGTCAAGTGGGTTAAGTGCCCCCTTTCCCCTTCATAAATCAATGCCTATCTGTGTTGGTGTAGGAGGTCAATGCCAGGTGCAACATCCAGATGCCAAAGGACAGCAAGAGAAGGCTACTCCACCTGAAGGAGGCCTGGACTGAGATGTTGGCTGTCAAAGTCAGTGTGCATGACATTGTGCGCTACACAGGGCTGTAGTGCCACAGAAGATTTAAGGATCTTCTCTATTCAGCAAGGATAAGTGCAGAGATGACATGGAGCTGTGTGGAGATGGCATGGGACTGTGCAGAAATGGCAAGAAGCAGTGCAGAGAGTTGTAGTCTGCTGAGCCATTTCCCTATGCACTCAGTAATCGGAGTGTATATTCCAAGTGGCATTCAGTCTCACCCTGTTACAGCTGGATTATCAGGGCATCAATACTCCAGGGGAGGAAGGTGTGCCACAATGAGCCCATGAAATATCCACACGGCAGATGTTTGGAATGGTCCTCAAGTAAGGTGGAACACTAATGAGCCTTCGTATTGGCCTCTGAAGACAAGTCACAATAATGCACTGGAGACCAAAACCATGCTGTCATCTCAGGCAGATGACAAGCCTCTGGGAATGTCCATCAGGGGGAAGGCTCTTTAAGCCCAGTGGGATGTGTGAAGAGATCTAGTGGAAATCCAGGTGTGAGTCTGTATTCCATGGCTTCCGTCAGTGGGGAATCCGCATGGAACATGACCCTGAGCACACAGCCTCCTCCATCGAGAGAGTGGCAACTTCTCTGCTTCAGAGAAAATCTCTAGGACTCCAGGAGATGTGCTCAAACCTGCAAGCCAGTGCACTAGCTGTGACCTCTGGAGGTCAGCGTCAGTGAGAGAGAGAGATAAGGCACAATGTCTCTGTTAGATGCCTGTGCATTAATTTTTGAACAGGGAAGTGCAAACTCACCTGATTATGGCGGATGGGCTGCTCGCAGGGTGCTCCAGACGAGGGCAGCAGTTCCTCCACCCCTCTGCCAATGACATTGCATCTGATGATGTCGCAATATCAGAGAATGTCCGGCTACAGGGTTGGACCCTCCTTCCCAATTCAGGCACTGCTGTCAGAGTATACTTACCAAGGTCATCATTAGCCATCACAGCAAAGTTAGCAGGTTGTCCCCAGTGCCAGCATCACTCTTGTAGATGCATGATTGCTGTTGCATCTTTCCTCTCCGTTAATTCTTGGTTGACAGATTGGGGTCATCAGCCATCTCTCCAAGGAGAATCCTTGTCATCCAGGAATCATCTGTGGCCAAACAGACCATCTAAAATGGTGATTTGTAAAGCACTCTGGGACAATTGGGCAAAAACTAAACCGACAGGTTGCAGTTTAAAAACAGAGACAAACAAGCTGCAACCCTGACGAGTGAGTAAACAGAATATAGGCCATCTCCAGGATGAAAGAGACTTTCTGGTCACACTGGGTTGTGTACCAGACATAGGAGCAACGTGAACTCTTATTTAAGAGGGAGCCACGTGACTATGTGCCTCCAGTACCTACAGATGCGGCCGCTGGGGACACACCCAGAGATCAGTGAGGTAGCATCTGATTGGACTCTTATCGAGCAGGGTGATCAAGTTCTGATCGATTGATTGGCAATGGCCAAAAGGGGATATAGAGAGTGCTGCACAACCAGGAATCTCTCTCTCTCTCTATGACCCCATGAACAAGCTATAACAGTGGTGACCATTGTCAACGATGACCAGCATGAGGAGAGCCACCATATCCGAGAAGGAAGGAAAGAAGACCAGAGCCAGAATGCCAGGCCAGAACAAAGGATCAGACTATGCAGACGATGACCGAGACCAGCACACAGATAAAGGCCAATATCTGCTTGGGTACTTGCCAGTCACGCAAAGTTAAGTCAAGACCTTGTATTGGACTTGAATTCTAGTATTTTCTGTAAGATAACTTATTGTTGGTCGGATGGGTGATTATTGATTGTGTGGCTTTAAATAAATATTGGTTGTACTAATAAGATGTCTACTCGAGGTTATTTGTCCACCGTATAAGTGTTAAAACAGACTGTGTGGCAGGCAATCTGGCAGGCGCTGTGAACAGTCTTGGTGCCTGGGAATGCAGCCAGATGCAGGAATGGTGTCAGCTCCCTGCATAGTAGGCACAGACTTGTAGAATCTGCATCTCTGGTCACAGACAGCCTGAGCATTCGTTGAGTGGTGCCCCTTCCTGCTAATGAAAGCTGCTGGCTCTCCTGCTGGCCTTGATGGCCACATGCCTGCAATTTTTAGTACCCTGGATTGGAGGAACCCCACCATTGCCACAACGCCCACTCTGTCTGGCTGCCTGGTCTGTTCAGTAGTTATTGAAGTTTCAGGTGTGCCTGAAGATGGTATTAGTTACTAGCTTGACACCAGTATGCACAGCGGATTGCAAGATGCTGCACAGATCTCCCACTGAGCTCTGAAATGAACCAGAGATGTAGAAGTTCAGACTCAATGTCATTGGTCTGGGGTGACTCCTCCTCCTCACACTTGGAGGCAACTTCAGGACCTATCATATCACAAATGGATGTCACTGTGTCCCTTGAGAGGCAGAATCTTCTTTGTGGGCCTCAGATATTTGCAGGTACACTGCCTGAAAATCCCAGCATCTGGTTCATGGCATCTTTGGTTTCCCCTCCAACCTTGATCTCAGTGCTGGGCTGGAACAAACTGAGCCTGTGCCTCTCTCTTACATGTTTTTGTTTGGGACAATGTCTGTGCTCAGCTTGCCTCCTCTCCCTTTTGCCCCTCTCTTCTTCATTAAAGGGCCACCATCAGAGTAGAAAATACTCATTGGATCAGATGCAGATGATGGGACACTGTCCTGCAATCCTCTGTAAAACCTTCCAGAGAAATCTTGAAATACCTGCCTCAAATGCTGAACACTAACAAAGAAACTCAAGAAAATCTTTATAATGACACAGCTATGTATGCCATTACAGAAAAACTGCTACTGATCTTGCAGTCCTGTAATTCCACCCTTGGCTGAGGAAACAAAAATAAAGCATAATGTATATTCACCCACTTCACCCATGCTTCAGGGGCATAGACTTCAAGGGCATACAGACAGTGTAAAATCTCTGTCAAATGAAGTTTTAATGGCCTTAAATGGAGCTTTAATTGCTGTCCAGTGCACATCCAATTCACACACATGCCTACCAACCCCAAAATCACATGTCTCAAATGCTCCCAATGTCTTATCACGCAATGTAATGCACTTCTGGATCAAATGCATGCCCAGTCTAACCATGTAAAATGCTGGCCTAAGAGTAATATGCCAGTCAAAAAAGCTAGAGATCTCTTTCAAAATAAAATGCGAATTATGTAGAATTTCATGATTAATAGTGAGATGATCCTGAGAGATACTCAAGATGTTGTTGGTACGGCAAGATTAAATAGAACTTTATTTGTTTATTAGTTAATTTATTACTACTAAAACTGTTGGTTTGTCAGGATGAAACAACTGAAGCAGTTACAATTTATTTCTTGTATAGAACCAAATTTCTACAGTGCAGAATTTGGCCATTCAGCCCATTGAGTCTGCACCAACTCTCTCAGACAGAGCATGTTACCCAGATTCTATTTCCATATTTACCCCAGTAATCCCTCTAACCTATACATTTTGGGACACTAAGATGCAATTGAGGATGGCTAATCAATATAACCCGCACATCTTTGGACTTTGGGAGAAAACCCACACACACATGGAAAGAATGTGCAAACTCCACACAGTTCCAGAAGATGACTAAAATGCAGAAGAAAGTAAGTGCTCATAAATTCATTCCCATTCAGCAATCTCAAGAGAAATTAGCCAAATGATGGATGTCTTTGGAGCATCAGAGCTGTTAATTATTGTTTCAATAATGAAACCATTGTCAGATTTCAGCTGAAGAAATTTGTAAAATTTGCTGCTTTGTATTATTTTAAAGGGTTTGATAATTAATAAATATACTCTCTTCATATTAGCAGTAGGAATCTGTGCATTCAACAACTTAAGCATTATCAAGATACTAGAAGTGAGGATACACAACTAATGACATGGCTAAGAGTGGCTAAGATGGTGGTGTTATTGGACAACAAATTTTCTGAAATTCAGTACACAATATGGAAGCAGACTAAGGCTGCACTCAAAATCTCTTCACTAAAGATTGCAAGGGAACAGATCCAGTCAAGCAGGCAAGAAACGTGTTTTTAAAATGCAAACGAGGGCTAGCACACAAAGGGAATCGGACAGGATGGCACCTACAGGAACTAAATTAAAAGTACATCTCCATCTAACCAAATCAGCATCTCTGATCTAATCAAGTAACCCTCTAATGGAGACACCTAAGGATTAACATAACTAAGGAAGCCTCCCTGGCCTCACAAACTTTCTGAGATCAGCCAAACACTGATTGTTCAAATCTCGGAGATTCTAGACCATTGATAAACCCATCAGACAGAAACGATTAACACACACTTAAAAAAATCGATACAATACTTGAAAACATCGAAACAGAATGGTCAGAGTCAAATACTATAAACAAAACATTAACATTTGAATCACACAACGTGTCAAAGTTTGAGTATAACTGTAGCCCATTGCGACAGGCCTTTAGAATGCTTTCGGGACAGTTCTGTTTGTATGTCCTGACTGCACCTCTGTCGATGTTAAAATAAAGTTATACCATTGTTGAACTTGACCCTGAGTCTGTAGTAATCATATCCGCCCACTCATGCTAACAGTGGATTGCCATTTATAAAACTAAACCATAAAGATGTATGTATACAGATACAAGCGTATGCTTTCCGCTCATGATGTTAAAAATGTAATACTCATAAACCTCTTGTTGGTTATTTTTAAGTATTTAAAGAGATGGGGCAATGTACCTTTAACTAGCTGCATATTTAAGGACAGTTGTATTTACAAAAGCTTTAATTTCAAACATATATTTTGTTAGGGACCAGATTAGAAATGCCAAGGTATATAATGAAGTTAAACTAGACCCCAGTTACTTTTGATTTTGGCATTAGTGTGAGGATAAGGTGTTTCACTTCAGGTGTGATTCTATTGACCGACTAGAAAGCTTTCATCAAAACATTTATTTAGCAGTACAGTTAACTAACAAATTTTGAAGAGAAGTTTAAGTCTATGAGGAATAATGCTTAAATTGGAACTGATAGCCTAACTGTTAACTATTGTATCTTGTCATGTTTAAATATTTCAATTGGTACAACTTCCATTGATTCTTTTTTTTTTTAATTACTCTTTATTCCAATTCAATCCAATCAAATCAAATCCAATTCAGAGTCCCAGCAAGTTGAGACACTCCCAATCCAAGCTGACAAGACAGGGCTCTCATCTCCCGGCCTTTTGGCTAAGATCAAGTGTAGTATCGACATGCTATACTTGGTTGAAGTCATCAGGTTACATTTTAGCCTCATTTGGAGCAATTTTTTAAAGTGGCATCTCGGCCTTTTGGCTAAGATGCACATGAGATCAAGCCTTGTAGGAGGAGCTATGCCTACTGCAATCAGCTTGGATCATGTAGATCAAGCCCAAGACAGGAGGTGATTTGATTGGATTGAATTGGAATAAAGAGTAATAAAAAAAAAACGAATCAGTGGAACTTGTACCAATTGAAATACTTAAACATGACAAGATACAATATTTGACAGCGAGGCTATCAGTTCCAATTTAAGCATTATTCCTCATAGACTTGAACTCCTCTTCAAAATCAGTTAGCAAACAACAGGCTAATGTACTGATATGCAGGTTGCTAATCCTCCCACCTTCAGAACATCTCTACAGAGAGATGCCTACTTTCTAGTGGGTTTCAAAC
Source organism: Sphyrna mokarran (assembly GCA_024679065.1). Taxonomy (NCBI): domain Eukaryota; kingdom Metazoa; phylum Chordata; class Chondrichthyes; order Carcharhiniformes; family Carcharhinidae; genus Sphyrna; species Sphyrna mokarran. The sequence goes on from JAGIQG010000004.1 coordinate 89,642,469, forward strand.
TACAGCCTCCAGAGAGAGAGGAGGAAAGGAGGAAGAGAGGAAGAGGTAGAGTGAAGGAGAGAGGAAAAGAGAGGAGAAAGAGCTCCTGCTCCTTAAAAAACCAAGCAGAAATCTGCCTGTTTGTCCCTGTTAGCTTAATTCCTCCCATTGGCACATGACTTGCCCTCTGAAAATTAAATGTGACTCTGAATCCCTGGGGACAATCCAAAGACTAAACAAATCTGCATTAGCTCAGATTAAACCAAACACCCCAATATTTAGTTTCAATTATGTTTCTGCATTCTCAGCAAGTGGGCCGCCCACCTCACAAACCAGAGTTGAATTTTATAATGTATTTTTCACAAGAAACGTGACACAAATACATTTCTTAAAGGCACATTATTGTCACAATATATATTTCAGAAATGGTGCAAGTACCAAGAATGCAATACTCGGTAATGTGGATGCAGATAACGAGGCCTATGGTAGAAAGTTAAAAAAAAAGCATGAAAGGATGCATTTACATAGCATTTCTTAACTTTAGGGCTTCCAAAGTGCCTGAGAGTCAACAAAATACTTTTGAAATGTGTAGGTTTCATGTTATTTTTACAGACATAAGTAAAAAATTGAATGAGCTGCAGGGGAGAGACAGAGACTTGTCACAATGATCTGTGCTGCACATACAGTCAAGTTGAAACTGGACCTGTCTAGAGAAATCTGGAAAAAAATCCAACAACAGGTTAAGCAGAAAGGCTTCCATCCAAATAAATTCTGTGACCAGCTGAACAAATTGGAAAAGGAATTCAATAGACGATTTTAGGAGTTAGGCAAGATGGAACAAATCATTATGTTTGTGTCAAATCCTTTTCTTCAAGGAAAACTGACAGCAAAACGTCAGCAAGTGTTCAAAGAAAGCAGTGAACTTGACATCAGTACTACAGTGTAAGAGGACATTGATTCTACATCGAGATTTTTTGAACCATTCTTTGTGGAGTTAAGAAGCAAACATTCATGGGGATTCTCGATAGGTCTCCAAACAGCAGTGGTAAAGTAGTGGATGGCATTAAACAGGAAATGTGAGGTGACTGTAACAAAGTATTACAGTAATCATAGGTGACTTTAATCTATATACAAATTGGGCAAATCAAATTAGCAACCATACCATGGCTGATGATTTCCTGAAGTAGGTATAAGATTTTTTTTAGACCAGTATGTTGAGGAGCCAACTAGAGAACATGCTATGGCATGATAATGTGGTAGAGAACACGCTATCTTTGATTTGATATTATAGGGGTTCAGTGATGTGTGGTGTCCTTTAAGAACAGAGACTGCAACAGATGGAAAGTGAAGCGATGCAACCTGAAACCAGGGTCTGAAATCTAAAAAAAGGAAATTACGAAGATGTGACTTGTGAGTTGGCGAAGATATATTGTGGAATTTCATTGGAAGGCATGATGGTGGAGATGCAATGGCTAAAATTTAAGAAACAAAGGGATGCATTAAACAGTAGTGAAAAAGCAAAACAACAGTTTACAAAATAAATTTAGTATTAGATTGAAAGAGGAGGAAAGCTGCTAGAAACAGTGGCAAGCCTAAAGATTGGAAGAAGGAGAACAGCCAGATTAAGAATGGAAAATAGAGTGTGAGAAGAAACTTGAAAGTAGCATAAAATGAACTATAATAGCTTCTATAAGTATATAAAAAGAAAAAGAGCAGTGAAGACAAATGTCAGTCCCAAAATAGGAGACTTTATAGAAAAAAGGAAGTGGCAAAGTAATTAAAGAACTACTTTGGTTCTGTTTTCACAGAGGAAGGCACAAATACCTTCCCAGAAACACTAAGAAATCAAGTACATAGGGGAATTAATATTGCTAGAAAATTAGTGTTGGAGAAATTATTGGGGCTGAAAAGCCAATAATAGGATACTAAAGGAGGTGGCCATGGAAATCATGGATATGTTAATTGTCATCTCCCAAAATTTTATAGGTTCTGGAATAGCCCTGTCACACTAGGTTTGGAAAATGTAACCCTGATCTTTAAAAATGGTAGAACAGAGAAAACAAAGAATTACAGACCAATTACAAACTAGACAGTAGAGAAAATAAGGGATTAGACAAAGCTGACATGGATATATGTAAGGGAAATAATGTTTGACAAACTTACTGGGGTTTTTTGAGGATGTAACTAGCAGAATAGAGAAGGGTTGAACCAGTGGATATGTGTTTTTGGATTTTCAGAAAGCTTTTGATAAAGCCCTACATAAAAGGTCAGTGTGCAAAATTAAAGCACATGGGATTGGGGTTAATATATTGGAATGGATTGAAAATTGTTTAACAGACAGTAAACAAAGTAGGCATAAATGAGTCTTCTTCAAAATGGCAAGCAGTGACTAGTGTGGTCTCGCAGTGATCACTGCTTGGGTTCCAGCTATTCACAGTACATATCAATGGTTTGGACGTGGCAACTAAACACAATATTTTGCTGATGACATAAAACTTGGTAGGAAGGAAAATGGTGAGGAGGTTGTTAATGTGTTTCCAGATTATTGAGACAAATTGAGTGGGTGGGCAAATACATGGCAGATGCAGTATAATGTGGATAAATATGAAGTTATCCACTTCAGTCAGATTAATAGCATGGCAGATTATTATCTAAATGGTAATAGATCGTGAAACATTGAAGTGTAAAGGGGCCTAGGTGTCCTTGCATACCAGTCATTGAAAGCAAGCAAGCAGATGCAGCAAGCAGTGAAGCAGGCAAATGGTATGTTGACCTTCATCACAAAACAACTTGATTAAAGGAGAAAGGCTATTTTGCTGCAGTTGTACAGAGTTTCAGTGAGGCTGCACCTGAGTATTGTGAGCAGTTTTGCTCTCCATATTAAAGAAAGGATATATTTGCCATAGAAAGAGTGCAGGAAAGGTTCAGACGCCTATTTCTTGGGATGGAAGGATTCTCTTATGAGGATAGATTGGGTTGTCTAGGTTGTAGTCACTAGAATTTGGTAAAATGAGAGGAGATAAAATTGAAATGTATAAATTTCTGACAGGGCTGGGCAGACTGGATGCAGGGATATTGTTTCCTGTGGCTTGGTGGGGGTTGGAGTGATGTCTAGGACAAGGGGTCCCAATCTCAGGATATGGGGTAGGCCACTTAGGACAGATTTGCAAAGAAACATTTTCACCCAGAGGTGGTAAATCTGGAATTACCTGCCATAGGATGTTGTGAAGGGCAAATTGTTGAATATATTAGAGGAGGAAACAGTGATGCCCAGCGGTATGGGGACAAGGAAGGAGTACGACATTGAGATAGAAAATCAACCGTAATCATGTTGAATGGTGAAGCAGATGCAAAGGGCAGGATGACTCATTGCTCCTATTTTCTAGGAGGCAGAATGTTACACTTCCCAAGGCAGGTTCTCAGACCGGCGTACTGTATCATGGAATAGAAGGTCTGCCGGGGATCTACCTGCTCAAAATACAGATACAACTTCATGCTCAGGTGGGCAGTAGCTCAGGCAGAAAAACTGCCCTTTCACTTATTAAGGCCTTTAAGCAGCCAGAGTTGGGACGATATCCCTTGGGGTGGCAAAGTGGTTAGCACTGCTGCTTCACAGCGTCAGGGTCCCAGGTCGATTCCGGCTTGGGTCATTGTCTGTCAGAGTTTGCATGCTCTCCCTACACCTGCATGGGTTTCCTCTGGGTGCTCTGGTTTCCTCCTACAATCTGAAAGACATGCTGGTTAGGTGCATTGGCCAAATTCTAAATTATCCTACTTGTGGAATTCTCCCTCAGTGTACCTGAACAGGCACCAATGTGTAGCTACGGGAGGATTTTCGCAGTAACTTCATTGCCGAGTCAATGGGAGCTTACTTGCGACACTAATAAATAAACTTAAACCTTCCAAGGATGTTGGAGCTTCAGGACTCCTCTCCCCACACTGACGAATTTCCTGATACCATGGTTTCCTTCTCCCTGCCACCGGCTCCTGACTTGCCAGGTCATCCCTAATCCCTCACCTCAGGAATCCCCAGGACTTATCTTTACAAAGGTGCCAGGATTTGTCCCAGGCAGGGTGCGACAATACCACTTCTGGCCATTGCAGTGCTGTGCCTGGCCAGGTTGAAAAGCTGTTGGCCAATGTGAATGATTGATAGCTCTCACAGGCAAGATATCCTTCCAAAGGAGGGCTGAAGTCTCCTCCACTGCCAATCAACGCTCAAACAAACATTAAATGGCAGTGGGAATTCAAGAATCAGCAGCTACTTGTTAGGCACCAACTCTTGGGGGATGGCCAGCATCAATCACTCACCATCCTTAAAATTCTACCCCATGTTTAAGGGAGCCGGGTGGTGGGGGGGTAGGAGCGGATGGCGGGAGGGTAGTGGCGAGGTGGAATAGAAAGGGGTTAAGTTCGGTAAGGGGTGAGTAGGTTTGTACTGGGGATACAGGTGGGGTGATCCCAAGTTTGAAAGAGGAATGGTTTGAGTAGCACCAGGGATGACAAGAATATGAAGCTATTCCTGATTTAACAGACTGCTCCTTACTGGCTTAGCTACTTCTAGAATCAGTGTTAAATAAATCAGAGGAAGAAAGTTGGTACATCTTGGCATAGTGCTGAAATTTACCAGTGACAGATTCCAATGGGACCATTCCTGGTGAACAGAAGTTCAAGATTTCAGTAAGTCATTGCCCCAGCATCCAATTCCTTTGTGGTCCTCCATAGCAATGATTATCTCAGCCTTTGCCAATATTGGAACTAAAAGGTCTTGGCCTTTTCCCCTCTCCAACAAATATATCGATGACGCAGGTCCTATGAAAATCTGAATGAGGCATATTAAAAGAATGTTCATTAACTGGGAACTTCTGACAAGTTCTACATGAGGGTCTACAGTTAGAGTTACCTGCCTTCCCGTTGTCTATGTGTCATTGAGGGTGATAAGTACACTACACTTTGACATTAGAGCGCCATTTTAGGCAGCCACTGGAGATTTCTGTAACAGTAACAGAGTATCGTGCTAGCATGCTCATCACTGGTGATGAATTCACCTTTCTGGAGAACTGAAGAATTCATCTACTTTGGTGTCATAGCAAAACAGCAATGAAACAGGATGATGTCTTCAGCAAGACTGACAAGGGCTTGGGCCAAATCGCTCTGGCAAGACTCAAATTGAGCATCAGTGAACAGGAGTAAGCAGATGTCCTTTGATGGCATGATGGATGACACCTTTTATTACTTTCCTGATGATTGGTAGAAGGTTAATTGGCCAGGATACATTTGTCCTGATTTTTGTAGATAATAAATAGGCAGGCAATTTTCTACATTGTCAAGTTGATGCCAATTTCATTTTAGATTAGCTATGTAGTGGATTTACCACTAATGGAAAAAAAGACCTTATGTAGCGTCTTAAACAGATATGTGTCAGTTAACTGAAAACCATAAAACATTCATCTCTGCTCAAATAGGAGATAACAATTTAACAGAGAGCTATATCAGCCCCACATAAAACAGGAAAATTGGGTGAACAAATTATGATACCATCAGGATTGTCAAGAACATGAAGATGAGGAATCACTTTGGTATTCTCAGATCTGTTCAGAGCAGATCTTACTTGGTCTGGTCAATCTACATTCTGAGCTGTATTCTACAGTTGTATCATCTAGAAGTGCTCGTTATTGTTGTTTGGAAATGTTAAATAATCTTGGTACCTCATTCTCTGTTGTTTCTGCTCAAAGCTAGATTGGTAGTAACGTGATTCCCTCAAACATAGAGAACAGTGAAGTTAATAATTCCACAGTGCAAGTACAGCAAGAGTCTTATCAGACCCATGATCAGTGTAATCACTTATTTCTTAACATCACACTGGATTTGGGACAGTGTCAACACTGGATCAGACTGCTGGGAAGAAAGGCAGCTGCTTCATATATCCTGTAACTAAGTATGGTTTGCAAAATTTCAAGCCGTGTGTCTGTGTGCAAACATTTGCAATTACATTGCATAGGAATCAAAGAGCAGCATTATCATGACCATGTTTCTCTTGTTTGCCATCTTGCTTCTGATTTCATTCTGGGAACATGTATCATATTAGTTATTCTCTGACAAACATTTTGGAACACTGTCATGTGAAGAAAATGCTAAAGTGGCCAGGCCTCCTTTTAGCTACTTCAAAAACAGCTTGCCAGGATATGAATAGATGGTGTTTTGAACCGTCGATTATGTGAGAAGTGCCGTTTCAATCACCTCCACTTAAGTGTTTAGTCTCAATGCAATTCTTTAGTTGGTGTAGCAGCATTTGGCTTTAAGTTGTAGGAGTTCTCCCTCAGGCTGAATGTGAGATTTTATTTGGAATAGTAAAGATGTCCAAATCATGAATTTTATGCTGTGTAGTAGATCAGAGAAATGTTTTGCATCAACCCATTCTCACTAGAGAAGCACCATACTGTAATTTCTATGTGATTGTTATTAGAATGTAATTTTCTACACAATCTTTTTCTCTCTGGAAAAATCATGAATATTTCAAATGTGATCCGTTCAAAGTCTATCAATAAAAGTAAAAAGAGAAGTTAATTTTCTGGTACTGATATGCACTTACTTTAGTCTGGCTGATAACCCAGGACAATGCACCAGGAACACTGTAAAATTTAACTTCCCCCCCGGAATGGAGCTGTGAGATGGGAGGAGCTTTTCAAATCAGACAGGAAAATGTCTGGTGAAGACTCCATTCTTGACTTCTCTCATTGTATTGGCTGGGAAAGGTTAGGGATGGCCTTCCCACTCAGAGGCCAATTCAAGCTCTTCAATGGTTCCTAAAAGGCCTCATTCCACCAGCAGTACACAGACTAGCAGTAGACAGCTTAACACTGGTGGCTAATGTACCTCCTACTCAGGTAGCCTGTACTCAACATTAGAAGTCTGCTGGCAGCAATGGCCACTCTTATGCAGGAAGATCTGTCTAGCCTTTAAACTAACAATGACTTCCTGCCCCCTTTCTCTCAACCACCCTACAACCTGACAGGATCTCCCTAGCTGATCCTGCCTCACTACTTTTCCTTCAGACATCCAACAATGATCTTCGGCCCAGGCTTCTTGCAACACCAGAAATGGTCACTGCTCTCAGTTCCATCTCCATTAGAATTTGAGAACTGCTAGCCTCTGGCCCAGAATGGTTGCAGCGGGGTTTGATGCTGGCTGGTGGATGGCTCACCACCACAACCATTAAATACCACCCTTTGTACCCAACCTGAAACTCCCTGCATTGATGGGTTCAGGTTATTTGCAAACAACATGACTTCAGTATAATTCTCTGCTGGTTGCCTGCACCCAGAATCAGGAGAGATATCTAGTTGTTGTTACAGTTTTACAGAGATCCAGAAGCAAACATAGCAATTGACTGTGAGGACTTTTGACTGTTGAAATAAAGAGCAGCCAAATGATTTGAGCTTGAAGGATCTAATGTATGTAATTGAAAAAAAACTTAACATTTTTGACTCCTCTATCTTACTGCTTGCTTCTGTAGACAAGCAACAACCTGATATATAAATGAATATGCAAGCATGGCTGTTGATTAATGTACAACATTGCCACATCACAAGTGGGCATGTGCCCAGGGAGATAGCCAGTCCAACGACTGACCCTGGGAGACCTCAATAATACTAATTATAGTGGTGATGAAAGTCTGAGATTAGGAATTGATAAGGATATATTAGGGTAAAATTCTGAGATAACTAACTAGTTAATGACATTAGAGTATTAATGCATTGAATAGCCCAGAGCTGACAGCACGATTAGTAAAGCTTTTAAAATCTGAACTCTTGTATGGAATAACTAAGTCAATTTTCTTGTCTTCCTTTTGGACACAGGTATTAGTTTGTGGACTATTCAGCCAATGAGTCCCTTTGGCAGTGGATTATTGTATCTTCAGCTCTGGCTGAACCTACCTTTGGCATGAACAATTAATCTTGCTAGTTCATTTCTTGCCTTTCTTGTTTTTTAATGAACTGATACAGACATTCAATCTAACTTCTTAATCTGACTCTGTCTGAAAATAACTACAAAGATAAAAGTTGGTATACGAAAAAGAGTAAAGGAAATAAAGGGCTCCTGTTTACAAAGAGAAGCTGCAAGAGCCTAAGAAAGATAAAGAAAGACCCTGCTTCGAGAAAGGAAAAGACATCTGACATCTCAATGAGACTAAGTAAGATTGAATCAAGTCAGCCTTCTTTCTTGTACCTTAACCTCATTAAGAAATTTCTTCTATTCAGTTCAAACCAAAACAGAGCCATTGATCTATGAGAAGGTCTCCTTCCTTCATCTATCACTTCAAATAAATATGGTGCTTAGCCTGAGCTTTGAAGAATAGTCTTCTCTGGTTTCATGCCTGCACATTCTAACATCTTTATGTGCTGAATTTGATATTGTTTGGCAGAGTTGGTGGGAGTGTCCAATCCAAAACTGCATGGATTGCCCCCATCATTTTAAGATATTGGATAAAGCATCTTATCACCCAGCAGGAAGCCAACTGCTGAGCAGCAATCGGGCTGAAAGCATAAAATGTCCAGGGACAGATGGAGCAGGTTGTGAACCAGAAGTTGGCCATTTCATGGCACCCTGGCAAGGGTTTGTGGTACTTGCAGCAGAATTGGTGTTCTGGAGACAGAAAACTTTGAAAATTGTTTGGCTTATTAGAGCATCGGCAGTTAAGAACTTAATTTTAAAATGTTGGTAACCATGGAGCTAGTAGTGCATTATTCAGGACGCTTGCCAGGGAGGAAAGATGTGTCCTGTGCTCTTATCAGTAACAAGTATTTAGGAAAAGATTCAAGTATAACTGCATCTCTCCACAGGTGGCTCAGAGAACGGAGCTACCATCGGCTGAGAGGCCCAGACGAAGGTTTGATGATGACTCCCTGCGAGTCCTCCTCCAGGCTGTGAGTGAATTGGGAGGTCCTCGTGCCAATAGATAGAAAGATATTCCAGCTAAACCAAAGTAGCCTGGACGGACATTGCAGAGGAGGTCAACAGGCATGAGGTCATTAAAAGATTCACAGTTCTGGTGCCATAAGAAGCTCAATGATCTGCTAGGTGAATGTGTAACAATTTTGGACCTCGATCTATATGGAAGGATGTGAGGGAATGATGTGTGCTAAGTGTGGGCTTGACTTATAAAAGGACTTATAAACTGCAACATTTGTTCGTCAGCATGGATTAGTGAGAACAGTTCACCACTGATAAGGGACATTTTGGTCATATATTTGAAAATATAATTATAACAAGCACAATTATATAGGAGAAGAGGGCATGTATTGCCCAAGACGGGCCAGAATCAGAGCTTGTCAAGCTAACAATCCCTTTTCCCCTCATATAGAGGAGGAAGTTCTGAGGCCCTCTGTGAATCAGTGGAATCACACACCACTGGTGAGATATGGTTGAATGGTGAGATTCCAAAAGTGCATGGTTCTCTCCTGCAAACATTTGGAGATATGTCATCCTCTGTTGTAGGGACCCAGTGACCTGCAATCAATACCCAGCAGTGAGGAGTGTCCAGCCTCTGGGACCATTCCCAAGTTAGAAGCTGGAAGTTGAGTCACTGAGGGTCTGTCCACTCATCTCGCTACAAGATAATTCTACATTGAATGAAGTTCATATTTTTAAAAGTTATGAATGTGACATGCTTTTAATTGTCATACAAGTGGCTATTGTTATATAAATAACATGGAAGTCATTATATATCAGGAGCCTCCAAGAATCCACCAGTGAAATGAAGAAACTACTAATTTGTGTCAGCTCTTATTGTTTGAAGGGGATGTTCGGCAGAAATGAGAGAGAAGATCTTTCTCAATGTGCCATGTGATTTTAATAGCTGCTGGACAGGCAGAATGAATTTCAATTTAGCACATCATTTGAAGGCCAGCGTTTTTGACAGTGTGGCGTACCAACAAATTATTATTTATATTTTTTGCAATTATTAAATATGCTTATGAGTAATAGAAATGTAGAGTTGTTATAAATTTTAAGCACAATGCAATGTATCAACTGCATTCTTGGGTCAATGTTAATTTATTCTGTAATGAATTAATGAAAATTTACTGTGCATCTTCCTTTCCTATGGGACTTCAAGCTAGAACATGGTGTATGTGACTATAATACTACTGAAACTTAGTTTTACTGCAGGGCAGTGTAAATGCATAAGACCAAAAGAATTCTCCATTTTAGAGATGAAGTGTAATGCTGGGCTCTCCTATGGTGGCTTTCCCTCTGACCAGAATGGCAAGGTCCCATGCTCATTGATGCACAGATGAGTTCCCTTTCACATTACCTGGCATGCCTGCTTCATCTGCCCACCAGGCCTGCTTCATCCACCCTTCATCAGCTGGCAGGTTCAAAGGTCCCGATGCCATATTTCAACACCAGTCGAGCACACTCATATCACACTCCCCTGCCCACTTGTCATCACCAGACCATACAGGATGATGGAGGAAAAAGGTTAGCAGCCTCAAGAAGAGGTCTATTCTCAACCTAAATAGCTGCTCCAGAACCCATCACCTGCAAAGCACTGATGTCCCATTAGGACCTCTACCCACCACATCTGGAGTCTTTGTGATTATCCTTTCACTACACTATGTGGTATCCCTTTGACTCCCGTACTAATGAGCTTTTCATCAGCTTTGTTGGTCTCCAGCTTTCCTCTGCCTTCTATTGTTCCTTTTCTTTATCCACCTCCTTACCTTTCTGCCTGCCATCATGAGCCCTCTCTCACATCGCTCCCCCACCTTTCAAAGTCCTTTTTCCATATTTATTCCCTTGTCTTCATCAAGCTACGTTCTGCACCTCCATCCCCAGTTGAACCTCAGACCTTTCCTAAAAGCAGTTTATAAAATTATGAGTGTTATGAATAGGGTAAACAGTTGGAAGCATTTTCACGGGGCAGAAATGACAATTACAAGGGGGTACAGGTTCAAGATAAAGGGGTAAATGTTCAGTGGAGATGTGTGGGATAAATTTTTGTTACATAAGGAGTGGTGAAGTCTGGAATGCACTGCCAAATGAGACGGTTGAAGAAAATATGTTAGTGACATTTAAGACTTCTCAGGATAGACATATGAACAGACAGGAAATAGAGGAATACAAGTGGTTGGTCTAGATAGGACAATGTGATCAGCACAGGCTTGAAAGACCGAATGACCTGTTCTGTGCTGCCCTGTTCTTTGTTGCAGCAGCTGTATGAATCCTGTTGTACAGTGCTGTTGATAATAGAGACTAGTGAGAACTACCAGGGGTAAGGAGATTCTGCTACTCCCCAATCTCAGGCAGAGAGCTGATCTGACACAATGACATAGGACGGTTCATGGGTCCAGCAGCATAGTTTTGTCCATGAAGACCAGCTCACCATGGAGATGTAGGGCAGGAATTGTCTGGCAGAATGCTGTATAGCACACCTTTATGGCCTGTTGAGTAGCACAGTGGTACAGTGCTAAAACTGCTACCTCACAGTATCAGGGGCTTGAGTTTGATACCCGGCTTGGGTCACTGTCTGTGGGGAATTTTCTCTGGGTACTCCGGTTTACTCCCACAGTCCAAAGACATGTGGGTTAGGTGGATTGGCATTGCTAAATTGTTCTTTAGTTCAGGAGGACTAGCTAGGGTAAATGCATGGGGTTATGGGGACAGGATCTGGGTGGGATTGAGGTCAGTGCAGACTCAATAGGCTGAATAGCCTCCTTCCACACTGTAGGGATTCTAAAAAGAAAGGCTTTGTTGCATTCTCCTCAAAGTTTCCAGCAAACTGAGGACCACCTTGTATATGCTTTTCTTCAGCATTTGGGTTTTAAACATATGAAATTTTCTGCTGGCAAGACTGGAAATTCAGATGGGATGCTAGCAGGCAGCTTTTTAATGAGCCTTCATTCATGAGATGCAAATGGCTTTCATGCTACCAGCCAATGGGAAAACTGATCTCTCATTGACCTACCATTGAGAGAACTGCAAAATAATTTTATAGCAGTGGATTTCCAACTTTTTGGTTCCTGATGGATTCTCCCCTCCTGCCCACCACCAAATCATAGAATCATGGAATTCCATTAGTTTTTAATTGAGAGGTTTTGCTCAAGGTTGTGAATCAGGAGTCCTCAATCTGATCCTTAGAAATAAGTACTAATTTTTACGTAGCATTACATAAAATAAGGTCATTGGAAACCAACCGTTGAACGGAACCATACAATGGAATTTCAATATATTGCACTTGAAGAGCAGAGTCTGGTGTGCAGATTTTATGATCTGATCTCAATTGTGGTCAGTGCAAGAAGTATCAAATAAAAATCAGGAAGTAAATATTCATCTGGACCCATTTTTAAATGGGCATCTTGATATGTCCGAAATACCTGTGTCCAGTTCCATTGAAATGGATATTCAGAATACGGAGTTCATAATTCATATGTTTTCGAAAGTAACATTCTGTTTTAGGAATTTAACTTTTGGTTTGGAAATTTGAATTTTTCAATGCAAGTTAAATTGTAAAATTTAATACAATAAGGTTAGAGCAATATTGACTTGAGTGTTCAGAACAAGAAAGGCAAGATGATAAACAGTGGGGAGCTTGCTCTGAGCTTTGTAGAGGTGAGAGTCAGTTTTTGTTAGAAATAAAAGTCATGCATTTCCCAGAAGCAAGGAAAACTTTGGAATTAAAAGTTTGTTTATTTGCATTTCTACTTGGGGAACAGACTGTTTTGTGTCATATTGCCACAGGGATATAGTGATTCAAAGTAGACTCTTGGTTAGATGGTTCTTTTGTTTGATGTATCTGTATGTGTTTGCTGATGGAAGCAAGTAGTTCAGTTTGGGAACAGACAAAAGCTATATTTTGGTGAAGACTGTATTTTACCACACTGGCCACGAGCAGCAGTGATAGTCAGTTAGGTCTGCACTTCAAGCAGAGAAAATGCTAATTTTACTTGTTCATTACAAGGAATGCACATGGAGCTCTGTCTTTGGATTTTGTGAGAAAAAGCAGTTGAAAGATTTACTCTAGTTAGCAGCGAGTGGAAAAAATGCATAGTTGTTCTCATGGAGCCTCAGGCCAAAAGCAATCGATAGAATCAGCTTGGGAAACATTAGGAAGACATTTCGTTATTGGCTGGAAACCTAACCAAGGAGCTGAGGCAACCACTGTCTTGTAGGCTGTAAAGGAAATTAGAAAATTGCTTAGCCAGAAGCTAATGGAAGGATCCCTATAAAATTTGTACCTCAGGGAACAGAACACTAAGGAGAATGAAGTGTCACCTGGTACTACTTGAATACTGCTGAAAAGAGAGGCATGCTATGAAAATTTTTCATCCTGTACTTATCAGGGAAAAACACAAGAATGTTAAAATTCAAACAATCACAGCAATGCATAATACAGAAAAAGGTTTGCTGATTTTTTGACAAGTGAACGTTGATTGGCCAAATCATTGCCATGAAGAAAACAGAATGTACTACAGGCTCCAAAGCTCCTGGATAACTTAAAAAAAGTACAAGTCTTGAATACATTCTTTTTGTTTGCAGTGAATGGACCTGTGTATGAAAATAGTCCCTCCTGGTAAGTTGAAAGTACAACATCATTACATATTCGACTTAAATTGATTGTTAGAGTAGCTGTTAGCATATTTAGGTTGTTCACCAAGTGTTCCTCAATTGTGGAATCACATCGAGCAATAAAATTTTGTTTAGAGTTTTGGGAAGGTTGAGTATGGTACTTCACCTTTTATGATTGTTAACCATTGCACAAGTTTCAAACAAAAATCATGTTTCTCCAATTGGCAAAATATTGGAACTTTACTCCAGCAAGCTTCAGTGTGGGGTGGGGTGGGGAGGGGAGAGGAATTAGGAGGGGGAGGTTTAAGGAGAAATTTCTGCACAGCCTTTACATGAAGAATTAATTTAAACATTCAAAAGCACAGCAATCAATAGACAGAACATGCAACAATGTTTTGGAAACAGCTTTCAATAGCTATTCCAATGCATCAGCATTATTGCTTTAGTCTCTGGAATGGGATGGCAAGGGCTCTTTAAGAAGTATGATGGAAACAGAAAATAAGACTGACCTGGAAGCTAGAATACATTCAGCTCTCTGCTGAACATGAATAAATTTCATCAGTGAATTTTGCTGAGGTAAAAGCATTGATTCTATACATGACTGATTCCACTTTAGTAAATAAAGATTCTGTCAATCCTATTCCTGCTCTGTTCTGCTTATTCAGTGGCACTTACCATGTTAGCTAGCTAGATATGCTGCGAGAGAGCTTTAACACTGTTGCTTCTACCCATTTTCTTTTCTTAAGAATTTCAAATTACAATAGAGGCTGATGCAATTTACACATGAAAAAAGGCTTTTAATTTCAATAGACTTGCCAGAATCAGTCACACTGTTATCTTTCAATTACTACTTTAACATTCCTGTTAGTGTCTCATTTGAATAACTGCGCTTATTCAGGTCTGTACTGGATCATCAGTTCATATTTTGTTTGATCCCAGGGCTGATTTTCATCTTGGGTTCAGGAAACACGAGTCAGTTCACAGCTTTGCCAACTCAAATTCATTATCTCTTCTCATACCAGATGCACTTTTGTCTCCTAAAGACGTAAATGTGTAAGATTTCATATTGGAAACTGAAAACAATGTCAGAGAAGTGTGGGTGTTGAGCTGGGCTAGTTAGAAGGCCTGAAGGTTCTAGGAGACATCAAGCCAAAACTCCACACTATTCTCATGCACCCAATCCTACACCCACCTCTGAATGCCCTTTACATTCACCCTCATATCCCCATACTCATTCATACCCATTATGGACAGTTCCCAGGAGCCATGTACTGGCAATGGGAATCTTTTGATTGGATTTCACAGAAATGTTACAGCATAAAATAAGGCTATTCAGCCAATTATGTTTCTGGGATCTTGCACATTATTCCTTTTAAAAATATCTACTTCACTTTTGAAAACCCTATTTAAAACCAGATCGCTTGAAGGAGTGGAGCAGGTGATTGTTCTTTTAATATTTAAGCATTAGGCCATTTTTGTAAGTTAATGCACTCTGGACATTTAAATCACAGTTCAGATCATGGCAGTAGCGTTCTTAGCATTATCGTCTTCAATTGTAAATGCATAAAAGCACTTTCTCACATGGGTAAAGCATTCTAATACATCTCAACATTTACACATTCTGGTTAATGTCAAGTTATCTTTGCCGGACAGATCAATCACTGCAATGAAAACATCTAACTTATAAGGCAATCTCTAATAATGGCATTTTAAGTTCGTAAAACATTTATCACTTATGTTCCTAACTTCTCAGCAAACATTTCTAAGGCTCCCAGATTCTCTTACCTGGAAAACTAATCCATGTTTCTAGTCTCACACACTGCTAACTGCACCATTTCACAATACTCACATAGCAATCTCTTTCAATTATAACTCATACCTTGTCCTTACACATTTAGCACTGCTTTCAGTTTCGCAACCACAGTTTAGTTTGCACATGCTGTTAACTAACATAATTACGAATGATTTAAATCCATCAGCTGGAAACCAAAGCTGAACTTTAAAAGCTGACACTTTTGAAAAGAGCAATAATTATGACCTGAGCTTGCAGTCAAAAATTCGTGTCATTGTACTTGGACATTCCAGTCCACTGAAATAGAGACACCACCTCCGCAAAGACCCATCAAGCAGTAACCTCAGGACAACACGAATTAATCAAATACTAATGGCACAAGGTAAGAAATTAAAGCACCCAGAGGCCCCAGATATGAATTCTTCAAGCTAGAATGGAAATACAGATTAAACCTTTTCTGAAACAATGGAATTCTGGCTGAGAAAGACATCAGACATGAACTGATGGTGTTACAAGGGGAATACATAAATAATGGCCATGTTTGAATCACTAAGTGACTGTCATAGGACAGGTTTCCCTTTGCGTGTTTAAGTTTTTACTGTCTCTGCAGTAAGACAAGCAACTAAGATGCTGCTAAAAGAAAACTGGAGTGGGGATTACTTCTTCCTCCTTCTTTCTCCAATCTATTTGTGGACCATGACATATAGGAACATCATTATTGCACACATCTCCATCAAAGACAGTCACCTCAGCACTTCACTGTACTGCAAGCCCATGGATAACCTCACAATCTCCACTTGTCCAGTTCCCATCCTAAACATGTTAAAGAAGCCATCCCCTATGGATAAGCCCACCGTACACAGAGGATCTGCTCAGATGAGGAGGATCACAACAGACAGCTCTAGATGCTGAAAGATGCCCTCATAAGTACAGGATATGTTCAATTCATTGATCGACAGTTCTGACGTGCCACAACAAAAAACTGCACCGACCTCCTCAGAAGACAAACACGGGACATGGCGGACAGAGTACCCTTCATCATCCAGTATTTGAAAGCTTCTCCAGAGCTTTCACCATCTCATTGAAGAAGACAAATATCTCGCCAAGGCCCACTTCTTGCCTTCAAACAACTGCACAACCTCAAACAGACCATTGTCCACAGCAAACTATCCAGCCTTCAGGAGAAGTGACCATGACACCATATAACCCTGCCATAGTAACCTCTGCAAGACTTGCTGGATCACTGACACAGATGTCATCATTTCACGTGAGGGTAACAACATTCATTGTCTGACCACTGCCACTCTGATGTAGAGATGCCAGCGTTGGACTGGGGTAAACTCAGTAAGAGCTCTGACAACACCAATTGACACTGCCACTCTGCCAATTCTCTAACTATTACCTCTCAGCCAGCCCAGAGTTTTGGCATTCATGCCTGTAGGGTGCATTCTGGGCTGGCTGAGAGGTAATAGTTAGAGAATTGGCAGAATGGCAGTGTCAATTGGTGTTGTCAGAACTCTTACTGAGTTTACCCCAGTCCAACGCCGGCATCTCTACATCAGAGTGGCAGTGGTCAGACAATGAATGTTGTCACCCTTACATTCTGACACTCCCACAGTCTGAAACATGTGCTGAATAGGTGCCATGCTAAATTCTCCTTCAGTGTATCCGAACAGATACTGGAGTAAATGACTAGAGGGTTTTCACAGTAACTTCATTGCACTGTTAATGTAAGCCTACCTGTGAGCTTAACGTTAAACGACTCACCAAAATTCCTTCAACAACACCTTCCAAACTGCAACTTCCACTACCTTGAAGAACAAAGCTGGCAGGTACATGGAATACCATCACCTGAAAGTTCCCCTCAAAATCATCAATGTTTTGTCATTGGGACAAAATCCTGGAGCTTTCTTCCTAATTTCCTTATGTATGTGCCAATGTTATCAATAATATCATTGTAATGTTAACATGCATGCTATCATAGAACCCTACAGTACAGAAGGAGGCCACTCAAGCCTGCAACAAACACAATCCCATCCTTGCCCTTTCCCTGTAACCCCATGTATTTACGCTGTTAATCCCCCTGACTTTAGGATCAATTTAGCATGGCCAATCAACCTAACCAGCACGTCTTTCAGACTGTGGGATGAAACCAGAACACCCAGAGGAAACTCACACAGACTCGGGGAGAATATGCAAGCTTCACACAGACAGTGACCGGAGACTGGAATTGAACCCAGGTCCCTGGAGCTGTGGGGCAGCAGCTAACCACTATGTCACTGTGCCACCCTCAATAAAATCAAAGAATGAATACAGTACTGAAGGAGGTCACTGGGGGTCATCAGGTCTGTGTTGGTTTCTAGTAAGGATAGTTTAGGTAGTCCCTCATTACATTATCCTTTCCAAACAGTCTAGCAGTTTCTTTTCTCTGCAGGTACCTATTGAATTCTCTTTTGAAACCTCTGCCACCCTTACAGGCAGAGCATTCCAGATCCTCACAACTGATGACGTAAAACAATTTTCTTCGTATCAACTTCGCTCTTTTGCCAATCACTTTAAAGGAAGTGGAGTCCCTTCCGGATACATCTCAGTGTAGTATCTACAAAGAGATGTGTGTGTGTGTCAATGTCATCCTGTGCCATCGGAAAGCCTGCAATTTTTACCAAACCACATGCTCATTCTGTCTGTTTCTCCCTAGCCTCAGTGATCTCTCTAAAGCAACAATAGAATATGAACTACTATTGCAAATACAGCCCCAGATGCATACATGCTTGTGATTCATGGTTATCTTCACAGACACTGGCAATGTTACCACTGCCCTGCTCTTAGGTTGCAGATGTCAGTGAAGAATTCTGCAGAGGCACAGAGCTGAATTAGAGAGGAGCCCGGATGATGGGAAAGAAAGCAGAGGGCTGGTAAAATAGCCTAGTTAGGACAGCTTTCTAATACAGTGCTCCCAAGAAGAAAGTTTCCCAGTGGTGGACAGGAGACAGGAAGTCTGTATTGCTGACTGGCTATTGGCAAAGTGAGAAGACAATTTGCACAATTAAGTTCCAATTAGCAGCCATTAAGTGGTGTTGCAGCATTTTGCTGGTGGCAAAGTGGCCCCTGCTGCATAGAAAAGCCATCAGTTTCATAGGAACATAGAAGCTGGCAGCAGGAATAGACCATTTGTCCCTTCAGATCTGCTTCAGCATTCAATAAAATCATGGTTATCTTGTCATGGTCCCAACTCCATGTTCCTGTCCCCATAATCCTTGACTCCCTTGTCCATCAAAATTCTAACTCTGTCTTGAATAAATTCAATGAACAAGAATCTGTTGCTCTCTGGAGAATGCCATTTTCTAGCCAGGGTTATATGGTCTTGCCATAGTAGACATTTGGTTACCTTTCCAAATTTTCCATCCTGCCCATGACAATCACAGCTACCAACGATCCTGAGAGAAAGAAATTCTCATAATTGCCATCTTAAAAGGAAGACATCTTATTCTTAAGCTGTCCCCTATTTCTAGTTTCTCCCACAAGTAAAAACATCCTTCTGGTATCATCCTTTAAGTGCCCTCAGGATCTTATATTTCAATATGATAACCTCTCAATCTACTACTATCTAATGGGCACAGGCCCAATCTGTTCAACCATTCTTTACAAGATAAACTCTTCCTCTCAGAAATGTGTCAAGTGGACATTCTCTGAACTGCTTCTGATTCAATAATATCCTTTTCAAAAAAGACCAAAACTAATTCCAGATGTGGTCACATCAATGCCCTGTACAGCTGCAGTAAAATTTCTCTACTTTTAGATTTCACCCATCTTGCAATAAGCACCAACATTCCATTAGCCTTCCTATTCACTTGATGTACCTGCATATTAATAGGTCCTGTACTAGGCTACACAAATCCTTCTGTACCACCAAGTTTTGGAATCCTCTAAGTTGTATATTGATTTTCTATTCTTCCTGCCAAAGTGAACACATTCACATTTTCCCACATTAGATTTCATCTGTCAAATCTTTGCCCACACATTAAATCTGTCTATATTATTTGTAAAAGCCAGGGGCCTAGATTTGATTCACAGCTTGGGTCACTGTCTGTGCGGAGTCTGCATGTTCTCACTGTCTCTGCGAAGGTTTACTCTCTGTTCTCTAGTTTTCTCCCACTGTCCAAAAAAATGTGATGGTTAGGTGCATTGGCTATGCTAAATTCTCTCTGTGTACCCGAACAAGCACTGGAATGTGTCGACGGGGGGATTTTCACAATAAGCCTACTTGTGACACTAATGAATAAACTTTAAACTAAACTCTGTATCACCTCTTGACAACTTACTATCTTACCTACCTTATCTTCACTCTGTTCTGAATTATTCTTATTTGTAGTAGTTTCGGTGGAACCAAAGTTATAATGGCTGTCCTTAGTTATTGGTTTAGCCTTACACTCAATTTGAATAAGGCTATAACATTGGTGTAACATTTACAAATTTCTAGTCTCCTGGCAAGCCCCCCCCCCCCGACCACCACCACATCGCCCCATGTCTGAGGATAACTGAAAATTTATGGCACAGCCACAATAATTTCCACTCACTACTTGTCACATGCTTGTGTGCATCTCACCTGATCCTGCTGCCTTATCAATACCATGTCCTTTTCTTTGAATTGCTTTAATATTGTCACATGTATTAACATACAGTGAAAGGTATTGTTTCATGCGCGCTATACAGACAGAGCACATCATTTATAGAGAAGGAAAGGAGAGAATGTAGAATGTAATGTTGCAATCATAGCTAGGACATAGAGAAGGATCAACTTAATGCAAGATAGGTCCATTCAAAAATCTGGTGGCAGTATGGAAGAAGCCGTCCTCGAGACAGAGTCAATGGATGGAAGGATGGTTTGCATGAAGGATTAAACTACATTCACAACTCTTCATAGTTCCTTATGGTCTTAGGCAGAGCAGGCGTCATACAACCAGAAAAAATGGTCTGATATGTCAAATTTCTTTGTCTTCCAAGAAAGTAGAGGTGTTTGTGGATCTTCTTAACTATAATGTCAGCATGGAGGGACCAGGATAGGTTGTTGGTGATCTGGACATCTAAAGACGCGGAGCTTTCAATCTTTTCTACTTCATCCCCATTGATGTAGACAGGGGCATAGTTTCCATTATGCTTCCGGAAATAGATGACAATTTCCTTTATTTTGTTGACCTTGAGGAAGAGATTATTGTTGTTGCACCAGTTCATCACATTCTTTATCTTGTACATGAATCTTTGGCATGCCACCTTATCAAATGCCTTTTAGGTCCGCAATCTACAGCTTCCCCTTTATCTACCTTAATTGTTCCTTCTTCAAAAGACCCTGATAAATTAGTTAAACTCAGTTTCCTTTTCAGAAAGTAATGCTAATGCTGCCTGATCATATTATGATTTTCTAAGTATCTTACTATAATCTCCTTAATAATGGATTCTAGTAATTTTCCCATAACAGATGTTAGGCTAATTGCCCTATAGTTTCCTCTTTCTTATCCCCTCCTTTTTTGAATAAATAATACATTCGCAATTTTCAAATCTATTGGTATCCTTCCAGAATCTAAAGAATTTTATAAGATTAACCAATTCATCCACTATCTCTGCAGCCACATTTTTTATATCATGATGGTGGCTTCACTGTGCCAGCATCAGGATATTATTAGCGGCACAGTAATGCCACGGGCAGCCCCCACAATCCATTAATCATCTTAGAGGGGTTTCCCCTCTCACTTTTGGCCCCCTTTTTTAATTCAGTTACCTGAAATTGCCTCAAAAGTGGTAAGTAAGTTGTTGGAAAGGATTCTAAGAGACAGGATCTACATGCATTTTGAAAGACAACGATTGATTAGGGATAATCAGCATGGTTTTGTGTGTGGGAAATTGTGTCTTACAAATTTGATAGAGGTTATTTATAGAAGTGGTGACCGAGAAACTAGATGAGGGCAGTTTGGTAGATGTTGTCTACTATGGACTCTACCAAGGCGCTCAACAAAGTACCGCATGGTAGACTGGTCAGTAAGATCAGATCACATGGAATCCAGGGAGAACTAGGCACAGTGGCACATGGTTAGCACTGCTGCCTCACAGCACCAGGGATCCAGGTTCGATTCCCAGCTTGGGTCACTGTCTGTGTGAAGTTTGTACGATCTCCCTATGGGTTTCCTCCACGTGCTTCGGTTTCCTCCCACAGTCTGAAAGACGTGCTGGATAGGTGCATTGACTGAACAAGCACAGGGGTGTGGTGACCAGGGGAATTTCACATTAACTTTGTTGCAGTGTTAATGTGTGCCTTACTTGTGATTAATAAATAAACTTTACAATTGGATACAAAATTGACTTGCCAGTAGGAGACACAGGGAAGTGGTAGCAGATTGCTTTTCAGACTGGAGTCCTGTGACCAGCAGTATGCTACAGGGATCGGTGCTGGGTCCACTGTGGTTTGTCATTTATATAAACAATTTGGAGAGAATATAGGATGCATGGTTAGTAAGTTTGCAGATGACACCAAAATTAGTAGTGCAATGGACAGTGAATATGATTATCCAAGACTATGTGATCTTGATAAACTGGGCCAATGGGCTGAGGAAAGGCAAATGGAGTTTAAGTCAGATAAATGTGAGGTGTTGCATTTTGGTAAGACAAACCAATACAGGATTTACGCACTTAATGGTAGGACACTGGCAAGTGTCGTCAAACAGAGAAACCTAAGGGTGCAGTTACATAGTGCCTTTAAAGTGCATCACAGGCAGACAGAGTGGTGAACAAGGTGTTTGGCACAATTGCCTTCATTGGTCAGGTACTGAGCAGAGGTGGGATGTTATGTTACAACTATAAAGGTATTGGTGAGGCCATATTTGGAGTACTGTGTACAATTCTGGTCGTCCTACTATAGCAGTATGTTAGTAAACTGAAAAAGTTTTACAAGGATGTTAATAGGACTTCTTCTAACAGCTTGTTCTTTTCTGCTCATTCCACATTCCACAAGGTCAGCAAGCAAATAGGTTGCAGGCTAAGGCTATTAGGTAAGTCTTGCAGGATGTATGAAGGTGGAGTGACTAGTGGGGAGATGATATTCTAATGCAGGGAAGATCTAGTCCCACAAACCAAAATTTTCAGTTTATGTGGACAAATTACTTCTGCCAGAGCGAATGATATAATCACTATGACCAAGCCTGTCTTCTTGCAGTAACCACACATGCACTCTTTCCAGTAGGTAATCGGTGGTAAAGTGGAATTTGTGGTTTATTTCTCTCTCTTTAAGCCGAAAAGGCATAAAGTTCAAATTCAGTACTCTAGTGATTATCTTGGCTAAGGATAGTACCAGCCAGGGAGCAAATCTGAGACCTTTCTGACAAAATATGTCCTTGGTGGGAGGGCTTCCTATTTATTTCCTAATATTTTTTTCTGTGTAAAATTTTTGACCAGCAAGAAATGACTACACAAAACTTGGAAAAAGTGCTGAGTGTGTCAATGAGAGATTCACATCTAATTAGATACTGCTGAAATGACAATCACTAAAGCACTTAAGGTCATAATTGCTCATGTTTTAGCTAGCAGAAAAGTGAGACAGAGAGCAATATTGCATTAAAACGGAGTAATCAAGATTTATAATGATAATGAAAAGCCTCAATTAAAAGTAAAACCAACCTTCCTACTTTTTCTGCCAATTTTCTCCCCTCTTTTTTGACCTATACTGAATATATCAATTCTTTTTGGGGTGTAGACAGTTACCTTCCAGTTCTATGGCCAGGCTTTTCAAATCAGTAAAGCATTCTAGTCCAGCCTAATCCATTCTTCACTCAACTATAAATTTGCAAGCTAGCAACAATCTACCTCCTCTGCCCCTTCTTCCCAGTACATCAATGTTGGTGCCAATTATGGCACTTAGCCATAATTATGGGTTAATAATGCACTGCAACTGAGTGAGTAAACCAGGATATTCCTGACACATATGACTCAGTTCCACAATTACAAACCAAAACTTTAGTGGGGCGTTGGGGCATTGGAGTGTTGAGGTGCAACTAGGAATGGCTCTGATGACTGCACTCTCCCCATCACAGTAATGAGCTGCTCAATGGAGACACATTTCACAAAATTTAATGCATATCACACGCTTCTTGCTGCTGCAAAAAAGGTTTAAAGCTCAATGATTCCACAATTTATTTGATAAAATCAATAATACTCAATAAAATTAAGTGCTCCAAGAATAATCGTAAGTCATTAAAAGTAATCACTTTTTATTTCAGTAATGCTTCTAGTTCAGGCTTTCAATTATGACCTCATTGCACTTGCGTTTATGCCAACAATCTGTGTTTCAAATGGATACAGCATTTTCAGGGCGGTGCCTACTTATTTACACAATGTATAATAGCTAGTGGTGTTTCAAGCTCATCCTTAGCATTGCCTCGCATACTCAGTTCATTTTTGGTTCTTATCTCCTGTTACTGTTCTACATGACTTGGCTATGCTAAATTCTTCCTCAGTATACCTGAATAGGCGCCAGTGTGTGGCAACTAGGGGATTTTCACAGTAACTTTATTGTAGTGTTAATGTAAACCTACTTGTGGCATTAATAAATAAACTAACTTTAGGAGTGTCAATATGAGGAAGAAAAGTGCCAACATAAATTGAGAGCAGATTGACAGAATTAACTGGGTTGGATGAATTGTGTGCCAACATGAGTTGAAGTGTCAAGACTGCCAGCATGATTTATGAAGTGGCAAGCAAACTTTTGGCAAGGCCATTGTATTAAGGAAAATGTAAATCCACATTTAAAGTGACTGAAGATACAATGACATCTGGAGGGATCAAAGCAATGACTTTTTGGAATGCTCCAAATGAATGACACCTTTCAATGGTGTAAACTTGTATAGTTCTATAGTACACCCAAATCGGAAGTAATAAAAAAACTTACTATGTTTCATTTTCACTGTAACAACATGCCAATGGTTGATATTCAGATTTGTTTTTGAGTAATGTTCTGTTTTGAGACTGCGCCACCTTTCTGAACTATTGTTCGGTTTTTGTTTGTTTCTAGGTAACACTGGGTACAGAACCTATTCACCTGAATTAATGCAATAGGGGTAAAGATACAAAATGATGGGAGAATAGTAGGGCAATAAAACCAATTAAAGAGCTCTTTTAAAGAGCTACAGAGCTGTAATGAGCCATGTATTCAAATTTAGATGTTTTTCTTCAATTACCCAAAGGTGAGACAGAATAGCTGTAGAAATGCTATTCAATAACATTCCTGGAAAAAGCCATAGAGCACAATTAGTAGGTTGTTGGATGGGGTGTGATGGGTGAGGGAGAATGGGTGGCTGAGGTCTAAACATTCCTGCCTCCACACACCATACAATTAACTTTTACACTTATGTGAGAAGACATTTGTGTCTTGCTCATCAAGTTTTATTGAGCAAAGTATTCATAAAAAATGTGCCATCCAGTAAGCTATTAAAATTTGGGATCCAGTGTAAAGCGTAAGACTCTCATTTACACAATAGACAAGGCTAGTGTCTAAGCCACTTGGTGACACAACAAGAGTCAGAGGTATACCCTTGGATCTTGAATTCTTCTTCTGCCTGGTTTATACCAGAAGGGAGGTTAAAATTCCTTGTGAAGTGTTTTTACCCCATTCTCCAACATGAGGTTTCTGAATGTAAAAGTGGGGAAGGTGCTGAAGATGCCTGGGATTCATTTAGCTGAATCCGTCGGCAGCAGGTAAGTAAGAAGACTAGTGACAGCCGTAAGTTTGTCTCAAGTATCTACATTTGTATAATGATTTGGGAACACATGCAGGTAATCAAAATGTTAAAACTCTGGAACCATATCAGTTCAGGTAGCTAATCAATATTATACATGTTTTTGAAACCAAAAGAGAAAATGCAGGAAAATCTCAGCAGGTCTGATGGCATCTGTAAGGAGAGAAAAGAGCTGACGTTTTCAGTCCAGACAGCCCTTTGTCAATGCTAAAAGGCATACAAAGTGGGAAATACTTATACTGCAGGGGGAGGGAATGAAAGATGAGTCATAGTCACAGAAGCCAGGGGCAAAGACTGCTAATGGCTGTCCACAGAGAGAGGGTAAAGAGTGCAAATGGCCAAACGGCAGAGAAGCTAAAATCAGGCAGTAAGATGTGATAGATGAAGATGTTGAGGTGTGGAGGGAAACTGGAGCACTAGGAGGAAACCCACAAAGACACATGGAGAATGTGCAGACTCCGCATGGACAGTGACCCAAGCTGGGAATAGAACCTAGGTCCAACATTTTCACCTGTCACAGCTTACCCTCTGATTTTAGCTTCTCTGCCACTTGGCCATTCACATCCTTTATTCTCTCCATGGACTGTCATTAGCAGTCTTTTCTCCTGGTTTCTTGGCTTTGGCTCATCTTTCATTCCCTCACCCTGCAGTATAAATATCTCCCACTTTCTATGCCTTTTAGCTCTGACAAGGGGTCATCTGGACTCAATGTCAGCTCTTTTCTCTCCTGCTGGACTGCTGAGATTTTCCAGTATTTTCTCTTTTGGTTTTAGACTCCAGCATCTGGAGTAATTTCCTTTTGTACATGGATTTCATTTTTTCCTCTAGATAAAGCAAAGCAAGATATCACAGTAAAGAGGATCCATTTCTGATCTTTCAATCACATCTTCACATCTTTTATTTCTGTATGTCAGCCAAGAGAAACCTATCCTCAAGCAATATAAATAGTTCTCATGAGTTTTTTCTTCATTATACAAGAAACAAGGTACAAGGGTTCACAGCGGTTGGGGTAAAAGTGAGATCAGATAGTTTGGAATAAAAGGATCAGCAAAGTTAGCTCAGATTCCAACTCCAAAGATTCAATTCTTCAGGTCTTGCTTGAAATCACAAAAGAACTGATACAGTGAGGCAGTGGTCACAATGAAATTCAATGCCGTCCCTAAGCCAATAACTGAAAGATTAAAACACAATACAACAACATTTCTAACAAATGGTAATGCCAGGAATATCTGCATGCATTCTGTTTAACACAGCAGCCTTCAAACCAGACTGAGCATCCAGAATGAATGCTTTACGTCCTGGGGTAAGTTTGAATAAAACTGTGGCAGCTGACTTCAAAGAACTTCAGGTCACTATCTTTAAGAGTTTGCTGGATCTAATGGTCAAAGGATTTGCCTTTCTGCTAATCAGTGGACACTCTCCAGGACTCAACAAAAATCTGCCTTTATAATGTTGCTCTTTATGATGATAACTCTTGTGTTCTTTCCAGCCCAGGGTGCCTCCCTGATGTGCCCACTTTTGCCAGTAGCCTGATAAAGGGCCAAGTTGTTGATGCATCTGCAGTGGAATCATAGCACTCCAAAGACTCTCAAACCTTGAGATAACAGGTCATCTCAGGAGGCTTTCAGAGCAACAAAGTACCACTGGCCCCTATGAATTTCATTTGGATGAAGCACCCAGGTAGGATTAAAAACAGACTAGAAGGAAGCATTGTGATAAAGATTATATGTGCACAGTAAAACCATTATGCTACAAGTGTCATTGTTCAGAAATGTTTCTGTTCATTGCTTGGGTTTGTGGGTTAAGAGGATGTTTGATGGTTAGCTTGTTACAGAACATGGAGCTCCTTCTTCGTTTGCTTACTGCGCCTATTCCTGAGTTAATAGAAATATTTTAACAGCATCCTTAAGGGTATAGTATGGTCTGTAGCATTTGCTAGGAAGATACTTCCCAACTGGTAGCCTTACTCTGTGCATCCGTCATATAATCTTCCCCTGTTCTTGTTTTTCCTCAAAAACAAAGACATTTATATTCATTGCGAACCCAATGAGACAACAGGGTATTTGATCCTGCAAATACTGATTAAAACTCAGAATACCACCCAATATGAATTATTACATGTCATATTGAATATTGTGACTACCCTAAATAATATTAGAAAGAATAATATAAATAGAATTTAACTTTTCTAAAAATCATAAATCTATGGTCCTGTAATAATATATTTGGCAATAAATGATATAGCCAACCAGCATATTGTTTGTTACAATGGATAAAGTCATAGGAAATCCACCAGTAATTTATTAAAAACAGTATCAGTGCATTTGGATATAATATAGTTAACATATCAATGAAAACTATGCAAAAAACATTTTAAAATGCTGTAGTAGAAAGAGGCTGTGATTTAGACTGATAGAAAAGTCCTCAGAACAAACAAGAATTCAATCCTGAGTGGCTTAAAGTGAGTACTCATTCAATTACAATTATACTCGCTGCTTTAAAAGTCTGATTGTTCAAATAATAGGGAAATGATATAATGTACTAGTCTTTAAAGATCTGCTAGTAATACTAACACAAAACAGTTGTAACTGATGCATGTCACACACAAGCAAGCCGAGCAGTACGCTGTTTCAAATGCATAAGAGATAATTAGTAACTTAGGGGCAGAAATTTATAAGCAGTTACAAGTGTCCTCAAATTGATCTCGTCAGTTTATAAGTAGCTCTAATAATGGTTAGCAGCTGAGCATAACGACTATCCTCAAGAAAACACATAACCATGTTCTTAGATTCAAGACGACTTGTGAACAATATCATAAAAAAGAACTCATCTGATTGAATGAAATGACCTTCACCCCGGTATCTGTTAACAATGGAATTATTCGACTATCTATAATGTTTAGTTGTTCCTTCTGTGGTATGAGAAAACTACTCTGTTGATAAAGTTTATTAGAACATTGTATTAATGTTGTAAAATTATAGATTATTGAAAACATAAGTTAACGCATTTAAGCTTATAATCCCTTGTTGAAAAAGAGGAAAAGACAAGACTACTTATACAGCTCCTTGTCTGATTAAATCCGTTGCTGTTAAACATTACACGCTGACTGTAAACTTCTGCTGAGTAAATTCTGTGTCGCCAGATTAAAAATTTTTTTTTACAATCCTACCGATTCGCCACAATCAGCTTCTGCCATACCTTTCTCTAACACGTTCCTGCAATGTCACTCTCCCACTATTCGGCACAACACGTCAGCTTGGAGCAATAGAAAAATATTAAATCCTTCATTAAGTTGATGATTTTCTTGCGGAATGGGAACAAGCTATGTCACAGAGGGAGGAACTATTTAATTTTGTATTGTGATTCTTCCTTACGTGCTGTATGATAATCCTGTTCTCCGGTGGAAAACAGATTGATTTGAAAATTAAAACACAGGAAATTTTGCTTCTAATAATCAGTCCCAGAATTTACCGAGACGGTGTTGGACCATGGGTGGGATATGGATTTCGGGGGACAGGAACATGCTTACAAACTGATAAACACTGGGGCTATCGAGCTCCCTGGAGGCTGGGGACATGGGATTTGAACTATGCAGTCAAATTCACAAACACACTGGAGCATGGAGCATGCTGTGATGCATTGAATCCCATTCCCATTCAGATAGATTTCCTATTTAATATATGTATGAGGCCGCCTCTTTTGACTTTTGCCAATAACAAACAAACCACATCAGAGAAGCCTCGAATTCTGCCTTGCAGTTTAAAGCAGGCTGAATTTGCTTTGAGAAGGCGAGGAACTTTCATTGACGAATGCGTTTTATGTTCTTACATGAAAGAGTTTCCTACCTTGGTGTCGGGGACGTGGTGTTCCTTTCCGATTTTTTTTCTCTCTCACAGCCTATTCCTCACCGGGGAGGTTAGCACAGGGTGAAGTTTCCCACACTGGGCGAAGCTGCTGGAGGGAGAGTGGGAAAGGAAGGAAAGCTGTATCCTTACTGCTATATCCATCTGCAGGAATCAGTCAACCCGTGCCGACTGCTTGTCAATAGCCAGAGCTGACTTTGCGGCTTTGTGCGAGCAGGTGAGGGTCGGCGGCAACTGCAGTGGCTCCTCCATAGAGAACACAGCACGACAAAAGGCTTCTGTACCCGCTTGTATTAAACACCTTTAGTCAGTGACTGGTATCGGCAGGCCGATGCTCCAAGCCCCCTCCCTCACCCTCAGCAACGGCTACTCACTCAAAGCTTTATCATGCAAAGCACAATGCAGCAGAACTCACTTTAAATAAACAAAAATGCACAAGTCTAAGGCAAGTCCACCTGTTTTACGATGAGTTAAAAAAAACAAACACTGGAGTCTCAATCGCTGGATCAGACCGTCAGGAAGAGCAAGCACTTTCAGTCTTTATCCTTAGTCTTTGCAGTCGTTCTCGGCTCTTTCCCACAAGCAGCCTTTGACAACTGTCTTGCTCTGTGCACTGCTATGTGCAGCCCGAGGAGAAAGAGCCAGCATATGCATCAACCATCGCATACACATTTGCTAAAGAATTAGGGACACTTAATGTGGACAAGGGGAGAATACTAAGTAGTACGCTTGGCTTGAATCCCGAATGATCCCTAGTTTTATTGTGCATCTCCAGTGCACGCGAGATAGAAATTAACTTGCTGTCCTTTTCACGCCCAGCTTCGGCGATTTCAGCATTTTATTTGGGCAGGCAACGTTTATTTTTAATTGGGATACAATATATTCTCAAGGAAAGAAAATATATGTTCGTCGGGACCAGATATTTCTGTTTTTCTTTCAAGGGCTTCCGAGTGAAAATCAGTGTCCGTAAAGATTGTCTAATGCTACACCGACCTAAATAGACCAAGAACATCCAGTATTTCTATATTAGTCTGTAAAAAGTTAGTTGTTCGCAGCAAAAACAACAATAGAAATGCTATAAATGGTTGAGGGAATCAAGATTACTGCCTTTCTGATTGCTGTCCAGTGACCCCTGCTGGAAAATACACTTGCAGACAGACTGAAGGAAGAACGGTTTCGAGTACGATTCGAACACCCCCACCCCTTTTCCCGTGGCTAAATTGTCCACTCTGTCGCTTCACGCATGAAGATTGGTCAGTTGGGCAAAAGGCAATAGAGAGTTGCTGTGGTTGGATCCAACTTCAAGTATCGCTGTTTTCACGAAGGTTGAACATAGAGGAGAATAAAAAGAAATTCATATTTGCAAGGTATCAACCTGGAGTTCTTACGATCGAATGTTTGTAGATACATTGTTGTTTCTCATTGAAATAATCAGTGCCAGAACATGAGTTATCGTTTGACATATCCAGGATTAGCTTTAATGATCCTCCAAAAAAAAACAAATGGATTAGGGGTCATTCAAAATAAGTCCTTAAAAATGCCAATCTAATTTCTGAAAATGAAAGCATAACATATCTGCGGGCGTACAAGTGGTCACCACTAAGGCATGCAAGATTGCAAGCCAAATGGAATCCTGCATGGCCAATCACTGTACATAGTGTGAGACTTGGAGGATTTACAATTTCACTTAAGCAAAGAACATCCATCAATATAATTTACCTGACCCACCAGAAGTGGGGTCTCCAAGTGGTAGACCATTAGAGGATTGGATATCTTAAACAGCGCAATTCCACCTGCTCACTGGAATCACAGGCATTTTAGATGGATTGCTGCTGGATCAGTACAAAAGTACATTCAAAATGCTAGTATTTTAATTTAATTCCAACTTTAAAATGTCATCTTCAGATGTTCAAGGTAGTCTTCCAAATCACAGGTTTGTGGATACCTCCTAAATATCTGCATCATCCAAATACTTCAATATGTAGGAGCAAGTCAATCCATGAAAGGGAAGGTTGCACTCAAGCTAAATTGACATTGAATCCGATAAATCAAGGAAAAGTGCATAAAACAGAGTAACAGCAGACATGAAACACTGGAAGATAAATAGCTAACACCAGATTTGATTGCATGCAGCAATGGAATATTCAGAAGTGGAAACACCTGCTGTAACAAATAATTGAGGAAACATATGGTATATTTGCCATTAGTCTTCGTTGATACACAAGACAAGACATAAATGAATATGTCACAACTGCACTCAGGTACTGATGGGAGTCTTTGGTTTGCAAGATCAACGCCTTGCCAATTGGCCACTGCGCCGGTGTAACAAATAATTGGCATTGTAGACATAAACTGGAACACTCCTGAGTTAGTAACCACACAGAGTGGCTACCATACACTCACACTAAAACTGATTACTGCCATTTATTTAAGAATTGAATGACTTAGGTAAAATAAAATTTATTGCTATCATGCAGCATACTATTTAAATGGAAAGTGATTGCAGAACATGATGGTACAAAGAGATCCAAGAGTTCTGGTACATGATTCAGGAAAGGTTAGTAGGCAGATGCAGCAAGTGATTAAGAATCAAAAGAGTGTTTAGGTTTATTACAAATGGAATGGAATTTCAAGGTATGGATACTTTATTGCATCTGTACAAGGCCTTGATGAACCCACATCTGGAATATAGTGTACAGTCTTGGTCTCACTTTGAAAAAAAATGCATTGAAAGCCATTCAGTGAAGGTTCATTCACATATTTTTGGGATGTGGGCTTTATCATTTGAAGAAAGATTGAACAGATTGTATTTATACTCGTTGGAATTTGAAGAAGAAACAGCTAGAACTGCAAACACTGTTTCAAAATGGCAGCAGAAATCACCTACCCGCAATTTGGCATTTCTAGAAGCTCTGAATTTGAATTACTGCAACGACAAAACTGAGCAGTTTCCTGATGGACTTCACATTTGCCATGGCCTGACGCCTCTGCACCACATAAGAACAATGGGCCAGCAGACATCCTGATTCCAGAAACTGTCAAGTACACATTATGCAAAGAGGGTGCAAAGGAGTCCCTATCTGTTTTGATGGTATTTTGATAGCTTCAACAATGGGACATCAAATCTCCTTCATGAATGTGGAGAGCTCTCCATTGTGTGCCAATAGCCAAACACATGGTCACACTTACGCTTATAAGATGCTATAATTATAAGTGTGTTTGTTTGTTGCAGTAAAATGAACCTGCAATAAATGTGGTCTTTTGGCCAAGATCAAGTGTAATTCAAAGATCCTATCCTTGATAGAAAGCAATGAGATTACACTGAGACTTCACTTGAAACAATCTAGGCTTTTTGACTAAGATTCAAGTTGAGAAAGGGGGTGTAATGCCTGCTCCTATTAGCTTGGATCTTACTGATCAAGCTCAAGATAGGAAAAGTGGGACCTGCCTTATCAGCTTGGATCTGTAATGTCTCTCTTGTAGAGACTTTGGGCTAGTTTGGTTTTTTGGTTGAAAATAAGAAAAAGACACAATCATGTTTTTCAAACTGCTACTCATTTGCAGGAATCTATCTCTGTTATAATTTGGAATACACCACGGAGATTGAGAATTTTCATTTAAAGGAGTTTCAAATGCTCTTTGGAAAAGACAGATCAAAAGAGACCTTTTGACGCAACAGTTTACACAGGCCACAACAACACTGCAGTTTCAAGAGCACTAGGAAGCATCTTGTAATAACACCAAGAGTCAGCTTTAAAGGAACAGTGCTTTATTGCACAAAACAAAATAAAGCAAAACCACAAACCTGTGGTGAACACAAACAGGTCCCAACCAGGACAATATAACAATGGACCCACTCAGGGGCCTGCTTTAGAAAGGGCTCGGTATATGAGCTCCACTCCACTCCATGTAAGGTAAGGTAATTACCAATCACCGGGAGCTTGTATTCAATGAGTCCTACAGAGCGGTCAATCAGTGATCCCCCAAGCAAGTCCTGGGGGTTACCAGAAACACCTGAACCATTATAACTGAAAGCCATCTGGTGCAGTCATGGTATTGTACACATTCCAGCTTCCAAGTCCAACTAAAAAACAACCTCTTGGTTATTCATCCACAGGAGGCCTTGCAGCTTCATGAGAACCTTTTGTTTCAAAAAATCCTTCATTCCAACTAAAATATCACTCAATTAAGATGACCCGCACCAATGTAGAGACTATTTTATGAATTCCATTTTTATAAATACTATGTTAACTTCATCCATATCTAATTTTTGCATGTGTGACAGGATGAGTGAGATGAGTAATTGAGATGTTGTTTCCAAACATCTGGGGCAAGTGTGCGATAATAAATAAACTTCTTTACTTTTAAAATTACAAGAAAGCCTGCTACTGGAATTAATCTTAAATTAAGAAACATCAGTTTTGTAGTAAGGAAATAAATGCACCTTATACACAAACATTCGATTAGCACCAGAAGTGATCACTCAAATCTTGATTTTGATTTGATTTGATTTATTATTGTCATATGTATTATCATAGGTGGAAAAGTATTGTTTCTTGCATGCTTTACAGACAAAATGTACCGTTCATGGAGAAGGAAATGAGAGAGTACAGGTAAAGTTATAGTGTAGAGAAAGATCGACTTAATGCAAGGTAAGTCCATTCAAAAGTCTGATAACAGCAGGGAAGAAGCTGTTCTTGAATTGGTTGGTACGTGACCTCAGGCTTTTGTATTATTTTTTGAAAGAAGAAGCTGGAAAAGAGAATGTCCAAAGTGTGTGGTACCCTTAATTATGCTGGCTGCTTTGCTGAGGCAGCAGGCAGTGTAGGTAGAGTCAATGGATGGGAGGCTGGTTTATGTGATGGATTGGATACATTCACAACCTTTTGCAGTTTCTCACAGTCTTGGCAGAGTAGGAACCATATCAAATTATAATCCATAAAAGTCCTGAGTGGGCTAGATAGGGTGGATACTGGGAGGATGGTTTCACTTGTGTGGGAAACTAAGGGAACCAGTTGAAAAGTCGAAGATAAGGAGAATTTTCTTTTCCCTTCGCAGGTCATGAAATTCTCTTCATTAGAAAGTGGTAGAGGCTGGGTCAGTGAATTTATTCAAGGGTGAGTTAGATGATATTATTAGCTGGGAGAATTAAGGGTAATGGGGAGCAGGGAGAAAAATGAAGTCCAGGCCATAACCAAGTAGGCTATGAACTTATTGAATGGCAAAGCAGGCTTGAAGAGTTGAATGGCCTACATGATGGGCATCCTAGGCTAATAAGTGAGTTGCATGTGTGGGCTCCTTCATCTCAATGGACCCTGAGATTGGAATCAGGCTTGTTTATTAACTATAACCCATGAATAAGATTAAATACATTTAATACACGACTGAATATTTCACAGCGAGTTATAGAAAATGCTTAATCATTTGTGTATTGATCAAACGATTAACTTGAAATGGTTAAAACAAAATAAATATTCACACAGCTCTCACAGTCAATATTGTTTGCAACCACCAAGAATCTTACTGCATTTGCCTGTGTTTACATGTGTATAACTTCAAGTTGGAAAAAAAACTACATGGACAGAAAGCAGTGGAATGTGGCAACAATGTGCATGGACAATGGTCAGCAAAATGTCTCAGCTGTACTCAGAAACCCGACAGGCTGCAAGTGATCCTCAGGCTGCAGATTGCCCACTGCTGGCTGATGTTCCTTAGAGGTATTATCAGATGTTAAGGTGAACAGATGTTAAGGTAGATAGAGAGAAAGTACTTCTACTGACAGAGGACTCTAGGACTGGGTGTGTAGTCTAAAAATTACATCCAAAACTTTCAGAAGTGAAATTAAGAAACATTTTTAAATACAAAAGGTGTAAAGTTTGGAACTCTCTCCGCAAATATCAATTTATGCAAAATCGATTTGATTTGATTTGATTTATATTTATCACATGTATTAACATCCAATGAAAAGTATTATTTTTTGCGTGCTATA
Source organism: Sphyrna mokarran (assembly GCA_024679065.1). NCBI lineage: Eukaryota > Metazoa > Chordata > Chondrichthyes > Carcharhiniformes > Carcharhinidae > Sphyrna > Sphyrna mokarran. Next base: position 89,677,440 of record JAGIQG010000004.1, read on the forward strand.
CAGTCAAAGCATACAGTTCATAGAGAAGGAAACAGTGTGCAGAATGTAATGTTACATTCATAGCTAGGTTGTTGAGAAAGATTAACTTAATGCAAAGTTTGACAACAGCAAGGAAGAAGCTATTCTTGAGTCTGTTGGTACATGATCTCAGACTTTTGTATCTTTTTTCCAAAGGAATAAGGTGGAAGGCAGAAGGTACGGGGTGCTTGGAGTCCTTAATTATGCTGGCTGCTTTGCCAGCATAGAAAGAATCAATGAATGGGAGGCTGGTTTGCATGAAGGATTGGGTTACATTCATGACCTTTTGTAGTTTCTTATGATCTTGGGCAGAGCAGGAGCCATACCAAGCTGTGATACAATCAGAAAGAATGCTTTCTAAAGTGTATCTGTAAAAGTTGGTGGAAGTCATAGCTAACATGCCAAATTTCCTTAGTGTTCTGAGAAAGTAGAGGCATTGGTGGGCTTTCTTAACTATAGTGTCAGCATGGGGGGACCAGGACAGCTTGTTGGTGATCTGGAATCTAAAAATTTGAAACTCTCGACCCTTTCTACTTCAGCCCCACTAATGTAGTCAGGGGCATGTTCTCCTCTGTGCCTTCCTGAAGTCAATGACAATCTCTTTTGTTTTGTTGATATTGAGGGAGAGATTATTGTTGCCATACCAGTTCACCAGATTCTCTATCTCATTCCTGTACTCATCTTGTCATTGTTTGAGATCCGACCTACGGTGGCATCGTCAGTGAACTTGAAAATCAAAGTGGAAGGGAATTTGGCCAGATAATCAAAGGTGTACAAGGAGGATAGTAGGGGGCTGAGAACCAGCCTTGTGGTGTTGAGGATGATCGTGGAGGAGGTGTTGTTGCATATCCTTACTGATTGTGGTCTGTGAGTTAGGAACTTTGGGATCCAGTCGCAGAGAGAGGAGCTGAGGCCCAGGCTATCGAGTTTGGAAATGAGTTCATGGGAATAATAATGTTGAAGGCTGAACTGTAGGCAATAAATAGGAATCTGACATAGGTGTCCTTGCTATCTAGTTGTACCAGGGTTGGGTGCAGGGCCAGGAAAATGGCATCTGCTGTGGACTTGTTGCGGCAGTAGGCAAACTGTACTGGATCCAGGTTTTCTGAGAGGTTGGAATTGATTCGGGTGTGACTAACCTTTTGAAACACTTCATAATGATGGATATCAGAGCCACCAGCCGATAGTCATTATGGCATGTTGTTTGGGTTTTTTTTAGGTACCGCAATGACGGTCATCTTCTTGAAGCAAATAGGGATCTCAGATTGTTGTAAAGAAAGGTTTAAGATGTCTATGAAAACATCTGCCAACTGATCCATGCAGGATCTGAGTGCACATCTGAGTACTCCATCCGGGCCAGTTGTTTTCCATGGGTTGACCTTCAAAATAGCCGCTCTAAGATCTGCAAAGATGACTCCAGATAAGGTTCATCCAGGGCTCCCAGGGTGGAGGCCATGCTCTCGCTGACTTCTTGCTCAAAATGGGCGGAGAATGTTTTGAGTTCGTCAGGGAGGGCTGAGTTGGAGCTGGAGATTTTACATGTCTTCATCTTGTAGCCTGTTATGTCTTGCAGATCTTGCCATATATGGTGGGGGTCAGTGGCTAGCTTGGAACTCTAACTTGGTCCATATTGTCTCTTGGTATCATTGATGGATCTTCTTAGATCTTATGTGGTTTCTTGTATAGATCAGTATTTCCTGACTTGAACACCTCAGATCTGGACTTTGGCAAGCAGTGGATATCTCTGTTCCTCCATGCCTTCCAGTTGAGGAACACACGGATTTGCTTCTTTGGCACACGGTTTTCTACACACTTACTGCTGAAGTCAGTTACTGTAGTGGTGTACTCTTTCAGGTGGATTGCAGAGTTTTTAAACACTGACCAGTCCACTAACTCCAAACAGCCATGTCGGAGATCATCCTATTCCTCAGACCAACAATGCACAACTCACACTTATCCATTTGCTGATTTCTAAAGGAAGGGAAGTGTGCTGTTCACTTTGCAAAGTATGGGACTTTCCTGATTCACATGAGGAAATACAGTCACGTTATCTCTGATCCCATTGCTGCTGATCTTCTCCATGATCCCTGTCCTCAGGCTTTCACTGTGCCTGCCTCACTCCCCTCTTTTCCTTCTCCACAATGTTCATCTGCATGATGGAAGAATGAGATCTAAGGAAGCAGTGGAAACCAATGAACAAACAAGTCTCCAGCAGCTCTGATGCCACATTCTGGTCTTTGCGGTCCTTTAAAGATGGTGCTGCCACATTTAATTGCAAGAGCTGACTACACAACAGCTACCTCAGTCGCCAGGTCCATCCAGTGAATAGGCAGCTGCCCAGCTTGCCTGCGAGCCATTCACTGGGTGGCTAAAGCATTTCCTCTTTAGGGAGATCAGAGCAGGTACCACAGACTACCCACTTGCACACCCGCCTTCCCATCCCTGCTGGGTAACAGAGAATTCCAGCCATTAACTGTTTTTCTCTCCACAGATGCTGTGGGACTTGCTGAGATTTTACAGTAGTTTCAGTTTTAATCCAGGATGAAGGTATTTGATTATTGTAAAAAAAATGGGAGCAATTAATTGTCCTAAGAAAATTCTTGTCACACGTCATTTATTGCTTTCTAATACTTAACCATCCTCTGCAGTTCGATCACCAATGGTATGATTTAAAATCATGAAAACAACTAAGGCAATATAATTTTGCAGAAGATGGGATAACTATTGATGATGCAAATTGATGTGTTTACCAGTACCTGGTACAGGTAACCCTCACAATCTGGCTCCAGAGTAGACCCTTTCCACATGTATGCCCCTGGTCACAAAGTCAAACTATATTTAAACACATCAGCTGCACAAAGGTTAAAAAGGGAAAATGTTCCTTTATTTGACTGGCATCACAGCTGTATAAACTGTCATTGGGAAGCGTAACTCCAGAAAACAATTATTTACAGAGAATACTCACTACCATAGCTCTGTCCTAGTTGGAATATTGGCCTGTCAGTGCAGCACTCACCAGGCATACTGAATGGTTGAATACAGATTTTGCTCACCAAGAGTTTGTTGCCATCACTGGAATGTAGATGGTTCATTCTGCTTGATATGCTTACTGCCCCAGTGAACACAATGTGAAAAAAAACTGAGAATTCACACTTTGTTTAGTACATCACTTGGCAAGGGTTGCATGATTGCTATGGTACTGACTGCATAATTCAACTATGAGCTTATTAAAAGCTTTCTTTGGAGAGCTTTCAATACCATTTAATTGATTTCAGTAGCAGTAAGGAAATCCGTAGGGTAGAATTTGATTGTGAAGATATAAAACTGGCAATCCTACATCACGTCCTAAATCACTGAGTTTTTAATTCCACTGTGTGTTTATTTTATAGTTCTCTTGACTGGTCCTGCCTCCAAATAAATGTCTGTATCAAGAGATGAACAAAGAAGCAAAAGGTTTGTATCCGCAGCTAATGCGGCAAGAACCTGAATTATCAAGCACTGCAATACCCAAAGCTCTTCAAAACTATTAATTAGCAGCAATATTAGCATTTTACGATCATTGTGATAAACATTGTACATTATAAGTCAAAGCTGCAGTTAAAGTAATCCAGTAGAGTAGTTACACATATTAAACTTCATACTAACTGTATCTTAAAGGATACACATATTGCTTGAGAAAGAAAATTCTATGGAATTAAGACAAGCACATTTGAACAAACATACATATGAACATATGAAATAGGAGTAGATGTAACTCTTTGAGCTTGTTCCGCCATTTGAAAAGGTTATGGCTGATCTGTTTATATTTTAATTTCTACATCCCCATCTAACGCGATAAACTTTGATTCCCTTATCTAACAAGAATCTATTTACTGCTGCCTTAAAATATTCAATGACACTGCCTTCTGAAACAACACTCAGAGAAACAATTCTCATCATCTCTGTCCGTTAAGGATGACCCCTAATTTTAGAACAGTGTTCCCTCTGGTTTTGGACTCACCCACAGGAGGAAACAACCTTTCTAATTGCAAATGCAATTTAGGATCTTTTATACTTCAATCTTTTATACTTCAATCACCTATCATCATTCTAAACTCCTGTGGAGACAATCCTGTCTGTTCAACCTTTTCTCATAAAGCTCATACCAGGTATCAATCTAGTAAACTTTCTCTGAACTGCCTGTAATAAGGGCACTAAGACGTCACGCAGTATTCGAAATATGGTCTCAACAATGCTTGGTATAACTGAAGCATAACATTTTATGTTATGTTCAGTTCCTTGAACAGTAAAGGATAGCACTCCCTTAACCTTCTTAATTACATGCTGTAATTACACACTAACTCTTTATGAATCATACTAGAACACATAGATCCCTCTGTAACTCAAAATTCTGCAACTGTTCTTCATTCAAGTAATACTCTGCTTTTTTAATCTTCCTACCAAAGTGAACGAATTCGTATTTCAACATTATACTCCTTCAGCCAGATCTTTGTCCATTCACTAAACCTATCTACATTCATCTCCAACCTGTTTGTGTCATCTGCAAATTCAGATACTGAGCCTTCACTCCCCTCATCAGTCTCAGTCATTCATATAAATTGTAAAAACTTGTGGCTCAGCACAGACTCCCTGCAGGACTCCACTGGTTATATCTAGCCAATCAGAGAATGACCTGTTTGTGCACATGCTTTGTTTTTTGCCAGCCAGCCAATCTTCTATCCAGGCTAACATATTACTCCCTATACCCTGAATTTTTACTTTCCACAATAACCTTTGATGTGGCACTTTATCAAATGCTTTCTGGAAATCCAAGTACAGCACATCCACAGACTCCAGCATGCTACTCCTTCAAGGAACTCCAATAAAATGATTAAACTTGATTTCCCTTTTACAAAGCCATGCTGATTCAGAGATTATCTAAGTGCCCATCTATAACCCTCTTGATGATTGATTCTGACATCTTTCCTCGATAGACATCAGGCTAACTGGCTTTAGATTCCTGTTTCCTGCTTCCCTCCTTTCTTGAATAGACAGGTTATATTTGCAATCTTATGGTCCAATGGAATTGTTCCAGAATCTAGTGAATTTTGGACAATTAATATCAAAGCATCTACTACCTCATTAGCCAACCCTTTTAACACTCTTTGATGAAGTCCATCAGAATCTAGAAGCTAATCAGCCAGCAGCTCCATCCGTTAGTTTCAGCATCCCTTCCCTAGTGATTGTAATTCCATTAAATTCCCTTCTCTCCTCCATCTCCTGATTTATAGTTGTTACTGGAATGTTTTTTATATCCTCCACAGTGAAACTAGAAGAAAAATATTTGTTAATTTCATCCGCCATTTCCATATCCTGTATTATTAACTCCCCATTGTAACTTTCTAAAGAACCAATACTCACTTTACATATCCATTTCCTTTTTAGTTATAGAAACTCTTGCTAATTACTTATACATCTTCACCTAGCTTCTCCTAAAACCCCAATTTATTTCTGCTGCTCAACTTTTCAGTCACTTCCTGCCATTCTTCATATTCTCACTAGTTATCTGACCTGCCATTCATGTTTGCACAATTGAATGCTTTCTCCTTCAGTAAATTCTTTCCTTAACTTCTTTAGTTGACTATGGATGGTGGGTCCTCATTTAGAATTTTTCTTCATAACAGGAATATACTTATTTTGAGTATCCCTTTAAGTGTCTGCCACTGCTCCTTTATTGATGTATCCCCTGTCCCAATGCAACTTGACATCAAACTTTGTGCTTCCGTTCCCTCACAGCGGCATTCAATTGTATTATTCAGATTAAATCTAATTGTGGGTCTAACTGGCTTACCAAAAATAATGTATGTCTAGACCCAGGCACATCTCTGATTTAGAAAATCAGACGGAAGCAGTGGTTCATACTGAATTGGGAAATGTAACTAAGAAAGCCCACCAATATCTTTACTTTCTCAGGAGGCTAAGGCAATTCAACATGTCTGCTATGATTCTCATCAACCTTTACAGGTGCACCACAAAAAGCATTCATTCTGTTTATATCACAGCTTGGTATGGCTCCTGTTCTGCCCAAGACCACAAGAAACTATAAAGAGTCATGAAAGCTCAGTCGATCATGCAACCAGCCTCTCATTCATTGACTCCATCTACGCTTCCTGCTGCCTTGGAAAAAGAGCCAGCATAATCAAGAACCCCACACATCCCAGACATGCTGTCTTCCACCTTCTTCCATCGGGAAAAAAAATACAAAAATCTGGGGACACATATGAACCGATTCGAGTACAGCTTCTTTTCAGCTACCATCAGACTTTTGAATGGACCTCCCTTGCATTAAGTTGATTTTTCTCTATGCTATTAGCTATGACTGAAACATTACATTCTGCAACCTCTCCCTTCCTTCTCTATGAATGGTATGATTTGTTTGTACAAAGCACAAAAAACAATACTTTTCACTGTACACTAATACATGTGACTACAGTAAATCAAATGGAGTGACAGTAAGAGATTGACAAGCAACTGCGTCACCCTCCCTAAGTCGAGCGGACTTAATCGTGAAATTACTGGGTTTCCTTTGGAAATTCCACCCACTAAGCCTAATGGAACCTTTGGTTGCCAAAAAGAGGCATAGATTGTCTCTTACAAACATACATGCATATGAATTAGGGGCTGGAGTAAGTCACTTGGCTCCCTTGAATCTGCTTCACCATTTAATGAAATGATGGATCTGCCCCCTCTGGGCATTGCACTGCTCTGGCCCCACCGCCTTGACATTTCTGATGTCCAGTGGGCAGTGCTGAGGTGCTCCTTGGGCATTGCCACTTTGCCCCTTAGGCAGTGCCAGGTATTAGGCTGGCACTGCCAAGTTGACAATGCCCAGGGGGCACCCCTTCACACCCAAACTTCTGGGCAATCTCTGCGGCACTGCTTCAATTCAGCAGGATTGGACAGCAGCTCCCCACTAGCCTGGAGATATCAGTCCTGGACGCACTAATCATATGCTAATGATCATTTACATAATTTATACAGCTGTATGCTGATTTCTGGTGTGGAGCTGATGGCACTGGAAATCTGATGGCCAGAGATGCATGGAAGTTGTGCACCCAGCAGGAAGCCCACTACCTGGCCTCCGCGTGAGTCTCCCTGCCTTCTACACAGCTAAAGCTATGCAGCAGGCTGGGAGAATCTGCCCCTTGTGGCATCCAGCTCAATGATTCTGAGCCAAAGCTCCTCAAGCTGTAATCATGTTTGCCCCGAATCACTCTGATATTCAGGAACACCCACATGTTGCATATCACCTGTCTTGCCGTCCTAATGCATTTTAATTAATTTCTGAATTATTTTATTCAATCATTTATTTTATTTTATGTAATTTATTAACCTTACCACAAATTTCTGTACTATTTTAAGCCTTAGGAATAAAATCTACCTTAACAGCTCACCAGATGCTTATGAGATTATCACCAAGCAGCTAGCTTCTTACCGTGAAATAAAGCAAGAATCAATTTTGACAGGTTGGGAAAGTTAAGAAAAGCAAAGCAGCACCTCACTTCTCTCCTCTTCAAGCTCCCTCAACTCAGCAAACTCCCAGAAATCTGTTGAAGTTACACCCAGTGTAAGCTGCATTGAGGTGACTGAATTTATATGTTCTGAAGGCACAGGCTGAGCTCTGGGATAGAAATGTTAATCAAGAGCCCTCAAAAGGCTCCAAATACAGTATTGGAGAAATAATATATTCCAGAAGAATTACTTACCTTCCACCAATGTCCAAGGCAGTTTCACTGGGAGATACAGAGTAGCTGTGGTGCTTTCACAGGGATGCTGGCGTAGATGGGGGTGAGGGGTGGGGTGGATGGGGGACATAGAGGGGCTTGTCTTTAGCCTTTGTATGCTTCATTAGAATGTCATGTCCTTACAGATAGTCAAAGGCTCTGCCAGAGTGGATGCTAATGTATCCTTAAAGTATGTGAAGAGTGAATGGATCGTTGGGAGTTCCACTCAGCTGCACTTTCACTAACAGAATAACCTTCCTGCAAATATCAGTCCATGACTCCATTATAAAATGAATACCAAGACTATATGAAAAAGAATCTGACTGGTTGGGAAAATTTTCATCTTCACTGCACAGGTGAAGATGGATTGCTCATCTGCTATAGAAACTGTTTAATTTCCATTCTAAATGGATCAAAAATGAGAGTGGGTATTTCAATGACAGGCGGTTGTTTATTTCACTATATCATATCACTCATGTCCCAAAGTTGAAATTCATGCTCCATTCTAAATATTTGCTCCATAAAAAACCCGTGTAGTTATTTCAGATGTCTTTGACTAGAATGCTGATTATCAAATTTTCCAAGTAGCGACAATGTTTGAATATAACTGGTGCTTGCACTCACATTTGTATGTGTGTAGTTGCAGTGATCTGGAAGGTACCATACAGGTTGATCACAAATTGTTCCCTGTGAGATATCATACCTGCTCGTTCCCACAAAACAACTTAAAGCAATCACACATTAAAATAAATAGGTAAATAAATAGGCACAACGAAGATAATTTAGGGAGAGCATTGAAATTACCCGTCATTTTAAAAGCCATCTTGGGGCATGGCAGCCTGCTGGAATGTAACTGTATACTATACTAAATCCTTCAACTATATCTGCAGTATTAGCTGAAGTACAGTGCCCACATTTTCTGGCAGGCAACGTAGACTGCTCACAAAACTCAGAAAATCTGGTAAGCACCTTTGCTCATTTGCTTCCATCTGAAGGCCTGTCTAATAAGGTGGAAATCCTTTATGTACGTATTTGAGAATTGTCTTGCATTCTCAGTTTAATCTACTTTCTCCTGTTCCTCTTCTACCACCTTTACTTGCTCCTCATTTGACTCCCCAGGCTTCTTGATATAAGGTAGTTCTCAAGACAAGGTAGGCTATTTGGTATGATTAGTTAGGATGTGCGTGGATCTGTGGTGGTACTGGGTCTTCCATCATTTTCTTGGGAAGGAGATGGTAAGGAAAAAGAAGAAGAATGGCCATGGATCCTGATGAAATGAATGGAAAAGTAGATAATTTCATTTGTAATTTTCCTGATAACTCCTGCAATAATGTTTGAGAAAATTGGTCAGGAAAAGGGCTGATACAAAACACTTGCTGGGTAATGATAACATACCACTAAACTTATTCTGCTTTATGATCTTCACAACTTCCTGACAAAGAGGTGGCCACTATTGCCTCTAAGAATCATACTGCACATTTGCCTGTCATAATGTAGATATCAAAGCTTTGATTCAAAGAGCTATACAATTATTTCCATCTTTTTCCCCAAAGTCATCTACTTCAAGAATGGCAGTGCTGGTAACAAAATAGGGTAACTGTTCAAGTTTTTTCTGAATGGTTATGGCTAGTGTTAAATGGAAAGCATATATAATTTACGAAATTGTTTGAAGCTGCATGCACAGCACTAGGTCCTTTACTTCACTCTCTCTGTGTGAGGGAATTACACAATAATAAACTTGCTATGTGCATTGACAGTATTTCTTCAGAGTACAATCATAAGTACAATATCCCAGTGGAAATGTGCTCTTTAGAGATTGTGTAGTACATGATTGGAGAAATGTAAAACATGCTATCTCCTCATTTTGCATTCTATTTCATTCAGGATGCAGCAACTCAACATTTATATTTGTACCATGTCTCTTCATTTCTAAAGTAGTAATAGGAGGTTGACTGTTGCAAAAATATTTACATGGACAGAAATCAATGGAAAATGGTCACCCAGTACATGGATAGTAGTCGATAAGGTGTCTTGTGGGACACACTCAGAATCCAGATGGACTGTATGTGGTCCATGGGCTACAGGTTGTCACAGTAAGAAGTCTCACAATACCAGGTTAAAGCACTAGCTTTCAGAGCATCAAGCTCCTTCTTCAGGTGGGTAAGGACTCGTGTTCACAAACAGGGCATATAAAGACACAAACTCAATTTACAAGATAATGGCTGGAATGCGAGTCTTTACAGGTAATCTATGCATGCATGAATTCCAAACATTATCTTGTAAATTGAGTTTGTGTCTTTATATGCCCTGTTTGTGAACACAAGTCCTCACTCACCTGAAGAAGAAGCTTGAGGCTCCGAAAGCTAGTGCTGCCAAATAAACCTGTTGGACTTTAACCTGGTGTTGTGATACTTCTTATTGTGCCCATCCCAGTCCGATGCCAGCATCTTCACATTTAGATTGCCCACCAGCAATGTAGATCATGTTGGCAATGATCTGGATGAAGCTTGAGGAGACAATTAAGGTAACTGCACTACCAATCTGAGTTCAAAAAGCAATCCCTGCGAAATACAGGCTGGAAAGTTACCACCATTCATGCCAATGGGATTTTCCCATCTCACTATAGGAAATGACATTTGGCTGGGTACCAAATTCTCCGAGCTTGCTGCAGTGGAAGCTTGATATGAATGGCAGGTAAGTTCATGCCGTAGTGCTTTTTGATATTTACCAATCAGGATAGTCTCAGATTTGATTTGGTGATATGTTGATCCTATGCCAGACAGGCATACTGGCATCAGAGCAATTGTTCGTTCAAAGATGATGTCAGAAAATTGAAATTGGGTACTTTTGCCATATAAATTAAAGCTGATAATGCTGCTAAGCATTAACAGATTATTTAGGAATAGAAGAGGATAAAGGAAAGAACTTGGGACATATGGGAGGTAAATTGTGGAATTAATCTAAAAATTAGAATATCTACCAGTTCTGTTTCTAAAATGTTTTGCTTTAACCTCATCCAGAGTGTTAATAAAATTCATTCTGTAAATTCAGAATTAAGTCACACGCCCATGATCTTTACTGAATCATTTTCAGACATTCAGTATAAATATCAGAACAATTAACACCGATAGCCTGTTTCTACTTCATCCACACAACCCAGGTAATCATTAACATGGTCCTCATAAGAAATAGTCAACTAAGAATATCCAGTTAAAATGCTCTCATTTTAATTGGACTGATGATAGGACTGTCCCTATCATCAAAGACTGCAACACTCTGTTGTGAATCTGATGTTCCATCTACTTATACACATGGAAGAAGTGATATCTCCTCATGTTATTTTAACGTATCCCATTTTTTTAATTTATTATAGTTTCATATGATAGAGGAGGAAATGTTCCAGAGTGCAGAGACTCTGGAAGACTCACCTAATGAAGGGGCAGTGCTCTGAAAGCTCGTGCTACCAAATAAACCTGTTGTGTTTTAACCCGGTATTGTGAGACTACTTACTATGTTGGAAGAGGTAGGTCTAAGGTGCAGCTGATATTGGCTCTCAGATCTCATTTACATGAAGTTAGTAAACTGTATACATTATCTGACTGCTCTCCAGTAAGAAGATTTCAGGTTTGACTTGCTGCACTGCTGAGAACTGCTCTTAAAGAGAGAGATGGGGAAGAGGGTTCCTGAGAATTAAATAAGTTATTTTGTGGGAGGAAGCAACATTAGGTTGGCAAGTCTTCAGCAATGCAATGGAACTGCATGAAGCACTCTTGCTTCCTTCCGACAGCACCACAGGGACTGCAATAGTTCATGACGGCAGCTCACTACCACCTTCTCAAGAGTAATAAATGCTGACCAAGTCAGCAATGCCTGCATCTTGTGAAAGAATTTAAAAGAATTGGGGTCATCCCAGAAAGATATTTATTTTGTAGTATCATAAATTTACTGTACAATTTACAGGTAATGCATTTTGGAAGATCTAATACAGATGGGAAATATGCAGTAAATGGCAGAATCCTTAATAAGCAGAGAGATCTGGGTATGTAGGTACACAGATCATTGAAAGTGGCCACACAGTTGGAGAAGGTAGTCAAGAAGGCATATAGCAAACTTGCCTTCATCAGCTAGGCATTGAGTTTAAAATTGCCAAGTTATGTTTCAGCTTTATAGAATCTTAGTTTGGCAACAGTGTTCATGGACAGAATGGATAGTCAGAAGTTTTTCTAACAGTTAAAAAAGCAAGTTTGATAATTATTTTAGGAAGGGTGGAAGAGTTAATTACTAGGGGGCATAAGTTTAATGCGCGAGGGATAAGGTTTAAAGGAGATGTCTACGGAAAATTCTTTTATACAGAGAATTGTGGTATCTGGAACTCGCTGCCAGGGGGAGATGATGGAAGCAAATACAACAGTGACTTTTAACGGGCATCTTGACGAATACATGAATAAGATGGGAATATTGGGATATGGTCCCCAGAATGGAAGAGGGTTTTAGTTCAGTCGAGCAGCATGGTCAGTGCAGACTTGGAGGGCCAAAGAGCCTATTCGTGTGTTGTAATTTCCTTTGATCTTTGTTTTTTTTCGAACTCCAGAGCCTTGTCTGCAGAATGGACCCTCATGCAATATGGGTTTGACACATCATGAGTTATCACTTTGCGAATTTATTTGAATATATTCAGAAGGCAAGTGTTCCCATCCATTTTCTGAAAACATTTAATATTTAATGGCGAGAACAGAGCTCACTTCATTAGGGTAGGCATGTGCAGAATTCTGTCCTTATCAGAGAAATTCTAAGACAAGCAGTATGAATAAAATACTCCTGGCTGCAAGTAGATACTGTAATCACTAATCTGAGACAACCAAGTTGAAAATTGTAAGACTTTCTTTTATTATTAATAAAATTGTGAAAATATGTCTAACATCATCGTATCCCACCATTCCATGGACCCTGTTTTGGATGATGGTTGTTTGCTTCCATTATAGGCATTATGGACATGGTGCTGAACCTCTGATACAAATGGAATTATTAATCTTTAAACTGATCTGTGCTTTACAACTGCTTGACTAGAGTAAGGGATTCTCCCACAAGCTCCCAAATGATAAGGAATGAAGATAGTTTGGAATTACAAGTGAACAAATAATCACAAACTGAGGCTTTTTATACGCCTTTAATTTGTGTGAACCTGTGGTAGAATGAATTACACATGTCTGAAGTAATGATTTGCTTTTCCTTTTCCATGGTTTTTAACATTTCAGAGACTCCTGTATTCATTTAGTCAAAGCAATCTAAAGTTTGTAGAAGAGGATTTGTTTGACATAATTTGCAAGTTAGATGATAGAATCATAGAATCATATATTTCTTTAGCAGAAAGTTCCATCTAGCTCATCATTCCTATGCTGGCTTTGGAAAAGGGCAAGTCACTTGGACAATTGCCTTGCCTTTTTTTTACAAAAGTTTTTCTTCCTAAAATAATTATCAAACTTGCTTTTTTAACTGTTAGAATGGATTCTATTATCACCACTATTTCCAGTAAGGCATTCATATTTGTTGATTAAATTAAATGTATGCTCTCTGGTTACAGACTCAGTGGAAATAATAGTTTATCAAATTCATTAAAACTTTCAATAATTCTGAACTGTGCTGTATTCATCTGTTCTGTACTTGTGAAAAAGAACTCTGGAATCTTTAATCTCTCCTCATGGTTGAAACTTCTTATCCTTGTTATTAACACACTGGATCTTTTCTGTATTCCTTCCATGGCTTCACATCTTTTCTAAGGTAAGATATTAAAACTTTTGATTTGAATTTGATTTGATTTATTATTGTCACATGTATTAGCATACAGTGAAAAGTATTATTTCTTGCACTTAATACAGACAAAGCATACCGTTCATAGAGAGGAAATGAGAGAGTGCAGAATGTAGTGTTACAGACATAGCTAGGGTGTAAAGAAAGATTAACTTAATGCAAGGTAGGTCCATTCAAAAGTCTGATGGCTGCAGGGAAGAAGCTGTTCTTGAGTCGGTTGGTACGTGACCTCAGATTTCTGTATCTTATTTCCAACAGAAGAGGGTGGAAGAGAGAATGTTCAGGGTGCATGGGGTCCTTAGTTATGCTGGCTGCTTTGCTGAGTCAGCAGGAAGTGTAAACAGAGTCAATGGGTGGGAAGCTGCTGTGCACGATGGATTGGGTTGTATTCATGACCTATTGTAGTTTTCATTTTGGCCAGAGCAGGAGACATACCAAGCTGTGGTACAATCAGAAATTGGACTTAACAGTAAAATATTGAATCAGACTGATTAGATCAGATCATGGGACATCATGGTGGCAGAGTGGTACAGTGGTTAGTACTGCTGCCTCAGTGCCTTGGTTCGATTTTGGCCTCAGGCGAATGCTGTATGGATTTGCACAATTTCCATGCATGGGTTTCCTCTGGATACTCCAGTTTCTTTCCATAGTTCAAAGATGTTCAGGTTAGGTGGATTAGCCATGGTAAATTGTTCCTTAGTGACTAGGGATGTACGGGTTAAATAAATTGGCATGATAAATTCATGGGGTTACAGGGATAACGATGAGGAGGAGGGGTGGGAAAGTGCAGTTAAGGTGAATATTTTATCAGAGACTCTTTTGATTTTGATTTGTTATACAGTGGAAAGTATTGTTTCTTGTGCACTATATAGGTAAAGCACACCATACTTAGAGAAGGAAAGGAAAAAGTTTCAGATTTGATTTGATTTATTATTGTCACATGTATTAACATTAACATTATACAGACAAAGTATACCATTCATAGAGAAGGAAACGAGGGAGTGCAGAGTGTAGCATTACAATCATAGCCAAGATGTTGAGAAAGATCAACTTAATCAACAGTAAGTCCATTCAAAAGTCTTACAGCAGCAGGGAAGAAGGTGTTCTTGAATTAGTTGGTATGTGACCTCAGAGTTTTATACCATTTTCCCGACAGAAGAAGGTGGAAAAGAGAATGTCCGGGATGCTTGATTATGCTGGCTGTTTTCCAAGGCAGTAGGAAGTGTAGACAGAGTCAATGGATGGGAGGCTGGTTTGTGTGATGGACTGAGCTTCATTCATGATCCTTTGTAGTTTCTGCAGTCTTGGATATTGCAAGGGGTCATGCCAAGCTGTGGTGCAACCGGAAATAATGCTTTCTATGGTGTATCAGTAAAAGTTGGTGGGAGTTGCATTCAAAATTTTCTTAGCCTCCTGAGAAAATAAAGGCATTGGTGTGCTTTCTTAACTATAGTGTCAAAATTGAGGGACCAGCCTCATTTTTAATACTCAGATGGAACTTCAATTTTTGACCAAGTTATGTTGGATAATGGCAACAAATGTCAGCTGTGGCTTAGGGCACTGCCCCTTGACTCAGAAGTTGTGGACTCACCTCTCACTCCAGGGACTTAAGAATAAAAATCTCACTGGCAGTACTCAAGGAGTGCTGCAGTATTAGAGGTATGATCTTTTGGGTGAAATATTAATTTCTCTTTTCAGGTTAATGTAAACAACCTGATGTAAAACATTGCACTATTTAGGAAAGCAAGGGACATCTCCATAATGTCCTAGCTTTCATTTATCTCTCAGTAATACCCAACAGATTGTCTAGTCATAAACTCATTTCACTTTGTAGGATTTTACAGTGTGCAAATATGGTTGTCATGTCATGTCACATCAAATAATGTTTTCTTAGTTGTAAAATGCTTTATGGTATTCTCAGGTGATGAAAGGCACTATACAAATGCAAATCTTTTTTAGATTAGTAAGGAAAAGGTTAATGAGCTAGCCACAATCTTAGAGCAGTGTTTGATTTGTGAAAAATGGATGGGTTTGATATCTGCAAATCACACTATATATTTGTTAGTTATCGTGATATGGACTGAATTGAAGAGGCCAATTTAATGTTGAAACAGAGCAGGTAATGGTAGGAAACTGACAGGTATTGAGAGTGAAATGGGAATGCATCTTTATGTGGCTCACTCAATACAGGACAACTTGGGAATTCAGATCAATCAACAGCCAAATAACCATTTCATGTGAAGAAGAGGATTATGCATGAGCTCTTTTACAAACTGTATCTTGTATGTAAAGCCCTAAAAAAGTTTCACACTGCAGCACACAAGACTGAAAACAGAATAAGCACATTGGCTGGCAAAGCTCGAAGAAAGAAGACAGAAACTCTTTAAGAAAGGGAAGAGTCCTGATGAGTAAGCAGCAAGATCCAGGTCACAGATCATTCTTAATTGACTGACAATCATCTCATATTGACCATGAAGTGTAACTGTATCATTTATTTGAAACTACTGTATTTAAAATTCTCCATAAATATATTGGATTTAGTGTGAGATTGGTCTCCAAATTTAAAAAAAGATAATGGGCCCGATTCTCCCAAAAAAGGTTTGAATTGCTGAATTGGTGGGAAAAATGGTGTAATTCACGATTCTTTTTTCAATAGGATTCAGACTTGAATCTCCCATACTTTGGGAATACAGAGGTCACAATGTGAATATCATTAAAAGCTTGAAGTGTGGGGCCTATTTACACCAGAGTCTGATAGTTCCAAGCTTCTGCCCATATGCAATAGCCCTGATCCATCAACCTGCAATTTGCTGGCCAGCTCGATTGCTGCCAGCCTGGGACCCTTGCGATATTGTCCCTACTGAAATCTCTCTGTCCTGCTTGTAGCCCCCATGACCATTCTTGGACCAGGCCCCTTTCCTGGAGTGCCCTGATTTTGAGCTCCCCAACCCCAGGGGTGACAATCTCCCCCTCCCAATTCTCCAACCCAGGCTGACACCCTCCCATAGGAGGCAGATCCCCCTCTGTCGACCGTCCCCCCAGCTCGTACCGATCACTGACTTCCCTCTAGCCTCAACTAAATGCCAATGCAGAGTGTCAGCAGGGGTCCTCCAACTCTCCCCCCCCCCCAACCAATTGTGCACAGTAGGCCTTGTTCACAACAGGCCTCACCCTATTGGGCAGTGCCAAGGTGCCCCTTGGGCAGTACCAAGGGGCACAGGCACGCATTATCAGGGTGGCCCTGCACAGGAGACACCACCTATCATCGACTGACCCCGCCCCCCTTCACTCCAGTGGGGTCTCCTGCTGGTTCCCCGAAAATGGGAAGCCCTCTAAACCTTGCCAGAGTGGAATACTCCTGGTTGGGTGGGAAATGCTATTGGGATAGAGAATTCAGTCCTGGGCCTGATTGTGACATTTAAATGACATTTAAATGATGTACCTGGTCTTCCCCCTGGCTTTCAGCGTGGTCTCGACTGTGCCTGCTCTCTGGCAGTGTGAGACGGGCAAGCATCAGGAACACATGCACAAATCCTGCAAAATGGTCGACATGCGCATCTCCCATCCCACGCGCCCAAAAGCTAGCGTGTCACGATGGGAGAATGGGGCCCAATGTCTCTGACAAATTCATAAATACTTTCCTTAGTACTGATTGTACTAACCATAATAAGAATAATGCTAAATGTTTTTAATCTTTGAGGTATGATATTCTGGAAACAATTGGACAAATGTTGATACGTTGAGCATTTTACTGTGCAGAGAATTCTCTCCGAAGAATAGTAATTTTGATTGAGTATTTTCTATTCTTTAAGGATTAAGTGTCACATGAATAGAAGAATGCAAGGTCAGTGCCTAACAGAAAAGCTGGAGTATGCTGCTAATTCAGATAATGTCACATAATGTCATATAATGAATTTTAACATTTTTGCTTTGCACCTCAACATCTTTGTCAATGCTTGTCACACTCAGCATACATTACATTTGCATTTTATAGATATTGTGGCTATGATTGCTCCCTCATTGTCTTGGCAACAAGCTGAGTGATCAAACCGTGCCATTCCCACTGCTGGTAAAACGTTCATATGGTGGGGAGTGTGTCGGGGAACCATCTCAGAATGAATGGCAAGCATGAGGAAAAGCATGAAAAAAAACAAAATTTGGTGGGCAAATTTCAATAGCAATATGAGTGATGAGTGATAGCCAATGGAAAGGCAGAGGATGGGGAAATGGGGTAAGAGGATACAGTCATGGGAAGAGAGATGAAAGTGGTTGACAAGGTTAAATCATACACTATGAATATGACCTGTTTCAGCTGATAAGCTGAAGGCTTTGTCTATATCTTCAAAGGTTGTAATTGAATTGGGTTGAAATAAGTCCAAGCAAAATCCTAGATGATGCAAATTCATCTGCAGGATTTCCACAATTAAACAAAATTTAGGCGTGTTATTTAGGTAGGCCACAAGATGCCAGATGTGAGAAATACGTTTATACAGATTTAATTGGGGTTTCTCTGAAGTGGATTTCAGACACTAGGTTGATCTGGATGGACAACCCTACAACCTTAATTGAACTCATGTTATGAACTGATCTGAAATGGGATTCTGACAGTAAACTCTACTGAGGGATTTCCTTGTGTTGTTACATATTAGTTGCATATTATTCAAAGCAGGATGATTTGACAACATTCCTTACTACACACAAAATACTACAAAAAAGATTCATAACTTACAGAGATCTCCCTTATATATGTAGGCAAATAGGAAACATGCTCAGTGAAAGTGCAGTTGCTTGATTGTCTACTAGGCAGAATGAACATTCGCCGATAGATTTTGTTTTCACCTGTGGGTGTCTAGTTCAGTTGTATCAGGAACAAGTAACAGAAGCATAAGTGAGATTTTACCAGCATTCTTGGATGGCTCACCAACACACTCCATGTCATAGGACCACTTTATCAGCAATGGGGATGGCAGTGGCTTAGCCACCACTCAGTTGCCAAGTTAGCCAATTAAATATATAATTGGACACCATATTCTTGGGTGATTGGCAACTTCCTGGTAGCAGCGCAGCTGCCTCTCCATGTAGGCAGGCCACCAGCTGCCCGCACAATCATCCCAAATGTGAGACTATTGGAGACAGAAGGTCAAAGTTTGTGGGATAAATATTGGTCAGGACACTGGGGATAACTCCCCTTTTCTTCATCAAAGTAATCCCGTGCAATTTTTGACATCCAGCAGACAGATATTATGATTCCTGTAGAAATCCATCATGTTTAAAAGGGATATGAATTTCACAGCAACTGATAGAAAACAACGCATGACTAGATTTCATATTCTAAAATTATTAATGTACCAAGAAAACTAAATTTAACATTGATTGAACATTACCCAGTAGGTAACTAAAAGACTAACCTTTTCAGTGAGTCAGTGTGGACTTGATGGGCTGAATCACCTCTTTCCACACTGTGGTGATTCTCTGGTTCTAACAAATAAGGCTTGTCCGAGAGCCCAGACTCCCATAAAAGTGATACTGCCAGGGAAAAAGGAAAGCTTTGCCCTGTTGACAACCTTATTATGTTATAAGAAACTATTTCTATGAGCTACTTTGTCAACGATGCAATATTAATTTTTATAAGATAAAGAACAGTTAAGTGCTTACTGCTTCTGCTAATGATATTTTAAAAATCTGGTTTATTGATGATTTGATAATGTTGTAGCAACAGCAGATTTTTATTTAACAAAATTATGAATAGTTGATTTGTATGCAGTTCCACACATATTGTTATTGTTACTGTGTTCATCAATTCTGTACAGAGTGTATACTGGATGAAAGTACATGAAATGCCGTAAGTTAGCATGGAACACATGAAGGGCTATTGAGTGTGGTAGGGGTATGAATTGGCATGAATGAAGAAATCAGGAGTGGGGGGGGAGGGAATGGGGGCATGTGCAAGACCCTTTGATCTTATTTTTCAAAAAGATTTTCAAATCCAGACTCTGCTTCACAACCTCTCTGTGGTTCTGTGAACTACAGGTCATGGAGAATGTGGCTTGACTTCATGAAAACAGAGAGGAAGGGGGAGTTATGGGGGGGGGGGAGTGCGAGGGACTAGGGAATGCCTATGCTCACAATGAATGCAGCCAGATTGGGAGTGTACAGTTGGTTTGCAACCTGCAACCTTTTCTTGTGCCATTGAAAATTATTGATGCCCAGGAATGGGGATAGGAATCCTGGAATTATGTTCATGAATCCTCATATGTGTTTTCCAACATGGTGGCATGAAAATGGATCTGAAAGCCTCTGAATCTGTGTGCAGCATGACCAGCTATCTTCATTTTTGTGTCCAGAGGTTAAAATGTGCATCTAAATTTCAATAACGTTTGATCTGGGCCTCTGTCTCTATGGCAACCAGGTCATATGGCTTGTCTCTGCTTTGAATTAAAAGATGTTGGAGATGCCGGCATCAGACTTCTTCTTGAATTAAAAAGACACTACCGCATAATATAACTGGCTTATAAAGTCTCACATTCAAAGCACAGAGCAGGCAGGGTCATGGTTTAGCACCTCATCCAAAAGATTGCACCTGCGATAGCATAGTACTGTCTCCATTCTTTATTAGAGAGTCAGCCTAGATTGTTGTACTCAAATCCTGGAGTATAATTTGAATATAGTTAATGAAGAATAACCTACCATCTTAGCAGAATCATTGGTTGTGTTGTTGAACACTTGGAAGAACAAGAATATGAGGGCCTAATGTGAACATCACCATCTTCAAGTTGCACAGCATCCTGACTTGAAAATACATGACCATTCTTTCAGCATTGAGTCAACATCCTGGATCTCTCTTCCTAACTTCATTGTGGGTACACCTTAACTGCGATGGTTCAAGAAAGTTAACGAAAAAGCATCTACCATCTGTTCATTTGTCATAGACGTTGGCAAAATCTTTCTGTATTATTCATCCATAATTATCTTTGTGAAGGTGCTGGTGAGCCCTTTCTTGAATCATCACCATCTGTTTAGTTAAGGTGTACCCACAACGAAGTTAGGAAGAGAGATCCAGGATGTTGACCCAATGCTGAAAGAATGGTCATATATTTTCAAGTCAGGATGCTGTGCAACTTGGAGATGGTGATGTTCACATTGGGCCCTAATACCCTTGTTCTTCTGGGTGTTCAACAACACAACCAATGAGCCTGCTGTGTGTATGTGCACAGCCACAAAGCTGTGGGAATGTATAATGTTGATCTGCTTACATGAAAATATTGCATCTCAGAAGGAGATTTAGGAAACTAGATGCACACAAGGACATTAAAAATATAACATGAGCTGAGGATTTGCAATCTGCTGTCAAAGATTCTATAAATTGCTACAGTACATCTTGTTGGCAGCAGACGTTGCAGAGATATTGAATTAATGCTGGAGACAATGATTGTTTAAGACGCTAGATGGATGTCAGTTAAGTGTACAGCTTTGTCCTTGATGGTATTGAGTTTCTTGCATTTTGAGGGAGCCATATTCATCCGAGCAAATGGAGAGAATTCCATCATGACTTCTGTTTTATATGTACTCGGAGGGCTTTGAAGGATTATACGAGTTACTTGCCATACAATTCCCAGCCTTTGACCTGCCCTTGTAGCCAGGATATTCAGGTGGCTGGATCAAATAAATTTCTAATCAATACTAGCACCCAGAATGTTGATGGTGATGTGGGGGTGGGGGGGGGGGGGGGGGGGGGTTGCGTTTCAACATTGTAATGCTACTGAAAGTCAAGAGCAGATGGTTAGATCTTCTCTTATTGGATATTGTTCACTTAAGGCTATCATACAGAATTGTACCACCAGGGGAAGTCTGCAAGCTGAATCTGCAGAAGCTATTTTTATAAAAGGAATCATGTTACTCATGTACTTTTTAAGTCTGGTCTATCTCTGGCTGTTTCAACTCGAGTAAGAAGTCTCACAACACTAGGTAAAAGTCCAACAGGTTCATTTAACCTGGTGTTTTGAGACTTCTTACTGTGCTGACTCCAGTCCAACACTGGCATGTCCACATCATGTTTCTAGTCCCATAAACCTCACACTGGTGACCAGGGTAGTGTGAAATAAGAAGGCATGAATTTTTTTGGAAGGTTTAGTTTACTCTCTGCAGAAAGAAAACAACATTTTACATTGCAGGCAGCATTTTTAAGCTTTAATCTTAGTGAAACATGCAAGCGATTTCAAGGACATACAAGCCTGGATCAAACAAATAAAAAAACCTTAACAGAGGAATTTCATCACCAATGCTGGCTGTCTATTCCCAATCTATCCCATCTTGTTGTTTATTTGGTCCTACCATCTGTGTTCCTAACTTGGCAAAGTGACTATTACATATTAACAGGTTTTGCCATCACAGAGGATGAAGAATTAGGAGACATTTTTTAAGTACTTACACCTAAGCAAAATGACTACAACTCAACTTTAAAGGTGTTGATGTTCTTTTCATTCTCAAGAAGAACACAGTTTATGAAACAATTATCTTCAGACTATTGTGGCATGGCTGATGGTAAACGCTAAGCTGCCGCAAATCCCAGAAGTAAGTCTTGAAATAGCTGCTAATATTTTTGAAATTTGTATTGTATGAGGACTTGTTCTGAAATCTGGAAATCATGCCCCCACTAAGTGGGATCATTTTATAGTAAAGTAAATATTTATTAAGAAATAAAGAAGAAAAGGTAAAACAGAATTGCACTTGAACACAAAAAGTTTCACATCATTTCACTCCATTTTAAAACAGTTTCAAAAGGTCTTAACTTTACTATCAGAGTTAACCATCTCTTTTCTGTTCAGCAACTCCTTATAAATTTTAAAATCTGTTGAATTATAGTACTCTTTACTACATAGTGCCTTCATGTCTTGTGGGGTGTCCTCTGAAACTGTTAGTAGCTGGTTCTTTAGGTCTGGAAGTCTTAACCAGCTATTCCTGTTGTCTGATGGGAAGATCTAAAAAGCTACTCATTACATAGATTTCAGTATCTCCTTGAATGTATTCTTTCCTTTTGATTTCCCCATTGTCTCATTCAATTTCTTTAGAAATGCTTTTTCCCACAATTGATTACATTCATTTCTTTCCTTTTATTCTAAGGAATTTTAAGAACAGTAAGCTCACTCTACTTTCAATTTACCTCCTTAGACATTTCATTTGCCACCTATTTATATTCTTCTTTGAACCAAAACAACCCATTCAAATCTACTCCTGTTATTGCCTAAAGTAAACATCTACTTAAATTCCCTTTAGGTCCATTACTGTATCACCACCCTTAATTATTAGTTTAGATTCTCACAGTCAACCTGTTTCTTAGTCCAATTACTCATAAATCCTTGAAAACTCACTTTCCAGTACAAAAGAAATTTAACACTGATATTACCATTTGAAAAATTACAATTTTTTTGTTTTCTTATTCATGAATTTAAAAGCAAGTGAGATAGTTGACCAGTATTCTGTGCACTTAAGACATCTAGCAGCCAGATAAACTGCAATAGCTGAGACAGGAAGCTCACCACCACCTTCTCAAGGGCAATTAGGGATGAACAATAAATACTGGCTAGATAGTAACATCACATCCCATGAATGCAAACAAAATAACTGTGAATTTGGTGAGTTTGAATATGTAGAAAGGGAAGTAAAACACAAATCACCACCGGTTATCTCTCCAGTCAATTATGCCAGAAAACACTCAAGGAAGACAGAAAGCTGTCAGAGCTGTTGATAATAGCAAGGTCATTATTGCTTTTCAAGTCCAGAACTATTGAAGTTTAGGCTGTCAAAAAACACACCTCAAGTTCAACTCCTGCAAACAGAATTCATCACTCACATGTCAGGAAACCACCTACAAAGCAAGAACAGCAGTCTCACAAACAAAGTTGCGACTTGTGCAAACAAATTTTCACTGTGCTGGTGCCTGTCTGGTACCAGACAGAGTGTCCTTTTACTGGTAAAGAGTGTAACACTGATGGAAAACCCAACTACCTTGCTTGTGAATAAATTCAACAGCTAAGAACAGTACAACAAGAAGTTGCCAAATATACATACCACAGCAAAAGAATGAGTTTATGTAGCTAAAATAGAAGCAGCAATGCTAAACAAACTTACATGTCCACTTCAAACACAACAACCAGCTGCTTGTGACACTGACCATTGGCTGCTCAGATGTACATGCTCTTATAGATGCAGGAGCTTGAGTCAACTGCATTGACTCTGTCTACACTTCCTGCTGCCCCGGCAAAGCAGCCAGCATAAAGCAGCCAGCATACTCCAGACATTATGTCTCCCACCTTCTTCCTTTAGGAAAAAGATACAAAAGTCTTAGGTCACGTACCAACCGATTCAAATATAGCTATTTCCCTGTTGCTGTCACATTTTTGAATGGACCTGCCCTGCATTATGTTGATCTTTCTCTACAACCTAGCTACAACTGTAACACTATATTCTGCACTCTCCTTTCCTTCTCTATGAATGGTATGCTTTGTATGGTGAGTGAGAAACAATATTTTTCACTGTATGCTAATACGTGTGGCAATAATAAATCAAATCAAACCAAACCAAATCAAATCAGGAAGATAAAACATTCAAGAAACTTTGGAATTGCCCCATTCTCCACAAACTAGGGAATGCAAGATCTTTCTCCTACAATAGTAACAAACCATTAGAAGTTCTCAAGACTTTTGAAACACCAATCTCATTCACTGACACTGGAACAAATGTTGTATTTTATGTCATACATGGAGAATGTGACATGTTTATCAATTTCCACATAGCACATTGTTGTTGTCACGGACATAAGCCCTATGCATACCAATGGCATTCTTAAATTATGTGCTGACACTTCAGTGGCACAGGCAAACTGAAAGGTGTTACATCCAAGCTGGATTTAGATCAGTTTGTGCCTCAATAACATATCATTGGTACTGAATATCACTTCATATCACAAAGCTGACCGAGAAGAAACTTCAAGCTGGTGATGAACCTACTCCATGGGTCTAAGTCCCACAAGTCATCAACAAATTTAAGAGTACCAACCAGGAAGGCGATGCTGCCAAAAAATTCTAAGTGTCGAATTTGCATGTAAAATGAAGGAAAACATTCTGTTTTTATCAGTGGGAATTTCAAAATGAATGTCCCACACTCTATGCACTGCAGAGACCATATGATGATTCAGTCCAGATTTAGTGGGCGAGGCCTTTTCACATGCAAGAACCTGGCAGCACAATGCAGAGCAGACCCATTGTGCATGCACCAATCTGTCAGCACCGAGACCAGCGCAAGCACAGTGGCCCCTGTCTGTTGGCCTCCCAGCTGCTCTTCAGCTTAAGTGCTGACTAGCCCAGTGACTCCTGCAACACCAGCCCTCTCACCCACCACCACAGCCTGATCGCAGGACCCCTGGACATGTCCAGGCCAGCCTTGATCCCCCTCCTTCCCAGCCCACCTTGATTTCCCCCTCACCCCTCCATTTCCCCCCCTCCTTATTGGCAGTATCAAACCCTGTCCCTGTAGTGCTGAACCCACCCCTGCTGTCCCTTTCCCTCCCAGAATTATTTGAATTGGATGCCATTAGACTCTCTCAGCCCGCTGCACTAAAAGAGGGCAGAAGCAACCTTTCCCCAGTTAAACAATGGTTGTCAGCACATTGAACAAATGTGTATTTCAGCCCTAAGAATGGAGTATATCATGGATGGCAGCCCAGCTAGCTTAGATGTTCTCTTGAAAAAGGGCAAGGTGTAGGAGAATCAATCAATTGTTGTAATGGCAAACTAATCATTAACATTCATAGAACAATATTACTCACAGACAGAGAGTATGTTCTGAATTAGATGGAATATTTTACATTTTCATCTCTATTTGTACAGAAGTGTGTTTGAAGCCATACCCTATCTTAAACCACGAAAAGCTGTTCAATAATCCACATAATACAACATCCAATCAAATAGAGCATTAATTAGTCAAACTACAAGAACATGAGTTCCACATTGAGTATCAGCCAGCAGGCTGAACCCAGCAGACTATCTTGTGCAATATTCATTACCAACACAGTCCTATTAGATGTGAGGAAAAGGTTGATGAGCAACATCTTAACTATGTAAGCCTAAATGTGAATGCAAGGTCACTAAAACTGTCTGCCATCAAAGCGGAAACATTACAAAATGATATATTACACCTATATGTAATGGCTATAAAATTACAAAATTGGAAAGAGATGATCAAGAAGGTATCTACAAATGAAATCGCTCACATGTTGCAAGATCTTTACAATGTTTGAAATAAGCTCACTGTTACAACCAGATCTGACCTTGTGCTACACAGAAACTATATTGTCAATCCACAGTCATTAAGGGAATGTGTTACTGATATAGCACATGAAGGTCATCAGAGAATTGTCAAAACAAAACAACTCCTTAGGGAAAAGGAATGGCTCCTTGGAATTTACTCCATAGGAGAGCACAAATTCAATCAATGTTTTGTCATGAGGGCGGCGTGGTGACACAGTAGTTAGCACTGCTGCCTCACAGCGCCAAGGACCTTGGTTCGATTTCTAACCTGGGTCACTGTCTGCATGGAGTCTGCATGTTCTCCCAATGTCTGCTCTAGTTTCCTCCCACAGTCCATGCTAAATTGCCCCTTACTGTCCCAGAATGTGTAAATTAGAGGTGTTACAGAGCTAGGGCCTGGGTGGGGTTGTTGTCAGTGCATCCTTAATGGACCAAATGGCCTCTGTCTGCACTGTAGCGATTCTATGTCAAGCAAACACAATGTCAAATCTTCATCATCCTGTTAAAATTTCTGAACAACCATTCAGTGTTGATTCTGCAGATTTTCTCACATGTTCTATTATCAATGACTGCAGCAGATTCCCAGTCATAGAAATAGTTTCCACTAAACGGTTACCCTAAAGCAAACAAGTCCTCACTCAACTACTAGCAAATCTCAACTGCATTCGTCTTTACTCAGCCTATGTACACATGTCTTTCTGAGCTATCCAGTGGAATTAATGATCAATATGTTGATTCTTACCTCTTCCACAAACATTCAATCCCTCCACCATTGATGAATGTTGGCAGCTATTTGTACCATTTAGAAGACACATTGCAGAAACTCACTGAGGTTCCGACACAGCGCCTTCCAAACCCACAACCATGACCATCTAGAAGCACAACAGCAGCATATACCTGGAAACACCACCAATTAGAGGTTTCCCTCCAAGATGCTCACCATCCTGACTTGGAAATATATTACCATTCCTTCATTGTTACTGGGTCAAAATCTTGCAATTCCCTCCCCGACAGCAGTGTACATACACGGCAGGGACCACCGCAGTTCAAGAAGACAGCTCCATCACCACTTTCTCAACTAGGGATTGCACTAAACACTCGCCTAGCCAGTGACGCCCACATCCCATAAAAATTGTTTTTAAAAAAACATGACCGAAAACAGAAAAATCATATGAGAATAAATGAAGAGCAAAGTGTGAGATTCCGAATTACATCACTAAAGCCAGGAAATTAAAAGCAAGGTTTCCCCCCCTCATTCCATGGTGTGTTCAACAGTAGCAGGAGGAGGTGCCGCTCAATGGCAAGTGGGATCTGATGGTCCCACCATTGTTAATGGAGTTGAATGTACCCCTTGCTGTCAGGAAATCTGTGGTGGAGGTGTACTGTCAACAGGATTGTAAGATCGCACCAGCATGAACGGTAGCAAGGTTTCAGTGAAGGTGTTTGTGAATGTGATGCCATGTTAGAGAGCAAACAACCCTTCATGACATCCAATCATTTCTTGTGACCGACACTAAAGGATCAATGATTACCGCCAGCACACTTCACAAATCATAACACAGAATGTGTCATTCTTCAAAATACTGAAAACACCATCCAATTCCAACATCAATACCTCAGCTGATGAATGTGAGTTAAACAAGACCACAGCTGTTGTTAGATGCTTTCCTATCTGTTTGAGAAGACATTCACCACACTTAAGTGACTATGTTGCAAAGTTAACTATTTTCAGGTGGTGAACAAATCTTTCATCTCATTGTAAATAATTGGGTGCATTATTAAATTAATACAAATTGTTGTATTTTTACAGAATATGTACTAAGCTGAATGCTCAAGTTATGCTTAAGTTTATTGTTTACACTTTGGAATCAAATTATTGAAACATGCCACATCTGTCATTTATTAAGATGGGGAGGTTTGCAGTGTAATAGTGTTTCATAAAGTGACACGTACACATTATCCAGTTGAAGCTACCATAGAGAATTTAGGGAGTCTATAAATAGAAGCAGAAGGTCCAAAGAACCTGTTCTAATTAAAGGAGCCATGTTGTTTGTATACATTAGTGGGATTACAGGGATAGGCTTTGTTTCTAGTTGTTTCTAATCCCAAGTACCACATAAAGTGGTTATTGCCCAGCACTTATGCAATGTGAATGTTATTTGTAACTTTTCAGATCAAACCTAAATCTTTTTCAGGTCCTGCTGCATGTAAGCACATTCTGCTTTGTTAATTGAGGAATTCCAAATAAAATCAAACACTGTGCAATCATCAACAAACATTTCCAGTTCTAACCTTGTGATAAAGGGAAAGTTATTAATGAAGCAGCTGAAGATGGTTGGGCCTTAGACATTACACTGAGGCATTCCTGAAATAATATTCTGAATAGCTGGCCTCCAATAAAAATAATCATCTTTCTTTGTGCTGGCTGGATTTATAGTGGGAACTTGTATAAAGAATCATGACTGAGTTTGATTGCAGATAGACGAACTAGAAAGCATAGGTTCAAGTGGGAGGGAAGAGATACAAAAAGGTCCAGAGAGGCAATTTTTTCACACAGAGGGTGGTGGGCTGCCAGAAGTAGTTGTAGAAGTGGGTACAATTTTGCCTTTTAAAAAATGTTAAGACAGTTAAATGGGTAAGATGGATATCTTGGGATATGAGCCAAATGCAAGCAATTGGGACTAGCTTGGTTGTTAAAAAAAAGGCACAATGGACAAGTTGGGCTAAAGGTCCATGCTGTAAACCACTATAAACTTACTGCATTTGGAAAATGTTTCTTGCATTGAAATG
Organism: Sphyrna mokarran; assembly: GCA_024679065.1. NCBI lineage: Eukaryota > Metazoa > Chordata > Chondrichthyes > Carcharhiniformes > Carcharhinidae > Sphyrna > Sphyrna mokarran. Next base: position 89,706,124 of record JAGIQG010000004.1, read on the forward strand.
CATTGTCATTTTCCTGTAAGATAATGCAGAGTCTCAGAGACTCCAACATCAGTGAAAGATGCTAGCACAGCTCAAAGGCAACAAACATGCATGCAGTAAATTAAAGATCTAAGTGCAGATATAACTGCCTGTAACTAACTGATATGAAATAGGCGTCAGAAAATTTTAATTCAGTCATGTGATACTAATTGAAACATAGACCAATCAGAATATATCACAGTCTCCTCTCTGTGGCATGAAGTGGACTATAACATGTTAGAATACTCTGCTTTCATCTTTGTGCTCCTATTTATCCTGCTTGAGTGAAGGTTGTATGATTACAAAGATGGCTTAACCTTCGTCACACATTGGAAAGACCCAAATTAATAACTGCCATGAAGATGTGGGAGCTGACTTAATTTAGACTACCACACTCAGCACACATCAAAAGTGCAATCATTTAAAATTGATTGAGTTCTTTTTCACTTATGCATATCCTGACTGCAATTTTATCTCAGTCATCTGAGTAGGAAGTCACTGAGAGTTTTCAAGGGTGATGACACAATGGAGTGTTGTTAAACTTTAACATTTACCTTAGAGTTCAGGATCTCTGATTCCCAGGGACCTCTGGATTTCAGCACATGCACTGGCTGAGAACCAACTGCACATGTACAATCCCAGTCTTTTTCCATTCCTGCATATGCGCCAGTTGGGAGATGGTTGCATGTGTGCAGTTCATTGATTTCATACGTAAGTGAGCTAATGGCCCTTCTTGTCTTCAGATCAGACACCAGCCCTGTGCACCTTTGCAGAAGAAAAAGAAAAGTGAAGCAGTGTAAAATAGCAGATTGGGGGCCTTGCAGAGAAAGTGACCCAAGAAGCAGGAGACAGGAAAGGAAACCCTGTGATAGCATGGCCCTTTTAAAGTATGATTCCTGAGAGCCATGCGTTCAGGCCAAACCCTGTGGAGTGTCAAGGTGGGATACCAAGCCAATCGGGTGCAAGGACACTATTTCGGGTCAGGTAGGATCCTCAGTTGAAACTTATTTGGGAGGAGTGGAAAATCATCACGTATTTAATTCTGTCAGATGCCTGTTTGTAAATAATTATTTATCATTGGTAATCAAGCCTTTTATACTTTGATGCGCAAATAAGTTGCCTTCAATCTTTTATAGACCAAAACCAAGAAGAAGGCTCCGAACAAGGGAATGGGACAGAAAGAGATTCCAGAAAATGACCCCAGATAAGAGACAAAGACAGAGATCTGAAATAGATCCTGTTAAGCAAAGTTGAGAGAAAAGTAAGAGGCTCTGAATTCAAAAGTGAGCATAGCAGACAGCATACATGAAGAAAAGCAGGTTCAAGAGAAGCCCTAACGATCTGAAAGGGCAGCCAAAGGTGAATGGCTTCATGCTGTGAACCACAAGAGCCACTAGAACAATGGTGTTCTACTTGGCACAGCAATAGATATGATAGTATGTGCGGAAAGTGAAGCTTGAGTGTATGTAGAGATCTGGGGAATAGTAATCTCAGAAGGTGAGATTAAAAGCCTGGAGATGAAGTCTTGATGAAGCTGCCCAATTTGGAGAAACACTTGGGAAGAATTCCAAGGTGAGTTTTTTCAAATGTAGTGATTGAAAACCCTTGTGAGAAAGGTTGAGATTCAGTGACACTGGTTGGTTCACAATGTGACAAGCATCTGAGAACATTGTTGAGAAATTCATAGAATCTACTTTTGTCACACCTATCATTTGTTTTGGTGTGGGGTCTATCTGGCCACAGTTTACCTTTTGTACTATATACTGAATATTAGAATATGAAATAGGTATGGTGAATTGTTTTACCTTTCTGAATCTGTACGTGTCTGTGAATATACAGCTGGGGTGAAGGAACATTGCATTTTTGAATAATTTTCTTGTGTTTGTATTTGAGATATTCACAACATTTTTGTTTGTTTAAATATAGTTAACATTCTTGTTTAATAAATTTTTTTTGCTAAATGTCCTTCAGCAGATTCCTGTGCATTTGTTCAACAATTTCTTCCATGATTTCTCAGACAAAAGTTAGGATTTATCAAATCAGGTTTGTTTCACTCTGCAAGCTGACTTATCCAGTGTGAACATCAGTTGGGGTTGTAAAAGGAGGAGAAAAATATATTTTACTCATGTGGTTAGGAGAATTAAATGAATCCTTGGAGTTAAAATACATTGGACTTCATTTCTGGCTCAGCAAACAAGAGCTCGTACTGGTAGTAATCTATCAAAATTTGGTCCAGAACTCAAATTGAGTTAATGGTGAAAATGCAATGGATTGGAAATCTGAATGTAATAGTCGATTCTTTTCTGTGTGAAATTGGCATTAAACATATAAAATTTAATGGTAGGATATCTTGTGCTAGAAATGTATCCAAAATTCTGCAGCTGTTATACTGACTTGGGCATTGTTTAATTTTCCCTGCTGGAAATGAATGGTGGACTAATTCTAATAGTTAAATAGAGATTCTGCACCTGAATTAGGATTCTCGCAACACCAGGCTAAAGTCCAATATGATTATTTGGGATCTTGATCAGATGTAAGAATGAATGAATTGGATGCTTCTGGGCACCCAGTTTCCTGAACAATCTTAATTGATGTGGAGATGCCAGCATTGGACTGGGATGGGCACAGTAAGAAGTCTCAAACATCAGGTTAAAGTCCAGCAGGTTTATTTGGAATCACAAGTTTTCAGAGCGCTTCTCCTTCATCAGTGACTGGAGAGGTAGTTCACAAACACGACATATATAGGCAAAGACACAATTGCAAGATAATTACAGATTGGAATGTGAAGAATGGTTGGAATGCTATAACAATGGATGAACAGACATCGTGCGACAATCGCCAGGCAGGAGTGTTCCCTCCCAGCTGGAGAGCACTTCAGCAGTCAAGGGCATTCAGCCTCCATTCTTTGGGTAAGTATTCTCAAAGGCGGCATTCAAGACACATCATAATCGCTGGGCAAGAACTGATAGCCAAGTTCCACGTGCATGAGGATAGCCTCAATCGGGATCTTGGATTCATGTCATGCTATGTGTAACCCTCCCCATTTGCAAAATCTTCCTAACAGTCCTGGTTTGAGACAATTCAAACCTTTTTAACCTGTGATGAACCCTCTCTCCTGTAAAGATTTGATTACCTGTAACGATTCCCATTCCAACCATCCTTCACCAGTTCAATGCTGGCATCTCTACATCATGAATTAGGATTGTTTAGGAAACCTGGTATCCAGAAGTACCCAATTCACTCATTCTTACGCCTGGCAACAGAACACAAGAATGTTCTAGAAACAAGCTGAAGTCACGGGATTTAAATAGGCTTGAAGCAAAAACTGTTGGAAACGTCTGGTAGCTTTCCTGGAGGAAGAAATGGAGTTAATTGCTGAAATCATACTGGTCTTATGCTGGCAATATCTTATGTTCCTATTGACAGCACACCCAGTGGATAGGGGTGCATTCAATGGGAAACTCCATTGAGAACATAAGAACATAAGAAATAGGAGCAGGAGTAGGCCATCTATCCCCTCAAGTCTGTTCACCATTCAATAAGATCATGGCTGATCTGAAGTGGATCAGATCAACTTACTCACCTGCTCCCCATAGCCCTTAATTCCTTATTGATCAGAAATCTATCTATCCGTGACTTAAACCTATTCAATGAGGTAGCCTCTACCACTTCAATGGGCAAAGAATTCCAGAGATTCACTACCCTCTGAGAGAGGAAGTTCCTTCTCTGTTCTAAACTAACCCCCTCCCTTTTATTTTGAGACATTGCCCTCTAGTTCTGGTTTCCTTTCTAAGTGGAAAGAATCTGTCTACCTCTATCCTATCTAGCCCCTTCATTATCTTATACGTCTCGAGAAGATCACCCCTCAGCCTTCTAAACTCCAACGAGTACAGACCCAATCTACTCAATCTGTCCTCATAGGCTAACCCCCTCATCTCCAGTCTCAGCCTAGTGAACCTTCTGTGTACTCCCTCCAAGGACAATATATCCTTTTGCAAATAAGGGACCAAAACTGCACACAGTACTCCAGTTGCAGCCTCACTAGTGCCTTGTACAGTTGCAGCAAGACCTCTCTGCTTTTATATTCCATTCCCCTTGTGATAAAGACCAACATTGCATTCGCCTTCTTGATCACCTGCTGCACCTGCAGCTGAGTTTTTGCAATTCATGCACAAGAACCCCCAGGTCCCTCTGCACAGTGGCATGTTGTAACTTTTCACCATTTAAATAATATTTCATTTTACTATTATTTCTTCCGAAGTGAATAACCTCACATTTGCCAACGTTATACTCCATCTGCCAAGTCCTTGCCCATTCACTCAGCCTATTCAAATCTCTCTGCAGACTTTCAGCATCCTCTACGCAATTCGCTTTCCCACTCATCTTTGTGTCATCAGCAAACTTTGTTACCCTACACTCAGTCCCCTCCTCCAGATCGTCTATGTATATGGTAAACAGTTGAAGCCCCAGCACCGACCTTGCGGCTTGCTACTAGTCACCAACTGCCAACCAGAAAAGCACCCATTTATTCCAACACTCTGCTTCCTGTTAGATAGTTAATTCTCAATCCACAATAATACTTTCCCCCAACTCTGTGTACCCTACAAAATGGATCTCCCATACTCTCTGCTTCACAGAGTGTACTAGCATCAATCACTCTAAAAGTCAGAGAACGGCTTCTATTCTTTCTGGAGAGGCTGGCAGCATAGTGCTGAGTAGGCCACTGCACGTACGCTGACCTGTCGGCTTTCGAATTGCTGCTCCTCCGATCGCTGGCCTTCCGGACATCTCTGGGTCAGCCCGAGATATCCCCAGCCCACCTCAACTGCCTCCTCCCCAACCCCCCAATCCCACTGGCAGCCCCAAACCTCCTCCCCTATAATCCTGAACCCCTGCTCTGCCCCCCGCAGCCCCAATCCCCTCCGGCAGGCTAATCCCTACCTCTCACCTCACCCTAATGGCCAGTCCCGATTGCTGGTCTCCCTCCCTCTGTCACCAGTCCTGAGTGCAAAGTAGCAGCGGGAACACCCACTCCCACTGATTTCTCATTGATATTATTGAAGAATGCCGTGTGGGCAGTGCGGCTATTGGCCAGGACTGCTATCAATGTGTAGGGAATTGATTTAATTTACACTAATACATTCACCACCTCCTACTGCTATTTGTTATCGTCAATTAAATCACACACAGCAAAAAAAGGTGGGAATTCCTTTGAAAATTCTGATGGCATTCCAAAATTTGAACTAAAATCCTTCAGACACAACGAGAATAGGTGTGACTATACTTCAAGCATTATTCAGTCTACATTCTCACTCCACAGATTGTATTTACTGACCCAGATAGCTCTCCTTGGATTGAGACCAGTGATTAAAGGTCCCAATTCAACAGGGTGTCTGTTGCTATGACATTGCTATGCTATGCCAGACTGATGCACAATAACGAGGCTGTGAAGGCCAAAATTGCATTCATATGTTATGTCACCAGAATGGTTTCATTCTCGTTCAAAATGTGAAAAGTTAAAATACTTTAGGAATATGGTTTAAACCAAGCATGGTAAACTGTTCCATCTTATCTAACTTTGGGCATTTTATAAAGAAAGTAGTACTACATAGAGGCCAGAATTTTCTGGGTGGTCACATCTCATTGCTGCCACAAATGAGGATGGAAAATTTGGCGTTCAGCCAAATCTCTATTTGTTGCAGTGAAAGCAGAGAATCCCACTGGCGTGAACGGCTGGTAAATTCTGCCATAGTTCTTTTTTGTTCTAAATGAGCCTAGCCACGAGAATAAGGCACCTAAATAAGTTATGGATTGCCTTTGACTGTGTCAATCATGTAGGTTTATAGAGTATCCTCCTAAAGTGACATCCCTCAGAAATTTTTCATCATGTCTATTCCACAGTACATGCAAGTTGTCATGATGTATGAAATTATGAGGGATATGGATAGGGTGAAGAGTGGGAAGCTTTTTCCCAAGTCGAAGGTGACCAACATGAGGGGTCAAAGGTTCACGATGAGACGGGCGATGCTTAACTCAGATATGAGAGGTATGTATTTTATCCACATGGTGGTGGGGGCCTGGAGTGCACTGCCAAGCAGGGTGATGGAGGCGGATACAGTGGGATATTTAAGACTTATCTGAATAGACACATGCACAGGCTGGGAATGGAGGGATATAGAAAAATGGTCTAGTTGGACAAATGAACAGCGCAGGCTTGGAGGGCTGAAAGCCTGTTTCCTGTGCTTTGTTGTTCTTTGTCACTCTCACCACTGAAAACACCAGAGACCTTTTTTGAATGAAGACTAATGTCAAATGAGGTTGTGTCATTGCACCAAACCTCTTCTCCATTTTCAGATAATACTACACCTTACCTCTAGCAAGTTACCTACAAACATGGAGATACTGAGGAACTGCTCAATTTACACCACCTTCTGTCCAAAACCAAAATCACTCCGCCTCAGTCATTCAGTTTTAGAATGGAAATGACTCTTGTGTGCAGACTCATTTTGAAACTAAGCACAACGCTAACTAACTCCTTCTCCGAAAATGGGCCTTTTACTAAGCATCTGGAAACCTAATGCCTTCTTCCAACCAGATTCCACAACTAAGAACTGTCTAGTACAAGACAGCCCAGAAGACTATAAGTTAGACTGAACACAGATAAAGATTGGTCTATGCATTGGCCAATAATACAACCGTTATGGAAGTTGAAAAAGCCACAATATATAGCATCTTTGAAGTTAGCATGGAGATGGGATTGATGTCTGAAAGATAAGGACACAAGACATTTGTGCAACCCGAAGTAGCTAAATAGTATGAAGTTGAAGATGCTTTTCCAAACGTTAGGGACTTTGAAACAGGTAAGTAGCATAGGCTAATGGCAGATATTTTGCTTAATTGATTTTAAGTACTTGTAGAAATCATATTGCATTATCCCTTGCCATGGAATAGGGTACAATAGGGGGCACAATGGCACAGTATTTAGTGCTGCTAACTCACAACTCAGAGACCTGGTACGATTTCCAGCTTGGGCCACTGCCTGTGTGGAATTTGCACATTCTCCCTGCATCTGCGTGGGTTTCCTCTGGGTGCTCCAGTTTCTTCCCACAGTCCAAAGATGTGTGGGTTAGGTGCATTAATCATGCTAAATTGCCCGAATGTCTCAGGGTGCATAGGTTAGGGGGATTAGCAGGGTAAATATGTGGGATTATGGGAATAGAGCCTAGGTGAAATTGTTGTCAGTGCAGACTTGATGGGCTGAAAGACCTCCTTCTGCACTGTAGAGATTATATGATTTAAGCTAAGAACAATGCTGTTATTGGTTAATATATTAGAGTTTTTCACTAAAAGTCACTTGAGCCTGAATCACACAGGAGTTATAGCAGAAGGACAAACAATCATCTGTGCCACAATAGCTGCAGGAAAAATTTCACATTCACAAACAAGTCCTGTTGAAGGAGGAAAGATGTTACTAGGCTCTGGATTCATCTTATTCAGATTTACATTATCCTACAAGGAAAAGAACACCGTGACTGAACTGGCGTGCCTTAATGACTATTGGCTGGTGGTTCTGACATGCATCATTATGAAGTGCTTTGAAAGGTTAGTCACACCCGAATCAATTCCAGCCTCTCAAACAACCTGGATCCAGTATAGTTTGCCTACTGCCGCAACAAGTCCACAGATGATGCCATTTTCCTGGCCCTGCATTCAAGCCTGGAACACCTAGATAACAAAGACACCTATGTCAGACTCCTATTTATTGACTACAGTTCAGCCTTCCCCACTATTATTCCCACGTAACTCATCTCCAAACTCCATGGCCTGGGCCTTGGCACTTCCCTCTGTGACTGAATCTTGAGCTTCCTAATTCACAGACCATAATCAGTAAGGATAGGTAACAACACCTCCTCCATGATCATCCTCAACACTGGTGCCCCACAAGACTGTGTTCTATATATTCCTTATACACCGTGACTGTGTGGTCAAATTCTCCTCCAATTCGATTTTCAAGTTTGTTGACGACACCACTGTAGTGGGTTAGATCTCAAACAATGATGAAACAGAGTACAGGAATGAGATAGAAAAGCTGGTGAATTGGTATGGCAACAATAATCTCTTCCCCAATGTTAACAAAACAAAGGAGATTGTCATCAACTTCAGGAAGCGTAAAGGAGAACATGCCCCTGTCTACATCAATGGGCATAAAGTAGAAAGGGTCAAGAGCATCAAGTTTTTAGGTGTTCAGAACATCAACAACCTGTCCTGGTTTCCCCATGCCAACACTATAGTTAAAAAAGTCCACCAACGCTTCTACTTTCTCAGAAGACGAATGAAATTTGGCATATCAGCTATGATTCTTGCCAACTTTTATAGATGCATCATAGAAAATATTCTTTCTGGTTATATCACAGTTTGGTATGGCTCCTGCTCTGCTCAAGACCGCAAAGAACTACAAAAGATCATGAATTTAGCCCAGTCCATCAGCAAACCATCCATTGACTCTTAATTATGCAGCAAGCATAATTAAGGACCCCACATAACCAGGACACTCTCTCTTCCACCTTCTTCCTTTGGTCAAAAAATACAAAAGCCTGAAGTCACGTACCAATTGATTCAAGAACAGCTTCTTCCCTGCTGCTGTCAGACTTTTGAATAGACTTACCTTGTATTAAGTTGATCTTTCTCTACATTCTAGTTATGAGTGTAACACTACATTCTCTCTTGTTTCCATATCTATGAACAGTATGCTTTGTCTGTACAGTGCGCAAGAAACAATACTTTTCACTGAATGTTAATACATGTGACAATAATAAATCAAATCAAATCAAATATTCCTGTTACTCATTAACTGAGTGTTATGCATTGAAAACCAATGCATTTTTATGTAGTGTGTCATATGATTATCTGGGACATCATCAGAGGCATTTGAGAGATTTTCACTCTCTTCCATCTCGGACGGCAAGCAAGCAAAACCTGTCCAGTAAAGCTCCACTACTTCCAATAATCCAAAGTAATTTTCATTCTTTTATTTTTGGTGTTAAAGTGAGCTGAATATTTTAGTATACAGCACTGGGAGACTTGAATGAAAGGGAAACTGGATGTTGCATGATCCTGCTTTTCTCCGGGTTATTGGTAATACTGACAAATGTGAGAATGAGAGGAAAAGGATCATTATTAGAATGCTGGCTTGGAGAAACACCTTCTGTCAAAATTTGCAATGCATGATACTGCTGTAGTCCGTAATTTCCAATAGAGTTTTTCTCATATATAACTTAAAGGACTGAAAATCCAGGTAGATTCTGCAATAGGCTTTGAGCAGTGCCACATTCTCCAACCTAACCTGCAGACAAACTCCTAAACAGTGTGGCTGTTTAAATCATAAGTCCCATTAAATTTCATGCTTTGAGTACCCACTGTGATCATTGGTAATATAAATCATAGAGAAGGTAATGAAGGGCTGTGCCAGTGGAACTCAATCCCAGCATCAGGAGAGAGGAGAAAATTGGAAAACAAATTGTGGAATTTTTTTTGAGCTAATTTTTTTTTTTGTGGATTCAAGGCAGGGAGAACCGATGTTTATAAATCAGTTCTCCCATTCTTATACTGGCAAACTTCAAATTGCATGCATAATATGCATGGTATAAGCACTTTGACAAACCTTGGTATAATTCCAAAGTTTACAAGAATTGTATGAAATTCCAACAAGTTAACATGAAAATCAATCAGAAACCACTGTCCTATCATTAGAAAGACTCATTACACAAAGAAGGAGTGGGGATGGGGCAATAATTCAGGTCCTGAGAGAGAACAAATCTCAAATTAATGGATGTGCATAGTGATGAAGCTAAAGCTATTAAGCAATATCCATGAGGGAAATTTCATTGTGTCAACACTGGTATTTTGACAGAAATGTAGAATTCTCTGGGATTTGGCTTTCACTTCAGGACTTCAGTTGCTGATAAATCTAATCAAAAGATCAAATACCAATTTCACCCAAATCACTTTAGAGCAGCAGGGAACTGAGATGTCGTCCGTAAATTCATCCAGTAAATATGGTGACTTTTACAATTCTAACTAAAAGCTATAATATCTCATGCCTTTGCCTGACAAGAATAATTAACATGTTTACTACATTAACATATCAAAACTTGCAATGGATGATACTGCCAAAAATCCAGGTTAGATTCTGCAATAGGCTTTGAGCAGTGCCACATTCTCCAACCTAACCTGTAGTCGAACTCCTAAACAGTGTTTAAATCATAAGTACCATTAAACTTTATGCTTTGAGCATCCATTTGGATCATTGGCAACATAAATCATAGAGAAGATAACCAAGGCAGTGTCAGTGAAACTCAATCCCAGCATTAGGATTCAGAGGCATTTAGGAGATTTTTCTTCTTTCATCAAATAGTATAAAAAATGAATCTTACAACAATCAAACTTCCTCTTCTTTAATAATTGGGATCCAGAGTTTCCTTCTTATTTTGATTTGATAAATATGTAAACTCTGGCTGAATCCAATTAAGCGGTTTTAAAAAATATGACTTGTGACAATTCTGTGCCTTTAAGAAATGTCACTGTTGTGACTGCAGCAGCACAATTGTTCTTAATTGTTATAATGTTTGTTTTAATCTGGGATGTTACAATGTAGTTATTTTTGTGTTTTCTTTTGTGTGTCACAGATTGTAGTTTGATTAGGCTGATTAGCACAGAAGGTCAAATGACTGGCTGGAGCTAGACTTATGCAGAAAAGTCAAATCAGTTGCTGTTTGAAGCTGAAAGAATTACAATAGTTCTGTGAGCCTCTGAAGTCTGGAGCCTGGAGTCTGACAGAAACTAGGTTTAATTCTCTCAAGTCCTACTGTTTGAAGATATGTCCCTGACTGGAAATTGCTGCATTCGACTTAGAAGACACATGTCTTCCAAAATCTGTCCAGAGGAGTTAGAAGGCTGAAAACCTATCATTCACATGAGCATATCTATTTTTGTTGCTAACTGCTTCTGAAGAACTGATATATGTCTATGGGGTGCTGCTTAAATTGGGAAAATAGAACTGGCCCTGAGTGTTTATGCTGCTTCATAACCTTCTTAAAATTGATTGTATTGGACTGAGATTGAGATGACACTTAGCTATGACTGAACTTTGTTAAAGGTTAGGCCATAATTTTGTTCAATGTTTGGATTGCACCCATAAAGGAAACTATAGGCCTGGATTTGTCTCATCCTTCTCACATTGCACGAGTGACAAAATAATTATTAAGTCTGTTGGAAAAATTTACTAATTTTGGTGTTGTTGCTAAATTCATAAAATTAAATTAAAAGACTTGTGGTGGACATGATGAATTTCCTTAGCCTTCTGAGAAAATAAGTCATTATTGGGCTTTTTTCACTATAGCATTAGCATGGAGGACCCAGGACAGATTGGTGGTGATCTAAAAACCTAGCAACTTGAAGTTCTTCAGCATCTCCATTTCAGCACCAATGATTTAGAGAGGGTCATCCACTATGATTCCAGAAGTGCATGACTAGCCCCTTCATTTTACTGGCATTGAGCAAGAGATTATTGTCATTGTACCATTTCACCAAATTCTCTATCTCCTAAGTAAGCGTGCAGGTACAGCAGGCAGTACAGAAGGCAAATGCTATGATGGCCTTCACAGTGAGAGGATTTGAGTATAGGAATAGGGGTATTTTACTGCAATTGTACGGGGTGTTGGTGAGGCCACACCTAGAGTATCATGTGCAGTTTTGGTGTCCTTATCTGAGGAAGGTTGCACTAGCTAATAGAGAGAGTCCAGTGGAGGTTTACCAGGCTGATTCCTGGAATGGTAGTCTGTCATATGAGGATAGATTAAATCAGTTAGGATTGTATTCATTGGGGTTTAGAAGAGTGAGAGAGGATCTCATTAACACTTATAAAATTCTCAAAGGATCAGACAGGGTGTCCAAAACTAGGGGGCATTGTTTGAGGATAAGGGGTAAATGTTTTAGGACTGAGGTAAGAGAAATTTCTTCGTCCAGTGAATGGTAAGTCTGTGGAATTCACTGCCACAGAAAATAGTTGAGGCAAAATATTGTGTTATTTCAAGGCAAAATTCAATATAGTTCTTAGAACTAAAGGGATCAAAGGATATGGGAAGAAGGTAGGATCAGGATATTGAATTTAATGATCAGCCATGATCAAAATGAACGGCAGAGCAGGTTAGAAGGACCAAATGGCTTCTATCTCCCATGTTTCTATAGCAACATGGAAGTGAAACCCTTGGCAACATTTAAGAATGAATTGAAAGTGGCAATGGGGAAATGTTTGTACCTTTCTAGATGAGCAGCCTTCTTCATTCTTAATTGCCTTGTTGCCTAAAGAGCAATTTCTAGACTACAGTGCAAAACAATTTCATGTGACTATACATGCTGTACACACATATGTGAATACCAAAAACTCCTCAAAGACTTTGATGATCCAGATTTTACTGACCATCTCAGTGAAGCACTAAGCAATGCACGTTACAGTTGCTAGGAAGGGTTCACTAGCAACATGGACTTCACTCACTCCAGTCCAAAAGGTTGGAGGCTGACCCAGCAATAGCTGCTGGACAACAATCTGCAGCCTCCAACTGGAGCTGCATTCTGCCAAATTTAGTGGCCAGGCACCTCTTCAAAGGTGGCAGAACTCTCAAAGTGAACCTATAGATACATTGTTGCTCTGCAATGGAGAACCTACAAAAGGGAAAAGAATGCAGACCAGACCAAACAGCCTAAGCCATGAACACAGTTGTGGTCCAATCAGCAAACTGAAACCTGGAAAAGCTATGGGTTAAGACCAAATCTACACTGAATTTCTTAAGCACATTGGCCTGTGGTGACAAAATGGCTCTCTGTATTCCTGACTAGAATCATCCAGGAGAAACAACTGCCAAACATTTGGTGGAAAGTTAAGATCATTACAGTCCCCCGCCATGGATTCTAAAGAAGCATCCTGTTACAGATCAATTTCTCTACATATATTATAAGCTGCTACAGAGGATCATCTTAGAATCATAGAACCATAGAATTATAGAACCCTACAGTGCAGAAAGGGGCCCTTCGGCCCTTCGAGTCTGCACCGAACACAATCCCAACCCAGGCTCTACTCCCATATCCCTACATATTATACCCACTAATCTCTCTAACCTTTGCATCCCTGGATACTAAGGGACAATTTCTTATCATGGTCAATCAACCTAACCCGCACATCTTTGAACTGTGGGAGGAAACCGGAGTACTCGGAGAAAACCCACGCAGACACGAGGAGGATGTGCAAACTCCACACAGACAGTGAACCAAGCCAGGAATCAAACCCAGGACCCTGGAGCTGTGAAGTAGCAGTGCTAACTACTGTGGTATCGTGCTGCATCATATTCAACCAACTGTGGATGATGCACTATTCATTGACCAAGTTGGATTCTAAAAGGAGTGCAACACAGAAGGCCAAACACTTGCTGTCATACCAACGTTGAAATGAATTTTAAAAACACCTGAACACTGGAGCCATCTACTTTGATTTCACAGCACTCCATGACACAATTTGGCACAACGGTCAAGTTCTGCTGGGTCCAATCAGTCTGGATTTTTAATGCTGTTACTTCTCATCTTCAAAACAGACTATTTGAGTCCAGGTGGCCTGAAAGCTAGCCCATGGCAGCAAAATAGCTCAAAAATCAGTATTGGCCTCACCCTGTTCAACTTGTACATAAATATTCTGCCAGCCTCATGCAGTCACAAGTTCATCCATACAGGTGACTGCTATGCTTACCAAGCGATGACCTTAACAAGCTTAATGGTGAAATAATAAACTCTCTGACTACTGTCAAAGCTGGTGCTCAAACGAAGTGCTGTCCAAACTATAGTGTGTGTGCCACCTTGATAGTGTAAGATGTCACTAAGACCTTGACCTCTACCTAAAAGACAGCTGCATCAAACATCATCCTACCTACACCCACCTATCTTGAGGAAATTTTGGATGGTACAAATAGAGAAAGCCTATGTAGGGAATTCCAACTTGCCTTGACTGAAATTCATTATAGGAATCAGTATCTGATTGGACATCTTCATCTTAGTGTCATTCATCCATATTTGGGAACCTAAAAAGCTGAGATAAGAGAGAAATCCCAATGATATTTATTCTTTGTTTATTTTCTACACCAAAGCTGCTTTGGAAATAACTTCCAGACATGTACTGTGATCAGCAATCCATTTTCACACAAAGGAACAAAATCACACAACACCAGATTAAAGCCCAGCAGGTTTATTTGGTATCACAAGCTGGTTAGGCCTCACTTGGAATACTGCGTCCAGTTCTGGTTGCCGTACTATCGGAAGGATGTAGAGTCCTTGGAGAGAGTGCAGAGGAGGTTTACCAGGATGCTGCCTGGTATGGAAGGACTGTCTTATGAGGAACGATTAAATAGACTGGGGTTGTTTTCCCTTGAAAGACGTCGGCTTAGAGGGGATCTCATAGAGGTGTATAAGATTATAAGGGGTATAGATAGAGTAAATGGAGGTAAACTTTTTCCACCTTCAGAAATGGATAGGACGAGGGGTCATGGCCATAGGGTGAGGGGGGCTATGTATAAGACGAATATTAGAGGGCAGTTTTTCACACAAAGGGTAGTGGGGGTGTGGAATGCACTGCCGAGTAAGGTGGTGGGAGCAGGCACGCTGGGGCTGTTTAAGGGTCTCTTGGACAGCCACATGAGCGGTATGCAGATAGAGGGATATAGTAGGACTGTTTAACTACGGCTTTTTCTCCACAGGTAATTCGGTCCATACTTGACCAACATTGAGCATGCATTCGGCAGGTGGTGCGAGTACAGCTCTTGGATGTCGATTCATGGGTTGCCTGGTACTTCATGTCGTAAATGAGTGCTTTATGTGGACCATCTGAAGGGCACCATGACAGCTCAGAGACTATCGATGTGGCTGTGCAGACACTTGGAATTGGGCCGGTGTCTGCGGGAGTTTGCGCGTTCTCCCCGTGGTTGCGTGGGTTTTCTCCGGGCACTCCGGTTTCCTCCCACAACCCAAAAATTCGCTCTTAGGCTGATTGGGAAACAAATTGTCCCTATAGTGAGAGTCTTCCATATTAGGAATAATCTAAATCTATAATAGGATAATGGAATTGCTACTATATAGTTATGACGGCGGAGCGGGCTCGTTGGGCTGAAAGGCCTGTTTCCCGTGCTGTGTTGCTCTTAAAAAAAGCTTTCGTACCACTGTTCCTTCATTCGGGGAGTGGCTCACCTAATGAAGGACAGCGCTTCCAAAACTTGTGATACCAAATAAAGCTACTGGGCTTTAACCTGATGTTGTGAGACTTCTTACTGTGCCTATCTCAGTCCAATGCCGGCATCTCTACATCACAGGAACAAAATCAACAGCATCAAAACTCTTCAAAATGTATCCTTTTACATTAAGTTAGCCAAAAGGTGTTTTTTTGCCATCATTGCCAACCTCTGCAGAGACCCTATTTATTCTGTCCTTTGGGTATATGTTTGTGTATGGTGTGTTAGAATTTAAAGAGGTTTATAGTTATATTTTTAGATGAAAAGTTGGATTTTTAATCCAAAAGTGAAAAAAAGAAGCAAACATAAGCATCCTGTTGTTTCAAGAGGCTGTCCTGTAAGGCAGCATAGACTTGATGTGGCTACATTTAGGTCTATTCTCTATTGGTCATCTATTGAGCCAAGTGATCCGAACCCTCAGATCTGTCACCCTCCTAGGGAATCTAGAATAAGTGGTCACAGTTGAAAAATAAGGGGGTGGGGGGAGGGCAGTGTCTCCTATTTAAGAATGAACTGAGGAATTTCTTTTCTCGGAGACTTGTTTGTCTTTGGAATTCTCTTTTTCAGAGAGCAGAGGAGGCTGGTTTGTTGAAGGTACTTAAGGCTGAATTAGGCAGATCATCGATCAACATGGGTTATGAGGGCTTGGCAGAAAAGCAGTGTTGAGGCCATAATCAGAGCAGACAGGATTTTACTTGAAGCTGGCTCAAGGGTTAAATAACCCACTACTGCTCCTATTTCTTATGATCATGTGATCATAGTAGCTAAGTAGAACTGAATTTGATATAGCATATTTTCCAAATAATTTTCAACACCAGGGTGGGAAGTTGTATTTGTCACAAAATAGTACCTTCACTTCAGCATTTATATTCTGGATGCCAAGGATTCCACTTTCTGAAGTACTCTCATCAAACTGCATTTCTTGGCATTCAGTAACTGAACTGTAAAAGGCACTCTGGGTGGATCACAGCCAAGTGGAAGCATATGCTGTGTCTACACTGGGCGTGTTAGCTCCTGTCCTTGAGTTAATGCCTCGAGTTAATGACAGATTTCAGATTTCAACAAGTGATCTGCCATATGGCAGCTTCTTATTGCCTGGAAGTACCAGAAGGGAAAATATCAACTAATCCTGAAGGCAGCTACAGTGATAGCACATAGCATCTTTTCGATTTGTTAAGTCTGCTAAGTATAAACGCATAGGTATGCATATCTCTGATGATCCTTGAAGCAAAGCAGACAAACCACACAAAAACATCAGTCAAATAATAAGCAGCTGTAGCACATTTGACTGCTGCTCACTGTTTAATGTTCTATGACGTGATGCTTGGAGTCCTGTCCTGCCACTGCTTCAGTCACTGCCCAGACTGATCCAGCATTTTAGGCTATTTAGGGAATCTCACATGTTTATTCTTGACATGAAATGCATATTCTGAATGGTATTGAGGAACTTCCGTAGGAACATGCTGTGAGAAGAAAAGTTGAATTATGTTGTACTTTCTGTAAATTTTTCATGTTGAAAGGATTTCGCCTTCTGGCTGATTCGCTGATGTAGGAGGTGAACTCCTTTAAGGGGTAAAGTTTTGTAGGGGTAACCTATTCGGCCAATTGGGCCAAAACATGTGAATCCTGGGCTGAGCATGGATCCTCCCAAGCAATCTAGAGACTGGAGCCAAACTAATCAGGAGTATCTTTCTCACTCTGTATACAATTATTCCTATTAATAAACAGTTCTTTAGTTGCTCAACTTTGGATTCCCATTCTTCCAAAGATATTGTATTTAGTGACAAGAATTAACAGAGAGCTTTCTGTTCACCATGGAGAACAGCAGAGTAGACCTCATGTACAAGTCATTGGAAATGCATCAATTCATCAGTCAATGTGTTTTCCTAATGCTGTCATACAGGAAGTTTGAGCCATTTGGCCTCAACTCCGAGGATTGGATTCAATATATGTCTGCAATACATATTTAAGAAAACAAAATAGCAGGCGAGAAGAAACAAAGAGTAATTCTATTAACAGTCTGCAGTGCCCAAACCTATAAGTTGATAAGGAGCTTGACTTCTTCAGATGTCCCGACACTAAAACCTTGAAAGAACTCACAGGAAAAGTGAGAAGGCATTGACACCCAAAACCTTCAGTAACTATGCAGAGATGTAAGTTTTACGTGATAGGGAGAGCCCCTAGGGAGGTAATAAAGGCTTTTGTAGCAAGGTTGAGGCAGATGGCTAAACATTGTGAATTTTAGTCTGCCCTTAATGAGGGGTTGAGAGACTGACTAGTATGTGACCTGATTAATATTGCTATACAGAAGAAACTGTTGGCAGTTGCAGAAATAACCCTAAAGAAAGAGTTAGAAATTGTCTTTGCTCCAGAAAAAAACACAATGGAACTTCAAAGCATGTAATGGCACAAAATAAGTGCAAAGTTAAAAAGGACCTACCTGGTGTTAGAGGAAAAACAATTCTAGCTCCAGGATACAGCACAGAGAGAAGTTCTGAAGAAGATTGAGATGTATACAAGTTGAATAATATTAAGGTGGGCAAAGATGCTCCCATCATAATCGTACTGATGGTTAATTATCATCTGCTCAAAATGAAGGTTGACACAAGAGCCTTTGCCACAATAGTGGAGGAACAAATTTATTGATTCTACAGGGAAGAATTCAGCCTCTGAGATTAAAAGAAATCACAGTCACCAGACTAACAACATATGTGGGAGGCTCTATGGATTTTGGGAACAATAACAGCAGCTCTAGGTAGCATTTTGCCCAACTACCTTCAATTTTATTTGTGGGCCAAGGGCCAAGGTTGATGGGATGAGATTGGCTTCAGAAAATAAAATTGGATTGACTAGAAATTTTCAAAATTAATGAAGAGGACCTATATCACGTTCTCAAGAAGAACGAGGCAAAATACAGGGTTTGAAAGCCAAAATCAAGGCACCCAGAGGCTACATCAAAATTTACGGAGTAAGACACATGCCATTTTAATTACGTGAGAAGATGGATATCAAACTGAGATGGTTATAAGATTTAGACATTATTAATCCTGTGCAATTTGCAGAATGAACAACTCCCATTGCTCCCATTGTGCCAACAATTAAGACAGATAAGACAGCACGAATATGTGGGGACTATAAATTAACGGTGAGTTGGGTATTGGACAGGTATCCCACAACTAAAATAGAGGCTCTGTACACCAAGCCATTTGGAGTCTAATTTGTACTAAGTTAGATGCAAATTATGCATACCAGCAGCTGGAGCTGGATGATGCATCCAAGTGGTTTGTCACTATTAACACACCTAAGGACCCATACCATTACACCACACTGCCATTTGAAGTCTCATTGGCTTGTGCAATCTTTCAACGCCAATGGAAAGCCTATTACAAGATTTCCCTAAGTAGTTGTTCACTTGGATAATGTGCTAATCATGAAGCCACAGAAGATGAGTACCTACCAAATCTAGAAGGGTTTTTAAAAATGTTCTTGGAAGCTGCAGTAAGATTAAAGAGAGAGAACTGAAACTTTAAAGCAAGCAAGGTAATTTATTTGGAGATTTCCATAGATGCACAAGGGCTTTCTCTGATGGAAGATAAAGTTATAGAACATAGAACATAGAACATTACAGCGCAGTACAGGCCCTTCGGCCCTCGATGTTGCGCCGGCCAGTGGACCCTCTAACCTAAACTATTCCAATATCAGCCATATGCCTATCCACCGACCATTTGAATGCCCCCAAAGTAGGCGAGTCCACAACTGCTGCAGGCAGGGCATTCCACGCCCTCACCACCCTCTGTGTAAAGAACCTGCCTCTAACATCCGTCCTATAACTACCACCTCTTAATTTAAAGTTATGTCCCCTCGTCATCATTATGGTCATTATGGTCATCACCATCTGAGGAAAAAGGCTCTCACTATCCACCCTATCCAATCCCTTGATCATCTTATACACCTCAATTAGGTCACTGCGTAACCTTCTTCTCTCTAATGAAAATAACCTCAGGTCCCTCAGCCTTTCCTCATAAGGCCTTCCCATCATACCAGGCAACATCCTGGTAAACCTCCTCTGCACCCTTTCCAATGCTTCCACATCTTTCTTATAATGCGGCGACCAGAACTGTACGCAATACTCCAAGTGCGGCCGCACCAGAGTTTTGTACAGTTGTAACATAACCTCACGGCTCCTAAATTCAATCCCTCTACCAATAAAAGATAACACACCGTACGCCTTCTTAACAACTTTATCAACCTGGGTGCCAACTTTCAAAGAGCTATGTACTTGTACCCCAAGAGCCCTCTGCTCGACAACACTATTAAGGGTCCTTCCATTAGCCCTATATTTCATATGCCTGTTATTCCTACCAAAGTGAATCACCTCACACTTATCCGTATTGACTTCCATTTGCCACCTCACGGCCCAGCTCTGCAACCTATCTATGTCCCTCTGCAAACTGTAACATCCATCCTCGCTGTCTACAACTCCCCCACTTTGGTATCGTCAGCAAATTTACTAATCCAACCCTCTACACCTCATCTAGGTCATTTATAAAAATGACAAACAGCAGTGGCCCTAAAACAGATCCTTGAGGTACACCACTTGTAACTGCACTCCAGGTTGAATATTCCCCATCAACCACCACCCTCTGTCTTCTATCAGCTAGCCAATTCCTAATCCAAACTGCTAAATCACCTTCAATCCCATGCATCTGCACTTTCTGCAGTAGCCTACCATGGGAACCTTATCAAACGCTTTGCTAAAATCCATATACACTACATCAACTGCCTTACCCTTATCTACCTCTTTGGTCACCTCCTCAAAAACTCAATAAGGTTTGTGAGGCACGACCTACCCTTCACAAAACCGTGCTGACTATCCCTAATCAATTTATTTCTCTCTAGATGCTTATAAATCCTATCCCTTATAATTCTTTCCAAGACCTTGCCCACAACAGAAGTCAGCCTCACCGGTCTATAATTTCCAGGATGGTCCCTACTGCCCTTTTTGAACAAAGGGACAACATTTGCCATCCTCCAGTCTTAATGGTCCAGTTTGGGCCATTAAAGAAGCACCAGTCCCAAAAAATGTATCAGAGTTAAAATTTTTTCTTGGAATTGTAAATTATTATGGAATGATTATTCCAAACTTGTATATAATGTTGGCACCGCTACATGTATTATTAAAAAAGCATCAGAGATGTCACTGGAAGACACAGCATAACAAAGCCTTCAGGCAAGTGAAACAAATCATCTTATCTTTTAGTCCATTTTGATCTTTCAAAATAAATCATTCTCACTAATGATATATTTCCTTATGGAATTGGATTAGTCATCCCCATGCCTAGCAGGAAATTATTAGTGGAGGAACTAAACAGTAGCCATCCAGGGATATCCAAGACAAATGTATTCGTTTGTAGCTATATATGGTGGCCTGGGTTAAATTTACATATAGAAAGCATGGTTAAACATTGCTACCAATGCCAGGTACAACAACATTAACATCAGCAGTCTTGATGCACCTTTGGGAGTACCAGGTCAGCTGTAAGTGAGACTCTATGTTGATTTTGTCAGCCCATTCTTGGGCAGAATGCTCCTATTTATAGTGGATGTACATTCAAAATGGTTAGACAGTGGAAAAGTTAAGGCAAACCTTTGCCACCCATGGTTTGCTGGAGGTGTTGGGTTCGAACAGCATTTACTAGCAAGGAGTTCCCACATTTCATGTTGTCAAATGGCGCTATACGTACAACACTGCACCATCTTTTCTCAAATAGATTGGATGAGAGGGCTGTGTGAACTTTTAAAACTGCCATGTACAAGCAACATCCCTATAGACCAAATTTGCGCATTTTCTTATTACCTATCAAACAATGTCCCACATGACCACTGGAGCAACTCCTGCAAGTTGCTGATGAGTATTTGAACCAGAGTGGACCTGATATTTCAAATTTGGCAGGGAGAATGGAGGCAAAGCACAGTGTATAAAAGAATTATCGTGATTCAACAAAGTCTAGAAAAGATTAAAAAGGGATGATCTAATATTACCTTTAAATTTTGGGATTGGTCAGAGTTGAGTCCAAGGTGTTGCCACGGCCAGAATGGGTGCAGTATCATATTAATTAAAAGATCAAGGTAAAAGACTGAAGAAGCATCTAGATCGTTTGAGAAGAAGGGAATTGCATAGCAAAGCAGTGGGGCAGTCCACTCTGAATATGCCCACTAGTGATGCTGCTATGGTTGAAAGTATTGAAACAAGTCAGCTTGAGGAAGGGTCAAGTGGTGTTCCAGGCACTGACATGCCTTAACAAGTTGGAAGTCCAATTTCTGAAAATCAGACTAAATCTACCCCTGCCATTGAATTGTGTCACCCTTCGAGGGAGAAGAAATCTTCTGACAGGCTGACTTAAAAATGGATTGTGTTAAAGAATTAATTTATGATGTTATATAGAAGTTGTCTAACTTCTGTTGGTATGTGTTAATAAAGGACTTAATTGGGAGGGGATGTAGTAGCAAGCCCCTTTAAGGGATGAGGTTTCAGAGTGACATGAGACCCATTCTATCAATTGTGCCAAAGCACACGAATCCTAAACTGATTATGGGCTCTCCCAGACTGTCTGGAGATTGGAATCAAAGTAATTAACAGCATTTTTTTCATTCTCTGTATATAATTACTCCCATTAATAAATAGTTCTTTAGTTACTCCATTTGGTGTCAGTACTCTTTCTAAGATATGACATCTGACATGGAACATTTTGTAAATATGAGAAGCATTAAAGTTTTACAGAGGAATTTAGGAATGAAACGCACTGTATGGAGACAAGTTGAGTTTTATTGCACTTTCTGTGATTTACAAATTGAAATGTTTGTTGTGTTCTTTTATAAATTTTAAAGATAAAGTATATTATTGGAGAAAAAGCTATCTGTGCTGTTGAACCTAAGAAAAGATTTTTGGAGTTTTAATCCAACCACTCTCATAGTACACCAGGTTATTCAAGCATTTAAAGAAGGGTTGCAATCATTATGACTGGAGAAAGTAGTGCTGAAAATTTGAGACTGGCAAGGAAGCACATTGGAGCAGATTCAAAATTATGGGCAATGGGCTAAGGCTATGGGCCAAGTACTGGTAAGTAGGACTAGGTGGGCAGGTTAGGGCATTTCATGCATCGTGCAGACTCGATAGGCTGAAAGATCTCTCCTGCACTGTAGTAATCTGTGATTCTGTGAAGACAGGGAACAGAATCTTCCAGTCCCGCCTGTAGCAGGAAGCTTGGCAGATGGCGAAGCTTAATTATGCATGAGTCTAAAAGCCTGTTTCCCGATGGCAAGATGAATCTTTGCAATTAAACTCTCAAGACTTCAAACAATGTCAGGGAGCCCTTTTGCATGCACATCATAGCATGCTCATTAAAGGCTAAGACGCCAAAATTAAGTTCCCCTAAAAAACAGAAATTAGAATATCCACACTTATGACTGTGTACAAATAGTGTACACTTGGTAAGGTTGACTTCTTCTATGACTTTGAAATGAGGAGGCCACTGTTTTGCCTATCTTATAGATCATTTCAAAAGGTCAGACTGTAGACTGAGATCAGGTTCTGGTAGGCCAGGCTGCATGGACCAAAGTTTGCTTCTCCGCATGCTGCCCTTGATGCGGCTGCGGGGAGAAAGAGACAGTCGCACACCTCCCTGTGGAATGTATCTTTGCCAGGGAGATCCGGTGAGAGATGCAATGGTATTTGTTGCGGTTCATCCTGAGCAGTTTTATGATGCGGGGCTCTGTGCTCTATGGACTGTTTCCAGAGACACACATCGAAGCAAATATTGACTGCTGCTGGAGGATCATAACTCAGTGAAAGAGGCTCTTTAGTTTGTCTGAAACTTGTTGATGCTCCAGTGCAAAGAATTGTCCATGACTGAGTATTGCAGACTGGCACATTCTAAGGTACAGGACTATATGCTGAGGGACGCACTCAAGCTTAGGGCAGCCACCACCAAGGCACAATGTGGGGTAAAGCCACCATGTGAGGCCTTTCGGCCAATGTACGCTGAGGGTCTGGTTACTGCCTTGGACCGTAATCTTAATCTGAACTGTATATAGTAAATGTAACAGTGTTGAAGCATCTCATAATGCATGTGATTGACAGAAATAATTTGAACAGCATTGTGTTCTCTGTAACGAAAATAATTGTGCTCATCACTGCATTGAATCATGTCAGAGTACATCTTGATTGCTGTAGAAAATGTGAATAACATTCCACATTCCTGTTAATGACAATTTGAAATGTTTTGTAATGTCTCTTTCAGATATTTTAGGATTAAATTTTATCTTTGCAATAAAAAGGTATGAAAATTGGGCGTAGGTAGCAGGAGCATTGGAGAAGGATAGATTGGACACGTGAAGGAGATTTATTGAGGAATGGTGAGAGGCTGTCTGTGAAAGGAAGGCAGATTCTCTGGATCTTACTAGAATGGTGCCTAGGAAAAAAGCTAGATTAATGCTCCCGACTGAATGGAGTAAATGGCTGGAAAATCTCAGCAAGTCTGACAGCATCCATATGGGGAGAATAGAGCCAATGTTTCAACTCTTCGAAACATTTTCAAGGCTTTACAGCCTTCCGGACTGAACATTGAGTTCAACAACTTCGAGCATCAACTCTCCCCTCCACCTTCATCCCATTTCCATTTATTTTAATTTCTTTATTTTGATGTCACCATCTTTCTTTCACACTTCCTTTTCTCCATTCCAGCTTTTCTTCTTGGCCCCATTCCCCCCCACCCACCTCTATCCTTCGGCCTTTAGGGCAACTGCCATAATCCTCGGGTCAGTTAACAGTTTGTACTTCTATTCTGCCATTCACGCATTCTGATTACGTTGTGGACGCTTTTAGTACCTTCTCAGCCTTCTGTATCCTTGTTTACATTTGCTTTGCCAAATTCCACCCCTTGCCATCATCAAAGATTTCTGCTGATTCTCTTTACCCTCAGCTCTGACTAAGACTTGAAATGTTCACTTTATTCTTTCCTCTTGGAGGCTGTCAGACCTGCTGAGATTTTCCAGCATTTTTTGTTTTTGTTTCAGATGCCATCTTCTGCAGAATTTTGCTTTTATGAATGGTTGCCCTTTAAATATGATGCCAGGACTTCCAGCCCTGTGAAGTAATGATGGGCAGATTCATTGTGTTCCTTATGTATTTATAGGTAACAAGCTGAACAGCACGGAAATGTACGCTTCCAGCCGTCCTGACCTCACCGGGGAACCTCTATCACTCCCACTCTTACCATCAAACAAATCTAAGGGAAACTGTACCCAAGAAAACTGAAAGATCAATGACAATGCATAATAACTATACACAAACATAAAATAGAAAGCAAGAAACATCAGATTTTACACATTCTTGAACAAGGCAAAACATTATACTGTCAGTTAGTCTGGTAAATGAGCATACAGTTTGTATAGAAAAACTAAATCACTGAATCCAACCAAATATCCTAGGGTTTGATATCTTCTGTCCCTGTTCACAGCTGGGATTTTCCAGAAAGTGAATGGAGTTTAGATTGGAATGCTAAATTCTGCATTCCTGCTCACAGCAGGTCCTAGCTTAGATAAAACCAGAGAATCCTGTCCCATATTTTAATACAAGGAAATAATGACATATGAAGTTCTTTAATGAATTCAAAATAGCCTCAGCTCAACTAGAGAACAGGTTTGAGGACTCAGAATTCATGTGCTCTGGTTCTTGGGTGGAAGGGTTTTCATTCTGGATTCGCTTGTGCCAGTGCGGACTGAGGTAGGACTCATATAAGCTTCATGCAGAAACCTGATTTTCATAACTGCAGCTTGTGGCTCTCTGCTGCGAGCAGCCAACTGTTTCTGCACTCGACAAGGAGCTGAAGATCTTTGTGAAAAATAATCATGTCGTGCAACCAGCTGTGTTCCTTAAAGGGAAGCTAGACCAAATTCAAATGATGTTAAATTCAACAGCAGGGTGTAGAGATCAATTTGATGTGATAGATGCAATAATGGAGGCGCTAGTGATCAAAGTGGACAGTTGGCGAAATGCCATGATTCAATGAGGGACTAAGGGACCCTGCAGGACTATGCTCATAAGAGAATGAGAACAAATGGCCAAAGAGATCAATTACATAAATCTTTGCAAGACATCAGTGACCTTGACCTTCAGCCAGGTGAGTTCAAGTTGCACTTGCCAGGTTCTCAGATCCAGATACAAGGAATTGTCCTTCCTTATCACATGTTCCCAATCTCTTGTAAGGGCCTTGAGGCTTCCTATCCAATGCTCCAACAATCTCTCACCCTGTTCTAGATACACTGCCCCCATCATTCACCCATCAGCTCCAACAGCCCCATACCCTTGTCAATACACACTGCTCCCCATTAGTTACCCATCAGCTCCAACAGTCCCTCACCCTGCTCAATACACATTGCCCCCATCATTCACCCATCAGCTCCAACAGCCCCCTCACCCTGCTCAATACACAACAATCTCTCATGCTGTTCAATACACACTGCCCCCATCACTCATCCATCAGCATTCCCTGGCACTCAGGATTCACATCTAACATCCCAATAATCCACCTCACCCTTGCACACCTATCAATGCTGTTTGTCTCATGCCCATCTATTGCTGCAGGTCTCCAGCTACTCGGCTATGGTGAGAACTTCAATCACCTTCAGAGAGCAAAACAACTATTGAGAATTTGTCCTCTCTCTCTTTCAGAACACAGTGGCAGAGCTGAAATGAGCAAAGCAGAATTGGCAGAGGACATTTTCTAAGTTCTATAAAGGAAATGGTTCTTTTCATCATGGGGTTGGCAGTGACATTGAGGATGATAATATGTTTTTGCTTTATGCCCTTCCTCTACTCCCAGTTCACCTTCACCCTTCTATCTTGCATGATGAACAAACTGCTGATGGTGTGACCATGAACCTCTTGCTCCCCACTCGCTTAGTTCATACCACTCGTCTCCTCCTGACTTACTTTTTTTAAAGTTTATTTGTTAAGTAAGGCTTACATTAACAGTGCAATGAAGTTACTATGAAATTCCTCCAGTTGCCACAGTCCAGCACCTGTTCAGGTCAATGCACCCAACCAGCACATCGTTTAGAATGTGGGGCGAAACTGGAGCACCTAGAAGAAACCTACGCTGACATGGGGAGAACATGCAAATTCCGGACAGACAGCAACACAAGCCAGGAATCAAACTCAGGTCCCTGGATTTGTGAAGCAGCAACACTAACCACTGTGCTACCATGCCACCCATAGAGCTCAGATAATATAGAAATAAACCATATGGCCTATTGAATCCGCACTGATTCTCCAAAAAAGCATCTTACTCAGCCCATCCTATCCTATCACTGTAATCCTGTGCATTTACCATGGCTAAATCAACTAGCCTATATATTTTTGAACACTAAGGGGCAATTTAGCATAGTTAATCCAGCTAACATGCACATCTGTGGACTGTGACCTGCATCGCTGTCATTTAAAAGGACAAAGACAGCAGATTGCCAGCTCTCCAGCCATCGGAGCCCCAGAAAGCAAAAAAGAGAGTGAGAGCACAGCACTGATGAAGAGGACTTGTCACTTGATATTATACTCAGATCTTGGAGGCGAGTAAAAGTTGAAGGCTGGAAATGAGTTTACCCAGTTACAAGTGGACAGCAGCCAGGCAAAGGGAAAGGACGGCTTGTTTGCCAGCTCGCCAGAGGATGAAGTCATAGATGAATTTGCTGCAGAATACTCCAGTGAAGGTCTTCTTTATGGGGCGGTATGTAGGAGAGCATCAAACATATTTATACTGAGATGCTAGGCACATTGCCTGGTCTAGTAAATAGCCTTTCAATGTTCACAAGCATGGAGGAGCCTGGATGGAAGTTGGCATTATACAGAGTTTTCCCTCCCCACAGCCACTGTTCCACCTCCCTATCATGCTGCAGACCCAGAAACATTGCAGAAGTTTATGAGATTAATTCTAAAAGTCCAGCTAGTGTGAAAATGGAAGCCCTCACACATGTTGCAGCCTTTATATGAACAGGTCTCCAAATCGTCTATCATCTATGTGAGCACACTCTCTCAAATCAAAGAACTGAGCACAATGCCTCAAAAACATTCTAGAATACTTCCATACTTTGCTTAAAAATGACCTTGGGTCCCTGGCTCGTTAAGGAACAAAAATACATGGCCCACCTTGCTGCCTCATGCTTATTGTTGAAGAGCAATGTATAAATTCAGATTCCTGGGGTTGTGTCTACCGAATGGGCTGTGCAAATTTACACATGTGCGAATTTCCAGCATGTACTGGGAACTGCAGCCTAAGACTAATCAGTCACACAGGAAACAGTTGTGGTGCCTCATGCCCTGGACAAACCTTGCTAATCCCTTATAGTGCCCCTTGAGCAATGTGACAGCAATGTTACACTCTCAGTCACCAAGCTGCATGAATGTGCAGTATCTAAGGTTTGCATATGCATAGTAGCTCCCGCTACAGTTGCTAGCACATGTGCAGACACAGAGGTCTGGGCACATGCAATATCTCTCTCTGCATGCTGGCTGGCAAATTAAGCCCAGCCTACTGCCTGCAGCAGCTAGAAACAATATAGCCCATATTTTCAATGACTAAGTGCATAAGGGCGGGCGTAAAAACTCGCCCAAAATATGGATCAGGAACCCTCCCACTTTCACACTAGCTGGATTCTTAGAATCAATCTCATAAACTTCTGCTTATAGGGTGGGATTTTCTCGTTCCCCTCTGCACTGTAATGTGTTTCAGAGTGGTGGGGCAGCCCACAATTTGTTGGCAGAGGGATCTTCTGGTCTTACCATTGTCAATGGTCTTTCTCATTAAACCTATGATAGGGGTATGCCATCGGTGGAACCAGAAGATCCCACTGGTGTGAATGGCTGGAAAATTCCGACTATGTTGCTTTTATTTTGAAACAACAGAGATGGGATGGGGGGTGGGGAGGGTATCCTCTATTTGTTACACTTTTTAGACCTTGCTTCATTGTTTGTATTTCTTCCTTGAATTGTACCTGATGAGATTTTGCTTCAGGGTATTAGTATTTACTGCCTTGATCTCTCTTGATAATAGTTATGTCGAAGCACTGAACACGATTGTTTTCGATCCTGTTTCCATTTGTATTTGAAGTTCACTAAGTGAAATACAAAGATTTAAAATGTTATCATTCAAGATAATTGCAACTTTTTTTGTTAAACAATCAGCTGGCTGTTTACTGCAGAAAAGGGAAGAATGGTACCAAAATATTTTCCTACCTTTCTAAAGTTGTTCAATTCTGATGGGGAACTGTTTGAGTGTCTTGGTCTATGCTGCATATAGGAACTTAGAAAATGTGCATTAACTGGAGACTCTGTCTTCAATCCAAAGCTGCCTAAGTACCACATTGATGCACCAACCTAGATGATAGAATGGATTTTCCATTCAATTGAGTTGTCTTTTACAGAACAATTTAGATGATATTGCCGCAATTGACACAAAAGACAATAGAATTTTGAGCTCAGATTGCATTCAGCTGAAACTGAATTTCTGTGATCTTTAGTTTAATTTATTTATTATGTCACAAATAGGCTTACATTAACACTGCAATGAAGCTACTGAGAAAATCTCCCAATCACTACACTCCAGTGACTGTCTGGGAATACTGAGATAGAATACCTAACCAGCACGTCTTTCAGTCTGTGGAGGAAACCGGAGCACCCAGAGGAAACCCATGCAGACATGGCAAGAATGTGCAGACTCCATATAAACAGTGACCGAAACTGGGAATCAAACCCTCATCCCTGATGCTTTGAGGCTGCGATGCTAAAATTCTGCCACCTTTCTGCAGCATTAGCTTTTAAAATATCTGGCAAGACTGGAATAAAACTGATTATGCCCCAGGTAAATTAATCAGCTTTGGAAGTTTCTGTTAAATGCAATTGTTTGCAGGCCTTTGAAGTAGCTCTGAAAATTAAACTGAAATGTTTGGGATAATATAAGGTTAAGATCCTGGCATGGATAGAGGACACGCTGACTGGTAGAAGGCAGAGAATTCAGATAAAGGAGTCTTTTTCAGGATGGCAGCCGGTGACTAGAGGTGTTCCATAGGGATTGGTGCTGGAATCACAACTTTTCACAAATGTACATTAACGATTTGGAAGAAGGAACTGAAGATGCTGTTGCTAAGTTTGCAGTTGATACAAAGATATGTAAAGGGATAGCTGGTATTGAGGAAGCAGGAGGGCTGCAAGAAGGACATGGATAGGTTTGGACAGTGGGCAAAGATGTGGCAGATGGAATACAATGTGGAAAAGTGTGAGATTATGCAGTTTGGAAAGAAGAATGAAGGCATAGACTATTTTCTAAATGGAAAAATGCTTAAGAAATCAGAAACACAAAGAGACTTGGCAGTTCTTGTTCGAAATTCTCTTAAGGTTAATGTGCGGATCAGTCAGCAGTTAGAAAGGTAAATGCAATGTTAGCATTCATTTCGAGAGGGCTAGAACAGAAGAGCAGGGCTGTAGTTCTGAGGCTGCATAAGATTCCCACCAGACTCCATTTCAGTATTGTGAGCAATTTTGGGCTCCATATCTAAGGAAGGATGTGCTAGCTTTGGAAAGGGTCCGGAGGAGGTTCACAGGAATGATTCCTGGAAGGAAGAGATTGTCATACGAAGAATGGTTGAGAACTCTGGGTTCGTACTCATTGGAGTTTAGAAGGATTGAAACTTACAGGATACTGCGAAGTGTGGAAAGAGTGAATGTGGAGAGGATTTTCAATCAGAAGGAAAAACGATAACCAGAGGACACAACTTCAGGCTAAAGAGGCAATCTTTTAAAACAGAGATGAGGAGGAATTTCTTCAGCCAGAGAGTGGTGAATCTGTGGAACTTTTTGCCACAGAAGGCTGTGGAGGCCAGTTTTTGAGTGTCTTTAAGATGGAAACAGATAGGGTCTTTATTAATAAGGGGATCAGGCGTTATGCAGAAAAAGGCAGGAGAATGGGTTTGAGAAAAATATCAGCCATGATTGAATGGCGGAGCAGAATCGATGGGCTGAGTGGCCTAATTTTGCCCTTGCCTTTTGGTCTTATAGTGTAAGTAATTCACAAATTGTAAAAGATTTTGAATGTATTTTTCAAATTTTCTAAGATTCTGACTCCCATACCTTAATACAATAAGGAAATAGTTTATATATTTTTCACAATAATTTTAACAGTCATCTAAAATTTCTGCTCATTTGTATTATAATGACATGATAGTCCAATGTTGTTGGCAAGCTACAAGTCTTAGCACAGAGTTCAAGTTCAGGTGAGGCCATTAGATCACTAGCCTGCACTTCTTAAAGCCAGCCTGCACCTTCTAAAGTTACTCCACTGTTCGATTTCTGCAGATTTTTATTGCAACAATTTTTTTTGTAGTTTCCCTTTAAGAGGCAACCTCCTTTAAGAAATAGCAGGTTGCCTATACTGTATCATGTTTTGGCAGACAACACTGCTAGAACCTCTTGCAGTTTGCTGAACTCACCAGCAGTGTGAGAAGAAGGCCCTCGAACTGGGCAAAAACAATTATTCAGATAATGTGGGTGCACAAATTTTATTTCTTCTCCACCATGATCTGAATGGATCCAGTCATCCAGTCATGAATCCTGTGCCAAAACTTTGGGGTAGGAATCGTTCTAGCTCCTTGAATGTACCAACCCAAATTGGGAAGTGGCTTGAAAATCTTGTCAATTTCACATTCCAAACGTAATTAGAATTTTCTTGTACCTTGAGCTTAATTGTCTAAATTAACATTGCAGATAAAGTACCATATTTTAAGAAGCATCATCTTAGTGGCTAAATCTGTTTAAATGGTATATGTTTAGTAATTCTTTCATGCACTATTTAGCAAAAGTTTAACTCATCACTACCTTTGTTAAAAACACATGCAAGAAATTTCAATATAACATATTGATGATAATGTATGCATTAATTTTAAATAATAATTATTTACATCTAATGAGTATCATGAACACAAAATATCCCAAGCTGTTTAAAAACAAATTGTGTGATCATTTGACTACCTTATTCAGTGAGCCAACAGCTTTGGGCTATGATTCATGTGATATGACAAATAATTTGCTTTTTCACTTACAAAATACAGAAGTTACCACAATAAATTTGACTGCAAACAGTGGACTTTTAACAATAAATCCTGACAAAGAAACTAACAGATCTAAGTGAGAAAGAGACAGAGGGAGAGTAGGAAATCTGGTTGCCAAGGAAGGTTTGTAAGCCTCTCACTTTCAGCAGCTAAGTTAATGTGAGCAAGCAAAGTCAATTTAAAAATAGACAGCTTCAAAGATTTGGCTGTTTAACTTGAATGGCTACACCGTAAACTTTGCCCTCACTCCAGCAAGCTGCAGTTCTATACTGACTGTCACACACATTTGATTGAACTGGAGACATAGTCCTGTAGGCATTCATGGATTCACACTGTAAAGGGAAAGTTCGATCTAGATGTGATATGAATACTAAACACAGGCACAGGCCTTACACAAAGTCTAATTTTACCAAGGAAAAATCTCCCAATCAAACTTTGCATTTTCAAATTGTTGAAAATGTGAGGGGCCTTTTATTTACATCTGTTTTTTGCATATATTTGGATAAATTCTTTATCCTCTGCGGCTTACCATATATTCAGATGACTGATACGATATGTAAATAAAGGCAAAGTATATAGAACATTTTATGCTCCCCTGCTGGTGGGTTTGAAGTTGGGGTGACATCCTATCAACCTACCCCTATTCCAACTGCAATTTTATCAACAGCTGGGATGGCAACTGCCCCTTAGTGGGCCAGCTGAGGCCCGTATGTGGACATTTAATTCACAATTATGGGTTTCATCCCATTGCCATCAGAATATGTGGCAGGAAAGGATCAAGGCCAGTTCACCATGTGTCTCTGCGCGGGCTGGTGGCGTGCAGGGGATGCATCTCCTTCAGGGACCTCCTGGACGCATTCAACAGTACATCAAGGTTTTTTTTTTGTCCAGGTTGTTCTCCCCAAATGACCTCTCACCCCTCCCAGCAAGATCCTCAAAGACTTTTACTCAGAGAGTCGGATTATCAATCTAACTATAATCCTGTCATTGCACTAATTAGTCAGTAAGATTCGGCTTCCTGCTTCAGTGCTTGGCTCAGTTGAATTCATATCAAGTCCAAATTAAGACAAAATTTATTTTGTTTTTAAATATTAGCAAATACATTTCCAAACTGCTGCAGAATGTCATTTTCTTGCTGTTTTTGTTTGTTTGAGGTTGCACGTAGGAAAGCAAACTTCTAAAAATAGTCAATAAAATTGAGTGTATATATCTGTGATTTATATTGTCATGCTCTTTGGAATTGCACTCCCAGATATTGAGAACGTCACATGCTATTTTTGGATGATTTGCTGTGCCTCAGTCTATGTATGAATCACTGACTGATTTACAGACTGCACACCCCAGCTATAAACTGATAGAATGATAGAATACACAATAAATGGTAGAATTCTGAGATGCGCAGAGGAATAGAGTGATCTTGGAATGCACATGGTTACAAAAATAAAGTTTGTAAGCGTATTATGTTTTAGCACTGTTTCTGTAATTTAGCATAAAATAAAGTAATGAGGGATTCACGAGCGGCAATGAATTCTGCTGACAAGCCTGGGTAAAAGATTTCAATTCATGTGTGGGCCTAAATAAAGTGGGGAGGAATAACTTATTTTTATTAGCAGAGCTTAACAACTAAGTGGCGTAGATTTAAAATAATTGTTGGAGATGGCCTGAGGAGCTTTTTTTTCACCCCTCTTTACTGGCATATACCATAGTCCAGGATTATATGCTGAGTTACTTGGGCCTTGGTAAAGGTACACGACCTTCTCATGGCCTCAGGAAAAAGTACCTGGCTTCTTCCTAGCACCTATAGAAAAATGACAGCTAAGTACAAAAGCAATGTCATAATGGGATGGCACAGTGGCACAATGATTAGTATTGCTGCCCCATAGTGCCAAGGACCTGGGTTCAATTCTGGCCTTGGGTCACTGTCTGTGTGGGTTTTCTCTGGGTGCTCCAGTTTCCTCCCCTTGTCCAAAGATGTTATTGATTGTTGATGCTAAATTATCCCTTAGTGTCAGGGATGCTAGCTAGGGCAAAGATGTGGGATTATGGGGATAGGGCCTGGGTGGGATTGTTGTTGGCATAGACTCAATGGGCTGAGTGGCCTCCCTCTTCACTGTAGGGATTCTATGATGAATATTATTTTGCAAAGAGGTGTTTCCTTAGTATTCCTGGCAATACCTAACTCAAAGGCTTCTTCTCAATTACTGCAAAGATAATCCCTCCAATCCCTAAATTCACTATGCAACTTTCCCAATCATTGTACCTAACAGACCCAAGTGTAGACTTCATTTCATCATATGCTGTAATCCATCTGCAAGAATGTCATGAGGTGTTGGTTACAGTCTGGTTTTGAAGAAGCTTTTATAGTCATGTGCAGGTTAACTGTAAGTCTTTATTGACTCTGATAAATTTACAAATGTACAATGGGTACAAGCTAAGAGCTGCATGTGGATCTGTCCATCATCACACTGACCTGGATGTTGGTGATGTGTTCTATTATGTCACTATGTAGGTGGCATTGTACTCAGTACCACATTAACTTCAATAAATACCCAACCCTTATACTACAAAGAACACAGGCAATATTTCCTTACCTTAGATAACCATGTCATTTACTGTCACCAAGTTTCTAAAAATCAAACATTTAATTCTTTTTACCGTTTATGTATAAGACTTCCATTAAGTTTTTCAAAGTTTTGATACATTTCTTTATCATCAAGAGGAATAACAAATCCAGAGAATCATGGATGACCAGAAATATTCAGAAAATAATGACTATGAAAAGAAAGGCTTTTAAAAAGTACAATCAAATCAGTGGAGGCATTTGTGAGGTATAGAAAGTGCAGGGTGGAGCTTAAGAAAGCAATTAGGAAAACAGAAGTGATATGAGAAAGCTCTGGCAGATAAAAGTAAGGAAAATCACAAGATATTCTATAAGTATATCAATGGGAAGAGGATAATCAGGGAAAGAATTCAGAGCAAGGGGGTAATCTGTGGTTGGAGCCAGAGGATATTGGTAGAGTGTTGAATGAATTCTTCACCCAAGAGATTGAGGACGATGTATGGAATTCAGGAAGGAAGACTGCGAAGTTCTTGGGCAAATTGACATAGGGAAGGACAAGGTGTTGGAGGTGTTGGCATTGTTAAAAGTGGATACATCTCTAGGGCAAGATGAATTGGCCTTAAGTTGCTGTAGGAGGCAAGGGAGGAGATGGTAGGGGTTCTGACCTAAATTTTCAATTCCTCGCTGGTCACAGGGGAAGTGACAGACAACTGGAGAACAACTAGTGTTATTCTACTATTTAAGAAGGATTGTAAAGATGAATCAGTGAACTAGGGACCAGTGAGTTTCACATCAGTGGTAGAAAAACTACTGAAGAAACTTCTGAGAGGGAGCATCTATCTCCACTTGAGAGGCAAAGCTTAATCAGGATTAGTCAACCTTTCAGAAGGAAGTCATACCTAAGAAATTTGATTGAAATTTTGAGAACATGACCAGGCTTGTAAACAAGGGTCGATGTAGTTTATATGGGTTTCAGCAAAACCTTTGACAAGGTCCCATATGGGAGACATGTAAGAAAGTAAAAACCTGTAGCATACAGGGTAATTTGATAAAATAGATTCAAAATTGGCTTGGTTGTAGCAAACTGATGACAAAAGGTTGCTTTACTGATGAAAGCCAGTATCCAATGGCATACCACAATGACCTACGTTGGACCTTCTTTTATTTGACATTTATATAAATTAAATAGATGACTATGTAGGGGATATGATTAATAAGTTTGCGATGACACAAAGATTGGATGTGTTATTAACTGTGAGGTGGAGTGTCTTGGGCTATGAGAAGATATAGACAGAATGGTCAAATAAGCAGGTAAGTGGCAGATGGAGTTTAACCCTGAAAAGTGTGAAGTGATACACTTTGGAAGGACTAATTGACAAGGAAGTATACAATGAAAAATCTGATACTGAGAAGTTTGAAGAACAAAGGGACCTTGGCTTGTTTGTCCGCAGATCTCTGAAGGTGAAGGGTATGTTAGTAGGGTGGTGAAGAAAGCAATAAGACATTTGCCTTTATCAATTAAGGTATTGATTACAAAAGCAGGGAAGTCATGTTGGAGTTGTATGGAACTTTGGTGAGGACACAGGTAGAGTACTATGTGCAGTTCTGGCCACCACATTATAGGAAGGATGTGATTGTACTGGAGGAGATGCAGAGGAGATTCATCAGAATGCTGCCTGGGATGGAACACTTAAGTTTTGGAGAGAGGTTGGGTAGGTTTGTGTTGTTTTTGTTGGAGCAGAAAAGATTGAAGACTACCTGATTGAAGTGTACAAGGTTATGAGGGACAAAGACAGAATGGATAAGGAGCAGCTGTTCCCCTTAGTTGAAGGGTCAGTTATGAAGAGACATAGGTTCAATGTGAGGGGCAGAAGGTTTAGGGGGAATGTGAGGAAAAACATTTTACCCAGAAGGTGGTGACAATCTGAAATGCACTGCTTGGGAGCTTGGAGAAGGTGGGTTGCCTCACATCATTTAAAAAGTACCTGGATAAGAATTTTGGCCCATCATTACAATCTGGGCTATTGGGCCAAGTGCTGACAGATGATATTAAATAGGAGTGCAGTTGTTTTTGATATGTTAGTACTGACTCAGTGGGCTGAAGGGCCTCTCCTGCATTGTATGATTCTATGATTCTTGATCATTGTTATACAAATAATTTAACTTCACATGGTAATTAGTAACTTAAGTGCTATTCTTTTTGACAGACAAACAATAAAGGAAGTAGACAGTTTCACAGAATTTAACTGTCAGCTTCTTCAGTTGAATTTATTCTGGATGTCTGAAACATTATCACAATCTGCTATATGTCAAGGAGAATATAGACTGTGTTTGATTCCTGACAAGGTTTATAAAACAAAGTGTTAACCTTTATCCCTCAATTATGATATCTGCTGCCATGATTGTGTAAAATGCACACCAGCCTAAATGCACATAAATTGCAGAGAGAGTCAGGAAAAGCGATTTCATGATTTTCTATGTCCCGCACCAGGATGTAATGAGGGTCTTGCACAGGAAGAATGTTATTTTTGAGCCCTTTCAACTGAATATTCATCACGCTCCTATGGAATCTGCTTCCACCACTCTCCCAAGCAACACATTCATTAGAGGGTCTCCAGCTAACCCGTGGGTTAATTGTGATCAGCCTTCCCTCCAGAGCATCCAACAAATGGCTAAGAGCCCCTCCCAGCATCTGGAGCTGATCTTCTAGCCTCTATCCTCCTGGTTTGATTGAGATCAGGAGCTGTGGAATGATTTAAATGCAGTTTCCCTTGATTGACGTATTTAAATGAGCCTTTTCCACATGGGGGGAATCAGGATATTAAACCTGATGATCAGACATGATCAACATGAATGGTGTAGCAGGTTTAAAGAGCTGAATGGCCTACTCTTCTTCTAATTTCTATGTATCTACGAGGAGAAAAGAAAATCCTAAGTTCTAAAAATTCTGGAACAGATTGTGCCACCAGGACTGACAGGAATTGCACCAGTTCAAAAATGTTGCTTTTTTCAGTAAAATTCCACATTGCATCCCTTACCAGGGCCTCTTATCAAAGGCACATTCCAGAATGAGATGGTGAATGTTTTTTTGCCCACCACAGTTTTCTTGAGGGTAACGTGCAGCGTGGCTGAGATTCTGGCTGCGTTGGAAGAATTTCATGGGGAGTTCCTTGCTCAGAATCATTGAAGCTAAACTGGTGAATAGTTTTGGTGAATAGGTATTAATTCCATCAAATGTTATTGACAGTCTGCGCAGAGAACCATCAGACAGAATCCACTGTCTCATTTTCTTGTGTTCAGTTAGAAAATCACTTTTACTCAAAGTTTAATAACCTCCATTTATATCTAAATTATTTCTTTTAAGAAATCACTTCACCATCCATGCAGCTTCTCTTCACTATTGTGACAGTGTATTATAAAAGGATTTGTGCTGAAGATATATAACCCTTGAGGTAGAATTTATATTACAGAATGCATTTAGATTCGTTCTTAGACAAATGATGGCAAAGTCATAACTTTACTCAATGAACTATTTTTAATGAGCAAATTCGCCAATTACATTATTCAATGAGATTGCCCAATTTTTTCAACTTTAAAGTAAAATAAGCTACAGTTTTTCAAACTCAGTGAAGTCTATAAGGTGATTTGCAAGATATTTTCTCAAGAATTCAATGTTGCTTTTTCTGTATTTAAGGAGGGCCAAGAGAGGTACAAAGGTTTGAAAACATATCTTGATAGCATTAGTTTTAGAAGAATGTGAGGAGATTCATGTGGATCATAAACACCAACATGAACCTGTTTCTTTGAATGGCATGTTCCTGTGCTGTACATATTACATAATTCTGTATGTACCAATGAGAATATTTACTTTGCTGTTTTCCTTTTGGTACTTGACAAGGGACTTAATTTTGCTGTAAAAATAAGGGTTAAATAACAATGCTTACCATTATTTATGAGACAGAACTACTGGCAATCAAGCGTGCACAGTGAAAGGCAGAAATCTAGAAGTTGCTATTCATGCCGACGCACTTCTGCCAAGACTGTGTGTAAGTGGCATCTCACTGTCTGATTCAGCATTCAAATAAATCCAGCTGCATGAAGTTTCTGTACTTACCTTATATAACACAGAAATTGGAAGTATTGTGAACAGTAAGGAGGGGAGTGGTAAACTTCAAGAGAACACAGATACATTGATGGAATTTGTGAACACGTGGCAGAGGAAATTGAGTGCAGAATAGTGTGCAGCGATACATTTTGGCAAGAAGAAGCAACATGAAATAAAGGGTACATTTCAAAAAGAGTTTCAGTGACAGAAGGACCTTGGGGGGGCTTTATGTGATCTAAGCTTTGAAAGCGGCAGGGCAAGTTGAGAAAGCAGTTAATTTGGACTTTTTAAGTAGAGGCAGAGAGTACAAAAATGAGCAAGTTATGATGAACCTTTATAAAATACTGGTTTAGTGTCAACTGAAGTATGTGTCTAATTCTGGGCACTGCACTTCAGGAAGATTTACAAGAATAGTTGCAGGGCCAAGGAACTTCTGTTATGTGGACAGATTGGAGAAGCTGGGGATGTTTGATAGTTGTTCAAAATTATATGCTGGTCTTTACAGCATAAATAAGGAAAAAAGCATTGGCAGTAGGGTGAGAAACAGAGGACATTGATTTGATGGAATGGCCTGCGCAAGGTAAGCATTTTGAAATAATGTAATGTTTGTGGTAATGATGCTCCCACAATTCTGTTCAGGAGAGAATTGCAGGATATTAATCTTGAATAACTGCATCAAGGTGAAATGAGACGTGGAAAAGAAGTTAAATGCAATGCCATTTTTGCAATGTTGCTGGCCAGTTTATATGCAAATATCTTGCTATTTCCTCCTTTGTGATAGATTCAAACGTTTTTCACTTTCTTCATCAAGCATGTTGGAGAAGGTGAATACTGAGGCTAATGTCAGTGGCACCAATCAAGTGTGTTGTGCTATCCTGGATAGCACTGTGCTTCTTTATATTATTGCAATGACACATATCTCGACTGGTGGTGAGTACTTCATCAATGTCCTGACATTCATTTTGAACTAGGAGAGAGGATTTGAGGGATTGGAAATGTGAAATGCTTGCCACAGAGTACCCAGATCTGCACTGCTCTTGCTGATACATTGCTGCTTTGGCAGTTCAAATACTTCTGGCTATGGTGATTTTAATGCTGGGGGCTGGTTTGCCTTTTTCTTGTTGAAGTTAATCCTTGCCTTTCACATTTCTGGTCTAAGTATTACCTGCCACTTGTCATTCCCAAAGTTGAATGTTGTTCACGTTCTGTTGGTGAGCCTTTTCATGGCAAAGTCATGAACAAAGCTGAATAATGTAGAATCATGAATGAAATAGATCCACTCCTGATTTTATGATGGCTATTATGAAGCAGCTAAGAAAGATGCAGAAATGAAAAGACCCAGAAGAGCACAATAAAGAAAATTGATAATTTCTATAAAGGCATTGTGAATAAGTAACTAGTTTTAAGAATGATTGAAAAGGATCTTTGAGAACTTGTATCAATTTTAAAGAGAATTGTAATTTCCAGGTTGTTAAAAAATACTTGTCTATGTAAATGGTATTATTTCACAAGGGGCCGGGTGTGGGAGAGGTGGTATTTCTAATACTCCCTCCTCTATTTTCAAGATTGCATCTAATTCCCATGCAAGATGGCTGCTGAGTCCAGACAAGCTGCACACAAGATGGTTGCCTTCAACCTGGAAGCTGTTCCAGCTCGGTCTCGGAGATGAACTGCAAATCCTTAGATAGACTATATAAATAAATCACTGAGCAATAGTAAAGTGGCAGAAATGTTAGAGTGGAAATCTCTGGGGAGGTGAAAGTGAGCAGGACAGTGGAGTCCTGTGTGGATTACTTGCTTTGTGCAATTAGCTGTGTGCTTTGTTGATTATGACCCAGGTCGGATGAAGAACCCACTTCTGGACTTGATTATGGACTATATCAGAACCTTTCTTGTTAATGTGAACTTTTTTTCTGTTTATGCAGCTGTGCACTTGATTATATGCCTGCATGTGTTCCAGTAAATCATTTATTAAATGAACTTGGTCTTCTTGTTGCTTATGTTCTGTCTCTAAGCCCTACCTATATCATTACCTGACCCCTTACAGCATCACATTTGTCATCTTTGACCTGGACCTGTCAACAGGAAGGCAGCAATGTTAAACCTAAATCTGACCGGGAAAGAAAACCAGAGTTAAATCTGGGAGAAGAACTCAAGAATTATCTTAAATTTAAATAGGATGAGGTGAATTTAATTGTTTTGAAGTACAACTTGCATATTTGGTTGGTTCTCCAAGACTAACAGGACTAGACAGGGCAGGTGCAGAGAGAATATTCCCCATGCTGGGGGTGTCCAGAACCAAGGGTCACAGTTTTTAGGAGTAGACCATTTAAGATGGAGATGAGGAGACATTTCTTCACCCAAAGAATGGTAAGCTTGTGGAATTCATTACCACAGGAAGTAGTTGATGCCAAAATATTGAATGTATTCAAGAAGCAGCTGGATATAGCACTTGGGGTGAATGGGATCAGAGATTATGGGGGAAAAGTAGGATTAGGCTATTAAGTTGGACAATCAGCCATGATCAGAATGATTGGTGGAGCAGGGCAGAATGGAAGAGAAACATATTTCTATGTTTCTATTAGCACATTAAAATAAATATGCTGACATGGAGAAAAAGAGAAATCAGGAGTTAAAATGGAACAGAATTGTTCAGAATGTATTTCTGACAACAATCTAGTGCCTGGCTTTAAAAAAGAATAAAGGAAATTGAAAAATTAAGAGGGTAAGAAACTAAGTGCCTGGAGATTTCTCCTTGGATTACATGGATTACAGCTACTAATAACAGAAGCCAGATGATTTGCCAGCAATCAACAATGTTATTCTTGACAAAGTTAAACTGTGCACAATCCAATACTGATTTTTTTAAAAAACAAGAAGATTGCAAAACCTTTTACAAAGTCTTTCAACCAAGAACCAAAGGCTGTGTTAGTGGAGTTTGGTGTTACAGCAATTTGCATTAATAGATGTGTATGTTGTAGGCTGAGACCATTGTGAATTGTGTATGCTGTGATGGGAATTTAGAGACAGTAACAACTGGCTGGATTCTGTAAACACCCCCCGCCCAGCACATGATTTGTGGAGGTGGCCTGCCTTTGGCCAGTGGCTGGATGGCCTGGTCCCTCAACTGTCAATGGGGTTTCCCATTCTTTCCACCCACTGCTGCCAGGGAGTTCGCTGTCAGCAGGACTTGAAACGTTCAGCCAATGTGATAAAAACAATTGAAGGTATTGAGTTTTGTAAAATGGGGTGAGTTTGCATTTGCATTTGGGGCAAGTATAAACAATGACACAGATGCAAAATCTCATGAGAATCAGGAAGCTAGGTTTTCATTGGCAAAATCCCATTTCCTGATTTTTCTCTGTTCCTTCCTGGTGGCATAATGAGGTTCCTGTCAAGGAAGGGTGGGCACCTTGTTAAAAAATATTTGACTGAATTTGAATATTATGAAAGGGCCTACCCATCTCATGATATCCCTCCTCACTGAACATTCAAACCTCGCTTACATGATTAATGGATTACAGCTACTAATAACCAGAAGCCAGAAGATCAGTGAGATTCACAGCAGCTTTAGGAAGTTGGAAAGTGTTCAGTGATCCCTCTGGGCATGTTAAGGTCAATACAACCCCTTGGGGTGAGGCGGGGGGGGGGGGGGACCTGCCCGGGCAGTGCCTGTGCCAAACTATGCTGGGGTGTCGGGGGGAGTGTCACTGGTGAGCCCAATTGGTATTGGTTACAGTTATATTTGATGGGGTGGAGAAGGCTGAGGATTTTGACGGGAGAAGTTTGGCAGTGACAAGGGGACCGACAGTGAGGGGGGAGGGGGGTACCTGACATTGAGGAGGGGAGCACTGGCGATACAGCTGTGGTGGTTGAAGAAGGGAGTTTCAAGTCAGTGCTGATCAGGGCTTGCTTTAAAATTGGTACTCTTACCTCTGTGGAATTGGCTGTTCCCAGCCCAAGCAGGCCCTACCCCTCCAGACACTCAGCGTAAACAATGTCCCCTTGATTCTTCTTCCCAGAGTGCCTCCAGTTCTGGTGCGGAAATTTGGCAGTGTATCCAGAGAGATATATGCTGGTTTTCAGTAAGAGCCTCTGACAAATTACGAAAAAAAATTGACAAATGTTTGTAATAAAGTTTTTGTGGTAAATACAATATTGAATCGTAGAATCCCTGCAGTGCTGAAAGAGCTCAGTAAGAATTTAGCAACACCAATTTATAATCCAACCGATTTATTTGATAGTAAAAGACACTCTTGTGTCTTCTTCAGGATCCTCTTGGAGATCTGGATCCAAGTGGAGAGGATCTCCAAGAGGATCCTGAAGAAGACACAAGAGTCGAAAGCTCGCTTTTTTACTATCAAATAAATCGGTTGGATTATAAATTGGTGTTGCTAAATTCTTACTGAGTTCTTACCACCCCAATCCAACGCCGGCATCTGTACATCATGACTACTATCGACACCGCATACTGCCGGATCCAAGTGGAGAGGATCTCCAAGAGGATCCTGAAGAAGACACAAGAGTCGAAAGCTTGCGTTTTTACTATCAAATAAATCGGTTGGATTATAAATTGGTGTTGCTAAATTCTTACTGAGTTCTTACCACCCCAATCCAACGCCGGCATCTGTACATCGTGCTGAAAGAGGCCATTCAACCCTTCGAACTTGATTCTGTGACAGAGCATCTTACCAAAGTCCCATGTATTTACCTGGCTAATCCCACTGAACTACATACATATCATAGTTATCTATGCAACGTGTAGTACACTAGTTGTCAAAGTATTTATAAAGTTAGGAATTTTCTGTATTTCAAACATTGCTGTAAAGAAAGCCATACCACAGTAAAGGTTTTTTTCTCCGACGGTGGGGGAAGTGTGTTGACTTTTGATCCAGCAGCATGGTTAGGAAAATTAAAATAAAATGTCCAGGGAATCTGCAATTGTTTGTAAGAATGTTTTGAAAAAGACCTTTGAGAATTGATTCGTTTGCAGTTGATGCTGCACAAAATAAAAGGCAAGGAATAAGTCTGGTGAGCCTTCATTGCAAAGCCAGTGGCCTTCACTGCAAAGCCCCTGGCTGGGATTCTCCATTCCTGTTGTAGTGAATAGAGATTTAGCTGAGCATTAAATTCTCCATTCGTGCCAACAGCGATGACACACAACACCAGTTGGACTATATATGGATCATAAGAAATACTGGTCTGTGTGACTTGTCGACCTTTGGCATGGAAGCAGGGCCTACAGGAAGAAAGTTAAGACATGGATACTGTGTGACCGGAGACAAAGTAACGATAGCAGGGGGGAAAAGTGAAGCAATTAAGGAGCTGTGTGTGTGTAATTGAGTGAAATGGGACTTACAGTTGAAGACAGGGTTAGAACAGAGATTACGAATTGGTACAATTGGACAACTGAATTATTGATTCAATTTTGCCACTGCTGACCAGACTGTTTAGTGAAGTTTATTAAATGAGTCTACTCGGAATCTGTTCCATAAAGTTTGTTGTGAATCTAGGAGGTTCTTCAGGAGGGTACTGTTTAGGTGATGATTGTCTCTGGGGAATAGGAAGAAATGGACCTACCGTGCAAACGATTCAAGGACTAAATCTATTGACTAAGAGATCCATTGTATTGGAAACTGAATTGGA
Organism: Sphyrna mokarran; assembly: GCA_024679065.1. Lineage (NCBI taxonomy): Eukaryota > Metazoa > Chordata > Chondrichthyes > Carcharhiniformes > Carcharhinidae > Sphyrna > Sphyrna mokarran. The sequence continues at coordinate 89,749,931 of JAGIQG010000004.1, forward strand.
AAAACTGTGAGTGGAATTTTCCCTTTTTTTGCACAGTGCTGGCTGAGTTGGTGTAAACCAGAGGTGTAGCTTGCATTTCTCTACACATTGTGTAGCATTCTGTGCAAAATAAATCTGGAGGTAGGCTTATGTTGTCCTGGATGGGAACCTTGTTACATCATTGCCATGGAGAGGGAAAATCAGAAAATGAGATCTCATAGACTCGTGCAAAATCATGTAATTATATGTGGTGCCACATTTGTGCAGTTAGTGCTATGAATGCTTGTAGCTTCATGACATAACCTTTCTTGTGTTTGCTACTCATTGTCTAGCTTACAGTTTGTACTGAATGCAGTTTTCCTCTTAATCCTTGTTTAATTTACACTGATTCTGATTTGGGTTAAAATAAAAGTTACAAAAAGTGAAATTTGTTGCTAATTTCTTCATTTGGGGGTCATTTGGCAAATTTCATAATTTAGGGGCGTTCATTGTCCAGTCTAAAAGTACTCCCAGAGATCTGCCTTCATCAGATGGTCCACTTCCTTTCTTTAATAGTGGGTCAGTGATGTTGGGCAGATTTTCAATACGGCATCTGGACATGACAGCAGAATACATGCCATCCAGGCCTGTGCTGCCACTGATTGCAGCATGAAACACCCAGACGCATAATAAATGTGGTTGGGGACAGAAGGTTTGGCGTGTTTTCCCATTGGCCATTGCAGTGATAAACACTCCACGGAACTTTGTCTCAAAATGGGAGAAGCCCAGCCTAGCTGTACAGATTTGTGGTCTTTAAGAAGTGTTACTCAAACTTTTCTAAAGTTTTAAGAGACAATTGGATGTTGTAAAACAGTATTGCTTTTGGAACAATCTGCAAACTATATTAGGATGTAGGGCTGATACATGACTTCTGCAGACAATTTGGCTAGTCATCTAATAACTGTACATCTGTGAAACATTACCATTTAGATACTTTCAACATCATTTACAGAACATTGCTTTAGTGTCATTTAGAAAATAAATGATTTTAAAATTACATACAGAAGTATCAGTGATTGTCATGCTGAAATTAAGTTATTTTCATCCATAGGAGATCGACATTGTTGGCAAGATGAACATTTACTAACCATCTCTAATCTGCCGCTTCTTGAACTGTTGCTGTCTTTGTAGTGCTTGTTACACCAGAGTGCCATTAAAGAATGAATTTCAGGATTTTAATGCAACAAAGAAAGAAATTGTGAGATGATTCCAAGTCAGGAAGATGTGTGACTGCTGGAGAACATTCAGGTGCCAGTGTTCCTCTTAGGCTGTGGAGGTCATGGTGTAGAAGGTTCTGTCAAAGAAGCCTTGGCAAATTGCTGCAATGTAAAGTCATTGTGCTGGTAGTGATAGGAATGAATGTTTAATGTGCTGGATGGTTGCCAATCGAGCAAACAGCTTTTTCCTGGATGGAGTTAAGTTGTTGTGGGAGCTACAGTCATCCAGGTAGATAATCTATATTTCATTACATTTCTGATTTGTGCTTTGTAAGAGAATTTTGGTGAGGGCCAGGAGGTGACTTACTCACCACAGAATAGCCAGCCTCTGACCTATTCTACTGCCCACGATATCTATGGCTGGAATTTTATCAGCAGACCCACACTGATTCTGGGAACGGGTGAGACTCTAAGACTGGTATTTTCTGTTGGCCTCAGGCATGACGTGCCAGTAAACTTTCACCCTATGTGTCTGGTCTAGTTAAGTTATTGGTTAATGTGAATCCCCAGGATGTTGATAGTGGGAGACTCAGTGACAATATTGCTGTTGAATGTCGAGTGGTGATATTAGATTCTGTCTTGTTGGTGAAGGTCATTGCCTAATGTATGTAGTGCAAATATTACTTGATGCCTGTCAGCCAAATTTTGAATGTTATCCAGATCTTGCTGCACGTGGGCACAAATTACTTCAGTAACTGAGGGATTGTGAATGGAACTGAACATCATTCAGTGGATATCTCCAGACCTGACCTTAAGATTACGGGAATGTCATTGATGAGCATCAGAAAATGATTACGCCTAGGACACTGCCCTGAGGAGCTCCTGCAGTGATGTCATGGGGTTGAGATGATTGGCCTTAAAATAACCAGAACCATCTTTCTTTGGATGAAGTATGACATCAGCCATTGGAGATTTTGTTTTCTGATTCCCATTGAATTTAATTTTATTAATAGCTCCTTCAGTCAAATGCCGCTTTGATATCAAGGGCAGTCACATTATCTTTGGAGTTTAGCTCCTTTTTTCTATGTTTGGAGAAAAGCTATAATGAGATCTAGAGCCAAGTGACTCGCTGAACTCAATGTAAGCATCAGTGAGGAACTGCCATTTAATAACGTCACCTTCTTGCTTGTTGTGGATGATTGAGAATAGACTGATGGGGTGGTAATTGGCCAGATTGGATTAATTAGGGACATAATTGGCAATCAATTTACTGAAGAATATGCTAATCCCTGATAATGCACCATAATATTTCACTATCACTACATGGATAAATCTAAGCAGTGCTTATGAGGTCCTTGTGGTATATCTGCATGATTTAGTTCACTGGGAATGGATGATAAGATGCCATTGGAGTATCTTTCAGTTTATTACATTTGAGATCAACTGGTGAATATGCAGTTCTTTGCTCTTTGAATGTAGAAATTAAACTGCATTGTTTTATAACTGCATTATTACTGTCATTCTCAATACCATCACCAATATATGTTGAACTGGTCTCAACCTATTGAAGGAAACTGGTTCAAAAATATTATTCAATGTATTTGAATATTGTGGGTGGGTTGTGGAAGGATTGCAGGGTATGAGTAGAATTAAAAAGGTACCATTTTGGCAAAGACAATGTTGGAGAGTTGAAACTCCAACACAATTTTTCAATTTCTACATTTAGTTACACACTCTCAAGTGCCGATAAACATTGTGAGCTCCATTAGCTCTAGTGTATTTGACAACAATCTTTGGGCCAGTGACACAAGCCATTTTTGATACTTGTTAGATAAAATAGCTGCTCAGAGACTCCTTAGGTTTCACTGTCAAACTAGACAGTCAGCTGTAAGCAGTTATCTTGAGTTTTAAAGCACACATTCCATCTCATTGATAAGCTTGTTAAAGGCTCCCCACTGTGTAAAACAGAAAGCTGCATGTGCAGCCTTCAGAAGAATTGCAATTAATCATCTAGAAATCCAATAGAAACTTCAGGAGAAACTTCTTTGATCCAGAGGCAGGTGAGAACGTGGAACTCAGCACCACAGCAAGTGGTGGAACTGAATAGTATCGGTATATTCAACAGGAAGTTAAACAGCATTTGATAGAAAAGTGAATAGAGAGTTACAGTGACAGATGTAGATGAGGGAAGATTGGAGGAGGTTTGAATGGCCTGTTTACTAATTAATGGCTGTTTAGTGTCGTATTTTCTATTTAACCCTATGTCTGCTCCAACTGCAGCTGGAAGGTTGTGGGTACCAGATTTGTGGGGTAAATGGGGTAGAGTGTGTAGTGGTGATGGTGAGTTTGCTACAGTACTTGTTTGTTTCTCTGAAAAGCAGATATCAGAATATTGTTCTGAAGCAAAGTTTGTAACGTTAAAAGAATGGCTAATGTGCTTAATAATTTAAAAAGTCCTCAATATTTTAAAATAGTTAAAAAGGATTTATAAATTAATTAAAAGTTCATAAAATCTTAAACTTTTTGCACACTTTGCCCAAAATTGCAAAAACTTAAAAATAATGGCCAGCAACAAGTAATAATATTAGTTAAAAAAATTATATTCTGTAGATCTCGGGCCTTCTCATTTGAGGCATGTCTTCTTTTGTCACTTTCAAGTATCTCTTTGCATTTATAAAGCATCTTCTTCTGAGGCAAACTCCACTGGGAGTTACAAGACAGTGAGTGGAATCTATTTTCTCAGTAAACTCCTGCCATATACCATTGGGATGTAGGGTACATCTATTCTGAGTGAAACCCTGATATTTTAGGACAGAGTCCCATTTTAAACCTCAAGTCCATTCCTTTACGAAAATTACTCCACCTGATAACCCCCTGGAAACAGTTAGAGGAAATTCCAGTCTTTGATGTAAAAGAAAATTAGGAAAAATTTCAAATTTGTGACTTATGCTGAAAACCTGAGACCCCAGTAGCGTAAGACCTGAACTAGCAAACACATACGTCTGCACTGTACACTGTGCAAAAATACATCCCATTGATTTTTCTGCAGCATCTTATTCTACAGTTTCACAAAATGTGTTTTCGTAAGTAGCTTGGAGCTTTGCCAAATCAAATATTCTGAGGGTTTGGGAATATTCATGTGAAATATTTTATCAATGGTACATTGATATTCAATTTCATTCAGTTTGTATTTAAATTGGAAAAAAATAATTTAAAAAGTCTAGAGTTTTCTGATTCAGCAATCACCAGAACACAGGGAGAGCACGATTGCACTTGAATTATAAAATGACGAAAAGGTCCTTCTTTTAGGGATAGAAGTGACCTGATAGCATTTGTATTTGAAAAGGAATAGGGCTCTTCTTCCAATGTCCTGGTCATTGATTATTCCTCAACCAATGCCAACAAAATAGATTATCTAGTCATTTATGTTATTGCTCTTCAGGGGACTCAGTGGGTGCAAATTAGCTGCAGCGCTAATTCTCACAGTTTGTTATGTCTAATAGGTTTCTCTCAGCCTCATTTCTTTGGCCAAATGATTTCCAATAGGGCTGCAAAGGGAAGTGATTTGCATTTAATGCTTTGGTTATATTGTTATCTAGGATACACATTCAAGTAGTACTACTGGATATTCTGGGCCCCGGTGGTGTGTTTTGTGGAGGTGGCTTGCCATTGGTCTTCAGGTTCTGCTAAAATCAACTATCATTTATGTTGTTTGCAGGACATATCACTGGGGAACCTATCATGGGGAATAAACCTCCAGCGGAACTGCACGATCTGGAACCAGGTACCAAATTCTATGGCCATTTCCTAAGCCTTTTGTCATTTTGGAAAAGCAGTTGTCTGAAACTATCTAAATGACTGACCAATAAACATATTTGAACATCATGGCACAGATCTTGTAGGCTGACCTGGTGGCAAAGTGATTAGCTCTGCTTCCTCACAGCGCCAGGGCTTGGGTTCAATTCTGGCCATGGGTCACTGTCTGTGTGGAGTTTGCATGTTCTCTCCGTGTCTGCATGGGTTTCCTCTGGGTGCTCCAGATTCCTCCCACAGTCCAAAGGTATGCAGTTTAGGTGGATCGATCATGCTAAATTGTCCTATACTTAACTCAATACCTTTGCTGATTTATTTTGGGTTGCTCCTCGCAAGCAAATCAGGAATGTCAAAAGAACCTGGCAACCCTTGGACCTGCAGCTTTGCTCACCACCTTCTGCCTCTTGGCACTCTCCATGCCAAACTCGTTGCACTGATCACCACTTTGCCCAACTTCAACCCCCTGATATGGTTACAAACATTGATGCTTGTCATCCCCTGGTTTACTCACAACTCCCTCCTTTCCTCCATCCTCAAGCACCCTGCCCTCAAATACCCCTTGGTCTGTTCGCAAACCCCTACCAGCTATCCATCCCACCTTCTATGCTTAGAACCATTCCCCTCTCCCCACCCAATTCTGTGACTGTCCATCAATCCCCTCTCTAGGAGAGCTCCCAAGTCACTATGCCAATGAATCTGTGTCATATCTGGGAGAACAAGTTCCCACACCAGCTTACAATAAAGGCCAGAATGTAATTTAAAATGCAATCAGCAGCGTACAGCTTTGCTTTGCCACTCACCACAAAATCCAACCCTTTATTAGATTGAATTTATGTGCAAAGGGTTCACACGGCTGCTCACAAGGTGCTTTGGATAACTTTTGTTCATTTTTAAAGCAATTGAGCTGCAATATTGCTTCTAATCTGGAAAGCCAGTTGGTGAAGGATTTGTGAACCAATTTTTTCTCAATTCTACATTTATTTCTGGAATTAAACATTAGAAGTACACCACTCCTAACTGCATCATAATCACAATTTTAATAAGTGTCTATGCATGTTTAAGTGAAACCCCAATTAGTGTTTTTCCACCTGCATACAACTCAAATTATCATCAGTGGGTACGTCTAGATAGTGTTTTTTAGCATCTTTTTGACAGTCAGTTGAAACCTACAGCTGGCTTCATTGAAGAACCTCAGTTCTCCAGTTCATGCATATTTCAAGATACTCTGCTGGCTTCTACTGAGTTGTAGGAGCTTAAATGGTTACTATTCAGTTTCTGTTTGATGACAATATTATTATTACTGGATGATATTATTGCAGGATATCTCTATATCTAGGTCAAGGTGGATGATTTTCTAAATCCAACACAATTTTGCTTGTGTTCACCCATAAAGAAGGTGTGTCTATGCTGACAGCAGGGCTGGATGTGTTCTCTGCATTTTCTGAAGTAAGCATCTCTCCTTTAGTAGAAGAGATAGGAACTGGAGATTGGAGTGCGCGGAATATTCACTCAAGGGATCCAACAACCTGGTTGGCCTGTGAACTGGCAGGCAGGTAGTTCTCAAAGGGCTGCTGTTTGCTCATAAAGGGAAACATCCTGTTGTGGTGCTTGTGCAAGGGAAAATTCTGTTGTGCTTTAAGGATGACCCCTGCTTTCAGTGATGACTCATTAGAGATCCTGATCCATGAAGTACAGTGAAGGAGAAGGCTTTGTTCGGTGCTAAAGAGTGCTCTGCAAGTATGCATTGGGATCATTTCAGTCTGTTATAGTTGGCAGAAAATGAAAAAGTTCAGCAACATTTGGTGAAGCACAAATTAAGCTTTTGATGTTATAACATGTGCATAATCTTCATTCAGACAAAGCATGGAGCCAATATAAATATTCAATAATTGTATCTTGTATAAAGTGGATAGCATGCTCAGAATATTAGCTATATTTCTCTTCAGTTCTCACTCATAAAATAGTTGCTGCATGGCATATTTTCAGCGAAAGATAATGATACCATGCTTATCTGAAAAAGGCATCATGCAACTAATGTGAGTTAGCCAGACACAAGGATTCTCCATCTTATGCTTGAGTATTTGCTAACATTTGGATTAATGTATTCTGCTTATAGACACAACCAAAAATTAGGTAGCTGCCTTATAGACATTTCAAAACTTTACAAGATGTTATTTGTCCACTAATTCTGGATTTGGGATAAAGTCTTTTGCCATTTAGTTTGCCACTTGTTTTTTTCTGATATTTACTATGGGGCTATATTCACTTAGGGATCTTTTGCTGTGTACATCAATTCACACAATTCCCATTTAAATAATCTCATTTGCTTTAAGCTTTTTATTAGTGTCAGCAGTAGTCTTATATTAACACTGCAATGGAGTTACTTTCAAAAATTCCCTAGTCACTACTCTTCAGCACCTGTTTGTGTATACTGAAGGAGAATTTACCATGGCCAATACATTTAACCAGCATATCTTTCAGACTGTGGGAGGAAACAGAACACTCTGACACGGGGTGAACATGCAGACTCTGCACGGATAGTGATCCAAGCCAGGAATCGAACCCAGATCCCTGGTGCTGGAATACAACAGTGCTGACCACTGTGCTAGTCTGCTGCCCCATCAAAGCAGTTTCCAAGTTTTGCCAAGTGTATGTGAACTTTGGTATCAAAGTTTAACTAAAACCCATGCTTTTTACCATCGTGCTTCTAATTAATGTGAATTTGTGAAATGGAACACTGAATCCTAATCTAGAGCTTTTCTGAGATGCCACGTGGTGCCAATATGAACCTGATGAGTCTGAACTGGTCCTCATTTCATGGTGGCTGAGTGGAGAGATGAATCTTGGGTTTATAGTAGTTCACTTCAATCCGCAATGTTGGGTAAATAATTAAAAATGGGCAGTGTGTGTTTCAGTTTAGTGTCACATTGTATGCTGACATGCTTCAATTGTTTTCTTAATGGGTGTTGCCAAGGATAAAATGGTTTGCCACACAGAATGCTGTCTCTCTTTCAGAGCCTTATTAAGATTTCAGAGATTGTTACAATAAATAGAGTATCACAGCAATAACAATAGGTTGAAAGTACTTTTTCATTCATTTCAATGACTATTATTGATTATGGAAGAGCAGGTGATGCAACTTATTTCTTTTGAATCCAAGCATGCAATTCAGAATTTAAACTGGATTTCCACAAATTCAAACAAGTGACCATATTCTCCCAAAGACTGTATGGTTAGAGAAACTGTTTAATGTACCATAAAGCCATTAATACAGCAACTAAATTTCCTGATTTTGATCACAATCCAGCAAAACTGCTGGATTGTGAATTTCTGGATAACATTGATGGGAAAGATCAGGCTCAGTTGTGATACTCGATTAACAATGATAAAGGAACTCCGCAGTAAGGTTTAGTAAGACTACATTTTTTTTTTTCGGCACAATTGACTATAAATGGGGTTTGATCAAGAACTCAATTATCCCAAACTCCAAGTACAAACTCAGATGCATCCAAGAACAACACCATTGGTGAAGTATATCATCTTCAGTGCTAACTGAGCTGTTTATTGGCTGCAAGAATCAGAGTATCAGCAAAACTGTGACAATTAAAGTTATCTTGAGCAGTGTCAGACCGTGAGCCACAAAAGCTGGTGAGAGTAACAGCAAGAGGAAAAAAACAACCTGACATTGTCTTCTTGAGGATTGTGCATTGGTCTTTCCTCCTATCATTATCAAGGTAAGATGCATCCGCGACATGCAGATTGGTGAAGATAAAGGCACTGAAGCTATCCTCCACTGGTGACACAATGGTTAACACTGCTGCCTCACAGTGCTGAGACCTGAGTTTGATTCTGGCTTGAGTCACTGTCTGTGTGAAGTCTATACATTTAACCTGGGTTTGTGCGGGTTTCCTTCAAGTACTCCATTTTCCTCCCACAGTCCAAGAGAAATGCTGATTAGGTGCATCAGCTGTGCTAAATCCTTCCTCAGTGTACCCGAGCAGGTGCCAGAGTGTGGCGACGAAAGCATTTTCACAAGATATGAATAATAAGAGAGGATCTAATCATCACCATTGCTAAAATGCCCACTCTCAACATCCTGGGGTTACTGTTGATCAGAATCTGAACTGGACTGGCCATATAAATACAATGGTTACCAGAGCAAGTCCGAGACTATGAATTATGTGGCAAATAACTCACCACCTAACTTCCCAAAGCTTTTCATCATTTATAAGGCACAAGTCGGGAGTGTGATAGGGTACTGATGCTGTTTTGGGTTGTTTTTGTTAGAGCAGAGAAGACTGAGGGGCAACCTCACTGAGGTGTACAAGCTTGTGAAATACATGGACATAGTGGATAAGGAGCAGCTGTTCCCCTCAGCTAAAGGATCAGTCACAGAGGACATAGGTTCAAGGTGAGAGACACGAGGTGTAGGAGGGATGTGAGGTAAAATGTTTTATCAGTGTGGACTTGATGGGCAGAAGGGCCTCTTCTATGCTGCATGATTCTATGAACACTCTCCGCTTACCTGGATGAGTGCGGATCCGACAACACTCAAGAAGCTTGACACCATCCTGTTTGATTGCTCTACCCTTTCCACATTCACTCTCTCCATAACTGGTGAATAGTGGCAGCCATGTCTACCATCTAAAAGATGCATTGCAGGAATTCATCAAAGTTCCTTCAGAAACATCTTCCAAACCCACAATCATTACCATCCAGAAGGACAAGAGCATCAGATACCTATGAATACCACCACTGGAAGTTCCCCTCTAAGTCACTTGCCATTCTTACTTGGAAATATATCACTGTTCCTTCACTGTTGCTGGATCAAATTCATGGAACTCCTCCCTAATAACACGATGGTTGTATCTCAGGGACTGCAGTGATTCAAGAAGGCAGCTCATCACCACCATCTGAAGGACAACTAGAGATGTATAATCTAGTCACTGATGCCCACATTCCATAAATGAATTTAAGAAAGGTAATTGTGAGACCATATTTAGAATACTGTGTATTGTTTCGGTCCCCTTATTTAAGGAAAGATATGTTATTATTGGGAACATTTCAGATCTTGGCTATGAAGGAACTGCTATATGACGAAAGATTGGACAGCTTGGCTCTGTGTTCCTTGAAGTCCAGAAGAACTGACAGGTGATGTGATTGAAACATATAAGTTTCTTCAGGGGTTGGACAGGTCAAATGTTAGGAGGATGTTTCCACTTATGGAAAAGTGTCGGGCCAGAGGGCCCAGTCACAGAATAAAAGAATTTAAGACGGATGTGAGGAAGAGTTTCTTCTCTCAGAATTTACCCTACGAAATTATGCAGGCCAAGCCCTTGAAGATTTTCAAGAGTGAGATAAATAAATTTTTAATCTGTGGGGGAATTAAGGATTACAGAGATAAGGCATGGAAGTGGTCTTAGTGAGTATTAGATAACCATGACATTATTAAACAGCAGAGTAGGCTTGAAGGGCTAAATGACCTACTCCTGTTCCTATTTCTTATGGTCTATCCTCTTTTGCCAATATGACTGCTACCTGTTTCAACCAAGAGCGTGGAACTTATACTAAAGCATAGAGTGGGTTATTAATGATCAATATTCATGCCCAAGTTTGCAGAATATTTTGAGTCACTAGTATGTCATCTGAACTACAAACGGAGATGTTTTTTATTAGTACCTTTTGGTACTTCATTTCTAAGCAAAAAAAAAAGCCAATTAAAATTTAATTCAATCATGATCCCCACATGAGAAACAAACAAGATCCAAGCTGACTAGACAAGATTTTGCATCCCATCTTAGGCTCAATTGAACAAGGTCTGAGCTGACAGGATGAGGCATTGCACTTCCTTCTGGGCTTGCTATAATGTTTCATCTTAGCCAAAAGGCCAAGGTGGCTTTAAAAAATTGCATCAGCTAAAGCCTCAGTTTAACCTGATTGGCTACCCTGATCCTTTACTCTATTCTAGCCAGAGCAGACCACAATTGCACACATCAGCATACCCCAAAGCGCAATGGGCTAGCCAAAATATTGTGACATCAAAACCAGCCCCCGTGCTTGAAGATAGGGAGGATTAGAAAACTTGAAGCAAAGAACAATCATCAAGTCTTCTAATTTTCACATTTTGTAGCCAAATCAATAAAATTGACAGTCTCAGACAAGTGTTAGCAGAATACTGTGAATAGTAAATCATATTATTGGCAAAGTGTATGAATCAGATACTAAGTTTAACTGGAGTAGTTTCACTAGATTGAAATGGCAGTGAAGTAATCAAATGGGAAACTTCTGCAGAACATTTGCTGCATCATTGCTGTTAGTAACATGATAGGTTTCCAGAAAGCCATATATAAAACACAATTAGTCCCCTTGTCAAAACAAAGTGGTTTTATATGCATCCAGTCAGCAGGATTAATCCCCACAAAAGCCTGTAACAAATGGGATTGATGGTGTCCATATACTTAGGTGAATTTATGGATTGTGACAGTTTGAGGGCAATCATTTGGGCTCTCCATAGAAAACATTTAATTTTGTTAAATGCAACTGGCCATATGTTGTCTTAAATTAAATTTGACCTTATGTGGCAAACAACTGATTTGTGCATCTCTTTTATTGTAGACTGATTCTACTTATTCTCTCATTTTTAGGATGTTTATATGCAACTCTTTATTAAAGAGTGTGGAGCATCTCAGTAACCAGCTCACCATGTCCTTCCGATATAAGAGTCAATTACAACTGCTTTTATCGTCAATGTTGACACATATTCAAATGAGTATCGATCCTTATCCTAATAAAAAAATTAGAAATATCCCATTTCCCTCAGCGGCAAGTACAGTCTTGTTGAGGAAGTATAAGTGAGGCCAAAGTAAAAATGATAGGGTTTTAAAGTAATGGTGCCATGCTACAGATAAAGAATCATTCCTTCTCCACGGACTAATCACTTGTGAAGTTATCCACATTAAATAGCTATATAGAAATATTGTATTGTGATACACTATTATATACTTTAAAAGCCAGAGTACAGAATGTGACTCACTCCCAGCAGCAGGCTGTTCAGGGAAGCAGGCTTGAAGCTGTGAATACAGTACCTTTGGAGCTGATTCTGTTGCTTTTTTGTCTTTAATTATTGCCACTCTTTCAAATTTAGCTGCCTAGATAAGTAACAAAAACCTGCATGAATTTTAACATAACATCAATTCTGGAAATCAATCTTTAGAGGTAGAAATTGATCCTGGGCAGTATCAAAAAGTGACAACAGCAAATCAAGGGTCCATTTTGTAGTCAGCCCAGGCCAATAGAAAGGATAATTTGGTCAGTATGATGATTGGCTAAGCTGCTGAGTCATTACCACCATTAATGTGTTACAGCCCAAGAAAACATTATATCCTCCAGTCTGCTCATGGCCTGAATTTTCCTTTTGGTCAGGTCTCTCTTTTCATCAGCTGCAAGGTTGACAAGGAATGTACTCCTGCCATCTCTGAGTGCACTACAGCCATTAAGCGACTGCAGGCGGGACTTTCACACGTCATCAATGAGCAACTCCTGCCTCTGAGTGCTGCCAGATAGTCTGGTTGGCAGCTTGCTATTCCCTGCAGCAACAAGAGCTGCAGTGGACAGAAGAGGAATTGCAAGACGACACCTGAGACTAAAACAAAAAGTATAATTATTAGTCTCAAGTAAGGCTTACATTAATATTGCAATGAACTTACTGTGAAATTCCCCTGATCATCATGTTATAGTGCCTGTTTGGGTCAGTGCACCTAACCAGCATGTCTTTTAGATTCCGGGCATTGGAGACCATTAGATAAGTTCAGGAGTCCCCAGGACAAGGAGGGTAAAGAAGGCTGTGGATCTGGGAAGATCCCCCTCTGGACCATAAAAGCACCTTCTTCTGGAGACCGCTATCCAATATTTCCTCACCCTTTAACTTCCCATTTGAAATCTGAGTCCATTAATGTTTTGGCTTCCCCCATGCAAAGTCAATCCTCCCACCAGCCGAAAAGTTGAGGCTGGGCAGGAAAAGGCCAACAATTAGCAACATAAGGACATCAACTAGGGCAATTGTCGACTTTCTGTCTGAGATCTTGCCTGCCCAAGGAAAAAATCACTGCAAAGTTGGGCGAGAGGATACACAGAATAAAACCTATTTCTTCAATTTCAAGTTCTCTTCCCCTTTCTTGCTACCCCCCCCCCCCCCCCGCCCCCCCACCCCTACACCATTGAAAAAGTCACTGGTAGTGGAGCCTGTAATTCTGGCCCATGTTTTATTGGTCAAGCAACAATGCCAGCCGCCTTAAATCACCACAAGTGTCTTTTTAAATTACTCAGTGTTATTCTTTTTTGTAATGTTTAACACTATATCTTCTTTGTTTCCAGTGACTGGGCAAGGTCAATTATTTCTGATTAATACTGATATGCAACACAAGTAGTAGGCTGTCTTAATTTTCATTTTAAATTGTGGCCATGAATTTAACAATAGAAATTGCAGACTTGATACATCCTGAATGTCAGAAATGTACAGGCCAAAAGGTTTTTGAACTATATGAACAAGATAAATTATCCAAAATCATTCAAATACAACATATCAACAGGAATCAATAGAAAATCTGCTATCAGTCTTTAAAAGTATGAACATAGTGGTAGAATTGTAGAATGGTTACAACACAGAAGGAGATGATTCAGCCTGTCATGTCTGTGCCTGCTCTCAGCGAGAATAACTCAACTAGTCCCATTTCCCCCGCCTTTTCCATGTAATGCTTCTCTCTCTTATTATCCAATTCTCTTTTAAAGGCCATAATTGAGTTTGTCTCCACCACACTGTCAGCCAGTACATTCCTGATCCTAACCAATTTCTGCTTAAACGTGATTTTCTTTATTTTGTCATCACTTCTTTTGTTAATCACTTTAATTTATTTCCTCTAATCCTTGGCCTTGCCACCAACTGGACCAATTTCTCTATCTACTCAGTACAGACCTTTTCATGATTTTGAAAACCCCTATCAAATCTCCTCTCAATCTTTCCTTCTCAGCCCTTGCTTCACCAAGCTACTCAATGTAGTCCCTCAGTCCTGGAACTGCATTCCCCTATTGTACGTTCACATCATTTCCAAAGTATAGAATCATAGAATCAAAAAGTGCAGAAGGAGGTTATTCAGCCCATTGAGTCCACATCAACTACAATCCTACCCAGGTCCTAAGCTATAATCCCATGAGTTTATCCTAGCTAGTCCTCTGACACTAAGGTTCAATTTAGCATGGCCAATCCCCGTAACCCACACATCTTTGGACTGTGGGAGGAAAGCAGAGAGCCCAGCGGGGATCAACCCAGACACAGGGAGAACATGCAAATTCCATACAGTCAGTGACCCAAGCAGGGAATCGAACCTTGGTCCCTCCTGTTGTGAGGCAGCAATGTTAACCACTGTGCTACCATGCTAGAATTGGATACAGTTCTCCAGTTGAGACTAAATTAATGTTTTGTAACAGTTTACTATAGCATCCTTGTTTTTGTACTTTATGCCCATATTTCTAAAGTCTAGGATCCTCTAAGCTTTACTAGTTATTTTCTCAACTTGCTGTGGCACTTTCAATGATTTGTGCAGATGTATCCCAATGATCCCATAAGGTTTTGCACTTGCTTTAAAATTGCATTCTTTATCCTGTATTGGATACAGTAACTGTGAAATATTAAGATGTATCTGAATATCAAAGAGCTCTTACAAAAAGGGTCAGGAGTTAACAATGTGAAATTCCACTTCATAATCTTTTGTCACGAGGAGACATGTTGAAATGGTTTAATGAAAACATTACTTATTGCAATACAAACGCATCTTTAGTATTGTGTGGAAGATCATTCTAGAGAACGCAATTAATAATTAATCTTTTCCTGTCTTTCTAGGTCATAGTGGAGTCAATGTAGGGTATGAATATTCTTTCCGCTATACAGATGAGTGGTAGAAAGGAATTGCTTGCACTATTCAGAGCTGTAAATGTTACACCACTGTGTATGAAAAAGATTCATATTTTGCTATCATGCATTTCAAGGACATCTATCATTCTTCCAGTGAAGTAGCTCTTTATCAGATTTAAGATATATTTATTCATCATATTTCTTAAAGAATTTTGTTTGTGATATTTCAGCTTCTACTTTATGTATGTCCCTATCAGTTATTTTGTTTGTTGTGAAACATTAATTAGAAGTGAGAAATGCAGTGCATTTTATACCTTTGCTTTGTACTCTTGGAGAATACTTCAATGTGATTAATTGCTTCACCTGACTGATAACATTTCTGTTGCTGGATACCCAGAAATCTTCTTGGCACAACACCAGACTCAAACCGACATTGGGAAAGGGGAAACTCACACTCTAGAGAGTGCAACGTCTTTGTGGGAAACTTCCTTTGACATCTGTAAATACTGTCACTTCATTGTTGGCCATCAAATCAAGCTGTCAGAATATGAATTTGTCTTGGATGGTTGCACGAAATGGACAATTAAAGAAAGGAAATGGGAAAGAAGATTAGGTGCCACGCAAAATAGACTATCAAGTTGTTCTCACCCCAGTCAACAAATTTATACCCCCTGAGCCTTGAATCCTCCTCTGCCTGATGGCAAGTCTTAATTTTTTTTTCTCCCAGAATCCTCAGTAATCATGGTTTGAAGGTTATTAAACTGCTAGTAAATCTCTTCTTGGAGGTGGTGTTGGCAGGAAGAAGGCCAAAAACTGAAGACAGAAGGCCACATAGAGCACTGCTGTAGGTTGTCTGGAGATAGTGATAAAGGCAATCAGTGTAACCCCAAACACTGCCACATTATGCAGTAAACTTTTCAAATGGTTTCACAGGCTTGGCCAAGGTAAGTCAAGTCACTGCTTCCATCTCCTATATATTCAAATTCACTCAGCTACTTACCAATCATATTCTGAATGAATACATGAATATCGCTGATGATATACTAGTAATAGCCCCTCCATATAGTTGAGCAGCTTCTTTTATAAAAGATAGATTCAGCACACCATCCATATGGCCACTCTGATTTGTCAGGTAACCTGAAAAGCAAATGTTAATGCTGATGCCCAATTAAGAAGCTTTGATGAAGCTATTTTCTTTGACAGTCAAGTTCTTAAACCACTATGAGACTTTTCACTGCGTATGGATCAGTTGAAAATAGATATCATCCCAGAACCTGTAGAAGAAGCGTTATACTTAATAGACAGACAAACAAGATTGATTAGCGCTGAATAAAGAGACATGCTGTCAAAATTTTTCATCTTGCACTCATCAAGATAGATTTGTAAGAAAATAAATTGATAAGGGAACAACAATTTATACTACATGAGAAGAGAGTGCTGATTCAATGGCAAGTGGACTCTAATTGATAGAGGCATTGCTATGGAGAATGCACCAAGGAACAGTTAACTGCCAAATTTATGTTTAAATTCAAACCAGGCAGGCCAACTCTAATTGGTCAAGGCATTGCCATAGGTAGTGAATCAAGGAATGTCTGTTTACCATGGTTTTGTTTAGTTGGAAAAGGCAGAATGTGTGAAAAGGACTATGTGTGAATATATGTCGCTTCTATCACATTTTTAGACCTATAGTGCCAGCAATGATAAGTGAGGCTATAAGGAGAAGTATATTAGCTGTGAGAAGAGTCAAAAATGTTGGAACTGAAGTATCTTTAGATAAGAAGAAATAAAATTACCAACATGTAATAGCTCCCAACAACTAGTTACGTTTGAGAAGCCTACTTAAACAGAATATTTCCAATTATCCCTGTTGTGTTTCATCTCAGAAAACAAATCATCACGGTTAGTTTGTTGCTTACAATACGACTTTGATGAGAGGCACAAATTAAATACATGTGCTACAGTGACATTCACTTTCACTCGAGGAATCACTTATCTGGAACTGTAATGCAGAAAAAAAATCAGGTATTTATTGCTGTGGGCCTAATTTCTCAACTGCTACTTGCCACTTGTAATGTTCCACGCTTGGAAAACAGCCTTTGCTTCATTCAGAGACAACGTGAAATTGCACTTTTTTCTCCACATTCTCAGCCCAACTCCCTCTGCTAATTATTGATAGCCGATAGGCTAAAAAAATAGAAAAGCATAGTACTTGGGGAAATTCATCAGTGCATAACAAAATACACATGTACATAAAACCTAAGTGGGATTTGAAAATCTGAATAGTAAATCGTTAGGATTTTAAAACTTTAAAATACATCCAGGCGTAACATTAAAAATGAATTTGACCTGGCTTGGATGTCAGTTAGGATTTATTCAGACTAATAAAACGCAATCTCTACTGATTCTGAAGCCTGAATTTTCTAATCAAGGTTATTCTAATGTTGGAGGCAACATCTTTGAAGTAACTTTGGTTAGAAATAAGTTGAAATAATTTTTCACAGAAGTTACCAGTGTTTCCACAAAAATACTCATAATTCAGTCTTATGGATGAAAGCTATCATGTCTAACTGGAATTTCCTGTTCCCCCTCATATTTTCTAATTAATGATTGTGGGTATGTTGGTTGTAATTTTAAAAGTTATTTCTATATGCAATGGCATGTGGCAGTAGTTGCACTATATTTGGCTTTGTGATCCTTGATCTGAGTAGATGACTCTTGGAATACAGTCTAGACATGTTGGAGTTGGGGGGTGGGAGACAGTAGACTAGAATGGGGATAGCTGTGGATAGTTTAGTGAAAGCTGTATATCAAAACTAGGAAGGTGCGATAGGACAGAATACTCCATACACTGGGACTAAATTCAACTTATAAACTTATGGAAATGTGATAAGAAGGAATCGATGGGTCGGTTTCTGTATCACTGGCTAGTGTCTCAGTAAGATCATTAAAAGATAATGTTCTGGTATGGAAACATTCTCTTTTGTACATTAACAATTATAGTGATTGAAATAAATAATGTAAGCAGGTCAGAAGACCAGAAACTGAGTCAGCAGTGGGTATGTGGCATCTCTGTGATTGGACTTTGGAGAGTTGGAGTAAGTCAGTGACTGGTTCAGCAATGTTGAATAGGTTTTGGATTGCACTGAATGTATAAGAAAGGGCCCTAACAAATGATTTAAGTGAAAGACCTCAAAGACATTCAAGGACTGAACGCAAAATGCAGAGGATGTGGGCACAATTAATAATATAGGGACTCAATTGTACTTTGCAAACAATTGCTTGAATATTGTGATATATTACACTTTGTGTGTACTGAATTAAGTTGAACCATTGTCACCAATAGAGGTCAATGTTTAATCTTTGGAAATTAAGGGCTGCAGAGTCAAACGATTGAATCTTTGAACATCTTCACCATCCCTTTCTGAAACATCTGTTTTTCAATTTTCAAAAAAGGTTTCGACACCCAAATTATTGACAAAGTTTTCATCTACCTGTCCAAGCATTCAATTTTCAAACAATAGCCAGAAATTAAAAGCTGTAATGAAGTTTGTCTGTGCTTGTTGTAAAGTCCAATAAAATCTGAAAATTTCCAGTTATTGAATTCAGTATTGTGGGCTGTAAACTTTGGGCTCTGCCATTGTCTGGAATGAACTGGACCCAAATTGTACCTGGCTGGGCAGGGTGCTACCTTCCAAACCCCAAAAATGATGTTGGCCATTTTAACCAATGTCAGTTCGGAGCCTGGGAAAGTTGTCAGCTCTCCAGAGTTAGCTGAAATGATGTGTGGGTTTTAATGTTGGCAGCGCCACTTTGTCCTGATAATGCAGCAGGTCACACAGAAACCCTGATAAACAACTTCTCTTTCATACTGCCAGCACAGCTTTAAACACAGGGTTAGATCTCTTCTCCAATGGAAGTTGCCAAATCCCCAGAATTTGACAGTAGCTTAAGATTGGGATTTTGAGGTTCAGTGGAAGTTTTCTTGCAGCCTTGGTAGCTAACATTATCACGCAGTGAGGCAGAAATAAAATGGTGATTATAGGGTAGTGTGAGCTGAACAAAGTTCTGTTTTTTTTTCTTTCAGATATTTGGGGTATTTTGGTTTACACTTTAGAAATTTTAAAATCGTTTACTAAGGTCAGTGGGGAGTTGTTATATCCAATGGGTACCATTCCTGCCACCTATCTGTCTTACCCATGCCTCTATCACAATTACATCGGTGGCACCCAGAAGCTCACCTGCCTGCAGACAATTAAAGTCTTTAGGTAGGCAATTGATGCCTACTGAACTGCCATATCCCACTACCATCTGGATTTAAATGGCAGCAAGAGAGGCCCACATCAAAAAGCCAACGTGGCTGGTTTCCTTTTACAGGGATATGGAAGCCTGGAGAAGTCATTGTTAAACCCAGTCTACCCAAGATTGTAGCATCATTCTCCAGGTTTCCTTCCACACATGGCCTTTCAAACTTTTCTCTCCTCTTCCCCACCCCCTTTTCTAGGCCTATTAGCTCCTGTTTTTGATGTTATAATTGTCATTTTGTTGACACTTTTTCAGGGTTGAAGAAACACTTTTCTTCCCTCAAGAATTATCAACTGGTGTATTTTTTCTAAGCAGTTTCATTCATGCTATTTTTATTACAAGGCTAATTGTCTTGCGTGTATGCCAGGTGAATGGACATGGAAGGGCCATGAGTGGAAATAGAAGATATGAGGGAGCATTGGGGAAGGGGAGGCAGCATGAATTGACAGTGAGGGTATGAAGAGCCATAACTGGTGGGATAAGTTAGCATTGAGTTGTCATGAGGCATAGAGGTGGCATGGGGAATGGGTTGGGGATGTGATAGAATGAGGACCAGAGGACCTAAAATGTAATCAAACAATTGGGATTAAGTCACAGAGGACCAACATTAACCTTCTAACTAGCCCACTTTGGCACTAGATCAGCTCCAATCCTCTGCAGTGGTTGACAGTCCCTTCTTCAACTTGGGCTGAAAGTCATGCCATTTGAGGCAATTTTTATTAAAATGGCTGCAGCAAGCTCAATGATTTCTCAACTTAAGCTATCAACCTTGGTAGAGAAAATCTGAGCCTAAGTTTCACATGTATTCCTTGGGATATAGAAAATTAAGGAGTGATTGAAATTTTTAGGACTTTAAAGGAATTGATAAGGTAGCGAGATGGGGAAATATTTATTTTTGGTGGGGTTCCAGAACAATGGACATTACCTTAACAAGGAGGTGATAGAAACTTGGAATACTTTACCACAAAATTCTAACTCAATTATTTATCAATCTGAAATTTTAGATTTTTCTGAGCCATAGGTATTAAGTGATATGGCATCACAGTGGACAAATATGGGATGATTTTACTGGCTCATCTCATTGGTCAATCAGCATAGTGAGCTGTAAGTTTGGGCGTGAGGTGAATAATTGGATTTGTGCCCAATTTCTTACTTCTCTTAATGTTACTGACACGGAATTGTTTTCATAAATGGCACAAAGCTGATTTCAATATTTATGACCTTATTGAAAAATAATTAATAAGTCCCAGGCTCACTTACTCGTACCTGCTCGCTGGTCAAAATCCACCAATGGGGACCTGACATTATGGTATCACTAGTGGCATTGGAGGCTATTGAAGCCTCCCTCGCAGTGGTCAGAGAGAAAGCTGGACAATGCCCCTTGTGCAATGCCAACCTGGCACCCTGACAGTGCCAAGAGAATGGGGCCTGAGGGGGTAGGGCCCAAAACAAGGAGCTGGACCACAATGGTGGAAGCAGGGGGAGCTCTATATGGAAGGGAGGCAAGGAAAGTACTCTACAAGGAGATTTGGCATAGATCGGGGTGGCGATTGGAATTGGGTGTTTTCAGGACTGTGATTTGGGCAGCGCATTGAGGAATTGGGGCAATGCTGCCCCTAGAGCTGAGTATCTGGCTTCCTGCCAAGAACAGGCACCACTCCCTCCCCCTGCTGGTGAGAATCACATCTGAGCTCTTTTTTTCTAAGTGCTGTATGATTGCAACAGAGAGCTGGTCCAAAATATCAGCATAATTGTCTCCCTTTTTCATGCTTGTTCATACTTAGAATTTTCTTGATAAGGTTACTCTCATAAAGTTTGGATACAAATTAGCTAGCTGACTGAATGGTGAGACGGATTTGAAATACTGAATATTCTCTTTCTGTTCTTACATGTTAATTCAATGCCAATCTCGTTCTCTGGTGTGGAATGGAAATAATTTAAAAGGTTCAGCCTTAATTCTCTATGAAGTGAATTGTAGCAGATTTTTAAAATGTCAAGTTTATAATATGAAGTACTTTTCTTACTTTCGTCTCTGTTTCTTTTTTCACTCTCTTAATCCATTCGCTTCTTCTGTCAAGCAGAAGAAAAATATTGGGAATACTGGAAATCTGAAATAAAAACAAAGTGCTAGAAACACTCAAATGATCTAACCACATCTGGGGAACACAAGTAGCGTTAACATTTCAGATCCCAGAACTGAAAGATCACAGATATGACATGTTTGCTGGATGTGTACCGTCCCACCTGCTATGGGAATCAACTAGGTGAGGGGCAGACCATGTAAAGATCCGTTGATCTCGGGCGGGATTTTACATTTTAGAGTTAATTGAGGCCGTTGTTGTGGGAAAGTCACCACTTTGGAGTCAGACTTGGAGGTAAAACAAACAGTTTTATCCAGGCAAAGCTTTGGAAGAAGTGCTGGCACTTCCGCAGCACAGTCACCTTCTCAACTACACAATGGTAGTTGAGAATCTTTTATACGTTGTTAAATGATAGACAGCACGGCCATTAGCCATTAGCACATCATTACATGTTGAATAAAGAAGTATGGATATTGATAGCTAGCACATCGTTATATAGAGACAAGTACGGACACTGACAGTTATTGCATCGTTGTACATAGAGTAGATACATTTATACATCATCATCAGTGTCCTGTTCAACCCCTGAAGTCCTGTGGTGATGGGTGAGTGATGAAGCAGCAGGTGTAGATATACTGGGAACAGTAGTCACATACCTGCAAGCATGTGGCTGAGGTCTAATGGTCGTTTCCCCCTGACCGAAGCAGCAATGGAACTTGGCGTCTACCTGGGCGACTGAGCAGTCCTCTTCAGGAATGCACTGCTCACCTCCGTAGAGTGAGGAAGGGGCTAGAAAAGGTGCCCTAAACATTGCCTGCTTCACTACACCCTGGCCAGTTTACCACGGCTGGCGGGGATCCCATCTTGCAGTTAAACACACAAAATAAAACAAAGATGACACCGCTCACCATTGGCACTTGGAATATGCGCATGCTTTTGGACAACCCTACAGCAGAGAAACCAGAGAGTACAGTCTTAGTTGCCAGTGAGCACGCAAGATACAACATTGACATTGCGACCCTGAGTGAAACTTGTCTTGCCAATGTAGGTCAGTCAACTGAAACTGGAGATGGATACACTTACTTCTGGAGCGGTCGTGCCAGCGATGAGCATAGTGAAACTAGAGTTGGATTCACCATCAGGAATCATCGGAAGCTTGATAGTCTATCCAAGGGTGTGAACGACTGGCTTATGACATTACAGCTTCTGCTACAGAACAGAAGTCAAGCCATTCTGATCAGCGCCTATGCCCCCACAATGAACAACCCGGATGAGATGAAAGACAAGCTCTACAAATAATTACTCACCCTACTATCAGCCGTGAACAGTACTGACAAGCTCATCTTGTTTGGCGATTTCAATGCAAGAATAGTGATGTGACTCTGCAATCTGGCAGGAAGTCATTGGGAGGCATGGAGTGGGCAAGTGTAACAGTAACGGCCTACTCTGACTGAAGACCCGTGCGGCACACGATCTCCTCATCACCAACACAACCTTCCATCTGTCTACCCGTAACAAGACCTCCTGGATGCACCCCCACTCTAAGCATTGGCATCTTATCGACTATGTCATTGTCAGGAGAAAAGACGGGCAGGATATCAAAGTGACCAAGGCCATGTCTGGTGCTGACTGCTAGACAGATCACAGACTCATTATCTCCAAAATGAGGCTTCGCATCAGACTCAAGAGGCGACTACAAGGAAGCAAGGTTATGAAAAGAATCAATGCAGCCAAGCTAAAGACCCCATCATAGCTTCAGCACTGGCTGAAGACTTAGAAATCAAGCTTGCTGATCTATACCTCACAGGCAGCGCTGAAGATGACTGGAAACGCTTCAGGGATGCTATCCATACATCTGTGCTGAAGATGCCGAGGCTCTCTGCCTGCATGCAGCATGATTGGTTTGTTGAGGATGATAAGGAGATACAGGCTGTATTTGTTGCAAAGCACCGTCTTCATTGGGCCTGTCAGAACGACTCATTTTCAGCTGCTAAGAAAAATGCTTTTACCAGTGCTCGCAGGACAGTCCAGAATAAACTGAGTAAAATATAGGATGCCTGGTTGAGCACCAAGGCAGATGAAATATAGAGATATGCTGACAGAAATGACTTGAAACAGTTCTATGAAGCCCTCAACACTCTCTACAGACCTCAATCTCTTGGGAGCTCCCCGTCCTGAGTACAGATGGTACAACTTTCATTACAGAGAAAGCTCAGATGCTGCAGAATGGGCTGAATACTTTGAAGCCATCCTCAACTGACTGTCATGTATTAACAATGAGGCAATAGACAGAATTCCCCAGGTAAATATCAACAGCGCCATGAATGACCCACCGGTAGTAGCTGAAGTCACAAACGCTGTCAGCCAGCTATCCAGTGGCAAAGCCCCAGGGCCAGATGCCATACACGCAGAAATCTATAAAGCTGCTGGTCCTGCACTTATCAAGAAGCTCGCTGAGTTGTTCCAGTTCTTTTGGAAGCAAGGATCCATTCCTCAGGAACTTAAAGATGCTTCCACTATACACCTCTACAAGAGGAAGGGCAATTGGCAACTATGTGACAACCACTGAGGAATCTTGTTGCTCTCCATCACAGGAAAAACCCTCGCAAGAGCCCTGCTAAATTGTCTGGTCACTTATCTGGAGCTGGGCCTGCTTCCAGAATCACAGTGTGGCTTCCACAAAGATCGTGGGACTAGTGACATGAATTTTGCTGTGCGCCAACTTCAGAGAAGTGTCAGGAGCAGAATTGCGAGCTCTACATGATCTTTGTTGACCTCGCGAAGGCCTTCGATACTGTAAGCCGATAAGGCCTGTGGAGATTATGTCAAAGTTCAGCTGCTCCTCCAAATTCATTCAGATGGTACGCCAGTTCCATGATAGCCAGTATACTGGATTGTGGAGAATCCTCTGAGGTACTCCCAGTCACCAATGGCGTCAAACAGGGCTGTGTGCTCACACCCACACTGTTCAGCATGATATTTACTGCCATGCTGAATGATGCCTTCCAGGACAGTGTTGCTGAAATCAGCCCCAAGTACAGAGTGAATGGGAAACTCTTCAACCTGAGGAGACTTTAAGCTATTACCAAAGTGAAAGAGACTGTTCTGAGAGATTTCCTTTTTGCTGATGAGTGCGCCCTATATGCTGGCTCAGAGCCAGAGATGCAAGTCAGTCTGGATAAATTTTCCATGGTTTGTGACAACTTTGGACTCACCATCAACAATAAAAAGACCAAAGTTATACACCAGCCTGCTCCTCATGCATCATACGCACAACCCACAATCACAATCAAAGGGAGAAACTGTAGGCAGTGGACCAGTTCATTTATCTTTGCAGCACCCTCTCCCAAGCAATGACTATTGATACAGAAGTTAACTGCAGAATAGCAAAGACAAGTTCTGCTTTCTGTAGATTGTGCTCCACAGCTCATATGGGAATATTGATGAATCAGCCCAGCAACAAAATTGAAGGTCTGCAGCGCCGCGGTACTCACTACCCTCCTGTCTGCCTGTGAAACGTGGACTGTGTATCGAAGGCATGCAAGACAGCTCAATCATTTCCACATGACTTGTCTTTGCAGAATATTACGCATCAGATGGCAAGAGGAAGTACTGGACACTGAAGTTCTTTCTAGAGCAAGTCTACCATCAGTCCACACACCGCTGATGAGAGCGCAGACCCAGTGGGCAGGTCATGTCATCCGTATGTCAGATGAACGCGTACCCAAACAGCTCCTTTTTGGGGAACTCTCTACTGGAGGACTTTGCATGGAGGGCAGAAGAAACATTTCAAAGACACACTCAAAGCCTCCCTGAAGTTGCTTGACATTGACACGACCACCTGGGAAACGCTGGCATAAAACCACCTTACCTGGCGCTGCCTCATCCACAAGGGCTGTCAAGCTCACGAAACAAGGTGTGTTGCTGAAGCACAATTGAAGTGCGAGCTGCTCAAGGCCAGAGCCATCAGCGCAACTACTACAGTGTCTACACAAGTCTATCCAATATGTGCCAGGACATTCGGTGCCTGAATTGGCCTGATCAGTCATCTCCGGACACAACGCAACCAGCTTCAAAATGACTAATAGTGTCGAAGTCCTCATCGATGACGATGGACAAACAACAGATACATTTATGCACTTTTATCGCCTATCAATGCCTGATCTTGTTACATACATTTATGCATTTATGTCCCCCCATCAGTGGCTGATCTCATTATCAAACTCAGTGTTTTCTGTCTGCTTTTATCTCAAGTTTAAAGTGCCTCAAGGTCTGACCTGTTTCCTGCAGTAACTTGAACACTACAGGTTTTAACTTTTTGTATACTGTCTATGCCCAAAGTTAGTGCCTCTTAATGTTTTTTTCCCCCAGGGTCCAATTTGTGCCAGATAACCATTTTGTGTCCTTTAACTTTGACTTCACTCCAATACTGTAAAATCCTACCCATGAACTCTGTTTCCTTCATAGAACATAGAACATAGAACATTACAGCGCAGAACAGGCCCTTCGGCCTTCGATGTTGCGCCGACCAATTATGAAAAAAGCAATGACCCTCCAAACTAAACCATTTCCTTCTCTTCCATATACTTATCAACTAACCTCTTAAACGCCACCAAACTTGGCGCATCTACAACAGCTGCAGGCAGGGCATTCCACTCCCTAATCACTCTTTGAGTTAAGAACCTACCTCTGATATCCGTCCTATAACTCATACCCCTTAATTTAAAGCGGTGTCCCCTCGTGCTAGCTTTCTCCATCCTAGGAAAAAGGCTATCACTGTCCACCCTATCTAAACCTCTAATCATCTTATATGCTTCAATAAGATCCCCTCTTAGCCGCCTCCTTTCTAACGAAAACAACCTCAATTCCTTCAACCTCTCTTCATAGGACCTGCCCTCCATACCAGGCAACATCCTGGTAAACCTCCTCTGTACCCTCTCCAATGCCTCCACATCTTCTTATAATGTGGGGACCAGAACTGCACACAATACTCCAAGTGCGGCCGCACTAGAGTTTTGTACAGTTGCAACATGATGTTGCGGCTCCGAAATTCAGTCCCCCTACCAATAAAAGCTAAGACTCTGTATGCCTTCTTAACAACCTTATCGACTTGACTGCCTACTTTCAGGGATCTATGCACAAATATTCACTCTATTTATTTTTCTGCACCTAATGTAACATACATTCACCCACTCTATTTTACCCTCATTCCCAATCATTCATTCCTCTGTTTCTTTTTCAGTTGTTAAATTTCCTTGGTTAAGGAGATGGACTGTTGGATCTCCTATTCATTGAGAGCCCAGATGCCCTATTGCCTTCACAATACTATTATCAGCTTACACTTTCAGCAAGAGGGCTGCAAATACTTTTTAATTGATGGGTGTAAAAAAGCCAATTCAGGGCATACTATGAAATTGCATTGTTCCTCAATGTAAATTAGAGTAAGCAGAAAACTATAAGTTTTTTTTAACAATAATCAAGCAATAAGACTCTAATTATGCAGCGTTATTTATATAAAGTACTTAGGGATGTAGAATAAATTAAAATTTAACCTAGAATCGCACAACATTATAATCATTGAACCAGGAGTCATTTCAAATTGATTTTGCATATGAAAACCACTGATAAGGTGAAATAACTTTTTTTGGAGTTCTGTTGGGAAATGAATTCTTGGTCATGAAAAGAGAGGAGAAAAGTGCTTTGGCAGAAGATACTTTTATTTATTGATGCACAGCTGCCATGCAGTTTTAGTGCCAGGTCCATAAACATTGAAATCTCACCCTTCTGTTCTCTCCCATTAAACAGCCTTCTGTTTTAAGTGACTTAATTGTTTTCCCACAATCAAGTGGGTTTTTATTCAATTGAACCTTATTGCGTGGTATCTTAGAGCCAAAAAAATGACATATATTCAGCAATGCACCAAAATTCAGTTTAAAATTGAGTGGAAGTTCCCATCTTTTGTGTAAACTTCAGTTCCATGCAGTTCTCTCCTCCTTGGAATTTGTGCTTGGCAACATAATGAATTTGTGAAATGGAACATTTTCTAATTTCAGGCACTCAGTACTTTGCCGAGTTTTGTAAATGGTGGTAATCTAGTTCTAAAATCATCTCCAACTGCTATATTGAAAACTGAAAATGTTTCCTTGGAGGTAATTTACCTCTGAATAGTTATAGGACAGAAGGAGCCCATTTGGTTCTTTGTATTAATGCCATTTAGTCCCACTCTTCTACCTTTTCTCCATATCGCTGCAAATATTTTTGCTTCAGATAATTATCTCTGACGGAGATCCTTTGAAGGAGAAGCTAAATTCGATGATTTGTTTCCAAGGCACGAATGCCATCAAATTAGTGCAGTTGGATATTGCAGTACCTTTACTTATTATTTCCATGTTACGTAAATGGAATTCAATTATAAATTAATTAGCAATGTAAGTAAGTATGATGAGTGATGTTTTAAATTATTTGCTTATAAGCAAAATATGTTCTTGTAATTCAAGAACATTGACTTGTGTAATTGAATCTGATAACTTTCCATGGACAGAACTTGTGTATACACCACAAAAACCAGATACATTTGTGAATTTGTCGAGTAACTGAAAGAACTGTGTCATTTGGAACATTGTCCTGTGCTCGTGTTGGTTTTGGGTGTAATGTGGTTCTCTTACACCATGAATGACTTGGACATAGGCTGTATTAAGTTTTTCTTATAATATTAATTTGCGACAACTCATAACCAGGGCCTTATGGTAAAGAACATTAGTCTCTTTACACAGATTATTCTGTATTTTGCACCAGGTCATCTTATCTGATATTTGCTTAAACCATTATTAAACATCACTGTCTAATTAAAATAAATATTAACTCTTTACTCTACATCTGCCTCTAAGAGTAATCTCAAAAAATTAAGCTATTTTATTAAACTATTTATATGCCCTGTTTAATTTTTTTACGTACAAGTAGTTCATACTTAATGACTGCTGTCCCACATTGTTATGCCTCAGTACTACTGATTGTTCCAACTTATGGTGTGGAGATGCTGGCATTGGACTGTAGTAAGAAGTCTCACACCAGGTTAAACTCCAACAGGTTTACTTGGTACCACAAGCCACTAGCTTTTGGAGCACTGTCCCTTCATCAGGTGAGTGGGAGGTCTGTTCTCAAACAGGGTATGTAAAGACACAAACCCAATTTACAAAACAATGGTTGGAATGTGAGTCCTTACAGGTGATCAAGTCTTAGAGGTACAGACAACGTGAGTGGAGAGAAGGTTAACCACAGGTTAAAGAGATGTGTATTGTCTCCAGCCAGGACAATTCATGAGATATTACAAGCCCAGGCAAGTTGTAGGGGTTACACATAGTGTGACATGAACCAAGATCCTGGTTGAGACCATCCTCACGTGTGAGGAATTTGGCTATCAGTTTCTACTCAGTGATTCTGCATTGTCGTTTGTCATGAAGGTTGCCTTGGAGAATGTTTACCTGAGATCAGAAGCTGAATGCCTGTGACTGCTGAAGTGTTCCCCAACAGGAAGAGAACTCTCTTGGCTGGTGATTGTCAAACAGTGTTCATTCATCCGTTGTTGTAGTGTCTGCATCATCTCCCTAGTGTCCCATGCCTCGGGACATCCTTTCCTGCAGTGTCAGGTAGACAACATTGGCTGAGTTGAAAGTGTACTACCATGTAGCTGGTGAATGGTGTTGTGACACAAGATGATGGCATCCATGTCGATGATCCGACACATCTTGCAGAGGTTGCTGTGGCAGGGTTGTGCAGTGTCGTGGTTACTGTTCTCCTGAAGACTGGGTAGTTAGTAAATTGAGTTTGTGTCTTTATATGCCCTGTTTGTGAACAGAACTTCCACTTATCTGATGAAGGGGCATGCTCCAAAAGCTAGTGGCTTGTGCTCCCAAATAAACCTGTTGGACTTCTTACTGTCTCAACTTAGACAAAGAAGATGTAGACTGGGTGATCATGTGAATATTGGGATGACATGGTGACAAAAGGGATTCAGGAGCACAGGAGTTTTACCAGAGTGCAGGCAGAGACACAGCGTGTAAGAACTTCTCAGTTACTGTTGATAAATATTTATTGTTGTTAATCCATGGTAGTCAGTTATTGAAACCCAGTAGTTTGAATGAACCATTTAGAAATAAGATTCAAATTACAGACCATCTTAGAGCAAAAATTACCCATAATATGTTAGATGAATTAATACTATTTCTTGGGGGCAATTCTCCCACGCTACTGTGCTAACTTTCTAGTGCAGCCTGGTAGGAGAATCTCATAGCCCGACATCTGCAGGATTCGCGATTGCTTTCCTGCCACATGTGCATCTCCTTGTGCTGGATTTCTGGTGCCATCAGTTCTGTGCTGAAAACCATGGGAAGATAGATAAGTCATTTAAATCCTTAATTAAATCTAATTTTAATGTAATTAGCGGGCCCGGAACTGAATTCTCCAGGCCCCCTAATCTCTCCCATCCTACCAGAGTATTTCTCTCTAGTAAGGATTATAGTTCTTTGTGGAACTAACAGCCTTACTCCATTGAAGTGAAGGAGGGCAATTGGGCCTCACTGGGTATCAGTCGGCTGGGGAGTGGTTAGGGTATGCACAGTGGCATCCTGGCAATGCTGGCCTGTGCGCTGGCATTGACCAAGGGGCAAGGTGCCAATGCCCAGGAGGCACCTTGACACTGCCCATTGGGCATGGAGCAGTACCAAGGAGTGGGACTACTGTGGAGAGGGGGGAACTGGAGTGGGACCTGATTGAGAACTAGGGGCAATCAGTGGGGCTGTGGAGTGCCGCTGCCACTCTACATTTGGATCAATGGCGGCAAGAGAAGAGACCAGCGATCAGGGCGGGCTGGGCTGGTGTGGGGACGGGCGGGTATCAGCCAAGTGAGCCTTCCTGTGTTGGTATGGCTGGGAAGGGGGCTGGTGATGAGGGGATTGGCACTGCAAGGGAAAGGGCAGGTATCAGGGTGGGGGGTTGTGGCTCGCTGGGAATCGTTGGGAGGGGCGTTGGGAGGGCAGCACTGTGGAAGTCCAGGACTGGCCAGTGATCAAGCTGATCAGCAAACGGGAGGCTGACAGTGCGAAGTCACTGTGCTTGTGCAAACCCATTGATTTCAGCCTCCCAAGTAGGAATAAGCCCACCCTCCTAAAATCTAATAATATTCACAACAGTGGGCTCCGCATTGCACAGAATATGAGTGATTCTAGTCTAAATTCCCACTGAAAAAAAAATTAAAATTTTTTGGGGAGAATTCTGCACCTAGCTTCTGGATAACTATACCACTGACCTCTTTCCACCAGCCATTGGACATCAGACTGTTCCATGTGACCCCCAAAACCATCATATCCCATTTACCCACATGTGACTACCCCTCCTAAGTTTACGCATCCTACCAGGTACAGCCCATTGACTACATCATAACTCTGATCAAACACCCTATCCCCCCGACAACCTGACTGTCAAAAACACAGGAAGTTGAAAACACAGGATGAAGATCAGCAAAATAGACAGCTTGTCATTTTACTTTAAGAAGTCTGAAGTGTTGAGCAATGCACAAACTCCACATTCATGCTCATCCATCAAAAGTTTGGATGAATTATCTGATCACTTAGACTTGCTGATTTCTGGAGAGATGGCATCGCCGGAAAAAATTGAACAAGAAGTGCAATTTGAAATGTCAAATGGAGCAACAAGATATTTCTTCTATTGAAGTAAGGGAAAAAAAACTTAGCCTGATTGTCTTATGGACAAAGTCTGTTGCATTGGATATGATAGAATATTTCAAATTAAAAAAAACTAGAAAACATAGGTAACATGGAAAATTTGAGAAAAGGGTTACAAGCCAAAAGCAGGTTACAAGTCTTCGTACAAGTCTTCAAGTAGTGGCACAGTGGTTAACACTTTAAATCACAGCACCAGGGACCTGGGTTCAATTCCTGGGTTGGCTTACTGTCTGTATGGAGTTTGCAGGTTCTTCCTGTGTCTATGTCAGTTTCTTTTGGGTGCTCCCGTTTCCTCCCACAGTCCAAAGATGTGCAGGTTAGGTGGATTGCTCGTGCTAAATTGCCCCTTAGTGTCAGGGGGATTTGCTAGGGTAAATGATTGGAGTTATGGGGATTGCAGTTGGTGCAGACTTGGGTTGAATGGCCACCTTCTGCACTGTCGGGATTCTATGATTATAAGTCTTATCTTCTGAGGGTGAAGAGCAATGGGATGACAGAAATTAGAATTAGTTAATTCTTTTTCGTAAAGTTTTAAGCAGTCAATTCTTATGCTTCTAAATCATTCCCTGATCCCTAAAGAAGAACAAGCATTCATCAATGGGTACTCTAACTCGAAAAATGTTGGAAGAGATATTGCTAATCATGAAACAAAGCTGGTATTAATACCATATGTAAGTTGATTCCAAGATAAAAATTAGCTGGAAGAATAGACTCCACTATCAGCTTGGGTTGAAAAGGAGTCTTCTTTACTGGAGAAAATGCTGAGACATGTTGTTGCCACAGTCAAATTTCTGTGTTCTTTGGAACCAAGTCATGGCGATTAGCAAGACAACTACATCAGGATCTGGGGATAGGACCTGTTTAGAACAAACAAAGAACAACACAGCACTGGAAACAGGCCCTTCGGCCCAACGAGCCCACGCCGCCGTCCTAACGTCTTAATGACATATAGGGACTAATTTGTTACCCAATCAGCCTAAGAGCACATTTTTGGGATGTGGGAGGAAACCGGAGCACCCGGAGAAAACCCACGCAACCACGGGGAGAAAGCGCAAACTCCCGCAGACACAGGCCCAAATCCATGTGTCTGCACAGCAACAGCGATAGTCTCTGAGCTGTCATGTTGCCCATCAGATGGTCCAGTTTAAGCATACACTAACGACGTGAAGCACTAGGCCACTCCTGAAGCAACATCCAAGAGCAGCTCTCGCACGACCTGCCGCATGCATGCCCTTGTTGGTCAACAAGGTGGACTGAACATCCTGTGGAAACAAATAGGATATTTAAACAGTCCTACTATATCCCTCTATCTTCAGACCGCTCATGTGTCTGTCCAAGAGACCCTTAAACAGCCCTAGCATGCCTGCTCCCACCACCTTACTCGGTAGTGCATTCCACACCCCCACTACCCTTTGTGTGAAAAACTGCCCTCTAATATTTGTCTTATACATAGCCCCCCTCACCCTAAGGCCGTGACCCCTTGTTCTATCCTTTTCTAATGGTGGAAAAAGCTTACCACCATTTACTCTATCTATACCCCTCATAATCTTATATACCTCTAATAGATCCCCTCTCAGCCGACGTCTTTCAAGGGAAAACAACCCCAGTGCATTCAATCTTTCCTCGTAAGACAGCCTTTCCATACCAGGCAGCATCCTGGTAAATCTCCTCTGCACTCTCTCCAGGGCCTCCACATCCTTCCGGTAGTAAGGCGACCAGAACTGGACGCAGTACTCCAAGTGAGGCCTAACCAACGTTCTATACACTTGCAACATTAGACTCCTACTCTTGTATTCTATACCTCTTCCTATGAAGGCTAACATACTATACGCTTTCTTTATCACATTCTCCACCTGTACTGACACCTTCAGAGACTTGTGAATCTGCACCCCCAGGTCTCTCTGCATCTCTATGGTCCGGATAGTTTTACCTTTTATCCTGTAACTCCCCGCTACGTTTTTCCGGCCAAAATGTATCACCTCGCATTTATCCGGATTAAATTTCATTTGCCATCTATCTGCCCAATCTACCAGCCTATCTATGTCCTGTTGTATTGCGTGGCACTGCTCCTCAGTTCCTGCCAATCCAAGCATCTTAGTGTCATCAGCAAATTTGCTGATCACACCACCTACCCCATCTTCCAAGTCATTTATATAAACCACAAATAGAAGAGCTCCTAGTACTGAGCCCTGTGGCACACCACTAGTGACACACCTCCAGTTGGAAAAAGAGCCTTCCACTACTACCCGCTGTCTCCTCCTCCCAAGCCAGTTCTCAACACATCTACATACCTGGCCCTGTATCCCATGCGCCTTCACCTTTTCTATCAGCCTACCATGAGGAACTTTGTCAAACGCCTTACTGAAATCCATGTAGACAACATCAACGGCTTGTCCTTCATCAACTGTTTTTGTCACCTCTTCAAAAAATTCCACTAGATTCGCAAGGCACGACCTCCCCTTAACGAAGCCATGTTGTTGTTGGTGCAGACTCCTTGGGCCAATGCTCCCCTTCTGCGCTGTAGGGATTCCATGATTTCTATGATTCTAGGGAGCGATTTTTCCATTTTGATTCTAAGTGCTGAATATGGGCATAATTCAGATCTAACTTGTAAACCTGTTCTCAGGCACCTCCCCTTCCCGATGCGTACTTAGCCTGAAAAAAAAATCACGAGTTTGAATCGCACGGTGGGCAGGACTTATCGTGTGAGAAACACTACTACTCTGATTGGAGCCTTCAAATGGTGCATTCACAGTAAAAAAAAATTGAAAAACTCCCAGCACATCACTCCTGGGCAGCAAAAAGCGGTTAATGTGGCCCGGGAGCGAAAAGCAGGAGCGATGACCCCCACAGAAATTGCCCCACCCCAAAAACATAACTGTTCCCAACTCCAGTGCTATTGATTGCAACCCTCTGCCCCCTTTTCCTCCCCGTGATTGCCCGCAGAGTGGCAGCCCCTGCACCCTGCCCCCACAACCAACCCCCCCCCCCCACCCCACCACCATCACCACCACAAATCCAACTGGCCTCCTTCCCTCACCAGAAAATGATCAGGCCTCCCTCCTCCCCCCAACAAGAGAACAATCTGACCTCCCTCCTCTCAACCCCGCCCCCAGAAAATCAACTGGTCTCCCTCTATCCCTCCCTCACCAGAGAATGATCAGGTATCCCTCGTCTCTCCCCTCCCATCAGAGATACACCTGAACTGCCTTCTCCTCCCCCCTCCCACCAGAGAGTGATCTAGCCGGCCTCCATAATTTTAAGAGATGTGACCAGTGGGGGGCAAAATTGTAGAACGATTTCTTCATTTTGTCCAGCTGCAATTACACAATTCTGAGTGTTTGCAGACAACTGTTTTGGAACTTATTGCAAATTTACATTTGAACATCAAAAATTGTCATGGGTAGAGCTTTGATAATGCTGCAAATGTAGCAGGAAAATGTTCAGATCTACAAGCCAGATTGAATAGTACAAAGCTCCTGCACCATACTTACCACATGTTCCAGTCACTCCATGAATGTAACCTGCAATGCTGAAGTTGGATTCTGTGAGGTAGCTGTAAATCTTTTGTCTTCATTCAAAACATGTATGCCTTTTTATTTGTTTTCATGATCAGTGGAATATATTGCACTCATGCTCAGGGCCGGCAAATGAAAGCATTTGCTGGTCAAACGAATATATGACGTTAGATGATCCGTTCATACAAATGCTATTTTGGCTTTCAAAATGAACTTTGGTAATATAAAGGAAACCTTCTGTTGCATCAAATGGGAAAAAAAACAAAATCCTTAGCAGAGAAGTTTGAAAAGTACAATATTGTAGTTCTTACTATTTTGTAGAACCTTCAAAGGTTCAATGTCATCAGAAAGTCATTGTAAAATGCTGTTACAACTTTATTGAATGCTGGGCAATTGTTAGTCTCAGTTAAAAGTTTTGTCAAGTTTGAAATGACTGTATCTCAGTGGAAACAGTGACACTAACATTAGCAAACAGATCCTTCTGATGAGGGGAAGCATACAAGACACAAAATTATTTTTTGATAAAACTGAAGACGATTAAATCATTTTAAAGAGGACATGAGAAGATCATCTTTGAGACTGTCAATGTTATTTGTGACATAGTAATGGTGCAATTGAAGAGCGAAGTGAATATCTGAAGAAAACTGTTGATTTATTTTGCATGCCTTTTGACAGATGTTTTGATGAAAATGGTTAAAAAACCACTACATAAGAAATTAAGTGAATTCTATTGGGAGGACATAGACACAACTTTTTGAAGATGAAGTGAAACAATTTGTTCATTTCACCAAAAAGTGATGAACTCTGGGCTTTGAGATCAGCAGCTGACTTGTACAGACTTGTACATGGTGGTTTCCAAATGTGGAAACTATTCTGAAAATATTTTTAACAATACCTATTCCATACATTCCAGTGAACTTTTTTTTCTGTATTGAAAAGAGTTAAAAAATATTTGTGAAGTATGATTAGTCAGGAACATTTGATAAGTTCAGCAATATTGATGATTGAAAGTGCATCTTTACAAGATTTTACCGACAATGACGTACTTAAGGGTATTGTGGGGGGAAAAGTTTAAAAAAAAGCTAACTAAATTGCCATGCTAACAAGGAGTAAAGCAAGAAAATCTTAAAATCTGTTCACATTCAATATTCTCTTGTTTAAATTCTGTTTTTCAAAATGGACCATTGCTGTCTAATATCACAACTATAGCTGATGACATGCTTATAGTTTGAACCACCATCACTCTCAAGACTCACCTTCAGAAAATCTCTTTACGGCAAAGAATGGAATCACTCAAATTATATGAATCACTAATGTGAACTTACAGCAATAACGTTTTTGATTTTGTGAGAGAAAGTAAAGAAGTTAATGTTTGAAATTGAATAAGACTCTTAAATATACTGAATGGCAGCAGATGCATTTTGTTGATTGCAGTATTTGTTTTGGCATTGGACTCATTCATTATATTCTGTATTGCACTGATGCCATTGGCTAATTTTTCCATCTCATTGCTCATCAGCAAGTTCTATGTTTTCTTGCCTCAAGCTATACATCACAATATTGACTATCTTTACCATCATTCTGACAAGAGGTAAGCTTGGATTTTAATTCAGCAATAATTCATCCAGATATGTTTTTAACAAGTTAAAGAGCACTAAAGCAGTTAAGCATTGTTCAATTTGTGTATTTTTATGGATTGTGCCATTGTATTCTGTGGGGTGAGACCTTCGAATGTGATGTTGGATCTTAGTTTTTGCTTCAATGAAGAAAAATGAGTCTTTAGCATTCACCTCATGATTAGTTCAGCTACTATGAATCCATTAACTTAATGGTGTTGCTCTGTAATTAAGTAAGGCCACATTTAGATCTTATACTTTTTCATAAGCAAATTAATTTGTTTTTAAGCCTCTCTCTGCTTCTTCATTGGCCTCTGGACATGTAATGAACTAGTCATGTAGTGAATCCATATTCTTTGACAAACTGTCTGAAGTGTTAATTTACAAACTACAGACCATTATTGAGCACTACTTCATGCAGAATATCATGGGTGGAATAAATGCATTTTAGAGCTTCTGCAGTTGTAGTGAAAGTCTGTTGATTTCCAATCAGCAACATAATAGGCAAAAACTGTGGGGTACATTTTCCCTCTGCAGTGAAACAATTCTATTCCTGGCCATCCCCATGGTCTGGATGGAAATGTTGATGCTAGTAATAGTCCTGTAGATTCTTAACTATTAATGGCACAAGAATGGCATATAAATTAATCTCCATTATGGCTTTTGAGATTCCAGGCCACCATACTGATTATCGTGCTCTGCATTTTGTTATGAACACTATACTATAAATTCCTTTTAGAAGTCAATTCATTATATGTTATATATTTTTTTCTAGATTACATTCGGCCTCAATTTTTATATTGTGTATCATATTTTTCAATCAATTTGAAACTCCATTTAGCTTGTATGAAATAGTCTAACAGTGACGTTTTCATGACCAGGAATATCAGGATATACTGCCATAAGAATTTAGGAAATGGAAGCAGGTAAAGGCCATAAAATCCATTAAGCCTGCTTCACCAGTTATTAAACTCATAGCTGAACTTGTACATTTGAATGTGCAGAACATTCGCAAAGAGATAGATGAGCCAGTGGCACACATATATATAAATGGTTTACATCTAATTGTCATTACAGAAACATGGGTACATGCTGACGAAAGTTTGGAAATTAATGTTCCAGGATACACAACATTTTGAAAAGACAGACAGATAGAACATAGAACATTACAGAGCAGTACAGGCTCTTCAGCCCTCAATGTTGCACTGAGCAATGGAACCAATCTAATGACTCTCTAATCTAAACTATTCCAATATTATCCATATGCCTATCCAATGACTATTTGAATGCCCTTAAATTTGGCGAGTCTACTACTGCTGCAGGCAGGGCATTCGCCCTTACTACCCTCTGAGTAAAGAACCTACCTCTGACATCCATCCTATGTTTATCACCCTCAATTTAAAGCTATGTCCCCTTGTGTTAGCCATCACCATCTGAGGAAAAAGGCTCTCACTGTCACCCTATCTAACCCTCTGATCATCTTGTATGCCTCAATTAAGTCACCTCTTAATCTTCTGTCTAATGAAAACAACCTCAAGTCCCTCAGCCGTTCCTCATAAGACTTTCCCACCATACCAGGCAACATCCTGGTAAATCTCCTCTGCACTGTTTCCAATTCTTCCACATCTTTCTTATAATGAGGCAACCAGAACTGTACGCAATACTGCAAGTGCGGCTGCACCAGAGTTTTGTACAACTGCAACATGACCTCCTGGCTCTGAAACTCAATCTCTCTACCAATAAAAGTGAACATACTGTATGCTTTCTTAACAATCCTGTCAACCTGGGTGTCAACTGTCAGGGATCTATGCACATGTACACCGAGATCTCTCTGCTCATCCACAGTACCAAGAGTCTTTCCATTAGCCCAATACTCTGTAATCCTGTTACTCCTTCCAACGTGAATCACCTCACACTTTTTTGTATTAAATTCCATTTGCCAACTCTCAGCTTATTTATGTCCTCTGCAAACTATAACATTCATACTAAATGTCTACAACTCCTCCGACTTTAATGTCATCTGCAAATTTACTAACTAATCTTTTTACACCCTCATCTAGATCATTTATAAAAATGACAAACAGCTGTGGCCCCAAAACAGATCCCTGTGGTACACCAATAGTAACTGAACTCCAGGTTGAATATTTCCCATCAACCACCACCCCCTGTCTTCTATCAGCTAGCTAATTTCTGATCCAAACCACTAAATGACCCTCAATCCCTATGCATCCATATTTTCTGCAGTAGCTTACCATGGGGAACTTTATCAATCGCTTTACTGAAATCCATATACACCACATCAACTACTTTACCCTTATCCACCTCTTTGGTCACCTTCTCAAAGGACTCAATAAAAAGATGGAAAAGGAAGGTTAGGGTCACTGATACTAAAGGAGGGCATAAGGACATTTGTGAGAAAGGAGCTTGGTTCAAAAAATCAAGAGGTAGACTCAGTATGGATGGAGATTAGCAATAACTCAGGTAAAGAATATACTGTTGGGGAATTTATAAATCCCTTAACAGTGGTCATACTAGTAGACAGAGCAATAAACAAGGAATTATTGGAGTTTATAACAAAAGCAATGTGGTAGTTGCACGGGAATTTAATCTTCATATGGATTGGAGCAATCAAACTGGCAATGATGATTTGTTGAAGGCTAGTTTGTTGAATGCTTCTGTGCGAGTTTCCTGGAAGAACATGTTGTGAAACTAATGAGAACTAAACCTATTTTAGATCCTAATATTGTGTTAATATTGTGTAACGAAGCATTGTTATTTCACAATGTCACAGCAAAATATCCACTGGGAAATAGTGATCATAATACAAATGAAATACACCTTAAGTTTGAAAATGATATATATTTTAATCACAAACAAGAATTTTAAATTTAAACAAAGTCAATATTCTTAGGAGTGAGGGAAGAGATGGTTAAGGTTGATTGGGTAAATAAAATAAAAACTGTTATTAAATGAACAATGGGAAACATTTGAAGAAATTAAACATATTCAACAAAATTACATTCCATTGAAAATCAAAAACTCTGAGAAAGATACATCCATGGTTTACCAACAACATGAATAGTATTAGATTAAAAAGAAAAGTTACAATATTGCAAAGAATAGTAGTGTAGAGTAAAACGGAATGTTTTAGAAACCAATAGGCTATGAAAACATTGATAAAATAAAACAAAAGGGTCAACTCACTAGGAATATAAAAGCAAATTATAAGAGCTTTTGTAAGTATATAACAAGGGAGTGAGAAACACAAGTAAATATTTCTTGTATAGAATGACAGACAGGATAAATTAGCATGGGGAATTAGAAACAACTTTGAACAAATATTGTATCTCTGGCTTCACAACAGCTGTTTGGAACAGTGATTAAACATGCTGGGGATGATCTTACCGGCTCGGCAGGGTAAGCTGGTATGATCGGCCGAGAGGCGGAAAATTGGGTTCACGTCCCCTTTCTCGCCTCTTGAGATTGT
The DNA here is from genome assembly GCA_024679065.1 of Sphyrna mokarran. Taxonomy (NCBI): domain Eukaryota; kingdom Metazoa; phylum Chordata; class Chondrichthyes; order Carcharhiniformes; family Carcharhinidae; genus Sphyrna; species Sphyrna mokarran. The sequence continues at coordinate 89,789,570 of JAGIQG010000004.1, forward strand.
ACCAGCCTCAGGTTTCCACAAAGATCAGCCTTGTGCCCAGGAAAGGTGTGAGACTGATTATAATATTTAAATCCATTTTTAATGCCGGTTGATGAAACAGAGATCTGCACATGCGTAATTGTGCCCTCTGATATGAGCAGCTGGATTTCTGGTGAGCCTTGGCCCTATCCCTCCCCTACTAGTGGGAATCAGGTTGTGCAAATACACAATATGCGATAAGATTTCATTTGTGGCCTTGCTAAGAAAATGGATCTGAAACTCTCTTATTTTCATTTGGCACTTAGATTTTTTTGGGAAGATCACTCCCATAGTCTTCTGGGGCAGGATTTTCTTTTAGATGAAATGATTTTCTATCCTACCACCTGCAGAGACCAATTGATTATGGCAGCCCCACAATTATTTACTGCTCTGAAGTATATTGTTTGACTGGAAACCAGACTTCAGCCTGAACTTGGGGGAAATTCCTATCTCAGGGAACTGCTGACCAAACTGATTCTCATGTAGCTCTGTAGTCCCAACGGTGCTAATGGTAGCAGTGGTTATGAATGAAACTAAAGGCAGTTCTTAGAATCTAAATGTTTTCCCTTCAAATGATAAGAAAACACAATATTCAGTCTTGTGAAAACCAAATAATAAGATGAAGTGATTGTTGATTACTATGACATGACTATGGTTATTACTCAGACTCAAGATCCAACTAAATGCTGGAGCCTCACAGTGGAGAACGGAGGTGGGGACAGGGCTCATAATGTAGAGACCAGCAGAGGGAGAAAGGTAAGGAATACTCCTGGGTACCAGACCTTGGGATGGGCACCCTGTATAGAAAGGGGGCCTTTGAGGGAAGTATTCCTACTTCCCAACCCAGGCTTGAACAGGGTGACATGTCAGGTTTTTCCTCCATGTCCTTGAGCTCTTCTTGCCAGTTTCAAAATTGAGATATGCAAATCATTAAGGACCTCAGCTGGGATGAAGGTGGGTGTCTCACCTTGGCCTTGCCTGCCCCGTAAAATTGTGGGCAGGTCAAGAGTCAGGACCCCTGCCACCCTTCAAAATTGATGGTCTACTTGCCTGCAAATCCATTTGGCTGGAGATTATAAAATTCTGTCTCTGTATTGAAGAATTGGAAATGTTTCTGTAACCCTAACGCTTATTCTTTATCCAAAGTGGAAACAAAACATCTTTCTCAAATAAGTAGATGATTAATTGTTCGCTTATCTGTAACTGCTTATTCTCTAAGGGCAGGCAATTATTGGAGAAATGATCTTTGCAAAATTGAGTTAAAGGTTTAAATCACTGTTTATCCAAATGTCAAAAGACAGCTAATAGCATTACCTAGCATTGACAGCATACAAAATAGGAGAAGCATTTCAGTGTGAAAATATATAGCCATTACTGATATTTTATTATGATGTACCAAGTTTACAAATTAACGCTTAGTCTCATTGATAGACTTTATAACAGAATCATAGTAATCAACAATCACTTCATCTTATTATTTGGTTTTCACAAGACTGAATTTTGTGTTTTCTTATCATTTGAAGGGAAAACAAGATTGACATTTTTCATTGCTTAATATAGTTTGAACATCATTGCTGAAATGTATTTGTGCAGTAAATGGTGGACAACAGCAGAGAAAAATCAATGACCAGCTATAATGAATAATGCAAATAGGCAGCATTTACATGGTCTAGTTTCTATTCATGACAGCTGATGCGTCGGCTTCTGTCACAAATGTTAGGGAAAAAAGAAATTGCACCCAAAACACAGATTACACAATGACATTTATTACTCTGCACCAGTGACAATTCTTAGTCAGAGAACTCAACTATATTGCTGAACTAAAATGTTAGTTTATTCAGATGGTTCCATTTAGCTAATAGCCAAGGATCATAAGTATGATGTTCAATTCTTACTGTTTGAGACAGTAACAATAAGGTTCTTAATAGGTTTAGATCCATGTGGACATTGGTAGCAAGGATAGCATTTATTGCCCATCCATATTTACTCTTGAGAAAGTAGTGATATATTCTTGAATACAACGAAGTGGTTAGTTGGGCCATTTCAGAGAGCCGAAAACTAAGCACTTTGTCAGTTACATGTAGACTGGACTAGGTAAAAATTATAGACTTCCTTCCCTAAGTTATATTAATGATATGTTTTTATGACAATGCGGTGATTTTGTGGCCACTATAACTGGTGTTAGCTTTGTCACCTAGATTCTATTTAATGGAGTACTTTTCCAGCTGCCTTAACATTTTACAACTCACATTTATGGCCTTTTAGTTCAGGCCTTTAGATTACTGGTCTAGTAATATAACCATTATGCTAAAATACCCCTTCACAATATGTCCAAACTGCACAGACTATGTTCTGGGAACTCTGTACCCTACCCTGAGTTCAAAAGTCATTGATTAAGTAATACACTTAGCAGCCTCAGAGCTGCTACTCATTATTACCCATTTTCATTTTTGTGTTAGTGTCGGAGGTGACTAATTTAATTGTTCAATCATAACACATGTGCAAATTAGTGAGCATACTGATGCATTAAATGAGCACTTTATCGTACTCGGTTTAAATGATAATATGAGAAAAATGGAAAGGGCTAAAATGTTTGGTTTAGAGAAGTTGTAGTTGAGTTGATAATAGCATGGAAATGTTATATAGAAGGAATCTGTGGCAAGCTGGTTAGGCAGGGATTATGAACGTAGGTTTCTTTGTTCTGAAATTTTACATTCTTTTCAAGAATTCATTCTTTTTTAATTTTTGAGGACTAGTTTGCAGACAATATAAAGATGGCTGGACTTGCGGATAGTGAGGAGCATTGTCAGGCGATGCAGCAGGACATAGATAGGCTGGTAGCTTGGGCAGACGGATGGCAGATGGAATTTAATCCTGATAAATGTGAGGTGACGCATTTCGGGAGAAAGAATGTAGGGGGGAGGTATATGATAAAGAGTAGACCTATTAAGAGTACAGAAACGCAGAGGGACCTGGGGGTGCAGGTGAACAAGTCTCTGAAGGTGGCAGAGCAAGTGGAGAAGGTTGTGAAGAAAGCATATAGTATGTTAGCCTTTATAGGAAGGGATATAGAGTAGAAGAGCTGGCCTTTAATGTTGCATAAAACGTTGGTTAGACCTCATTTGGAATGCTGCGTCCAGTTCTGGTTGCCCTACTACCAGAAGGATGTGCAGACTCTGGAGAGAGTGCACAGGAGGTTTACCAGGATACTGCCTGGTATGGAAGGTCTGAGTTACGAGGAGAGGTTAGGTAAATTGGGACTGTTTTCCTTAGAAAGACGTAGACTTAGAGGAGATCTAATAGCGGTGTACAAGATTATGAGGGGTATAGATAGAGTAAACAGGGTTAAACTTTTTCCTAGGATGGACTCGAATAGCACGAGGGGTCATGGGCTTAGGGTGAGGGGGGTAAGTTATAATTTGGATGCCAGAGGGAGTTTTTTCACACAGAGTGGTGGGGGTATAGAATGCGCTGCCAAGTAAAGTGGTGGAGGCAGGTGCTCTGGAGTTATTTAAGAAATACTTCGATGGGCACATGAACAAAATGGGAGTGGAGGGGTATAGAAAACTGATCTAAAATAGGGATCATGAGCCTTGGGAGTTCCTGGGAAATGTGTAAATAGATGATGATATTGATGTACTTGTTTTTATCCTACAGGTGCTTTGGTCCACCTTGTTGTCTAATGAGGGGCATACACGCGATGGGTCGTGAGAGAGCTGCTCTTGGATTTTTTTTTCGAGAGTATCCTAGTGCTTCACATCATTAGTGTATGCTTGACCTGGACCATTTGATGGGCAACACGACAGCTCAGTGACTATCGCTGTGCTGTGCAGATACATGGATTTGGGCCTGTGTCTGTGGAAGTTTGCGCATTCTCCCCGTGCTTGCGTGGGTTTTCTCCGGGTGCTCCGGTTTCCTCCCACATCCCAAAGATGTGCTCTTAGGCTAATTGGCAAAACAAATTCTCCCTAAATTGTCTCAAATTTGGTTTTTAATCCATAGATCTATAAATATGGACAGGGATCACAGGTAGAGGTAGGAACATCAGGGTGGCGGCACGGGCTTGTTGGGCTGAAGGGCCTGTTTCCCATGCTGTTTTGTTTATTGTTCTTCGTTCTTAAATACTAACCTAAAGGAGACATGGCTTGTGTGAAGTAATTAACTGAACAATTGATAATTAACAAATTACTCTCCCCAATACCTCTGCATTCCTGTAATAAGATATAACCTTCTGTGTCCATCATCTAATAACCCAATAATCTTCCTTAGTAACTTCCTTGTTTGCAACATATATAGGAAATAGTAGGAAACATAAAATTAGTCATTTTGTTTCTTCTTCAAGAACATATTCATATACATAATTGAGTTAAAAGGAGAGTTAAAAAAGGACTCTTTTTCCTGGAGCATAGGAGACTTAGGGGTGATCTTATAGAAGTTTATAAAATAATGAGGGGCATAATTGGAGTATCTGGAACATAAGAACTATGAGCAGGAGTAGGCCATTTGGCCCCTCAAGCCTGTTCTGTCATTCAATAAGATCATGGTTGATCTTTTCATGGACTCAGCTTCACTTATCTACCTGCTCTCCATAGCCCTTAATTCCTTTACTGTTCAAAAATCTATCTTTGCCTTAAAAACATTCAAAGAGGTAGCCTCAATTGCTTCACTGGGCAGCAAATTCATCGATCCACAACCCTTTGTGTGAAGAAGTTTCTTTTGAACTTAGTCCTAAATCTGCTTCCCCTTTTTGAGACCATGCACCCCCCAGTTCTGGTTTCACCTGCTAGTGGAAACAATCTCCCTGTTTCTATCTTCCCTTCATAATTTTATGTTTCTATAAGACCCTTCTTCATTTTTCTGAATTCCAATGAATATAGTCCCAGTCTACTCAGTCTCTCCTCATAAGTCAACCCTCTCAACTCCAGAATCAACATAATGAATGTCCTCTTCAACTGCTTCAGTGCATGTATATCCTTTCTCAAGTATGGTGTGGCCTCACTAGCTCCTTATATAGCTGCAACATAACCTCACTGTTTTTAAACAGCATCTCTTTAGCAAGGAAAGGCAAAATTCCATTTGTCTTCATTACCTGCTGCACCTACAAACCAACTTTTTGTAATTCATCCACAAGGACACGCAGGTCCCTCTAAAGAGCAGCATGCTGTAATTTTTTTACTATTTAAATAATAGTCCATTTTGCTGTTATTCCTATCCAAATGGACTACATTGTATTTGCCAACATTGTACTCCATCTGCCAGACCTTTACCCATTCACTTAAATTATCTATATCCCTTTGCAGACATTCAGTGTTGTCAGCATACTTTGCTGTACCACTAATCTTAGTGTCATCTGCAAACTTTGACACACAACACTTGGTCCCCAATTCCAAAACACCTAGGTAAATTGTAAACAATTATGTTCCCAACACTGATTCCTGAGGCATGCCAACTAGAAAAATATCCATCTTTCCTCACTCTTTGCTTTCTATTAGTTAACCAATCCTCTATCCATGCTAATACATTATCCATAATGCTATGCACCTTTATCTTATGCAGCAGCCTTTTGTGCAGCACCTTGTCAAATGCCTTCTGGAAATCCAGATACACCACATCCACAGGTTCCCTTTGTCCACCATGCTTGTAAAATCCTCAAAGAATTCCACTAAATTAGTTAAACATGACCTGCCTTTCATGAACTCATGTTATGTCTTCCCAGTGGGACAATTTCTATCCAAATGTCTCACTAGTCCTTCCTTGATAAATTCAATTATTTTCCCCACTACAGAAGTTAAGCTAACCTGCCTATAGTTACCCACTTTTTGACTAAAAAGTCTTCTTTTTTTAAAATGGTGGTATTGCATTTGCTGTTTTCCAATCTGCTGGAACCATCCTAGAGAACAGCAAATTTTAGTAAAAATTCAGGACCAGGACACTTCTCTACCTTTAGTCCCATTAGCTTATCTTTAATGGGAATGATCATTTCTAGGTCCTCACCTGCCGTAGCCTTCTTGTCATCAGTTTTTGGCATATTATTTGCTTCCACTTTGAAAATTAACACAAAATAACTTTCAATGCCTCAGCTTTTTCCTCATTTTATTAAATCTTCCTTCTCAACCTCTGAAGGACCAATGTTTACCTTAACCATTCTTTTTCTTTTTATATATTTGTAGAAACCTGTGCTTTTTTTTAAATATTCTGATGGAGCTTACTCTCATAGTTTAATCTTACTTTTCTTTATAGATTTTTTTTGTGGCTTTCTGTTGACCTTTAAAGATTTTCCCAATCCTCTGTTGGGGAGTGAGAGATATGGGCCAAATGTGGGAATTGGAATTAGCTTAGGGGTTTAAAGGGGTTTTGACATGAGGGATTAGGGGTTTTGACATGAGGGATTATCTATTTTGATGTTTTCGATGGCAGATTCATGATATATTTTTCACCATGCTAGTCATATTTGTAAAAAGCATTTTAGCTGTTTTAACTCACATATGCTAACCTCAGTATATTATAAATCTGGAGCTTGATACATTTTCAGCCTGTACAGCTCAATAACTGTCCATTAACCCATTGGCTCACCAAGGATTAACAGAAGGAGTAAAGTGAGATATGAAGATTAGCTATGATGAACACATTATCTTTGATGCTTTCAGTCCATCCATAGGCCATGACTGAAGCCATGGCCAGACCAATGAAGGCCAACATTGCCTCCTCCATTCAGATGAGGAAGTACAGCTGTGCCTGTCTCCCATGGATAGGACAATATGATAAATTACTGAAATGGTAGTAAATTGGGAGATGTGTGAGGCTAGCATTATATGATTTTAATTTGATTTATTATTGTCACATGTATCAGTGTATAGTGTAAATTATTGTTTCTTGTGCAGTATACAGACAAAGTATACCATAATAGAGAAGGAAAAGAGAATGTGGAATGCAGTGTTAGTTATAGCTAAGATGTAGACAAAGATTAACTTAATATGAAGATGTTTGATGGCAGCAAGGATGAAACTGTTCTTGAATAATATGGTACATTTTCTCAGAATTTTGTATCTTTTTCCTGACTGAAGAAAGTGGAAGAGAGTATGTCTGGGTGAATGGGGTTCTTGATTATAGTGGCTACTTTTCGAAGGCAGTGGGAAGTGTAGACAGCTTCAATGGATAGGAGGCCAGTTTGCACCATAGATAGGGCTTCATTCATGACCCTTTGTAGTTTTTTTGCAGTCTTGAACAGAGCAGGAGCCATACTAATCTGTGATACAGCCAGAAAGAATGCTTTTTGTGATGCATCTGTAGAAGTTGGTGAGAGCCATGGTGGACTTGCCAAATTTCCTTACTCTCCTGAGAAAGTAGAGGTATTGATGAACTTTCTTAACAGTAGCATCGGCATAAAGGGATCAAGACAGGTTGTTCATGATCTGGATACTAGAAGCTTGAAGGTCTTGATCATTTCCACTTCATCTCTGTTGATGTAGACAGGGACATGCTCTCCACAATACTTCCTGGAGTCAATGACTATTTCCTTTGTTTTGTTTATATTGAGTGAGAAATTATTATCATTGGTTGGATATGGCATTTGAAAATGTATTTACTAACTTTAACTGCTCGTGTGGGGCCATTGTACTTCTTGGGGCACCGTATTCAGATACTCCAGATTAGATTCCTGGCAATAGCTATCTGCATCCATGGCCATCTGTCAGTCTGGAATTCATCCTGGTTTCTTGACATCAAAGGACCTCTCTCTTCTAGTCTAGTTCCTGCACCAAGCTGTCCAGCACTGATTCGAAAAATTTGAATCCCATCCCTGTGTCTTTCCAAAATCAAATTCACTTTTAGAATGATGTCCAGTGCCAATTTCTATTATTTTGCATCATTAAGAGGTGCAAGCTGGCTTCATTTAATATAGTTGGACTGACTTTGTTAACCTCTCACAATTTTGCTTCCACTGCATAGGTCTGCAACAACTCAACAGCATGTTTAATGCCAGTTGCACACTGTGATCATGTTTCTGTGCTATCTTTATTGGAAGGAACGGGTGCATTGCACATTGCAATCCAATGCCCTTTGTGAGAATTATCAAATTTCACCCTTTTGGCCTTTTCAAACTTCAACAGTAGAAAATTTCTGTTTAATTCAGATCTTTTGACTGCTTCATTTTCAATGGAACCAATATTTGATCTGTTCTCATCTTAGATTCTGATAAATTGGTCAATTTTTATTTTAATTCCAAGTTCCAGTGTTTGCAATTTTGCTCAATCCCTGACATATGCAGTTATTTATGGAAAACAGTGAAACTACCTTGGTATAATAGGAGTCATTTTTCTGTTTACGGTTGAAACACATTGGGTGGAATCTTATGCTCTTGTGCATGGCGATCTTGGAGGCAGGAAGGAAATTTATTTAGGTGGTGCCGGCATATCCTGAACCCCATTGACTTTCCACGTCCACCAGAATTAAATTCTGGGCAAGAAAATCCATGGCCAACCTTCAGGTGGGGGTAGATTCTCTGAGAGTCACACCTGTCTTTTGACTTTCCCTCCATTCCCTATCCCCACAGCCCTCATCCTGTGAACCCACACAGCCTATGCACAACATTACTCACCTGCAGCCCACGTTCTCGATTTGGAACTTTTGGATGTGTCCTTCCTCCAGGATCCATAGTCTGTCCAGTGGCACTGATCGTTTGGTAGCTGTCACTCGGCAGAGTATCTGCTCCTACTGTCTTGATTCTAGGGAAAGGCCCACTGGTGTCCTCGCCTCGGTTTGACTGGTGCGTGACTGAAGACCTCCCCGAAAAGAGGCCAATAAATGAGACCCCTGACCTCACAACGAGATTCCTCCTATTAGTGGCACAGTGCAGAAAGAACTAAACTATGAAGTTGACAGTGATATCTAACTTGAACATGTAGAACATTGCTAATGGTGGAATAATGATCTGTTACCCATAATTGGTGTTTCTGTCTTTAATGAGCACCTTAGCACCAAAAAAAATTTTATTTCTGACAATAAAAGCTGCTTGAGTTTTGGAAGGAATTTTGATAGTCTCACTCAACTCTTCAGGGATAAATAAATGTCTGTGGGAAGAATGGAATTGAATGGGTGAGTGGTTGTTTCTCATTCAGCATTTTCCTGTGAATGTACTATTCAGTTGATTTTTCTTCTGGCTTTTCTCATTGCTAACCTGGGATTTGAAACTCTGCTAAGATATATAGCTGTTCTGTTTAATGTTCTCTGTCCCTCTAAGACCCTGTAAAGAAGTGATTTAAATGGGTACATACTAAGGCCAATTAGAGGGTAATTGCTCCTGCTAAGGGGAAATTATCTCTGAACCAGCTACTTGTAAATCCCCAGCTCCTTCGCTTGGGTTGAAGCCAGATGATGAAGGTCAGAGGAGGACGATGAGCTTTCTCTGTCTGACTACTTTTGTTAAAAACAGGCAAAGCAAGCATCAGTTGTAACCCCTACCTTATTTATTTAATCTTGTTCTAATTATGATCTGAGATTATTCATTTTATCTCACAAATAAACAGTAAAAAAAAGTAACTGGGGGAGTTGCCTGAAAATGAGTACACCAGCTAAAGATACCCACAATACAGAAACAGCTCTGCCAATGCTCAAGATTAGTTTAGTGGTAAGATTCAACATGGGGGATTTCTATGGCTGGTTATGTCAATTGTGATCTGTGTAATTGATGTGGCTGGGGTAAAGTACTACTTCTGAGTTGCCTAATTTGTCATTGTGTTCATTGCGCCATATTGACATGGTCCTTCCAGGAAATATTGAAGATTGGGGCATGAAACTACTTAATTTGATGTGTACATTACTGCAAAGGCACACTTCAGGAAATTCTGTGCCATCAAGTGTATGGAGTTTAATTTAATGTCTTTTCCCATGGTAGTTTGGGTGTTTGGCAGCAGAGAGAATGAGGGCGGGGATTAGCTGAGAGAGTAGGTAGGTACCAGCTTTCTGCTTCATGGGCAAGAAGGCTCCATGGATGGCCATGCTATCAAACCTCTGCTGGTATTCATCAAGAGACAGACAGGTGATGTGTCATGTGGGAAACCTGATAAATAAGTCTTATCGGAATTGCTTGTGGGCTCCAAGGAGAGGTATTTTGTTTAAAGGAACTCAGTGTCTGATCATGGGACTTAGCATTGGGAAGGGTTGGGTGGTGCCTGCTGAGAGATACCTCCTTGCTCTTGTGGTCAATATCTCCACTTCCCCTATGACCCCATTTCATGACCCATCCTGCACCACTGATCTGTGCCCTGGTCCATTGGCACATGATGCATTGGACTGGGGTAAACACAGTAAGAAGTTTCACAACACCAGGTTAAAGTCCAACCAGTTTGATAGTAAACCCACAAGCTTTTGGGGTTTGCCCCTTTGTCAAGTGATGTTGTGAGGCTTCTTACCATGGGCACACGTCAGCCTTCAATGGATGTATTACAAGCAGCAAACCATGGCTTCCTCTGTGATGCTGCTGAGCTATGAAGATCTTGATGGGTGAGGCTTCCATCCTCAGGGTCCTCAATCCTGGAGAAGACCTTTGCCAAGAAATGTCACTGATTGGCATGTAATTCAGCAGGTTTTTCTCAAAAAACGGCAACGTGGGGTTTCCAGCAAATGAGACCATCACCACCACTCCCATCCCTCTTCCCCCTCTCCCCCCAGCCCTCGTCCTCTCCAACCCTAGACTGGAATTGTAGATGTTCAGTATCTTCCGTGGGGAAGGGTTAAATTCAGAATCTTAAGATACCATTGGTTGAACAGTAAATCATTTAAATAATTGGTATCAACTGAAAGTTTGTTCGCAAGTGTATGCCTTTCCATTTTCAAATACAACAGAAAATAATTCAAGTAAATAAATTAAAGAATGGAACTATTCATGAAAAATGTAGTGTACAAATGAACCTGTCCAATGGTCTACCCGGTGTAAATCTCTTTTGATACAGATAAACATTTAATCTTTTGAACCAGAGAAGCTTATAAAAATAAAAATAAACCAACCCATAAATATTATTCTCATTCTGCCGCTTTGACTTCTTGGTCGATTTATAGAAGAGATTGTTGTAACTTCAGCTTCTTAATAATTACAATGTGCAGCATGCGAAGCAAGCATTGAGGCAAGAAATGAATGTGGAGCCCAATATGTTTTATGTGTAAAAATGCTGTAAGTTGAATCCTGCAATGGCACTGTTTCACTTGATTATATTTAAAATATGTATGTGGACTGTGTCCCAAGTTCTGATCACAACTGCCTGAATTACATTGGGTCTAATAATTTTTTTATTCACACACATTTTGAACTTGGAATTAACTTATGATGCAGGACACGCAGAGTGGCACAGTGGTTAGCACTGCTGCCTCACAGCATCATGGAGTTGCGTTCAATTCTGGCCTCAGGTCATTGTCTGTGTGGAGCTTGCATATACTCCCCATGTCTTCTTGGTTTTCTCCGGGTGCTCCTATTTCCAGCCAAAGTCCAAAGATGTGTGGGTTAGGTTGATTGGCCATGGTAAATTGGCCCTTGTGTCAGGGGGATTAGCAAGGTAAATAAGTGGGGTTACAGAAATAGGACCTGGGTGGGATTGTGATCAGTGCAGACACTATGGGCTGAAGGCCTCCTTCTGCACTATGAACCTATATGGAACGTTCCTTCATTTTGACTTTTATTTCTTCCGCCAAGAAGTATCTTATCTTGTAGACCAAAATAGCACAAGTGTGAAACTTAGCAGATGCAAATTTTCTCATCAGTATGAGTTGAAGCACTCAGATAGGTATCTGTAAGGAAACTGTGCTTACATCCAGGCTTCTGTACACAGTGCACTTACAATACTCTGTCTCTCTCCAGCTGCAAGGTAGGAGTCAGGCAAGTCACTCCCACCATTTTTCAGAGTATTTGATCATCCTTGTCTACATCTGGCCTTTATAATTTCATCTTGCTCCCAAACAAATGATTCATCCATGAAAAGCGGTTATTGCTCGCAGGGAGTATTCATGGCCCATTCCTGAGAGGTGGAGGTTTTCTGAGCCATTTCAGAAGGCTGCTAAGAGTCAGTAAGTTTAATGTGAGACTGGAGTCACAGGCCAAATCTGAACAGAACAGAACATCAAATTCTTTTCTTGATTTGATTTATTATTGTCACGTGTATTAGCATACAGTAAAAAGTATTATTTCTTGTGTGCTATGTAGACAAAGCATATCATTCATTGAGAAAGAAACAAGAATGAGTCAGAACGCAGTGTTAGCTAGGGCATAGAGAAAGATCAACTTAATGAGAGGTAGGTCCATTCAAAAATGGCAGCAAGGAAGAAATTGTTCTTGGGTCAGTTGGTACACGAACTCAGACGTTTGTGACTTCTTCCCAAAGGAAGAAGTTGGAAGACAGAATGTCGCAGGTGCTTTGGATCCTTAGATCCAAAGTGTAGAAGTGGGAACATCGAGGTGGCGGCTTGGGCTCGTTGGGCCGAAGGGCCTGTTTCTCATGCTGTTTTGTTCTTTGTTCTTTGTTCTTAATTATGCTGGCTGCTTTGCTGAGGCAGCAGGAAGTGAAGACAGAGCCAATGGATGGGAGGCTGGTTTGCGTGATGGATTGGGTTACATTCAAGACTTTTATAGTTTCTTGTGGTCTTAGGCAGAGCAGGAGGTGATACAGCCAGAAAGAATGCTTTCTTTGGTGCACCTGTAAAAGTCAGTGAGAGTCATAGCTGACATGCCAAATTTCTTAGGTTGCTCAGAAATTAGGAGTGTTGGTCGGCTTTCTTGACTATAGTGTCAACATAGGGGGAACCAGGACATGTTGGTGATCTGGACATCTAAAAACTTAAGCTTGCAATCATTTCTACTTCGTCCTCATTGATGTAGACAGGGGCATGTTCTCCTTTACGCTTCCTTCATTTTGTTAACATTGAGGGAGAGGTTATTGTCGTCGTATCAGTTCACCACATTCTCTATCTCAATCCTGTTATCCGTCTCATCGTTCTTTGAGATCTGACCCACTACAGGATATTTGGGGACTTGTGGGACATAAGTGAAGTAGTTGGAGTTTTAAAGGCAATCCTCCTTCTGTTGGGTAAAAAGTACAAAAGTCTGAAGTCACATACCAATTGACTCAAGAACAACCTCTTTTCTGCTGCCGTCAGACTTTTGAATGCACCTACCTTGCATTAATTTCAGTCTCCCGCCCATTTTTGGCAAGAGGCTGAAGAAGTTATTTAAATATATTTAAATTCTCGTTTACATGTAATTAACAAGCTCGGGATTCCATCAAAGAACAAAAAACAATACAACACAGGAAACAGGCCCTTTGGTCCGCCAAGCTTGCGCTGCTCATTGATCCAACTAGACCATTTGTTTGTATGCCTCCATTCTCGGTCTGTTCATGTGGCTATCATCCAAGCTCACTTTCCTTTGTGGCCTCATTGGGAGAGGTTCTCTCCAGTGACAATCACATAAGATGAACACGCTGATAGAACCAGAGACCACTGAGACCCTCTACAGAGGTTGATGACAAGAGGTGCCCATTGGGCAATGCCACCCTGGTAGAGCCTGTTGGGCAGTGCTGAGGTGGGATCTTTTGGGGCAGAGCCTGAAGGATTGGGTTGACCAGTTAGATCTGGTTGCCACTATGTATCATGATCGGTATGGGGTGGGGATAAGAGAAGGAAAGGCAGCACTCAGTCTGGGAGACAGGATGGTAGGTGATCAGTCTGGGCAGTGAGGTGGGGTAGGGGTGATTTTTCTGGGTGGAGGGATGCTCACGATTAGCTGTGGGCAGAGGAGGCTGCAGTAGCAAAGAGCAAACAGATCTCTCAGACTTGGTAAATCTCAGTTGGTTGTCATTGCATGTGTGCAGCCACAAGTCTGCACAGGCACAATGGTACCTTCTACTGCTAGCAGCCTTCCTGGTGAGTTTAGCGCTGCCCCCCTCCCTTTAGAAATGGTCTAGCTCTGCGTAAGATATCCAATTTGAACTTGCCCAAAGAAACAGATCTGCAACTTTCTCTTAGTCAGGCACTTCTAAATTTTCTCATAAAATTACCCCCTAAGTGTCTTGAATCTCAAATTTTGTTACATTAAACATAAATTCCAAACCAAATCTAGCTAAACACTTGGGGTCTGGTAAAGGGTCATAATAAATTTCACCTATAATTGCTAATGGGTATTGTCCCTTGGTCAACAGAGCTTTAATTGTATAATTCTCATTCTTGTCTTAAAATAGCTCCTTGTCTCACCCATTCCCTCCTTCCAATCCTACAACTTTCTGTGTTTTGTCAATTCTGGCCTCTTGCACACTCTGAATTTAAAACCTCCTCCACTGATGGTTGTATCTTCAGCACCTAAAACTGTAACCTCAGGAATTGCCTTGCTAAATCTCTTCACTTTACAACCTCACATTTCTCTTTGAGATATTCTTTAAAATATATTGTTTTAATCAAGTTTTTAGTGATCTGCCTAAATACTTTCTTATGTGGTGTCAAATTTTGTTTGATAATATTCTTGTAAAAAAATCTCCTGTAACATTAAAGCAAGTTCAACATCAGACTAAAAGAGCAAAGATGTTATACTAGAGCTGCATAAAACACTTCTTAGGCTACAGCAAGAATGCTGTGTCTAGTTCCAGTCTTCATGTTACGGAAGGGTGTGATTGTATGGGAAATATATAAGAATCTTGCCAGAACTGAAGAATGTTAACTAAGAGGAAAGATCGAATAGGGTACAATTATTTTCTTAGGAATATAGGAAGCTGTGGGCATTTAATTGAGATATACAAAGTTATAAGGGCCTTGTTAAAATTAACAAAGAGGTCAATAATCTGGGGCATAAATTTAAAATGATTAGAAGGATTTGAGGACTTTTGAAGAATAATTTTTCATTCAAGGATATGCAGGTTAGCTGGATTGGCTATACTAGATTGCCACTTAGTGTCAGTTAGCGGGTTAGAAACACATGGGGTTACAAGAGTGGGTGGGATGGTCTATCAGAGATTCAGTGCAGAAAAATTGAGATGGATGATGTCATAGCAATAGCTCCTAGTAAAAAGTTCTAGAGAGGTACAGGGGCCAGATTGAGGGGTTCAAATGAAACGAGAATTCTGAAGATGAGAAAAAGGACCCACCATGCTGGGGGAGGACTCCTGATCAAAGAATTGAGCTCAGAGGTGGAAGACAATGGATGAAGATCTGTGTTTTGTCAAGTTCAAAAGTCACTGAGGTGAGTACAAAGGGATCTAGCTGAGTCTTTGCTGAATGCTAATTGTTTGGGGTAGAATAGGGAAATTCAGAAAGGAGTAACTAAAATATGTCAAGGAGGGAAACAGGTCAGAGGAAAGTGAAGTTTTAGAGAGATCCAGAACAACTTTAATATCTGAGTTATTGAAGCATGACAATTGGTACAGATTTGTAATGCAGAAAAATAAACTGAATAGGAATGGTGTCATGACAGATCTATTTCTCTCAAGTTCATATGCAACTAAATTTCGCTTTCTGATAACAACATTTTCCCATATCAACATAAAACCATAAAAAGTGTTTTAAGAACTGCAGTGCTGCTGTTTCTTACCTATGCTCTGTCTAGCACCAAATTATTGATTTTGAAACATGCCTTTCAATTGGATATCAGCTGCCATAACATCACAGTCTCACTAAAATACACAGAATCGAAAGCTGGGTGCAATGCTCTCAACAGGTCCAGAAATACTCCAACAATTTCACCTCCATGTAGACTTGCAGAGATTAAAAAGAAAGTGATTTGGTATTCAGGGCAGCACATTGTGAAGCAAGTCACCGACCCCATCTTATATAAAAACATTGGTGAACGAACATCATGATAAATTGATCTAATTTAAGGACTGTCGCATTAAACTGATGACTAATGGAAGTTTTATTCACATCCCATGTGACTATTGAGGCAATGCTGTTTTAAAAGATGCTTGTTTCTGCCTGTAATATTCTCTAAGTCAGAACCAGCAGGACCTAAATGAACCTACTGTGAATTTAAATGAGCATTTGATCCTAAAGGCAGATCCATTTGTATTGTCATTTTTATGAAGAGGAAACTGCACGTTTCTGGTCCACAGAAAGTGTATTTAAAACTAAACATAAATACATTCCTTTGGATTGAGAAGTCTCTAGATTGGTGCATTCTGTTGTAATAGCTACTATCCTCTCTTCAGAGCAGTGTGTATGATGATACAGGTTCAAGCACATTGGCACCTGTGATCTTCTTGATAAATGATACTGTTGCTGAAGATGTCTCCACATCAACGCTAAGTGTGCATACTATATTGATTCTTTTTTCAGGCATATTTTGAAATTGCACTTCATGAAGCAGACATAAACCATCAGAAAGAACTTGCATTTGGATAGTGCATCTCGTGACCTCAAAATTTTCAGAAGTGCTTCTCAATGAGGTACTTTTGAAATCTACCTGCCAATTTGTACACAGCAAGGTCCCACAGAAATAAGATAAATAATTAGATACTTTGTTCTAGTGGTACTGCAGGGATAAATATTTCTATTTCATGATAATTTAAGAAAGCAGAAAAAGAGACCCCACTGATAGATTGTTCAACCCTCCTGCTTCTGGAGAAGCAACCTGCAATACGATGGTATGAGTCTTACTTCATTCACTTCTTCATGAATGTTTACTCAAGGCAAAATGCTGAAGTATTGATCAGCTTCCTTCTTTCACTCCAACCCTCCACTAAGTCTACTGCTTTACAAAGACAACAGCGGCATTTCCCTGGTCCCGTGCACCCCGA
This sequence comes from Sphyrna mokarran, assembly GCA_024679065.1. Classification (NCBI taxonomy): domain Eukaryota; kingdom Metazoa; phylum Chordata; class Chondrichthyes; order Carcharhiniformes; family Carcharhinidae; genus Sphyrna; species Sphyrna mokarran. The sequence continues at coordinate 89,806,348 of JAGIQG010000004.1, forward strand.
TGTAAATCATTGCAAGAAAGGCTAAATGCAATTTGCGCCGGGGAGAATAGATTAGCAATTTCAAATCCTGATTTAATTATGCAGAGTTGGTTTCAAATCCGATTTACCTGGTTCCTGGGATTCCAAGACTCAATGGCTCTCTGGCACAATCACTACAAGGGACCAGTGACCATCATTCCATTAGTTTTAAGATAGCTATGGGGCATGATAGGTCTGGCTCAAAAGTTAAAATTCTAAATTGGGGCAAGGCCAATTTTGATGATATCAGGCAGGAACTTTCAACAGTTAAGTGGGGTAATCTGTAGCAAGCAAAGGGGCATCGGCTAAATGTGAAACTTTTGAAAGTGTGTTAACAGGATTCAGGTAAGCAGATTCTTTTTAGAATGAAGAGCAAAGCTGGTGACTTGGGACATTGAGACCCTGGTCAAAATGAAGAAGGAGGCACATGACATGCATGGGCAGCTGGGATCAAATGGATCCCATGAAGAGCATTCTTAGAGTGTCTAAGAGTAGAGTTAAGAGAGAAATCAGGAGGGCAAAAAAGGGACACAAGATTGTTTTGGCAAATAAAGCAAAGGAAAATCCAAAGACTTTCTACATGTACATAAATGGCAAAAAAAGCAGCTAGGGAAAGAGTACGACCTCTGGAGGATCAACAAGATCATCTATGTGCAGATTCACAAGAGTTAGATGAATATTTCTCATCAGTATTCACTGTCGAGAAAAGCATGAATGTTAGGGAACTTGGGGAAATAAATAGTAATGTCTCGAGATGTGTACATATAACAGAGAAGGAAGTGCTGGAAATTTTAAAATGCACCAAGGTAGATAAAACCCTGGGACCTGATGAAGTGTGGGAGGCCTGGGAGGAAACTGCAGGTCCCCAGCAGAGATATTTGAATCATTGATAGTCACAGGATTCTGAAGATTGGAGGTTATGCCTTTATTTAAGAAGAGCTGCAAGGAAAAGCTTGGGAAATACAGGTTGGTGAGTCTCACATCTATAGAAGGGTAAGTTGTTCGAAGGTATTTTGAGAGATTGGATCTCTGGGGATCTAGAGATGTAAGAACTGATTAGGGACAGTCAGCATGGCTTTGTGAATGGAAAATCATGTCTCACAAATTTGATTGAGTTTTCTGAAGGGGTAACAGAGAAGGTAAATGAAGGCAGTGCAGTTGATGTTATCTATATCGACTTTAGCAAAGGCCTTTGACAAGGTACCACATGATACGTGTTGCATAAGATTAAATCTCACAGGATCCAGCGTGAGATATCTAAATGGATACAAAATTGTTTTGATGACAGAAGACAGAGGATGGTTGTAGAGGATTGGGTTTCCACTTTGGAAGCCTGTGACTAGTGGTGTGCCTCAGGGATCAGTGCTGAGTCCACAATTATTTGTCATTTATATTAATGATTTGGATGAGAATTTTGCAGGCATAATTAGTAATTTTGCAGATGATACCAAGGTTGGTAGTATAGTGAACAGTGAAGAAAGTTATCTAGAATTACAACACGATCTTGGTCAATTGGGTCAGTGGACTGACAAATGGCCTTTGGAGTTTAATTTAGATAAATGCAACATGTTGCATTTGGTCAATCGAAGCAGGTCAATTCTTACTCAGTTAATGTTAGGGCATTAGGGAGAGTTACAGAACAAAGAGATCTACGGGTACAGTTTCATAACTCCTTGAAAGTGGAATCACAGATGAACAGAGTGGTGAGGAAGGCATTCAGCATTCTTAATTTTGTTGGTTAGAACATTGTATAAAGGAGTTGGGACATCTTGTTGAAGTTGTATAAGACATCAGTAAGGCCACACTTAGAATATTGTGTACAATTCTGGTTACCTTATTTTAGAAAGGATACTATTAAACTAGAAAGACTGCAGAAAAGACTTATTAGGATGCTACCAGGACTTGATGGTTTGAGTTATAAGGAGAGATTGGATAGGCTGGGACTCTTTTCTCTGGAGCTCAGGGATGATCTCAAAGAGGCCTATAAAATAATGAGGGACATAGATCAGCTAGATAATCAATATATTTTCCCAAAAGTAGAGGGCATAGGTTTAAGGTAAGAGGAGAGAGATACAGATCCAGAGAGGCAATGTTTTCATGCAAAGAGTGGAGAGTGTCTGGAACAAGTTGCCAGAGGTAACAGTAGAAAGGGGTACAATTTTGTCTTTTAAAAAATCTTTAGACAGTTACAGCCAAATGCGGGCAATTGGGACTAGCTTAGGGGTTAAACAAGGAGCAGCATGGACAAATTGGCAGAAGGGCCTATTTCCATGCTGTAAACCTCTTTGACTCTATGATTACAAGTCTCCAAAAATGGAGACCAGATGTGATAGTCATGCCGAGGGCTTGGAGCCATGGAAGCTCCTGGTTGTTCAGGGTCATTGCTTGGCAGTAACCTGGCAGTGCCAACCTGGAACTGCCATGTTGGTATGCCAAGATGTCAAGGGCAGCACCAGGTTGGCAGTGCCATGGGACTGAGTGTGGAGGAGGTGACGTCTTAAATGATCTCGTGGTGAATTATCACTCACTTGGAGGAAGTGAAGGGGATCATGCCCTGATACCAGTGAGGATGGAAGGTGGGGAGAGATGAGGAGTCACGATGTTATTTAAGCTAGGCGGTGTGGTGAGTTGGTGGTAAGCGACCTGGACATTTACTGATGGGGTGAGGTTGTCCTCCCAGGGTCCAGAGTTGGGAATGTCTGCAGGGGTGGAGGGAGGGCTGAGGTGGGGGGGGGGGCGGTTTGCAATTTCTATGGGGTGGATGCAGAAGAGGAATTTCAACTTTATTTTGAGATCATTGTGCCCTTTAAGAAGGCTTCCCAACCTCTGAGGAACTGGTGCCGTCGAACAGTTTTCGATCCCACACATCCCTCTGACAACGCACATACCCCAACTTACAAATTGCAAGGAAATCTCCCAGAGCTCCCAGAGTACTATGACTATGGTTGGAATTCTCCCTTGTTGTGTGCCCTGCCATTGCTAGTAAGAACAGAGAATTTGGCGCTTAGCTGCAGAACCAGAGAATCCCAGCCACGAGCGGAATTGGAGAATCCCAGCCTAAGTGTAGATGAATTACAAGGCGGATCATGTTGACCCACCTGGTGGAATTCTGCCTACTTTGTCCACCAGAGATGACATATAGTCATTTTTTTAAGAAAATTCTGCCCTTGCTGTTCAGATCGTCAAGGCACAATTCTGTCATTTGCCAAACAGCACCAAAGAAATGGCACAGGGCCTTACCAATCATGGGGAATGGTGATAAATTTTATTTAGGACATGATTTCTGTTTTATTGAAATCGAAATCATCTATGCAAAATTTATCAATGAAATGGAGGCGTTGGGTGGGATTTTCCAACAACATTTGTCTGAGATCGAAAAATCCTGTCCTGAGGTCAATGGACTTTTGCATGATCGTGTCCTGCCTGCTACGATTCCCATGGCAGGCAGGATAGGAATATTCCACCCATGGTCTATGTCAATCTACTGTTAAAAAAATCTGGTCTCTAAAATAGATAGTACACACATGCTAATAAAGTTATTTCTTTATTGGGACTTATAGTGGAATCTGTGCAGTTTGATTCTTTCTTTGAGATTTGATCATTGAGAGAATGGTTTCTATAAATGCTCATGTGAAGGAACATGCTGATGGAATGATTGTTCATACTTCTATATTAGATAATCTGTTCAAATTACATTGTGTTCACATGTTATATGAGTAATACCAATAATATTCATACTGCATTTTTATCACAGAGTATTCAAGCTATAAATGTAATAATGATTGGATTCATACTATCATACATTAACATATTTATAATATATTTTTAATTTATATGTTTGGAATACCAATTGCATTCGCACAGTGGAGGCAATTCTGCAATCTTGCTCGTATAGATACAAATCCTGTTATGGCCAGAGTCTTTCCTGAGAAGGGTCCAAATGTGATTTAAAATAGGAAGATCTCATTTTGACTTTTGCCATGGCCCCTGGCTGGTGATGTAATCTGGTTCACAACTTCACTGGGCCTGAACCAGATTAGCACACAGTAATGATGTCTTCAATGTTCAAAATTGACTTTAAACCTAATTCTCATTAAAATCCAACGTGACATGAAGTTGGCGGGAATCACCATTAGGTTCCAAAAACGGAAATCAGATGTGTTAACCATGCCAAGGTGGGGTCTTGGAGGCTATTGCAGCCCTTGAGTGGTCAGGGACATAGTTGGCTAGTGCCTGGGACTAGTTGGCATGAAGGGGCTAGGTTGGCCTCTGGTGACCTAATAGAAGGGAGGCTTATGTGAGAGTGGGGTGAAGGTAAGCTCTGATGCTGGACATTCAATGAGGTGACAGGAGTGATGGTGTGTGCACCTATATGCTGGGGTCTGAGATGGGGGTTCTTTAGCCTCATTTGGGCACCTTGATCTCTAAGTGTAGGCCTAGCCCATATCTTTATGCCCTACCCCTTTCATTCACGGTGCAAATCAACTCCCCTCACCCAACAAGTAATAAAAAGTGGAGCATTGCGATCAGGGTCACACTACATTTCCTCCCAGAGATGAAATTTAGCCATCTTTTTGTTGAATTAACATTATTGATACTACTAATACTGTTAATCATAGTTGGTTAATACTCATCATCATTGTGAGAGAACTGACAACAACTTCAATATAGGTACTGGAGTCATTCAAGGAGAAAGGCCACTCACACATTATCAATAAGAGTGCAAGAAACTATTAACACTGTCTGTATCCTGAGAGTAAACTCAAAGGAAAAGCTTACACATATTCTATTTGCACGACAAATATAATGATTACTGTATTCATGTTGTAATACAATGTAGCTGCAGTCAGGTCCAGAGTAAGACTTCCTCCACAGTATTTTTGCCAAGCATTCTCAGCTGGACAATCTAGACTAACTGTACAATAAATGGTCTTGTTTACATTAATCAAACACTGCAATTCCTAATGCAAATGTGGACTAATAAAACTCACAGCATGTAACAACTGGATAAGCTCCAAACCAATTCTAAAGTCAAAAGAGTCCTAAAAAAACAATTCACTTTTATTTATAATGATGATTAGATCAATAATCATCACCTTCACAGGGTCACTTGTGGACTGCTTTGTACAAACCAATGTGTTTTAAACTCTGTAGCAAATAAAGACACAAAGTCGACTTTAAATACTATTGCCTTTATTGTGTAGTTACTTAAACAACAGTAAATACTTGCAATGCTTAAACTAAATGTGCACTATCTCTTATTTGAATTAACTTAAAAATTTGTTTCTACTTGAATTAAAACCTGGCCACAATCTTATCACATGGAATCAGTCCTTTATTCTCTTCTTCCAGATTTTGTCTCTCTTTGTGAGCTTGGTCCCTGGATTCTTCATACTGACTTCTGAACAAGCTCTTCATGTTAGCAGAGTTAAAACTCCAAAAGTTCCTTAGTAACAGCCAATGAATTGATCAGAAACTCTAACTGCATCCTTTGATTAGGCCAATCAAATAGAGCCAGTGCCCTGGCATTGATCACTCCAGCTGTATCATATTTAGGCCTTTAAGTACTTATTGTTTACATTTCAATGTCCAGATAAGAAACACTGGCTCCAAAAGTCTGTAAAGAACACTTGGCTGCCAAGGACAAGTTATTGCATCTGACACCTTGGCTCTTACTTTACCAGCTCACAGAATGGCATTCTCTGTTAGCCTTGGGCACGACCTTATGAGCCTTAGGCAGGCTGGTAAAATTCTAGTGCTTGTTCCTTTGTTAAGTTCCAGGTTCCCTTGGCCATAGGAAATCCCAACATAGTGAAAAAAACACTAACTAAAAAATTATGTTTGCTTGATTGAATATCTTTCAGCTCATTAAAAGTTAAATCTCTGCAGACTGTTCAACCGCAACTGGGAGCAGAATATTCCAGCCATGTTGTCACAGGCCTCCTCGACAGGAGAAACAGTTCCTACAACAGGAACATCGCAACATTTCTCTGCATGTTCCACCAGCACAGACATACTCACCTTGGTTGATTCTCAATCTAGTTTATAATGGAGTGAACAAAAGGAGGAAGGTGAGCTACAGTCAGCTGTGTGCAGTATGTATCCTTAAAGGGCAGAGGATACAAACAGCTATACTCTGCTTGTGTAACTCTGAGAGCCCGACAGGAAAGAATCATAGATTATTACAGAATGCAAAATAGAACCACTGCCATGATGTACACACATTAGTTCCTGCCTGGGACTACAGTTTAGCAGGATCAGTACTGGATCTGCCTTATGAAAGGCTCAGGTGATGAGTTTGAGATGGACTGCCACTGCCTGTTACCAAGGGAACCCATACTCAATGAGTCCCACCGATAGATCAATTAGTTGTTCCTCATGGACCTCCTGGATGTTATCACAACTCGAATGAAGATGCTTGCCCTTGTGAGTCACACACAAGGAGAGTCTTTCTGGAGGACTAGAGGAAGCTAAGTTCCTGCTTGCCACAGATCTTGAGCCATGAGTAGACAATGGAGGAGTCCATGAAGAGCCCATGCACTGTGATGACTGAAGAATTTGAGTGCATGAACTTTTTCATTGAGAGAATGGGCAAACTGATGGACAGTTATGAGCAGCACCACTAAGTGGATACAGCAGCAGCATGCTGCCACGTACAGAGCCAGACTCGCTGTAACATTTAGTGCACAGTGTCACTGCTGGTGCAGAGACACTTGAGCCAATTACATTCCAGCTGAGTACAAGAGCATCATAAAAGAGGCTGAAGTGGAATTCCACCCCTCAGAAGACACCAGTATCACTTCTCTCCTCTTCAACCACCTTCCAAATGAGGCAACATCCATCTGCAAAACCCTATGTCAGATCCTGCCCCTGCAATGATAGGGACAACAGTTTGCGGACGAGCCCCTACAAACATCTCAAGATAAGGCCAGAAACCAAGGCATCATAAATGAAGGCAAGGTAGCAGCTGCCTCCACTTCATCCAAGGTAGCAGCTGGCTCCACTTCATCCTCAGCCATAGGAGGAATAAACTGTAGAAGCGAATGGATTGTTAATGTCCGTTATCAAACTTGTGTGCTATTATTGCTTGATATTGAAAAGAACATGGAGTTAAGGGCCAAATGGGCTGGGCTTCCTGTGTTATCATGTTCTGTGATTGGGGAAAACTGTTAGCAGTGCAGACCCTATTTTACAATCTTATTCGGGTGGCAATGGAAGTATTCAGCTTTGTGCAATTGCTGGAAATGTCCCTCTTTCTACAGAAAGGATTCTTTCTTTCTTTATCTTCTTTTTGTTTCTGGCTCTCACACATTCTCTTAATTACAATATTGAAATAAAACCTGTCATAAAACAACCATTCAAAACCAATTCATCAATCAAGCCATCCAATATTCTGTACAAAAGCCAACTAATCATCTTTGTGCATTCTATTAGTGCCTGAATTGTAGATCCCTTTGCCTGGCCTAGTGATCCTAGGCTACCAACTTTGAGTACAGGTTGATCTTGAGCAGCTTTGGTCCTAGAAGGCCTGGCATTGCCTGCAGCATGGTGACATTAGCAATTTTGACTGACTGACTGACGTAGCAGCAAGGACACTGCTGGCAAATATTGGATACTGCTTTATAGGCCTTAATGAAATCTTCATCGTCTTAAATAGATTAACTGTATGTATTAACTACAAGAACGGTGTACATACATACACAGTAAAGACTTCAAGCTAGGAGGTTTCTCTATGCTTGCTTGTGTACATGGCTCTACCCAACACTAGACTGTCTTCTAGATGTGGATCATATATTCTCATTGTGTGTGGGCGATATTGCTCTCAGTCCTATGTTAATTCTATATGGGCCAGACTATTGTACTACATCTCCCCTCAAGTTTTCATCTATTCTATTTCTTACTATTCTAGCGTATTCCTTGTACCTACATCATTATTAATACCCCACCTTCTCTTCGAGTCTTTGAATTTCATAGATTCAGGTAATCTGGAGGTCTTGTAACCTTCCTATTTCTCATTTATACTACTATTGGAGGAAGGCTCTAATCTCTGTGCACAGTATGTTACAAATTGGTGCCAAGCTCTTTCATTCTTCTTCAAGTACTTTAGTGTGCATAGCAAAATAACTTTGAAGTTGTATCGGTGTATGGCCACGCAGCAATCAGAGAACAAAGGAGTTGTGGGCCTGCATGGTTTCAAAATGACAGTGCAGTTCAACAAGCTGGCTGTGAACAGCAAACGAATTACAGGAAACATCGCCCACCATCCTGCTTCTTTATGCTGCCCCATTGAGTCTTCAACAGGCAGGACTTGTGCGTAACCTCCTCAGATGAGCAGGTACCTGTACTCATGCTGTTCCCAGCTGTGCTGAAGACCATTCATACCTGCTGTCTCATCATGTGCAGATTCAGACTCTAAGCTATCCTTGACATTAAGTATCAGTAGCTAAGCTGATGGCTGCAATTTTGAGATCAGCTAACAATACATATTTTTTATCACTGTCTCCTGCTGTTTTACCACTGCCTGGACAGGTGCAGTTCCTGTGTTTTTCTCCTTTCAGATATTCAATTTTGTGGTGAGTGTGGTGGAGAAAGCAAATGGTGTGTGCTTACACAGCTGAAGCTTGACAATAAGAAATGATTGAGGGATGAGAGGAAAGTGGGCAGTGAGAAGGAGGATTAGCTATGATGACACTATCATTTTTGATGGTTTCAGGGTCACTGCTGATCACAGTTTAAATCATGACTGCTCGAGTAAGTGCAAGGACTGTCTCATTCATTGGGATAAGAACCCATATCCTACCGGTTAGGTGCTTCTGCCTCTGATTATGAGCCACCTTGTTTGTAAGACAGAGAAAAGTGTGACAATGATTGAGGTTCAATCTGTTTGGGTGATGTGACTGTCATGGATGAATAGCTGGCAATTTGATTAAGTTGTGAAACGTCAGTGTGAGATTTGCAGTTGTGTTGTGTGTGTGATAGTGAGATGAAACTACAAATGTCAGTCATGAATCATGTTAGGTAAGAAACATTGGTGGTGAATGGTGGGCAAGAATTCAGCGGTGCACAAAGCTAAGGGGACAGTTGGTGGATATGGCATTTGAAGATGCATTCACTAGCTTTAATGTGAGATTATTGAACTTCTTGTCACATTGAATAAAAGTCATCAGTCATAGACGCCTAGCAATGATTGTGATAGCGTTCTGCTCCCATTCCTTTCACAATGTTTGTCTGGAAGGTTTCTAAGCCTTCTTTTGATATTGCATCTCTCAACTTCCAATGGCTTCAATACACTGGCTGAAAACATTAAACACACTTTGTTCCCAGTTGAACAGTATTCACTGTTCCTGAAGGTAAGACACTCCTTCCTAGCTGATTCCAACATCTATGTCAGCTGAATACACCCGCCTTTTAAGAAATGCACTCTGGTTTTAAGTTGGGAATCAACTTTAATTGATGCTATATTTAAACAAACTTGGGCTCCCTTCCAATGTTTTCTTCAGACAAATGTCATGTTTAGCACTGAGCTGTATGCTATAAAACAAGGAATGGACAGCACAATGTTTGCATGCTGTCAGCATCAGAAGCAAGTGAGTTCATTGTGTATCATGGTCCATTTTCATAAGCTTTCCAATTTTATCTCAAAAGAGATAGCAAGTTTAAGTTCTGCTTTTGCCAACATTAACATGTGATCCATTTTACTAAGTTGCATTACTGGTTGACTTGCTCCTTCTGTACTTTTTCAGACACTTGTAAGTTCTATTGAAGTCATTATAAGTAACCTTGTATAATCAACACAACATAACTGTAAACAGAGGCAAGTTGCACAGAGAAATGTTGAATCATATTACAAAATCTTTAGTAACTATTTTTTATCAGATGGAACAACAATTCAATTTCACGCTCGTTTTGTGTTTCTAAGTATTTTCCAACCTGTTATGCATAGAAAATAATGGGCACTGCTGAGAGATGGCAATCACAGAATGTGAAAGAGCAATGATACATACAGAAATCATTTGTATTCTTCCTCTATTAATTCCTAAAGTACCTATTCCAGACGTTTTTATAAAATAAAAACAGAAATTGAGAGCTTCCTGTACAGTTTTATTGCAGTATGAATAACATCCATCCCAAAAGCAGGGCTGGATACTTGATTTGGAATTAAATAACTTAATTTCCTTGTGTCATGTATTTTTCTCTGCTTGAAGCCATTTTATTGATGTTGTGCCATTTTAACATTATTTTCTGCCTGAATAAAATTTTCTGAGCAAATTTAATGGAAAAATATGTTAGGGTTGGTGAATGTTTTTGGGAAGTATTTGCAACGCTTCTACAAACAGTGACTGGAACAGTTCACTCAGCAACAATTTGCATTTATTTAATAGTAAAATATCACAAGCTGCTTCACAGATACATACAAACGTATGAATTAGGAGTTGGAATAAGCCACTTGGTTCCTCGAACGTGCTCTGCCATTCAATAAAATCATGGTTGCTCTGATTGTGACCAAAACTCCATTTTCCTTCCTATAAGCTATACCCTTTCACTCCTTTGTTAGTGAAATTTGAGTCTTCAAAACCCTCATTGAACCTACACCAGAGCTCTCTAGTGAAGAGTTCCAAAGACTCATGGCCCTCTGAGAGAAAAAAACTTTTCATCTCTGTCTTAATCAGAGAACTCCTATTTTTAAACTGTGTCCCCTGGTTTTAGCCTATACAGTTCCTCCCTTCCTTCACTTATTGTTTAACAATTATTCTTGGGATATTATTTGAGTGTACTACAGTTGAGGTAGACAACATATATCTACTCAATTAATCTGCTGTTTCCTTATTTTCCATTATCAATTCACCATTCCCCATCTTTACAGGACCAATGCTTACTTACTCTTTTCCTTTTTAACTACATATAGAAACTCTTACTATCTGTAATATTTATATTTATGGCTGTCATTCTCTTACACTCTAATTCACCTCCCCTTATTAATATATTGGTCATCCTTTGCTGTGCTTTATATTCTGTCCCATCTTCTGACTCGCTGCTCATCAGTGTGCAATTACAGGCTTTTTCTTTCATAGAATCATAGAATCCCTACAGTGCAGAAGGAAGCCATTCAACCCATTAAACTTGCACCAACAACAACCCCACACAGCCCATATCCTGGAACCCCACATATTTACCTGCTAATCTCCCTGACACTAAGGGGCAATTTAGCAGAGTCAATCATCCTAACCCCTGCACATCTTTGAACCGTGGGAGAAGACTGGAGCACCCAGAGGAAATCCAGGCAGACACAGACAGAATGCACAAATACTACATACAGTGACCTGAGGCTGGAATTGAATCTAGATCCATGGCACTGTGAAGCAGCAGTGCCTACCACTGTGCCACCATACCATCCATTGCTGTTATATTTAACTTCTTTAATTAGCCACCAATGGCATCCTTCCTTTAGAGTCTTTCATTTTCACTGGAAATGTATATTTTATGAGCATTCTGAAATACCCTCATAAATGTCTGCAATTGCATCTCCATTGACCTGTCAGGTAACCTAATTTCCCAGTTCAGTCAGTTCTCGATCCACATCCCCATATTTACTCTCATTAGATCCACTGCTCTCTCCCTCAAACTGAATGTGAAATTCGATCGTATTATGATCACTGTGATCCAGGGGCACTTTCAATGTGAGCTCATTAAGTAATCTTGCCTTATCGCACATTGCAGGATCCAATAAAGCTAGGTCTCTTGTCAGTAATGAGATGTGCTACACTAAACATGATGAAAATTGCAAGGGTGGCACAATGGTATAGTGGTTAGCACTGCTGCCTCAACACGGCAGGGACCTGTGTTTGATTCTAGCCTCCCGTGACTTTCTGTGTGGAGGTTGCACATTTTCCCCACGTCTGTGTGTTTCCCCCACAGCGATCCGTATTAGGACTCCAATTGTTCACGTTGTATATTAATGATTTGAGCGCGAAAACTAAATGCATTGTCTCTAAATTTCCGGATGATACAAAGTTGAATGGGAAGGTGAGCTGTGAGGATGGTGCCGTGTTCGCTTGCCTTTATGGTCTCACCAGGATAAGTTCTCTCTGGTGAGGAAAACACCTGCTCCCCATGAACATGTAGAACTGGAGGCCATTGAGGCCCCCCGGGAAGACTGAGGGCAAGGGAGTGCCACCTTGAGGCTGCTGCACACTCTGAAGCTGCAATCAGTGGAGTGAGGCGGGGGGTTGGGTGCTGTGTATCTGTCTGTGGAGGGGAAGGAGGGGAGGTGCTAAGCACTCTGACAGTGATTGGTGGCGGAGGGAGATGGGCCTGCTGTGTGCTATGCCTGTGATCAATGGGGGGAGGAAGGGTGGCCTTGCTTCTGCTCTGCATTGTGATTGGTGGGGGATTGTCTGATCCATCTGGGTGGTAGGAGGTGGTAGGGGCGATTATTTCCAGACACATAATTGGCCATTTGCCCCCACAATAGCTGAGCGGTTCTTTGAGGCTAGCTGCTGCAAAGCAGAGGCCTTAAGGCCCTCTCCCTCTCTGTTAGGGTCTTTTGTTGGAATTCCACATATGGAGCCCCAGAGGTCTGTACATGCCCAATAGCTCCCTTTTCTTCCTGAGCGGGCTTTCTGGCAGGTTTAGCCCCACCCATTGTCTCTAGCAGCTAGAAACAGTCTAGCCCATTTTTTTATTCACTGTGCACAAGATTGGGAGTAAAATCTTGCCCATAAAATGGATCTGCAACTCCCCCATTTTCACATTAGCTGGACATTTAGACTTTTTCTCCTTTGCCCAAGGTCTTTCATGCTCCATTAACTCTGATGTGCTTCCTCTTTTGAGCAGGTGCTCAGTATAACTACAGATTTTTTTAATAGGGATTTATCCTATGTTTTAAAGTGATTCCTCACAGAGCTGATGGACTGCAATTTCTTTCATAGTGGATTTGTTTTGAGTTTAAAATGGTTCCTAGACAGGGCAAATGCTCTGTTTAACCCTAGTTTTTTTTTTTCAGTGGATTTATCTGAATCTCATTTGCCTAAACAGAAGGCTTGTACTATAGGTGATGTTCCACTAAACAAGCAAATGGCAATACACAAAGCATTGAAGTACAGAGGTTCTACTTTATGACTCTCTTGTAGCCATTGATGAAATGAAATCTCTGCTTGAAAGCCATAAAGTTGAGCTCAATCCTCCTAATGTTGCAAGTCGGGGTGCCTGATCTGGATGGGAGGGAGAATGAAGGTTGGCAGCCCAAGGGTTTGGCTGTGTGTCATTCAGAAAGAACAGCACCATTTCCCCATAAAAGGTGCAGACGGATGTCTGTGGCATCCCCTACACGTTTTCTCGCTGTCTCTTTTGTGGAAGTTCCTATCCTGTGGAAACACAAAAGAACATTTTGAGCTGGACTCCTGGTGGGTTTGGAGGCCTATAGCAGGTGACATGTGTGGGCACTGTGCCTAGGCAGACACGTGTTGTGATGTGGAGTACCGCGGGAGGTGGAGATGGTGTGCACTGAGGGAAATGCTGGGAAGTCGGATATGGGAGGATGAGACGTGGCAGTGAGTGTTTGACGGGTGAAATTCCAGGGGTAGATTCAAGGAGGAGACAGGTGGGATTCTCACCCTTATTAGCACATAACAGGTCATTCATTTTCTTCCAATGTTGAACGATAGTCTTGGATGTCATGCTGCTGCCGCTGCATCCTGGTAGAATTGGTATTGGAACTTGATGGTCTCCTGCCTATCTGAAGAAAAGAGTGGTCCACTTCTCTTCCATTGCTGTGAAAGCTGGTTAGAAGAGGATCTTTCAAGGTGTTTAAAAAGTTTATTGTCTCATATGCTTCAGTGGAGGAGTTGACAATAACCTGGATCTCAGTTTCTGACACATACATATACACACACATGCATTCACACACAAACACACGGCGCGCGCACAAACACACATGCTTCTCAAGAGCAATTAGTGATTGGAAAATCATGAGCCAGCAATGTTCATATCCCCTGCTGGAGATTAGCGGCTGAAGTTGGAGAGATTTTGGTTTTGTTTTGAAATTAGGGTATGTTGAACAGTTTCCTTTTGTTTTGTGAATTATTTCAATACCTGTGGGTATGTTGCTGGAAATGTGGTACAATATTACAGCAAGGAAGATGGAGGAGATTGGCTATGATGCAGCCAATTTCTGAGGGCTGTGAAATTGGAAGAAACTCTTCCATAAACCTTTGTGTTTGTCAGCGTCAAAGGCTTTTATGAGATCAAGAAAGGCCGTATACAATGGTTGGTGTTTTTCCTTGCATATTTATTGAATTTTTCATTCAGTGAAGATAATGTCTCTGAATTGGTGAAATCTGCACTGTAATTAGGAAGGATGTCTTCAATGATGGGGAGAATGCCATTAAGAAACATCCTTGCAATGGTCCTCCCTATAGCAGACAATAAAATGACTTTCTAGCGAATGCCATCGGACATGTCTCCCTTCCTAAATAAGTCATGGTCACAGCATCCTTGAAACCCAAACATCCACTCTTCTTTACAAATGAGGGATAGGAGACTGTGCAGCCATGTCAGGAGTTCATCTCTGCTCTACACTATTTTTGAATTTCAGCAGGTATTCATATATTCTAGAGGCTGTTGTATTACAGCAATTGGTTCTTTCACTCTTCAATCTACAGTGGGCAGTGACAAGATGTAGCTAGGTAGAGGGTTTAGGAATGGAGTTGAGAGTGTTCAGGTTGAAGTTGGAGTCTTGGTTCAGGAGTTTTCTCAAGTGAGCACTGACTGTCCTTGATGAGTTCTTCCTCCCATGTTTGGCTCTCAGCAAGATCAGCTCTTAAGGGTTAAGGTCAAAGATTATATTGACAGTGTTGAAGAAATTGTGCGTGTCATTAGTTTATGCAACTTGTTGGACCTCCCATACTTTTTCTACCCATCACTTTTTCTATAGATCATGCTTTCTATGTTATACCATTATGTTTTGGCCCTATATTGCTTTCTTATTTTTATTAAACCAGTCACCAAAATTCCTTGTACAGATGTCAAGGAATTCTACACAGGTTTCTTGTTTTGGTGGATTTTAGGGTCAACTAGGCACTATAGCACATGGTAGCTGTCCAGGCTGATCAGATAAGGCATTGCTTGGCCCAGCAGCCAATGGTAGCCATCATGGAACAACTGATGTATCTATTTCTGAGGCCCCTTACTTGAATGACAATGTGATTGGGTGGCTGTCAGTGTATAGCATATGACATAAAGTCTTGTGTTTGCCTCACCAACAGAACGTGGTGTGGTTACACCAAGGTCATTACAAATTACGTATGATTAATGGCACAGAAGTGGGTCATTCAGCCTTCCTAGTTCATGTTCTAGATATTATATCAAGAAAAGAACTCCACTGGATTTCACTGTCCTTCCTTGCCGTATCATATCATCTCAGAGATTTGCTCCCTTCCTGACTCTGTCTTTGAGATCAAAACAGGATTACTTTTTTGCGGGCTGGATTGAGTACCAGGGATTGTTCAAGGTTAGTGTTGAATTCTCCCCTTGGTCTTGACTGTTGTCTCAAGTGTAGCTGTATCTGCATTGGTGACAGTACAACACCGAATCCTCATTCAGCTGAGCTGGGTAGTCAGAAAACACTTAATTCTCTCACTAGGAGAGTTGTCAAGATGCCAGACAAGCTCATTTTAGTTGGCGATGTCCATTCCATGGCGTCACCATGTGTTTTTCAGAAGAAGCTTCCAGAAAAAGGAGTCTTGATCCTTCAGTTGGCCTTATCCTCCATATAATATCTCACTTCAGGTGGCAATGACAGCGTTGAGGTACCTCATCTATGGGTGAGGAGGTGCTGAGGTTTGGAATTAGCATTCCTAAACAGAATGATTTAGGAACATAATTTACATGTATAATTACTAGTTGAGACAACTCTATTGTGAAAGCAATGGTATTTTAAAACCTATTGTCATTATAAAAAGCCCAATTATTGAGCCTGACACAAAGTTGACATATTATCTTGTAGCCTGTAAACCAAGGATGTCCTTTCACTCAAAACTCCCTTAGAAATTGTGCATGTCAGAACCACAACTTGGAAAATTGATTTCTTAATTCTTGAACTTTCACAAATCCTGAACTTTACTCTTTTTGTTATCAGCATGAGATCAACTTTACAGACTTCCTTCTTGGTGACTGCTTGCACACACTAAGATGAGAGCTTGTCAGAGCTGGTGAAAAGTATAATTTTTCACTTTTGTCACCCAGAATCAGCAGTGCCAAATAGGCATCATTAATGTGCAGTAGCCTTCACACTAATTTGTCAATTTACAGAGGCTAATTTCAGGAGAATATCTATCACTGTATCAAGCTAGCATTTTCATTTCCTACACCAGCCATTGTTGTGACCATTCTCGTAGCATAGTTAAGGTTAGAGCAATTAATGTCAAGGCTGTAACCTGTTCTGCTTGTAGTCTTGGGCTTTGAATATAAGCAAGAGGGAATTTTAATTACATGAGCATAGTTTGTGTGCAGGTGCAGGTTTTGGAGATAACATGAGTTAGCCCAATCCTAACCCCAAGTTTTCCAGTCTTGTCTTGTATGACTAATGACGAGTAATTTGGATGTTATGTTAATGAGGTAGGTATTGATGCTGATTGACAATAGACCCAATTCTATATTTCCTATATAAAAATGCAAACTCCCAACCAGAAAGGCTTTCTTTGTTCTCAATGACATTTCAAATTGACTTGTCCAATGAATGATTTGTCCAGGCCACTCCTAGAAGCAGTTGAGTAATAAATCAATCTGGATAATTGGTTTTGACTGGAGAAAAGAAAAGGAAAAGCAGTCAGGATCAATTGTACTCTGCTGAAGCAAGAAATGCATTAATAGATTAGAGGCTTATCTTTATAATGTCCACAGAGAAGTTTGGTTTCCAGTCCAGTGTGGATGGTTTTAGTGGGACTGTAAGTGAAAAATTCAAGATGTATGCACAGTGGATATCTCTTTTCACTATTCTCTGCCAATTCCATCCACCCTAAAATTAGAACAATTCCATTTCTGAAGTCAATTGACATTTTCTTTCCAGATTATTGGCAGCACAGCTGGTAGGCCACATAACAACCTCGAAACACTGCCAGCTTGACTTAAAACATATCTTTTCTATCTTAGTGATTGTGGGACCATATGTGTTTAGTGGTTCGTGGTGTTTTGCTGACAATGTTCTAAATGCCCTCGGAGATTACAATCCAGAGTTGTCTGATCTTTTGAAAATGATGAGACTATCTCCTAGTGATAGCCCTGAACTGTTATAAAGCAGAAGAATTAACTTTCTGTCGATCTATAATAGTTATAATGCATTTACAAAAAATTAAATCACTCCTCCTCATGTTCATACACAAAGCTTTTTATTAATCAGGATTCAATCAACCAAAGTACAGCAAATGAACTTCTTTCCACAACTGCTACCTGCTGAATATTTCCAGCATTCTGTTTTTATCTCAGATTTCCAGCATCCACAGTATTTTGCTTTGATTTTGTAGTCAAAAAATGAACAGGATTGTAAAAGCTTGATTTTAAATCCTTCCTAAGTGATGTTTAACTTAAAGCCACATTTCTCTATGTTTATGAGGCTCATTGAATTAATGTAACTTTCTCAAGCATGATTTTGGGACTTTCAATATTGGGACGAATTTTACCATCCCACTCATCATGGGAATTGAATGGGCGAGGATCGGGCCATGAAAGTTCAGTTAGATTTTCTGGTTTTGGGGTGAGCGAGGCTGGAAAATTGCATCCGTTGTATATTAAAAATAAAAGCATTGATCTAAATCATACACATGAAAGTCTTTTGAAAAATATAGGATGGGACTCTATGGCCTCGTTCATCATGAAACCATAAAATCCCTCCCAAGATCAATGGACATTTCCATTGTCTGCCTCTTGCACACTCTGATTCCGTAGTGGGCAGGGCAGTAAAATTCCAGCCTTGGCAAAAACTTATGAGGAAAATTGGTATATCTTCTAACTCTGTTTTTATATTCATATAATTTCCTGGAAGACTTATTCAAGGATTTCAAAGTTAATCTGTCACCCAAAGATTGAAGGTGGGGCTGAAGCCTTAACAAATCACAGTAATATGTGCATTTACTTTTTATTTATCTCCAGAAATGCTACAGATAACATAAAATCAGCTAAAATACAGCTTTTAAAACCTTCACTTTAAATCTATTCTCTGAGAAATGCCTGGCTATTGAATGATGTGAAAGCTTCTTTGTTCATCAAGACTAATTGAAGTCGTCCCTTTGAAATAAATGTGATGCTACCCGAAGTAAATGCATCAATGGTTTTATTTGAATGGTTTTATCAGTATACCTGTGGAATTGTCATGGTCAGACATTGCAGCTTTATAAAGACAATCATTTTGTCAGGCTATGTACAGTAACATATTTGAAATGATTGCTGTTGATGAAATCAAGAAGTGTTTGATCTATTCACAGGCCTTCCTCTGCTCATCATTTTAACAAAGTCTTTGGCCTATGCATTTTAATTGGATTAAACATTCTTAAAATACCAGCCAGTGGATTGTCATATGAATGTGATGAGCACTTGTGTGCTTTTATTGATTACAGCAATTTCTGGATTTGTGTTTTAAGTTTCAAAACAAAAGTTTTGAATTTTGCAATAGTTTGAGTAGCAATATAGCCAGTATATTGATTGGAATAAAAGGGCTTGAACTTTCCACCTGCTGCATACCAGATGTTAAATTGAATTATTAGCCAATTGGATTAATCTTTATTGATATTTATAATATAAGGAAAGAAGTAATCAAACTGAACTGAAATATACTATAAAATTTTATATTGTCTTATCTTATAAGTTATTTGACCCATCGAATTTTCTCTGCCATTCAATCGTGGCTGATATATTTTCAACCCCATTCTCCTGCCTTTTCTCTGTAACTCTTGATCCCTTCACCAATTAAGAACCTATCCCCATCTTAAATACACAGCCTTTTCTGGCAATGAGTTCCATGGATTAACCATCCTCTGGCTGAAGAAATTCCTCCTCATCTTGGTTCTAAATGGCTGTCCCTTAATACTGAGGCTATGCCCTTGGATCTTAGACTCTTCTACTAATGGAAGCATCTTTCCAACATCCAGTCTATTTAGGTGTTTTCAGTATTCTCTAAGTTTCAATAAGATCGCCCTCATCCTTCTAAACTCCATTGAATACAGGCTCAGATTGAGTCCACAAACATTCCTCATACATAAAATTTTTCATACCCAAAATCATTCTTATGAACCTCTTTTGGATCCTCTGTGGTACTAATGTAAAAGCACTATTGCATTTTCTTTATTGTATGGAATAGTTAGCATTCAGCCTTTGTTTGTTGAGTAGGAATTTATGATTCAATTTTAAAGTAGTGATCATAGAATGTTTTAATTGGGTCTAACCTAACAGCACTGGTTAGTTTCAGTATGCAATAATCACTTGCTTAATAAGGAAACTTAGTTAAAAACTTGCCATGATGTACTGATACCTAATTTTAATTTTGCAAGGAAAATATATGGGTATAGTATTATTTTTTAAATTGGTGTATCTGTAGGAGGAGGAAATTAATTAGGGCTGGATGGTACAGAATCAAATAGCTAAAATATTTCATTTGGTGGAATCCAGTCATGTGTAACAAGAGTAAAATTACAGTAACAACATTGGGAGCCATACAAATCCCACTTAACCAATACAAAAAGGGTTCATTAGCAAGGAAACAATCTTGTTAACTGAAGTTATTGTGAGGTAGAGGTCCAATTAGTTTCTATGTATTTCTATGCAACATGAGTTCTTACTAAAATGTTTTTCAGGTCTCCAATTATCCCATCGGCAATGCTAAACATTGTTCAGCATTGTCAGAACTATAAAGTGCTTTGGAATTACTTTTCCTGACATCCACAGACAGAAATGTTTTTAATTTATTCCATTCCCTGCATTGATTTGTTTAAAATATTTTCAGAACTGAAATTAAGCATAACATCTTAGTTCCCCATCAGCAGCGTAAATAATGAATTTGCCAATAGTGGCTATTTATCATGACAATTTGTACTCTATAAACAGAAGAATTTGGAGCAGGAGTAGGTAACTTGGCCTAGCAAAGTTGCTACATCATTCAATAAGATCATAGCTGACCTGGTCGTGGCTTCAACTCTATTTTCTTTCCTAACCCTTTGACTTCCTTGCCAATCAAGGATGCATTTCTCCCGAAGAAAATCAAAGCATTGGAGTATTTCCTGCAAGCAATGGCAGTACTAAGCATGTGCGATTCAAGCATTCTTTGATTGCAAGCAAATCTCCAATGTGAAACACACTGCAAGCATGTTTTCACAGAGATCGATCTATGTATCCTCGAACCCCCACCCCCACCCCACCCCTCAACAGACATTGCAATACCTTGAAGATGGGGGGGGAGGAACTCCCAACCCTTCCTCACTGAGGGACTACCTCACGCTCACCACTAATTATTCAGGTTACCCATCCTCTCAGCATGCAGGCATAAGGGTGACCCAATCTCCTCCTCCACACCCACACAGAAGGGAACTCTGATATAGGGGGAACAAATACCCTGCCTCTCTTTGTGCCCCCTCCTTCAGCCTCGCTCCCCCTTCAAGTCCCCCTTTGGCAGTGCTAACCTACTTATGCCTACCGCCACCTTGTTGTGAGGGGAAAGGGGAGACACAGTACATATGGTTCTCCATCTCAGGCTCTACACTCTCCCATCAACCTGTGTCCCCATGAGTCTAGACGCTGGCAACCCAATACCATTCCTGGTGTTGTGTGGCACATCAATGGGCTGCTGACCATTGCCACACCAAGGTAGGCATAGCGAGCATATCGATGGGTATGCAGGTGTTGTCACTGGGAACCTCTGAAGCGTAGACCTGTATGCATTCATTTGCTGTGGCTTTCAGGAATTTCTTACATTTCAGACTGAAGCACCCATGTGACTATACTAAGATGAGTTGCCATTGAAGGCAGCATTGCAGAGTTCATGCAGTGTGAAGAGTCTTGATACTATCTGCAGATCTCCCTTTATTAGAGCAATAGCTGCCAAGCCTGGTTTTTGTTATTAGTAATGAGAGATGGAATATCAGCAAGAAACCACACAACCTGGACAGCAGACAGATGGCAAGGTAATCAGTGTGATATATGTGGGAGTTGGGACTCGACCTCATATGAAACTCCTCAAGGTTCATTTGATGGTCAGGTGGAATGCACACAACATTAATCCCAAGCCAAACATGGCCCCCAACCTGAAGACTTTTGCCCTGGCACAAGCCTCGCCAATTCCCTGCACTCAAGCACCATGGCAATACCAGCTATCGCCCAGAGGTTGGTGTTTAGAGGTACTCACCCCCTTGCTCCCTTTCTCCATTTCTGCACCTGCACCACACTTTTAAAGATCAGTACTGATTCATGGCAGTGTGACGTCTCGCTGGAGAAGTGGGAACATTCCAGAATAGGGGATGATTGCCTGCCGAACCCGCTAATGAGATTGAAATCCAGTCAGTCAATCTCATGCTAATCAGCCTCCTGTCATTTCTGGGTGCAATCTGATTTGTGCCATTAGCAAGGGGTAAAATGATTACAAACTGTTTTGCGCCAGCCCACATGTTTTTTTCCCAGATAGGTGTGACCCACGCTAAGTGCAGTCAGGTGGGCAACTGAGCCCATTCTTTTACGCATTCACCTTGAAAGGAATGCATTGAGTTTATCTTTGCATCATGCTTTCAAACAGTGGGGGAGCATTCAGTGTGATTAATTCATTTCCATTAAAAACATGGCTTTGAGAAATAAATATGTGCATAATGAAACATAAATGGATTTTGCATGCCCTAAAATAATGAAGTAATCAAATGTATTTGTAAGATATACCTGAATTATTTAGAGTGCCCTGAAATATTTTTGACAATTTACATATTTGAGGTAACTTCGATAACTTTATGAAATACAACTAACTCTCAATTGTCTTTTATCTAATTTGTTTAAGCCTATTCTAATTGTTTAAATGAGATTTGGTACTTTTCATATGAAAGCTGATTGTACAGCAACTTTAGGTGGCATAGTCAATGCAATTTAACTTAGAACTAAAAAGATGAAAGCCATTTCTTTCAACTGGCAGGAAGGATCCTAAAGGGATAAATTTTGTGTAATCTCAATGAGCTATTGTTGGAAAGAAGCTCACAGCACAAAATTACCTACTATTCAGAACAAACTGATAATCAGGATGAAGCTTGCTTCAGAAATGACTGGTGCATAGAACCTAAATACTATAGAATTTAATCGCATTGTTAAGGGAATGTAGAAAGAGTACTACTGTGTTACAGTTTGCCAAAATATCCTTGATCCTTCAATGCTCTACAGGGGAAAATCCAATTGTTCAGCACTGATATTCATTAGTTTGGTTTTTCAGAAAATTATTCCAATATGAAAAAAAGACGAGGAACTCATAAGGATGGAACAGCACAATGGGTTAGGCAGTGATCTTTCACTTCTAGGATTGATTTAAGTCCAGCTTGGCCAATGGGATGAAATTTTCCTTCATTTGTTGGCTCTTATAATGCTTTGTAGACTCTTCCACAAATGAGTTTACCTGGTACAGAAGAGTTACGAGGAAAGATTAGGCAAGTTGGGGCTTTTTGTTTTTAGAAAGACGGAGACTGAGAGGAGATCTAATAGAGATACACAAGATTATGAAGGGTATAGATAGAGTGAACAGTGGTAAGCTTTTTCCTAGGTTGGAATCAAATATTACGAGGGGCCATGGGCTTAGAGTGAGGCGGGGGGTGGGGGGGGGAGATATAATTTGGGTATTAGAGGGAGGTTTTTCACACAGAGGCTTGTGGGAGTATGGAATGCACTGCCAAGTAAGGTGGTGGAGGCAGGCACACAGGAGTTATTTAAGGGATACTTCGGCACATGAGTGGAATAGAGATGGAGCAATATAGAAGACTATTTCAAATAAGATTCAAGAACCTTGGGACGTTCCTGGAAATTGCATAAAATATGCATATTATTGATGTTTTTCTCTTTTATTCCACAGGTGCTTCGGTCCGCCTTGTTGACCAACAAGGGGCATACATGCGATGGGTCATGCGAGGGCTCTCTTGGATTTTTCAAGAGTAGCCTAGTGCTTCACGTCGTTAGTGTATGCTTAAACTGGACCAGTTGATGAGCAACACAACAGCTCAGTGACTATCACTGTTTGCTGTGCAGATACATGGATTTGGGCCAGTATCTGAGGGAGTTTGCGCATTCTCCCCGTGCTTGCGTGTGTTTTCTCTGGGTGCTCTGGTTTCCTCCCACACTCCAAAGATGTAATCTTAGGCTGATTGGTGAAACAAATTGTCCCCAAATTGTCTCCCCATTCTGGTTTCCAATGTGGATTTCCATAAACATAGACAAGGGTCATGGGTGAAAGTGGGGACTCACGCTGTTAAAATGGCGGCGCGGGCTCGTTGGGCCGAAGGACCTGTTTCCCGTGCTGTGTTGTTCTTTGATCTTTGAGTTCTGAGTTAATATACAGATTAAAGGTTCTGTAGGTAATGGAATATTTGTGGAGAGTTGAGGATGATGTAAACAAGATTTCCCTTTTGTTTTATTTGTTTTTGTGATATGTGCCTTGCTGGCTAGGCCATTATTTAACACCTATCACTAAAAGGGTCTGGAAGCTGCCTTCTTGAATCACTGCAGTCCATGTGCGGTAGAACACACATTGTTGTTAAGAAGAGAGTTTGAGGATTTTGACCTAGCGACAGTGAAGGAATGGTGATATAGTTCCAAATCAGGACGGTGAGTGCGTTGGAAGAAAACTTGAAGGCGATGGTATTCCTATGCATTTGCAGCATTTGTCTTTCTAGGTGGCAGAGGTTGCGAGTTTAGAAAGTGCTGTGAAAAGATGCATGGCATCTACAAGATGCCATGCATCTTGTAGATGGTACACACTGTTGATACAGTGCATTGTTGGTGAAAGGAATGATTGATGAAGATGGTGAATGGGATGCCAATCAAGTGGGTTGCTTTGAACTGGATGATGGCAAACTTCTCGAGTGTTGTTAGAGCTACACTTATGCTGGCAAGTAGACAGTATCTTATCATGTGCCTGACATGTCCTGTGATGATGGTGGATAGGTTTTGGGAGTGTGAAGATGAGAGGTACTCTCTGCAGAACTCCCAGTATCTGATCTGTTCTGATAACCATATTATTTATATGGCAGACTTTTTTGCCAATAGTAACTCCGAGGAGTTTGCATTGGTAATGTCATTGAATGTCAAGGAAAATGTTTGATATATTAGAGATAGCCATTGTCAGACACTTGCGTAGCGAGAACATTGCTTGCCACTTATCAGTCCAACCCTAAATATTGTCCAGGCCTTGCTGCATTTGGACATGAACTGCTCAGTGGATAGAACTATCTGCCAAGGGATTTACTGTTTTTGCCAAAGTCAATGGATTTTTGAACAGCTCACCACATTTTCCAGCCCCCATCCAGTCTCAGACGGGGTGATAAGATTCAGCCCAGTATCTGAGGAGTCAGAAGTGTTGCTGAACATTGTGCAATCATCAGTGAACATCCCAACTTCTGACCTTATGTTGAAAGTCATCATTCAAACAGCTGAAGATAGTTGGCCTAGAATTCCACCCTCAGGAAGTCCTGCAGAAATGCCCTGGGATTGACATAACTAATCTCCGACAATTGGGGCAATGTTCTCTGATTTTGTTCACTTCTGTCCTGCTGACAGTGAGAATGGAAAGTTTGGTGCTCAGCCAAAACTCCATTCATTGCTGTGGCACCAAAAATTCCCAACCCCTGGGCGAGCTTGAAAGTTTCTGGTATGGATCTTTTCTGCTATTGTGCATCGCAGATCAAATGAATCAATATTGAAGGTGGTGAATGAAATGCCAGTCAAGTGGGCTGCTTTGTCCTGGATGATGTCAACTTAATGCAAATAGAAAGCTATTTCTTTCTCCAAGCGTCTGCAATGTAGTTAAGATTGCTATAATTATATTTCAAAGGCAACCCATTGAGTATAAGCATTTGGGATGCTCAGAAGATGCAACTGACACTAGTTCTCTTTCTTCCTTTAACAAAGTTGTGCAATATAAATCACTCAGCTATAATCTTTACAGGTCACTTCCTGACTGATCCAGACAACTGAAGCATGAGGAACATTTAGGTGATTGCCTTTTTCCAATGCTTGTTTCATGTCCTGGATTTCACCAAGCATGGTCTCAGAAGCCAGTCTTAATCACCCTCAAGCTCACTTCTTTCTCCTTTCACTTTTCTTGAATCTGATGATATCACCAGCAAGGGGCAGGAAAGATTTGGGTTGCAATCTTACCAGCTTGTCCTGCTGGTTGATCCGCAAAGAGAGCAGGTAAGATAGAGCGAGAGGTGAAAAATCACCATCACCAGCTTTGATTTGCCAGTGAAATTGGCTTTGCATCAAATTAAATATTTATGATATTATTTAAATGTCATTGGCTAGTTCCAACACTGTCATCTGGTCACTTGTACTTAACTTCTCATCGGCGAGAATCATGTATGATTCCCATGAATGGGACCAGATGTGATGGCTGCATCATGGAACTGGAGGATTTTGAAACCCCCTGAGTGGTCAGGGCCAGACAGTGCCTCTTGAGGTGGAGTCATGATGGGAAAGTTGTGGGGGAGGGAGGGGTGGGGTGGAAATGGAACGGGTGGAAGGGAGTTGATTGGTGGGGGGCAGCAATTGCAAGAGCATTGATCAGAGAAGATCTCTGCATTGACAGCGATCGGTTGTGGGTGCAAATCTGCAGCAGTTATTGAGGGGGGTGGATTGGTGGGGGTGGAAGCTCTGAAGCAATAGTGATCAATGGGCTAGGGGGTGGAAAAACAGGCATAGAGAGTGATCTCAGGTAGATCATGATGTCTGTGGGAGGATGGCATGGATGTGGGGGTGGGTGGGTGGTGGATGGCTGGAGAATTCCCAGTACACTGAAAGATCAGGGTGCCTGCACAATGTTGCCCATGGAGTTCAAGAGCTGGCCTCACTGGCAAGAATTACATGCTTGTTCTCTACTTTACTATCTGCAATACTAGTGCAACTGGGAGCTTGCCAGCCAGAACTGCAACTTCCAGATCTTGAGCCCATGTCGGCATTCGCAAAGACAACTACCATTGTCTCAAGATTGCCCCCAACAGGAAAAAAAATCAGAAAATATATTCTGCCAACAATGTTAAAAGCTGTAGCTGAGTGGTCAATTTATCATTGTTTTACTGGGTTTATCTGGCAGCATTGAATCTCAGCTGACAAATAGGTTGATGGATTCCTTTGCAATGGACAAATGCTGCAACTCAGAGAGTGTTTTGGTAATGATTTGTTAACAAGATCTTGGACTGAGAATCGCATTACTGGCATTTACAGATTGGAAAGGCTTTAAATATAGTTTTGTCATTTTGGCAAATGCAAAAGCTAAAATTGAAAGAGTTAAGGTGAATCTGGACACCATGATCTTGAGCACCAATAATTGGTCAAAACACTGTTGAAAGAATAACAGAGGTCAGAACCAAGCAACATTAACTGGCCTAAAAGCGTATAATTCATCCAAGTAACCTATGCACTCAAGCTGGCTGCTGCTGATTCGTTGAACGGTGCAATAAAAACTTGTAAACAACATCAATGTTAAGTGATCCAATCTATTTAATTGTTGGCAGATTGGTCTGCTGAAAGATTGATGTACCTCATTGAAAAATGTGGACTTCACACATGTGCTCTGAAGGGGTCAAGCAGAAAGATTAGTCAAAATGCTCCAGCCAGGATGTTTTTTTCAAATAAGGAAATTTAGATAATTCCCTGCAAATCAGGATGAGCTTCACGGTAACGTGCTCTTTCTCTCTGATATCAAAAATAACCTGAATGAAAAGAATGTGAAACTGCAAGAAATAAAGGAAAGTCCATTTGAGATTTATGTGACACAATTTTGGGCAAACTGCTCATTTTGCCATAGACCATGAATTTTGACAGATAACCCTTTCGAGAGATTTACTACTATTGACAGTTTTATTTTAGTCTTTCTAGTCATAAGCAATTCCAATCAATATTGACACGAAGATATCATAAAAACTAATGGAACAGCTCTATGCAGACAGGAGATGGATCTGCTGAAACAGGAAATGGTTTCTTAGCCAGTGCGACTATTGAAAATGTATCAATACACTCTGACTGAAGCTGAATATCTACAAGTCAACAGTTTCAGCAATCACTTTACCTGAAAGGTGCAAGGTTAGCTTTTGCAACTTTTTAGCAAAAACTTGGAAGTTTCACAAAGATGTGTTGTGTTTGATAAAGTCATGCAAGAAATCCAAATAGTCATAATTGAGAAAGATTGCAAACTTTTAAGTTTGTTCATGGCAAATATCTGAAAATAAATACGTATTTGACAGACATTCAAAATGAAGGTTTATTTAGTGTCACAAGTAGGTTTACTGCAATGAAGTTACTATTAAAATCCCCCAGTTGCCATCTTCAGCATCTGTTAGGGTACACTGAGGAAGAATGTAGCATGACCAAAGCACATAACCAGCATGTCTTTCGGATTGTGGGAGGAAACTGGAGCACTTGGAGGAAACCCACACAAACACAGGGAGGATGTGCATACTCAGCACATATAGTGACCCAAGCCAGGAATTGAAACTGGATTGCTGGTGTTGTGAGGCAGCAGTACTAGCTACTGTGCCACCATCCTGCCTGACAAATTTAACTGACTTATGGTTAAAAACAATGTACTAAAACAAGTGCATGTAGTTAAAATAGTGTTAGTGTCACCAATCTGGTGATGATTTCTATTAGACAACATTAACCTGATGCTAGTGTACTCTTGGCAAATCAGGAGTTTTTAATGGCTACAGGGTCTTATTTCAGAGTTCTGAGGTTTTTCTTGCAGCTCATATTACTAAAGATATCGAGCTAGGATTTCCACCAATCCTCCCCCAAATCTTTTATATCATGTAGTAGTTTTATGTTTGCACTGAAAAATTATTAGTGCAATTAAACTGTTAGTGTAATTTACATACATTGTCCATTTATCCTCTAGATATTAAAGAAGGTTAACAGAAGAACTCTGACAAGAATCTTTTAAGTCAAACTAATTCCTTGTGGTGCATTGGTCCCATCTTTCTCTGGTGGTATGAGAAATTGATTCCAGCATGTAACTATGATTATGAAACTTGTACAATTCCCGATTGATTTTCAGATATTTACCAATTACTCTGCATCCTTTAAAATTTCTGAGACATGGCCAGAACTTTACCATCTCACCCATCATGAAATTGGAGCAGGCAAAGGTCCGACAATGAAAATTTCCATTGATGTCAGGTGGGAATTTCCTGAGTGAGGCTGTAAAATCCTGCCCATTTTTGCTACCCAAGTGCTTCACTCTTCAATGGAAAAGCATTCTTTACTTCTTTTAACCTTTGTCTTTCATCACATTGCTCACTCCTTTGGCTCCCTGCTTTGTTTCTATTCATGGTCAGATCTTGCTGACCATGAATCTGAGAGAGCATACATTCTTCCAGATCATCTCTGTTCTGACTAACTGGAATTAGTCTCCCAATTTCTGTTTCTTGATTCAAATCAATTACATCCCTTGGATCAAAGGATTTCAAGCTGGCCCAAATTGGTCATTTGATCATCAAAGCTGAAATTTTAATTCATTTTATATATTTGCTGGGCCAGACTTTGTAGTAAAATAGCAGACTATCACACTCATTGTGATTATAGTGGAAGTCAGACAGCAGCCTTGGGCAACTGACACTTGTGCAATTAAATGCACAAATCCTGAACTTGCTGATCGAGTTGACTTGCTCCTCCACGTTATTTGCTATGCCTGTACCTTGCCAACTGACTTGGTATTCAAATAACTGAAGTGTATGAAATTCCTGTACTTGTGCAATAGCCACTAAACTTATCAGAAAAAATATTAAGGCTTGTCTGCTCCAATGCAAGTTAAGTTTAATTTAAATAATAATTACTGCCAAACAATCTACTGTTGGAATCTGAAAAATATGTTTTTCTTTTTTTGTTCTATCTCATATCTGTCTCTTAATTCCACCTTTTATTCCCTCTAAATACAAGCAAAATGCTGATGATGCTGAAGGTCTGAAATAAAAAGAAAGTTCTGGGAAAACTCGATTACTTTTGTAAAATCTGTGGAGAAAGAAACAGAGTTAATGTTTCCGGTCCAGTATGACTTCTTTGAAACTTCATCTACCTTTCTTTATTTCATTTTCTGGTTTGGCTTTGAATTAAATATCCTCAACTGCACTGTCCTGGTTCAGACTTTGCACAACTCAATAATTCGTTCTTCAATCTGGTTACGGGGTGGTACAGTGGTTAGCACTGCTGCCTCACAGCACCAGAGACCTGGATTTGATTCCCAGCTTGGGTCACTGTTTGTGTGGAGTTTCTATCTGCTCCCCCAGTCTGCATGGGTTTCCTCCCACAGTATGAAAGTCATGCTAGTTAGGTGCATTGGCCATGCTAAATTCTCCCTCAGTGTACCTGAAAAGACGCTGGAGTGTGGTAACTAGGGGATTTTCAAAGTGTCACTTCATTGCAGTGTCAATGTAGGCTTACTTGTGACACTAATAAATAAACTTTAAGGATATACGTGCTTGCCCTTTTTCAGAGAATAGTTTATAGAGGATGCTGCCATGAAAATACTTTCTAATAACAAGTTCCACTAAAAACTACAAGGAAGCCTATGGGAGTGTAATGAATGAGTAGTGTCATTTATTCACCATTGATTGCAAATTCTGGCCAATAAGTTTAGCTGTTTTTTAACTCTTGAAGTGGAGTAAAATAATTTGCAAGAAAAATATTAAAAAGATGGCTTTGTTCCACTGATCTGTAAAACAAAATGATCAAGTTTTTCTGCCATTCCAACATCCCTATGAAGTTACTGGATCATTGACATCCTCTGTTTAAGACAGACCTTCTTAGATGTGAGCCCCTGCATGAAAAATATAGAGCCCAGAGCCTTTCATTTTCAATATGGTTAAAGATTTCCTCAAGACTTTAGATACACTCTATTAATCTTCTCCAATTGAATGGTTAACATAATTCATTGTCTTCACAAAAGTAATAAAGATTTATGTTAATGGAATGCACTACCTGCAATTTTATTATTTCTAATTTACTGCAGTCAGATGGAGCACCGAACTGACCTGACCCCACATAGATTTGATGGTCAATGACATGAACTCAATCTGCTGTATGCCATCAGCTCACAATCACCTCAGGTGAAGTACCTTTCACATGTAAACAGGAATGAAAATCCAGCTTCCTAAGTCTGCGGCAGTGGTAACATTTGTCAGTTTTGGTAGCTTCTGGTTGCCTCCCATCTCTAATTACAGTTGGTTCTGTAGAAAGAAAAGACGTGCCTCGAAACTGGTTTCTTGGTGCTGTCAAAGTTCTCTCAAATCTCCCATCTTCAGTAGTCTTGTCTTTTTAGCTTATAACATAAACACTAAGACAACCTAAAGTGAGTGGTCTTTACTAAAGAATAACAGATTCCAAAGAGCTCTTCCGATTGTGCTACCTACAACTATCAATATTACTTTAATTACTAAATCACGTGATGTATACAAAACTATTTATATATTTAGCAGTGTGTTAAACTTACATGCACTACAAAGCAATGTGATAACAGATAGAAGTAATGCAATTTCTACTGCCTGATTCTTCTGGGTGCTCCTCGGATGAGCAGCTGATGGATACTTGGAGAAGATGCTATATACATTCATTGTACTTGCTCCATTCCATTAGACCACATCAAACCTCCAGGAAATCCCCAGCCATGGGACTTCATGGGCCTCCACCTCTTTTCTATGGAAGGAAAAGACTTGTCTTGAAACTTCCTACTTGGTGCTTTCAAACTTCTGTAGGAACTTAGTTTCAAAACGGAAAAATCTTCTGTGTGTAAAGTACTCAAATTCACTGGTACAAAAAATAGTGTAAACATATTTTGCCTGCAGATTTTGGTGTAAACATATTTTTCCTGCAGAATTTCTCCTGCCCTTCAATTAAGCTTTTAGTCCTCCTACAACCCACAGGTTTTAAAACGCACTGATTGGGCTAGTACTTTCTGGCCTTTCCCTTGACAGGTTTTCTGGCAATGGAGGTGGCATACTATTCATTGGTGGGTTCCCAAGGGGCATGGCCAGTGAATCTTAATAAATCCCATTGCCTTAAATAGACTAAAAGATCCTGCTGCTGGCCAATGACAGGCTGCCTCCATTGGGACAACTCAGCAGGGGTGCAGGGGCTGGAGACACTTTCTTTCAGCCTTCACATTAAATGCCTTCATCAAGGATTTATTTCTTAAAACAAGGAAAAACTTTCCAATATGATAAAAATAAAGGCATTTGGGGTGTTCCTACTTTGACACAGATGTTGAGATGCCAGTTTTGGGCTGGGGTGGACAAGATGAGAGGTCACACGACATCAGCTTATAGTCAACAGGTTTTAGGAGAAGTGCTCTGAAAGCTCATGATTTCAAATAAACCTGTTGGATTATAACCTGGTATCATGTGACCTCTATGTTTTGATACTGGACACCATATTTTTCTTAATAAGTAAGATCATTTATTAATTAAACTTCAGAGAAGATCTTTTCACTGCACCATATTTTCTCCATTCTGAGGTTACAATCCCTGTACGGTGAAACGGTAGCAAGCACTGCTGATTTAAATCATCAAGGACCTGGGTTCAAATCCAGCTTCGGGTCACTGACTGTGCGGAATTTGCACATTCTCTCTGCGTCTGCATGGATTTCCTTCAAGTATTCTGCTTTTCTCCCCTATTCTAAAGATGTGCAGGTTAGCTTTAGTGGTTATGATAAATCGCCCTTTAGTGTCAGGGAGTTTAGCAGGGTAAACACATGGGATTATGGGATAAGGCCTGAGTGGAACTGTTGGTGCAGGCTCAATGGGTTAAATGGCTTCTTTTTACACTGTAAAGGGGGTTAGTTGGAGAGTCACCGAGCAGCACAGCAGGGGGTTTGTAGGAGAGATTTAAAACTGCAGAGTATGCCCCCATAAAAAAGCCAAAGACCTATCTTTATATCTTTATAAAAATAAATTTCTTTATAAAAATCTTTATCTTTATAAAAACAAAATACTGCAGATGCTGGTATTTGAAACAAAAACAGAAAATGCTGAAAAACCTCAACAGGTTTGACAACATCTGTGGAGAGAGATTAGAGCCAACATTTTGAATCTGGATGACCCTTCAGAGCTGCATGTACAGGTATGATATGTTTTACATACTATGGTTGTAGTAGCAACTGAGCTCCAGTTATTAGACAGTTAAGTCATGCCTACAGACAGAAAAAATAATGAACATTTTAAACTTCCCTCTGCCAAAACTCAGTCCAGAGTGCATTGACAGAAATGCTGCTAGGAACTTGTGACTCCAAAATATCATCTTATGACTCAACAGGGGATCATGAACCATAGTGTGAGAAGCTTTGCACAAATCAAAGCTAGAAAAATCTTCCAGCTTTGTTTGATTTCTCACAATATGAGAAGCTCTCATCTATATTCTGTATGGTGAATATAAAACTGGTTGTCTTTATCTCTCTGCCTCTCATATTTTTGCAGATGGATGTGTTTGAGAGGTTCAGGGATCTCTTAGCAAAGCATGCAACCTAATCCTAAAACGGCTTCCTACAACCTCTCATATTGTCATAAGGATGGACTTTAGAAAGGGAATCACATGAATCTTATATGCAGGCTGACATGCCAGAAAGCTATCCATTGGATCCCCGACTCTATTGTACAATGAAATTAAATAGATAATTTGAAATATATCTGTTTACAAAATTGGATATTCCTAATACGTCCCTGTAAAACATGGAAACAAAGGTCTTGATTTTGGCTCCTGAGGGCAGATAGTTCAAGCTTGGAAATTTCCAGAATTGCTGAACCCACTTTGGTAAACATTCTCTAAATCACAGGATGGGACAGGTATGGGATGAATTTGAGTCCACAAGCCTAGAAGGCTAGGATGAAATGGGGCTCGGGGAACACTGAGGCAAGAAATTTAGAAGGCCAACTGCTTCTTTAAGACTTTTTCCTGCCTTTTTCCTGGAATCTTAGATAGGTTCTTTTATTTAAGGATATCAATCTCTGTCTTTAATGCACTCAATAACCAGGCCTCCAGTTTTCTGTGGCAATAAATTCCACAGATTCACCGCCCTCTGGCTGATATAATTCCTCCTCATCTCAGTTCTAAAGGGTTATCTCTTTATTCTGAGGCAGTGCTCTCTGATCCTAGTTTACCAACTAATGGAAAGACCTTCTCCTCATCCACTCTAACATAGCCTTTCAGTATTCTGTGGGGCTGCAAAGTTCTGTTTATTCCACATTGTATCCATGGATGATAACAAATACTCTGTTTGTAAGCTGATTAATGCCAGAAATGGTTTGAAATTGAACAATTTGCTGTGAATGAGCCTCCAGGTGTATACAAAGTTCCCTTGATTAGCTTTTAACAAGACAATAAACTAGCAAATTACTACTTAATTAGTTGCACACCAGTGTTCATTAATCCTTTTCTTCAGGGGGTGGGAATCAGTGGTAAAGCATCACAATCATCCTCTTGTTGCCAACTTCTGCTTTAATTCCATCACTCGTAATGGCATTGTCAACATTGGAAGCTACAAGATGAATCTTTGCTCCTGAGATCATAGATTATGTGTTTCTACAAAGATTATATTGTTTTCTTATTAATTGTTTATTAAAATCTCAGTACAACAATATCTGATTTTAATAAAGCAAGTACATTATTCTTTTATAAACTATACATTTGTCCAAGAATTGCCCAATACTCTACCAGTCTAATATGGAATGACTCTGGTATATGAGATGCATGTTTAATTAAAAACTCAGTTCAAGAACTTGCAGTTTAACAGTTCCTCCTAACCATTCCTGTAGGTGGTGTTGTGATAGGCATGTTCAATATTACAGCTGTCACATTGTATGTGTCATACAATAATTCTTATTTTATATTAAGGGTATATCTTTCTGTGTTTGTACAGTCTTCTTTGATGTCATCTTACTCAAAATAACATGACTTTTAAAAAAGACTTAGCAACAGATAACTCAGCTAAAGTAAGAATTTAAATTATAAAATTTTGACACATTATGGCAATACATTACGACATTTGTAAATTGAAATGTCTTTAATGTCTCTTATTAACTCCACTTTATATTTTTGCTATCTGTGCTGATGCCCAGCCAATCTTTATCATAAATCAAATAAACTGAGGCAAAGTAAAAGGGGCAGTCCCTTAAAAGTGGGGGTGGGGTCTCTTTTTGGGTCAAACAATTAAACCAATTCAAATTAAGGAAAATTAAAAAAGGACAGCTCCAAAAAGGAAGGGAACCACCCAAAACAAAAGATAAACTGGAAAGTAAACTTAAAACGTCAAATTAAAATGAAGATTGAAACATGTGGTGTAGAGCAGGGAGGAAATGAAGATATTTTGCCTTTGTTCTCTCCCTTCTCTGCTGTTGGTCAATGTCCTGGGTGTGCTGGAGGTGGGAGTCAGTTTCCTGCAGTACCATGAACTGTGTCCAACTCAGTAAAACAACTCAGAAACCCAAATCTCATGACTTCTTGCAAAGTGATTTTAAGGTCTTCAGAAAGATCAGTTGTCCAAGCATGGCATCCACTTAACAGAGTTGACACACAGTGAACAACTTGCCAATTGGAACAAATGTTACAGATGAAAAATGCCAAGGATTTGATGGTAATTACCAGTGAAATAATTTGTTGGTTGCTTACGTTGCTTTTGGTCAGTGTTCCACTGCTATTGGGAAATTGTAGAATATTTTGAAAGAATAAGTAACTCAATAGCTGTGTAGAAATTTCCTGGGAAAGGAGATGTCAACAACTTGTGTAACCCTGCACTGATTAACAACATGGTAGCACAGTGGTTATAGCCATAGATGTTTACAGCACGAAAACAGACTCTTC
Source organism: Sphyrna mokarran (assembly GCA_024679065.1). NCBI lineage: Eukaryota > Metazoa > Chordata > Chondrichthyes > Carcharhiniformes > Carcharhinidae > Sphyrna > Sphyrna mokarran. Next base: position 89,841,421 of record JAGIQG010000004.1, read on the forward strand.
GGCTCAACTTGTCCATGCCGTCCTTTTTTTTTAAAAGCCCCTAAATTAATCCCAATTGCCAGCATTTGGCCCATTTCCCTCTATACCCATTACCCATGTTATTTTCTAAATGCTTTTTAAAAGACAAAATTGTACCCGCCTCTTCTATCACCTCTGGCAGCTTGTTCCAGGCACTCACCATCCTCTATGTGAAAATATTTATAATAAATTTGAAGCTCAGAAACAGACCAATCAGTCAAACTGGCTAATTTCAGCGTTTCTGCTCCATATTATTTTATTAAATGTATCAGGATACACCTCAATTCTTTTTCTCCTTCATCTGTTTAAATACATCCAAATTCATCATTTCACTTTTTCCATATGGTGTAATGTTAAATTCTTGAGATAAAGAAATTTCTCCTGAATTCCTTATAGGATGTGTACCTTATATTTAAACACCTTTAGTTTTTGATTCACCTACAAGGAAAAACATCTTTTCTACATTTATCATAGAATCCTCACAGTGCAAAAGGAGGCCATTCAGCCTATCAAGTTTGCATCAATTCTGCAGGATAGCATCTTGCCCAGGACCTCCTCTTAGTCCTTTCCCCGCAACCCCATGCATTTACCCCATTATTTCACCAACTGTATATATTTCGGGAATCAGGACAGTTCCTGTTAAGGAAGTGTTGTGTTTATCAATATAGTATTATCTTAGAGGGAACAGAGAGCAAAATATTCTGACAAATTTTATGTAGCTCACGTAATAAAGTATCTGTAACAGATTTTCTAAAATGCAAAGTTTTTAGTGCAATTCATTGTTGTGGAAAAAGTACAAATACCAGTAGTTAAATTATTCATAAAGAACTAATGAACATAAGAAATAGGAGCAGGAGTAGACCATACAGCCCCTCGAGCCTGCCCTGCCATTCAATAAGATCATGGCTGATCTGTAGTGGTTCAGTACCACTTTCCCACTTCCTCCCCGTAACCCTTAATTCCCTTGTCAATCAAAAACCTATCCACTCTTGACTTGAACATATTCGGTGAGGAAGCCTCCACCACCTCATCAGGCAGAGAATTCCAAAGATTCACCACCCTCTGCATGAAGAAACCCCTCCGCAACTCCGATCTGAACCGCACCCCCCCTAATCTTGAGGCTGTGCCCTCTAGTCCTGCTATCTTTGTTAAGCGGGAAGAGTCTCTCAACCTCTTCATTATCCATCCCCTTCCTTATCTTATACGTTTCTATAAGATCCCCTCTCAGCCTTCTAAACTCCAAAGAGTACAAACCTAGCCTATTCAGTCTCTCCTCATATTCCAACGCCCTCATCTCTGGTATCAGCCTCGTAAACCTTCTCTGCACCCCCTCCAAGGCCAATATATCCTTCCTCGAATGCGGCGACCAAAACTGCACACAGTATTCCAGCTGCGGCATCACCAGTACCCTATACAGCTGCAACAGAACCTCCCCACTTTTATATTCTGTCCCCCTAGCTATAAAGGCCAACATTCCATTAGCCAACAGAAGTTGTCAGGAAGTTAACAAATATGATCAACAAGATTAAAAAGCAGCAATGCAGGTTACCAAGGCCAAACGTTGCACTGAGAACCATTTTGCAGAGGAATCGAATTGAAAAACAGAGAACAGAAAATGCTGGGGAAAGTCAGCAGGTCTGACAGAACCTGTGGAGAGAGAATAGAGCCAACATTTCAAGTCTGGATTATCCACACTTGAAAGATTTGCTCTGTTCTCTCTCCACAGATGCTGTCAGATCTGTCAGCATGGTCAATCCACCTAACCTTTGTTTTGTGCTCCCACATCACTGTTCAGTGGGAGCAAATCAGAACATCCAGAGGAAACCCACACAGGTACAGGGAGAATTTGCAAAGTTCATACAGACAGCAACCTAAGGCCAGAATCGAACTCAGATTCCTGACACTGTGAAACCCCGTCAACATTTTAAAGATATCTATTTAAGCTGCTCTTCAATCCTAACATTTCCACAGAAATTAATCTCACTCTATGTGGATAGTTACAACTTTTCAGATCTGGTATCAGTTTTGTAATTCTTTTTGCACCTTTAATTTTTTTTATAAATAGAAACCAGGACTATGTACAATGCAGTCTAACTAAGTTCTATACAAGTTTAACGCAATCTTTGTTTCTGATAAAGGCAAAATATTGCGGATGCTGGAATCTGAAACAAAAACAGAAAATGCCATGAAACTCAGCAGATCTGGCAGCATCTGCGGAGAGACAACAGAGCAAATGTTTTGAGTGTGGATAATCCAGACTTGAAATGTTGGCTCTATTCTCTCTCCAGAGATTCTGTTAGACCTGCTGCCTTTCCCCAGCATTTTCTGTTCTGTTTTTCAATTTGATTCCTCTACAAAATGGTTGTCTGTGTACTGTTTGCATTTTTATGATCTTGGTAACCTGCATTGCTGCTTTTTAATCTTGTTAGTCATATTTGTTAACTTCCTGGCAACTTCTGACAGAACTTCTTTATGAATAATTTAACTACTGGTATTTATACTTTTTCCACAAAGCAGATACTACAATGAATTGCACTAAATTTTGCATTTTAGAAAATCTGTTACAAATACTTTGTTACATGAACTACACAAAATTTGTCAGAATATTTTGCTCTCCGTTTCCTCTAAGGTAATATTATATTAGTAAACAGGACATTTCCTTAACAGCAGCCAACTGAATAAAGTGGGAAGTGACTGTAATTGTTGTTCAGCTGTTCCATTTAGCATCATTTGAATGCATATACTTACATAAATTAATATCAAAGTACCCAAAGGACCAATTTCTGAATTCTCAATAATTTGATTAATATTCCTCGTGAGCAAGCATAGGCAAATTTATTAGGCCTTTGTAACCTTTAAGACTTATCTTCAACTCTACTAAAAAGCATTGATTCTCAATCTTGGGGTTCTCTGCTGATTCAAACCTGTTTTCATGCAAAAGACACAAGGAGCAACCTTTAACTGAATACAAATAGATTCAAGCTGGCCTGAAAGTGATAAACTGCATCACAGCCTAAATGTTCAGAAACGAGAACTAAACAAGATTACAGCCTTTTTTTATGGTGACAGCATTCTTATTTCACCTTCATCCTGTTAGACATGAAGATACATTGCTGGATGATCGAGTGTTATATCCTGAAATATTTTGAGAGGATTCATTTCTGGAAGAGTGATCAATTCAGTCCCTGTTTAAAGTCCTGTATTCTACTTTAGGTTTTATAAAGTACTTTGATATTTCTCACAGTTAAATAGCAAGCATATGGCAATTGAGAAGCAGAGAAAGAATTGATTGGAGTATGACTTTCTCTGTGGTAATAGAGATGAACTCAAAAAAAAAATTGAGGTAGATGAGCATGGTCTTTAAAGTTTAGATTGGTAGTTCCATTTTAAACTCATGCAGATGTAAGTTTTTTTAATGGTAGATAGCTAGATGTGCTTTTTATATACTTTTGGAAAAGCATTTGATAAGATTTAATTTTAAGGAAAAATAAAGTACTAATATGATTAATTACAAAATAATGCATGATCTAAACTGACTTGCTACCAACATTGATTAATAAGTACAAACAGAGACAGAGTAAATACAGTTTAGATCAGTGTTCTATAACCTTTAACATTTCAAATGTGTTAATTCAATAGGGCTATTATTTATTTTATTAATGGTTGATCTTTTGTTTGACATTCAGAAGGCTGGATACTGATCTTTCTTGTTAGCTTTAGGATTTAGTGCAAACCTGTAACTGGATTATTTGAAATGGGTATTGGCCACAGAAGAACTCCTAACATTTCTGAAATTCAGTTGTCCACCTGTTCTTTTATAAATAGGGGTTAAAGTTATTTACTCTGAGGAAAGTGAGATAGACTGTTCCAAAGGAATTGACCTAAGACCATTGGAGTTCATCATTTGTGTATATGATTTGGACTCTGAAATCAGAAGTCTAATTTCAAAATGTATAAATGGCAACAAGGTCAAGAGACTAGTTAATAGTGAAGGTGATTTTCACAAACTATAAGAAGACAATAATAAACTTGGAGAATAGATGGATTAAAAAATAAAACTATTCTAATGTGGATCAGTGAAAAAACATTTTGTGTGTGCGAGAGGGCCTATATACTTTTGCACATGCTTATCCTTGTGGGTGGTCACGTGTTACTTTTACTGGCACTTAGTAAAATATTAGTAACAAGCTGAATATTCCAGTCAGAACTCCTGTGCTCAAGCCACTCCCCTTCTCGTGAGCGCACTTCATGCACTGGATTTTGAACTGTTCTGCGTAAAACAAAAATTCAGTGTCTCACTATAATTAGACCCCAGAACAAGGCTTCCAAAAGAGAGTTGTGAAGAAATCTGAATAGTTTCTGTATACTTTGCATTATAGCTTCCACAGGGTGCAAAAGACTTTTATTCATTGGCAAGAAGTGAACTTTGATGGCTAGACCAGCCTTTTTTACCCATAACTAATTACTCTTGGCAAAGTGCTGGTGAGCTGTATTCTTGAATTGCTGCAGTTCACGTGGTGTAGGTACAACCACGGTGCTGTTAGGGAAAGAGTTCCAAGATTTTGACCCAGTGACAAGGAAGGAATGGTAATATAGTTTCAAATGATGGTGAGTAACTTGGAGGGAAATGACCAGGTGTTCCCATATGTATATTGTCCTTGACTTTCTAGATGATAGTGGTTGTAGGTTTAGAAGCTGTTGCCAAAGGAGCAGTGGTGAGTTCCTGTAATGCATCTTGTAGATGGTACACATTGCTGCCACTGTGTGTCTGTATTAGAAGGAGTGAATTTTTGCGGAAGGGATGTCAACTAGGTGGGCTTCTTTGTCCTGAATTGTATCAAGCTTCTTAATTGTTATTAGAGGCAAGTGGAAAATATTCCATCACATTCTTGTCTTGTTCTTCGTAGATGGTGAACAGGACTCAAGCCATAGTATTGATATGGCTGGTCCAGTTCAGTTTCTGGTTAATGGTAACACCAGGATATTGATGATGAGGGATTCAATGATGATAATGTTATTGTATATCCAGATTTACATTGCATCCATATGTATTGTCATGTATATCAAGTTGATGTTCTTACTGCTGCTGTTCTCACTTACTTTACTGAACTTCTCATGTATTTGTACCTGGGACAAATGGCCATGATATGGAAATGCTGGCATTGGACTGGAGTTGGCACAGTAAGAAGACTCTCAACACCAGGTTGAAGTCCTTTATTTGGTAGCACGAGCTTTTTGAGCTTCTTACCGGGAGAAATAGAGCTAGGATATTTAATTTATTCAGCTTATAACAACCAGTCATTTGCTTGGAGTCCTACTTTAATTGATGGAATGTGAACACTTCCAAGGGAGCTTCATTTCATTGCTGCATTAGTTGCAACTTCAAGCCTGTCTTACTCACAGCTCCTAATGCATACAATTTGTTAACCAAAAAAAGAGATAATTCCTCAAAGCAACAACTTGTGAATTCCCCTTTAGTGTTTTGCAACAGCTTGTTTAAAGAGCTGCTCACTTGCGTAATTTCGAGTCTCCCACTGTACAACAGATGGACGAGCTTCACTTCCCTCACAGAGAGCATATTCAATTTAAGCAAATGAGATTGTGTCAGAGCTTATGAAACAATCAGACAGAATGTGGTTCAGAACAGAATTTAGGAAAAGTCACCAAAAGGTTGCCGTTTTCAGTCTTCTAGGTTAAATTTCCAATTTTCTGATAGAATAAACACATTTGTTTACTCAAGCTATAACACCTGCACCTGTTACGTTATTCCAGTATAATTCAAGAATTATATGTTCGTACATATGTAAGTAATTAGAATGCCACCTCACTCATGGCTGCATTTCAGTCTGCGTATTGATCTAATGATGTATCAGCACACAGTAGATGTGTGATCTGAAGAATATATCTGAAGAAACTCTAGCATTTAAGTTAGAAACTTCTGAAAAATACCAAAACAGAACACTTAAATCTTTATGAAACGCAAAGCAGTAGTTACAATTCATGTAAAACTGAATTAATTTATCCAATGCTTCTCCAAGGACACGACAGACCTCTCACTGTTATTGATTCTTCAGGTGCAGCTTCATCTTTAAACTCTGCCATGTATGAAAAAAGAGTAATTATGGAACACTCAGGGAGCTGTCAACTTCCACAATAAAATGCTGTGATTGATACAAAGAACAAAGAAAATTACAGCACAGGAACAAGAATATTTGCTGCTGGCTCTCAAAATCAATCAAATCATTTCACATTCTATTATAATAAGGGACATACTACTCCGATTATAATTACCCTATTAAGTACCTATTTGACTGAAATTGAAATAACTAATTCAATTGTCCAAATCTTCTATATGTGAATATACAAAATAGGAGCAGGTGCCAGCCATTAGGCCCCGTGAGCCTGCTCTGTCATTAATAAGGTCATGGCTAATCTGTTTGTGATGCTCCATATTCAGTCTAGCCCCTGATAAATTTTAATTCTCTTGCCCAACAAGAATCTACCTCTGTCTTAAAAATATCCAATAACCCTTTTCCACCATCTTCTGAGGCAGAGTTCCAAAGTCACACAATCTTCTGAAAGAAAAGCATTCCCGTTATCTCTGTCCTAAAAGGGCAACCCCAAATTTTTATTTTGGACTCAACAACAAGAGGAAACATTCTTTCAATATTCACCATAGTTACCTCTCGCTCTTCTAATTGATGAAAACAAATCAATCTGTCTGTCCTTCCCTCAATAGACAGTTTATTCTTTTCAGGTATCAATCTAGTAAACTGTCTCTGAACCACCTCCAATGCACTTACATCCTCCCTTATATAAGGAGACCAAAACTGCACACATTATTCGAGATTTGGTCTCACCAGAATCCTATATAATTGAAGCATAATACCCTCACTTTTTATATTCAATTCCTCGCATAATAAAAGATAGCATTCCATTCACCTTCTTAATTTCTTGCTGTTTGTGTACAATAACTTTTTGTGACGCATACCCTAGAACACCTTGATTCCTCTGTGCCTTAGAATTCTGCAATCGTTTTCCATTTAAGTAATACTGTTTTTTTCAGTCTCCAGGTCAAAGGGAACAATGTCACATTTTCCCACATAATATATCATCTGCCAGATTTTTGCCCATTCACTCAACCTATCTATATCTATCTGCAACCTCCTTGTATCTACCTCACACCCTATGTTTCTCCACATATCTGTGAGTCATCTGCACATTTAGCAACCATTCCTTCACTTCCAACATCTAAGTCATTGATATAAATTTTAAAAGGTTGAGACCTCAACATAGATCCCAATGGGATCTCACTTGTCACATTCTGCCAATCCAAAAAAGATCCATTATGTATACTCTCTGTTTCCTGCCAGCTAGCCAATCATCTATCCATGCTAATAAGTTACTTTTTAAACCAAGAGTTTCTATTTTCTGCAATAACCTTTAATGTGACAATTATCAAATACTTTCTGGAAATCCAAATGCAGTACATCTACAGGCTCTCCTTTATCCATTACACATACTACTCCATCAAAGAACTTCAATAAATTGGTTAAACATGATTACCCTTTCATAGAACCATACTGACCCTTCCCTTTCACCTTCAGTTTATCAAAGTGCTCAGTTATAATCCCTTTAATGATTGCTTTCCCACAGCAAATGTCAAATTCACTGACCTACAGTTTGCTATTTTCTGCCTCCCTCTGTTCTTGATACAGGTGATTTTTTTTTTGTTATTTTCCAGCCTGAAGGAGCCTTTTCAGAATCTGGCAAATTTTGGAAAATTAACAATAATGCATCGACTACCTCAGCAATTACCTCTTTTAAAACCCTAGGATGAAGTCCATCAAGGCCAAAGACTTATCAGCTCACAGCTCCAGCAGGTTTGATCACTACTGCTTCCCTAGCGATGGTAATTTCATCAAGTTCCCCTCTCCTCCCCCCTCCTGATTTATAGATATTACTGGAATGTTTCTTGTCAACTTTCTCATGAAGACAGAAACAAAGTATTTGTTTATTATGTCCACCATTTTCTTATTATCTACTATTTACTCCCCATTCTCATTTTACTCATTTTCTTTTTAAATTTCTTTCAAAACACTTGCTCTCCATTTTCATATTTCTAGCTAGCTTTCGCTCTGTTATATATTTCAGGCTGTTGTTGTGTTTTGCCCTTTAAGAGTTTAGTCACGCGTATAGTTCATGATATTATTGACTATAATTGATTTGATTTATTATTGTCACATGTATTTGTATACAGTCAAAAGGATTGTTTCTTGTGCACTATATTAGACAAAGCATACTGTACATAGAGAAGGAAGGGAGAGGGTGCAGAATGTAGTGTTATAGTCATAGCTATAGTGTAGCGAAAGATTAACTCAATATATGCTAGGTCCATTCAAAAGTCTGATGATAGTAGAGAAGAAACTGTTGTTGAGTTGGTTGGTATGTGACCTTAGACTTTTGTATATTTTTCCTGATGTAAGAAGGTGGAACAGACCATGTCTAGGGTATGTGGGAGATCCTTGATTATGCTGATTGCTTTTCCAAGGGAGTGGGAAATGTAGACAGAGCCAATGGTTTGGAAGTTGATTTGCATGATGGACTGGGCTTCGTTCATGACCCTTTGTAGTTTCTCAGACGGACCAAGAGCCATACCAAACTGTTTTACAACCAGAAAGAATGCTTTTTATGATGCATCTGTAAAAGTTGGTGAGAGTTGTTGCAGATGTGCAAAATTTCCTTAGCCTCCTGAGAAAATAGAGGCATTGGTGAGCTTTATTAACCATAGCATCAGTATGGAAGCACCAGGACAGGTTGCTTGTGATCTGAATACCTAGAAATGTGAAACTCTCAACCATTTTCACTTTGTTCACAGCTCAAGAGTTTGAAGGTCATCTGAATATGAGTGGTATCCAACACATAAAATCAGCACCTTACCATAGATCAATAAATGGATTAGCTGAACAATATGTCCAAGATGGAAACATTCACTGAAACCTCTAAGGACAAAGGGTTCATTCAATAGCCATCTAAACAATTTATTGGTAATGCATTGCAATACCACATGTGACCACTTGACGCTTATCACTACTGAAGAGGAAGCCAAAAACTACATTTAATCTACTGTTATCACAGGAGACATCTAAGATAGTAGAACACAATCAACAGTTGTAAATCCTAACAAGAGAAGGTGATTCCAAATGACACCACTTTCAACAAAGGAAGCTGCAATACTACTAATGAAAAGTCGATATTAGCTCAAACTGGCCCTATTTCCTATACAGTACAAACTAAAGATGAACTAGTGTAGAGATGACACATGGATTGGTTGTTGGCTACATTCTTCAATGTGCCAATACCATGTATACCAGAACTGCTTCTGGATGAATCATCGACCAAATTATCTGAAATTGTGGCTGAGATTTTGGGTCAATCAGCAGAAACCGGGATTGCTAACGATTTCCTCGCTGCTGCTAGTTTTCCCTCTGCAAAAAAGATTGTTACACCTTCCAGAGGAGAAATATCCTCTGAAGAACTGGCAAATGCCTCTAAATGGTTAGCTCTGCTGCCTCAAGCTCCAGGACCCCAGGTTCAATTCCAGCCTTAGGTAACTGAATGTGTGGAGCATTGCAGCACTCATCAAATCTTATGTGACAGCATTTTCCAAACCCATTACCTCTACCAAGCAGAAGGACAAGGGCAGGAGTTACCTGGGAACACCATCATTGGGAGATTCCCCTCTAATTCACTTATCCTGACTTGAAGCTATTTGCTGTTCCTTCTCTATTGCTGAGTCAAAACCTGGAACTCACTCCCTAACAGTACTGTAGGTTTACCTTCAACACATAAACATCAGCAATTCAAGAATGCAGCTCTCCACTAGCTTCATGTGGGCAATTTGTAATGGGCAGTAAAACTGCTGGCCAAGCCAGCAACACCAACATCATGTGAAAGAATTTTTAAAAAATCTATTGATCTTTACTAAAAGCAGAGTTTTAGGTGAAGATATAGGCAGAGTGTGGTGAATGTTCCTTTAATAGCAACACAGCAGAGAGCAGAGTAAGAGCCACCTGGAATAGATGACCAATCAGGACTCTGAATGAGGAACCACTCCATGGGGTGGAGTACTCATAGGCAGGAGCTATTTCAGAACTGGCAGAAGGTATGTGGTTGCTCATATAGATCCTTGCAAATAAATCCTTTGTTGTGACGAATTAAGTCTCTAAAATTGCTTCATTACAATGAGATTATATTGCACCTCACAATTGAAGAGACAACTAGTATTCAGCATTGCTTAATGCCTCCAATCAGTACACAATATGTGACCGTGAATATTTTCTGATCATTTGCCATTTTAGTTCTTCACTCCTGGTTTGATCTCTCTGTTCTCAGTTTCCTGAGAAGTTCAATGGAAGCTTGAAAACAGCGTGTCCACACGCTGTTGAATCCTTTTGAATCCACACTTCATGGCCTTTTGGCTTCAACACTGATTTTGACAGCTTTCGATCACCACTCCCATTTTCTCAAATTGCAGCTGTTAACAGTGGTTGTGCTGTAACTATTTACAACTCCTCTAAACTAGCTCTTATTTCTTTATTTTTTTGCCCTTTCCTTACACCATCATGCTCTTTATCATTTATAATTGATGTCTTCCGTCCTATCACAGATCTTCTTCTTTATTGTTTCCTTTCCAGCCATCTCTTTCCTGACTCAGGAAAGTGGGCTCAATTTTACCATTTGTGTTGCGCCAGTTTCGGGCGCGAAAACTTGGTAAAGCAGCGTGAGGTGGACAGGGCGATCTGCAGCTGCTTCCCCCTTTACCAAGGCCCAAAAGCGGCTGCACCCGAAACGGGCATGATGGCCATTTAAATGCATTTGTATGCAATTAAATTGATTTAATGGGCTGCATACTCAACTTTACCAGCACTTCCTCCTTTATCACCGTGTTTAACTATCCAGATTGGTACGAAATAGATATGCTCCACAAAAATATGATTCAGACACTCACGCTAGTGAGCAGGTAAGCGTGAAGTATTCAGTAGCTCTCTGCTTGAGATTGGTGAGGGTTGGGAGGGAGGTGGGTCAAACGGCTCTCTACTTGAGGTCAGTGGTTGGGGGGGAAGGGAGGTTTGCTGCCACTCTGCCTGTGAGAGGGACAGTGGGGGAGGGATCTGCTGCCACTCTTAAGGCACATTCTATCATTTCTTTTCTGCACATGCGCATTTGGAAAGCCAATCAGAGCTGCAGGATTTCAGATGCATTAAGCCCCGCCCTCAGGCTTGTGCAGTGGGATTCAGAATTGCTGATATTTTTTCAGGCAGAGTGTGTATGGGAACACCTGAGAATGGATCTAAATGTCAGAGCTGAAATACTCCCAGTTTCAAGTCCGCCCAACACTAAGAATTAAAATGATTCAACGGTGCCCTGTTTTACATGCTGTTAAATTTCTGTTCTAACTGTTCTGATGAAAAATTTATTTATTTATTCATTTATTAGTGTCAGAAGTCGGCTTACATTAACATTGCAATGAAGTTACTGTGAAAATCCCCTAGTTGCCACACTCTGGCATCTGTTTGGGTACACTGAGGGAAAGTTTAGCATAGCCAATGCACTTAAGCAGCGCATCTTTCGGACTATGGGAGGAAACCAGAACATCCGGAAAAAACCCATGCAGACATAGGGAGAATGTGCAGACTCTGCACAGACAGTGATCTAAGCCAGAAATTGAACACATGTCCCTGAAGCTGTGAGGCAGCAGTGTCAACCATAGTGCCACTGTGAACATCGGCATGAAATATTAACACTGTCTACCCCCTCCCCCGCACAACCGTGCGGTGTTTTTCTTGCAGTGGGGAGATGGTGTGCCATTCGTTGGTAACGGAATCTTCTGATCCTGCCCACTGTCAATGGAATTTCTCACTAAACCCACGTTGCACCATCAAAAACCCACAATGAGGGTGAACCATCAATGGAACCAGAAGATCCTGCTGGTATGAACTGTTGGAAAATTTAGGCCATTGTTTCTTTCTTCAGATGCAACCAGACCTGGGGTGTTTCCAACATTTTCTGTCTTTATTTCAGTCTGTCAGTATTTTATGGCCTTTGTCTTTATGATGAATGAAATGATTAGGAGTGAGGAATTGGACACCCACTTCTATCTATGAATCCACAAAAAACAGTGCCTCAAAACCGAGAAAGGAAAGAAAGATGTCATTAATTAAATCCAGTGTGAATGGTTTTTACATTATTCCATGAAATAGATTGCTTTATCGAGATTGAGGTTGCTGTGGTTAGTATGTTTTTGAAAAATCTGATTAAATATATGGTAATTTAAATATAAATTTTAATATTCTTCACTTTTTCAAGCCAAGGCTGCATGGTACACGTGCTACAATGACCAATGTGACCTACCAATCGAGACAAAGAACCCTGGCTAATCCTGGCTTAATTTGTATCCTTCACATTTTAAAGCCTGGATTGTAATGCAAGCTTTTAAAAGGTTGTGCTGGCATTGCAGAGTTTATTTCATGACAGGAGTATATATTAAAATTATGTCCATAAGATGCTGTGATGTTCCAAGTTTTGCACTTTGTGAGTTTGTTGGATAAAATGTGGCTTTATCTCAGAAAAGTGAAAGCATAATTTAAATTATATAATTACTTATCTATGCTGGGCTTTATTGATTTTTGGCACAATTCAACTCCAGAACAAAGAAGCAAATGATAAAGATTAGCCGCTGTTTGGAAAGAATGGAATAATTCAGGTTATTTTGCTGTGCCTGAGTTTATGTTCCATCTCCTGTGGCTTCTTCAGCTTGGACAGAGAGAAAATGGATCACGTGTATAATGTTTTCAAAGAGAAGTAAAATCGTACAGCATTTTGTTCCTAATGCTGCTACCAAGGAAAATGTGTCCTTGAGATGACTGTTTAAAAAAGTGATTTAGAACAAGATGGATGAAAACAAATTTGCAGAATAACTCAATCACAAAATCTTTACAATATAGGCCACTTGATCCATCATAGAACAAAGAACAAAGAACAAAGAACAACACAGCACCGGAAACAGGCCCTTCGGCCCAACGAGCCCGTGCCACCGTCCCAACGTCTTAATGACATATAGGGACCAATTTGTCACCCAATCAGCCTAAGAGCACATTTTTGGGATGTGGGAGGAAACCGGAGCACCCGGAGAAAACCCACGCAACCATGGGGAGAACGCGCAAACTCCCGCAGACACAGGCCCAAATTCCAGAGAACATCATGTCTGCACTGGTTCCCTGAACAAATATTCTATCAACTCCCACTCTTCTGCCTTATCCCCGTAACCTTACACATTCTTCTTGGATAGCAATCCAATTCCCTTTTGAATATCTGGATTCAACTTGCTTTCACCACATGCTCAGGAAGTTCATTCCAGACTCCCACCACCCTCTGGCTGAAAATTATTTTCATGCATTACTTCTGCTCCTTTTGCCCATTATTTTGAATCTGTGTCCTCTAGTTCTTGGTATACCCTTGAGAGGGAACTGTTTTTCACTATTTACCCTGTCCACATCTTTCAGAATCTTGAATACCTCTCTCCTATCTCCTCTCAGCCTTCTTTTCTCCAAGGAAAATAGACTCAACCTCTCCAGTCTACCCTCATAGCTGCAGCTCTTTTCCCTGGAATTTTTGAATCTTGTCTGCACTCTCTTCAATGCCTTCAGATCCTTCCTCAAGTGTGGCAGCCAGAACAGAATGCAGTACTCCAGATGAGGTCCAAATATTGTCTTGTACAAGTTAAACATGACTTCCTTATTTTTGAAGTCAATGCCACTATTAATAAAACTTAGGATACCATATGCTTCGTTAACTGTTCGCTCAACATGTCCTGCCATATTCAATGACCTATGCAGATATACATCAATATCTCCATGTTCTTCTTTTTATGTTTCTCTCTCTTTGTTTTGGACTCTCTCTCCACGTTCTTCCTGCCAAAATCAATTACCTCACACTTCTGTACATTGAACTTCATCTGTCCACTCCACCAATATGTCTATTTGAAATTGGAGACTATCCTTATAACAGTTGATAATATTTCCAATCTTTGCATCATGTTTTGAAATCATAGTGCTATGATTTCATTATAGGTCATTAATATACATTAGGAAGAGCAAGAGCCTCAACACTGACCCCTAGGGAACTCCACCACAAACCTTCCTCCAATCCAATTATTTATCTCTGGTTTTTGTCACTCAGCCAATTTCTTACCGAAGTGCCTACTTTAGCTTTTATTCCATAAACAGAGTTTTGCTTATATGGCTGCATCAAATGCCTTTTGAAAATCAATGCACACCATATTAAAAGTTGCTCCTATCAACCTTCTCTGTCATTTCCTCAGAACCTCTAGGATGCTGATAAAACATGATTTTTCTTTAATTAATCCATGGTGGCTTTCGTTAATTAATACTGTAAGAGATTTGTTACTGTGCCTACTCGAGGCCAACGCCAGCATCTTTACATCTTAATTAACCTGCACATGTCTAAGTGATTAGTTTGGGACAAAAATCATTGTTTCTAGAATTTTCTCTTCCACTGAAGTCAAATGAACAGGTCTGTAGTTTCCAGTTTTATCTTTGCACTCCTTTTTGAACAAGGGTATGACATTTGCAATTCTCCAGTCCTCTGGCACCACCCCAATGTCAAAGGAAGACTGGATGATTATCACCAGCAAAAACAGAAAATGCTGGAAAATCTCAGCAGAACTGACAATCTGTGGAGAGAAAATAGAGCCAAAGTTTTGGGTCTGGATGGCCCTTTCATCAGAGTTAAGAGCAAAGAAAAGCAGATGAGATTTATACTATGAGGGTGGGAGAGATACTGTAATTGGGCAAAGAAAATGTAAATGATGATGAAGACTGAGAAAGGTGCTAACCATAGCCATGAAGTGATCAGAATGGCAGAGCAGAGGTACAGAATGTATGAATGGCAGGACAGAGCGCAGATTGTTAAGGGACTGCCATGAATGAATGAGAAGATTTTTATCATCCTTCAGTCTCACTTCCATTTTTTTCACTTCTCCATTTTTGCTCTCCAATTTGTCACACCATCCCCCCCACCCCCCACCTTTCAGTGCACCTGCCACATGCCTCAGGCAGTTCCCAGCATTTTCTGTTTTTGTTTCAGATTCCAGTATTCACAGTAATTTGCTTTTATCTTAAGATTATTACCAGTGTCTCTGCAATTTGACTCTCACTTCCCTCAGTATCCTCAGATGTATCTCATCTAGTTCTAACGCCTTATTAATTATAAGTAAAGGTAGCTTGTTAACACCTCTTCCTTCTCAATTGTAAGTTCCTTGAGACTGACCTCCCTTCTTACCTCAGCCTGGATAGCACCTCCATGAGAGTTTCTCCCTTTAATTTGGACTCTGTCTCCAAATTCTTCCTGCCACAATGACACCCTTCTGTACATTGAACTTCATCTACCACTTGGGCGTTCCCCCCTCTGCTGCACTCCTTCCTTTCTGGTCAGGGCTCCCTGGCTGCCATTCATTGCAATAGATGTTGAACAAATGATGGGGAACCATTCAAATAGAGCTCCCCAAAAATTTGTATGATTAAGTTTAAAAGTGGTGGGTGAATTAGAGGGAGGTCACAGTGAGTAGGGCATGATTCTGGTGGCCAGAAAAATATTTTGTCAATGAAGCTCAAAGTTCGGTCAGAAATTACACCAGTGCCGATGATTCACTCCAATTTGCTCTGGATTGTTACTTGTGTATTTCTACAGCCAACCTAAACTTTCTATACAATGGTCATTGTCTTCTAGATGCTCTCCCATTGATAGTGATCCACTTTGTTCATCTCATTCTCCACACCCTTGTCCAGCAGTACCTGCTTCTCATTGGAACAGAAATATACTGCTACAGAGAATTATCTTGTAGACAATCCTATAACTCTTGCCCTTCTTATACCTTTGTATGATTTCTATTCCAGCCATTACAATGAATATGTGAAATCCCCCATTATGCTAACGCAATTCTTGCAATTCTCTGTAATTTCTTTACAATGTTATTTCTCCACAGTCCTTCCGCTAGTTGGTGGTATGTACACGACGCTGATCACTGTCATTGTACCTTTCCATTCCTTGCCACTATCCAGACATATTCTGTCCTTTACTCTCCTGGACACCTCTCCAACAGTGCAATACCATCTTTAACCAATACTGCTACTCCCTCACTCTTTTATTTCCCCATTTCTGTCTCCCTTAGACACTTTGTAATGAGATATTTAAAGATTAGCATGGCCTTTCTTTAAGTAATATCTCTGTTATTGCAATAATATCAAGATTCCATTTGTCACCTGTGCTTGTAGTTCAGCAGTTTAAATAACAATATAACAGTGTATTTACATATGTGCACATTAATCCTGATTTAGGCTTTTTTAACTTTCTTCTTACTCTGACCCCACTTCATGACTTACAATTGCCTCATCAAGTTGTACCAATTTCTCTCTGTATTCTATTTACTTTGATACTATTCTCTAATATATCCTCTGTATGAGTGAATACTTCTCAACTTCTCACTGTCAGTCTTTTCCTCTGCTCTTAAAATTTTCCCTTAGGTTTCCCATCTTCCTGCCAACCTCATTTTAACCCTCTCCAACACCAAAGCAAGCATCCAGGCAATGACATTAGGCATAGTCTCATTAATACATAAACTGTCCCGCTTGTACAAGTTCCAGCTGCCCCAGAAGTTTTGATACCTTAGAAGTATAAGCTCTCCCTCCTATTCCATTTCTCCAGCCATTAATTGAGCTGCTATATAGAAATCATAGAAATCCTACAGTATAAAAAGAGGCCATTTGGCCCATTGTGTATGCACCGACCAGAATCCCACCCAGGCCCCACCTCCATATCCCTGCATATTTATCCAGTAATCCCTCTAACCTATGCATCCCAGGACACTAAGGACAATTTTTAACATGGCAATCAACCTAACCTGCACATCTTTGGACAGTGGGAGGAAATGGGAGCACCTGGCCAAAACCCACACAGCCACAAGGAGAATGTACAAACTCCACACACACAGAGCCCAAGCTGGGAATCGAACCCAGGTTCCTGGAGCTGTGAAGCAGCAGTGCTAACCACTGTGCTACTGTACTTTTCTTCTTATTCATCTTATTCATGTTTAATCATCTTATTCTCATTCTCACTATGACATCGGGAGTAATATTGGTATCACTGGTCTAAAGGTCATGCTTGTTGACTCCTTTCCTAATTCCCTAAAACCTGCTTTCCGGATCTTATCACTAATGATTTGGATGAGAATATAGGGAGCATTGTTAGTAAGTTTGTAGATGATACCAAGATTGGTGGCATAGTGAACAGTGAAGAAGGTTATCTCGAATTGCAATGGGATATTGATTAATTTGGGTTAGTGAGCGACAAATGGCAGATGAAGTTTAATTTAGATAGATACAAGGTAATGTATTTTGGTAGATTGAGTTGAGGCTATCCTGATTCAGTTAATGCTAGGGCACTGGGGAGAGTTCCAGAACAAAGAGACCTTTGGGTACAAGTTCATAGCTCCTTGGAAGTGGGTAACAGGTGGAGAGAATGTTGAAGAAGGCAATCAGATAATTGGTTTCATTGGTCAGAACATTGAATACAGAAATTGGGACATCTTGTTGAAATTGTACAAGACATTGGTAAGGCTACACTTGGAATACTGTGTACAGTTTTGGTCATCTTATTGTAGAAACAATATTATTAAATTAGAAAAAGTGCAGAAGAGATTTACTTGGATGCTACTGGGATTTGATTTTTTGAGTTAGACGAGGCTTGATAGACTAGGACCTTTTTCTCTGGAGCATAGAAGGTGAAGGGTGATCTTAGTGAGGTCCATAAAATAATGAGGGGCACAGATCAGCTAGATAGTCAATATCTTTTCTCAAATGTAGGGGCGTTTAAAACTAGAGGGCATAGGTTTAAGGTGAAAGGGGAGAGATATAAAAGTGTTCAGAGGGGCAGTTATTTCATACAGAGGGTGTTGAGTGTCTCTAACAAGTTGCCAGAGGTGGTAGTAGAAGTGGGCACAATTTTGTTTTTTAAAGAGCTTTTAGACAGTTACATGGGTAAGATGAGTATAGAGGGATATGGGCCAAATGCAGGCAATTGGGGCTAACTTAGGGGTTTAAAAATAAGTGACATGGATAAGTTGGGCCCAAGGGTCTCTCACCATGTTGTAAACCTCAATAACTCTATGACTTTAAGACAAGCCTGTGATTGATGAATTGAAGTTCAAATCAACAAAGCATACTGCAAAAATATATTAAGAAACAATACTTTGTGGAAGTCAGTTTTGAGAGTGATGTGGCTTGATAGTTTCTCATTGCATGTGACAGTCATGGGCTGGAATTTTCTGACCATTCACACCAGCAGAATTTTCCCACATCGAGATTTGATTTGTCGTCAAATTCTTCATTTTTACTGCAGTGGGAGCATGGTATGAACAGGCAGTAAGATTATGCCCATGATATCAGACCAGCAAATAGTGTTCCCATTTGAAAAATAGAATTTAAACGAGAGACTATGGATGAGGAGCATATTTTAAAGGTGTTCTTGCTTCATCAGTTGTTTGTTACAGGGATAGGACCTGGTTGGGATTGTTGGCCGCGCAGGCTTGTGATCCATAGTAATTTAGATAGCTTTTCTTCTGCACTGTTTCCTCATAAAATCATCAATAATGTCATCACCAGGAAAGTTTTGTAAAGATGCATTTTGAATTGTCAATACTGTTGAACTTGTCAGATACTCCTGACCTATCATTCTTCACAGATAATTTTGAACTCTTTTCAATAGGAGAGAAAGAATGTTCATTGGAAGCATTTTTGACAGGTATTGTTAAGAATGTTTTCAGAATTGTTTCCACTTTTGGAAAGGTTGCCTGCAAATCATCAAGTGCAAATCTATATAAATTAGTTGCTGATTTCACAGTCCAGAGCTCATCATTATCAATGAAATGAATGATTGTTTCACTTAGAATCATAGAATCTCTATAGTGCAGGAAAAGGCGATTTGGCCCATCGAGTCTGCTATGACCACAATCCCACATAGACCCTATTCCCATAACCCCACATATTTACCCTGCTAATCCTCCTGATACTAGGGTCAATTTAGCCTGGCCAATCAACCTAACCTGCACATCTTTTGACTGTGGCAGGAAAACCAGAGCACTCAGAGGAAACCTAAGCAGACACAGGGAGAATGTGCAAACTCCACACAGTCACTCGAGGCCGGAATTGAACCTTCGTCCCTGGTACTGCGCCATGAGACAGCAGTGCTAACCACCCTACTACCATGCCACTCTTTATCTTCAAAAGGATTCAAGACAGAATTTACTTAGTAATAAGTGGACGTATTAGTGAGAGGCAACATGGTTTTGTGAAGGGGAGATCGTGTCTCATGAACTTGATAGAGTTTTTCAAAGGAGTGATGAAGATGATTGATGAGGGTAGGGCAGTGAATGTTATCTACGTGGACTTCAGTAAGGCAAGATACCTCATGGTAGACTGGTCCAGAAGGTGAAGTCATACGGGATCAGAGGTGAGCTGGCAAGGTGAATACAAAACTGGCTCGGTCACAGGAATGATGCAGAGATGCCGGCATCAGACTGGGGTAAACACTGTAAGAAGTCTCACAATACCAGGTTAGAGTCCAACCAGTTTACTTGATAGTAATCCCACAAGCTTTTGAAAATGGTGTTCCTTCATCAGGTGTGTGGAAAGTTCTGATCAGAAAAGGCCACAGTATGGCCCCCATGATTTGCCTGGGTTTGTAAAATCTCACTGTCCTGTCTAGAGACAATACACATCTCTTTAACCTATGCTAATGCTAGTTCCACTCACATTGTCTGCATCTCTAATATTTGAATATCAGGTTAGCTGTAAAGACTTGTATTCTAATACATTCTAATAAGTATTCTGTAAACTGTGTGTGACTTTATATGCCCTTCTCTGATCAGAACTTTCCACACAACTTCGAAGGAACACTGTTTACAAAAGCTCGTGGATTATTATCAAATAAACTGGTTGGACTCTAACGTCAGTCATAGAAGACAGAGGGTAACAGTGGAAAGATGTGTTTCTGAGTGGAGGGCTGTGACAATTGGAATTCCTCAGGGATCATAGAATCATAGAAATCATAGAAACCCTACAGTGCAAAAAGAGGCCATTTGGCCCATCGAGTCTGCACCAACCAAAATCCCACCTAGACCCTACCCCCATATCTCTAGATATTTACACACTAATCCCTCTAACCTACACATCTCAGGACACTAAGGGTAATTTTAGCATGTCCAATCAACCTAACCTAATCTTTGGACTATGGGAGGAAATGGAGCTCCCAGAGGAAACCCACACAGATACAATGAGAACATGCAAACTTCATACAGATAGTAACCCAATTGTGTGCAGTTCTAGTCACTTCACTATAAGAAGGATGTGGAAGCATTGGAAAAAATCCAGAAGAAATTTATCAGGATGTTGCTTGGTTTGGAAGGTAGATCTTATGAGGAAAGGTTGAGGGAGCTGGGGTGTTCCTCTTTAGAGCAGAGGAGGATCAGAGGCAAATAGAGGTTTATATGATGGTGAGGGAATAGATAAAGTGGATCTGCAGAGACTAGTTCCTCGGGAGGGTGCAGTTGTTGCTAGGGGGCATAACTAATAAGGTTCATGATGGGTTATATAGGAGGGATGTCTGAGGTAGATTCTTCACTCAGAGAGTGGTTGGGGTGTGGAATGCACTGCCTACTGTGATAGTGGAGTTGGAAACTTTAGGAACTTTCAAGCAGTTATTGGATAGGCACATGGAGCACACCAGAATTCTAGGGAATGGGATAGCTTGATCTTGGATTTGGACATAGCTCGGCACAACATTGAGGGCTGAAGGGCCTGTACTGTGCTGTTCTATGTTCCATGTTTTAAGCCGGGAATCGAACCCATGTGGCTGGAGCTGTGAAGCAGCAGTGCTAAATACTGTACTACTGTGCGGGCTTGAATTAGTGCTGGGACCTTTGCTGTTTGTAATATATATAAACAATTTGAAGGAAAATATAACTGGTTTGATTAGTAAGTTTGTGGATGATACAAAGATTGGTGGATTTGTGGATAATGATGAAGACCATCAGAGAATATAGCTGAATGTAGATTGGTTGGAGATTTGGGCGGAGAAATGGCTGATAGAGTTTAATCTGGACAGATGTGAAGTAATGCAGTTTGAAAGGTATAGTATATAGTAAATGGCAAATCAAAGAGTATTGATAGGCAGAGGGATCTGGGTGTATAGATACACAGATCGCTGAAAGTGGAATGCAGGTGGAGAAAGTAGTCAAAAAGGCATACAGCATGCTTGCCTTCATTGGTCGGGGCATTGAGTTTAAAAATTAGCAAGTCATTTTGCAGCTTTGTAGAACCTTAGTTAGGCTGCACTTGGAATATAGTGTTCAATTCTGGTCGCCACACTACCAGAAGGATGTGGAAGCTTTGGAGAAGATACAGAAAAGATTTACCAGGATGTTGCCTGGTATGGAGAGTATTAGCTACGAGGAGAGGTTGGAGAAACTTGGTTTGTTCTCACTGGAGCGATGAAGGTTGAGGGCAACCTGGTAGTAATCTCCAAGATTATGAGGGCATGGACAGACGTCAGAAGCATTTTCCTAAGGTGGAAGAGTCAGTTGTTATGGAGCATAGGCTTAAGGTGTGAGGGGCAAGGTTTAAAGGAGATGTGTGAGGCAGGTTTTTTTTTACACAGAGGGTAGTGGGTGGCCCGGGGAGGTAGTAGAATCAAGTACTATAGTGATTTTTAAGGGGCTTCTTGACAAACACATGAATAGAATAGGAATAGAGGGATACAATCCCCAGGAGGGTAAGGGGTTTTAGTTCAGTCAGGCAGCATGTTTCTGCTGGCTTGGAGGACTGAAGGGCCTGTTTCTGAGCTGTAATTTTCTTTGTTCTGTGTCTATAACCTCCCGGTAGAATCTAGTTGTATTCTTACTAGAATAGAATCCTTATGGTGCAGTGAAAGGCCACGTGGCCCATCAAGCTTGCACTGACAACAATCCTACCCACGGCTTATCTCGTTAACCTCGCATATTTACCCTGCTATTCCCACTGACATAAAGGGGCAAGTTAACTTGGTCAATCAACTTAACCTGCACATCTTTGAACTATCGGAGGAAACTAGAGCACTGGGAGGAAATCCACACAGACACAGGGAGAATGTGCAAACGCCTCACAGATCCAAATCCAGAATTGAACCCAGGGCCCTCGCGCTTTGAGGGAACCAACAATTGTGCCGTCCTTACTACAGTGACTCTTAGCATTTTCAGCCAAATATTTGTCAAAAAGCATGCAAAATAAATCAAGTTTTTTCTCGGAGATTTGCTTCACCATTGTTATGTCACAAATGCCACTGACAGTCTCAACAATAATCTTATCTTTTCCTTTTAAAGTGATTAAATGGTCTCTAGTTTCATCAAAAAATAACTTTTCTGCATTTTGTGGTTTCTCATCGTCAGAGGGACCTACATTTATTGTTAATATTAGTACAAACTTCCAGGACAAAACTTTTAACTGTGGCTAATAACTATGAAGCATTCAATGATATTGTAACAACAATGACTTGCTGGGGGTATTGATTCTTAGAAGTATTACTGTCCGCAAAACAATAAAAAATGCAATATTGTACCTTTCAAACCTCACTGCTGAGGATTCTGCTCCAGCTTTCACAAGTGCTTTCTCTGAAATTAACATGGTTATGTCTGATAAGCATTCTTCTAGATCAAGAATGTTCAGTTTTAAAGCCAGAACAGTATCTCCATGAATGGACTACCTGATGTCAGACATTTTTTTAGTCCAATGTTTTCATTAGACTAAAATTAGACCATGGAAGACTTCTACAGAAAATGCAGATGTGTGGAATAGAGGGTGATTTAGCTAATTGGATTAGGAATTGGCTGGCAGATAGAAGACAGAGGGTGGTGGTTGATGGGAGATATTCATCGTGGAGTTCGGTGACGAGTGGTGTGCCTCAGGGGTCTGTTTTGGGGCCCCTGCTGTTTGTAATTTTTATAAATGATCTGGATGAGGGTATTGAGGGATGGATCAGTAAATTTGCAGATGATACTAAAGTTGGTGGTGTGGTAGATAGTGAAGAGGGGTGTTTTAGTTTACAGAGTGACTTGGACAAGTTGCAGAGCTGGGCCGAGAGGTGGCAAATGGAGTTTAATGTGGAAAAGTGTGAGGTAATGCACTTTGGCAGGAACAATAAATGTGTAGAGTATAGGGCTAATGGTAGGGCTCTTAATAGTGTTGAGGAACAGAAGGATCTTGGTGTATGTGTCAATAGATCCCTGAAAGTAGGCAGTCAAGTGGATAAAGTTGTTAAGAAGGCATATGGAGTCTTAGCTTTTATTGGTAGGGGGATTGAATTTAGGAGCCGCAGCATCATGTTGCAACTGTACAAAACTCTAGTGCGGCCGCACTTGGAGTATTGTGTGCAGTTCTGGTCGCCACATTATAAGAAAGATGTGGAGGCATTGGAGAGGGTACAGAGGAGGTTTACCAGGATGTTGCCTGGTATGGAGGGCAGGTCCTATGAAGAGAGGTTGAAGGATTTGAGGTTGTTTTCGTTAGAAAGGAGGCGGCTAAGAGGGGATCTTATTGAAGCATATAAGATGATTAGAGGTTTAGATAGGGTGGACAGTGATAGCCTTTTTCCTAGGATGGAGAAAGCTAGCACGAGGGGACACAGCTTTAAATTAAGGGGTATGAGTTATAGGACGGATATCAGAGGTAGGTTCTTTACTCAAAGAGTGATTAGGGAGTGGAATGCCCTGCCTGCAGCTGTTGTAGATGCGCCAAGTTTGGTGGCGTTTAAGAGGTTAGTTGATAAGTATATGGATGAGAAGGGAATGGTTTAGTTAGGAGGGGCATTGCTTTTTATTTTGGTCGGCACAACATCGAAGGCCGAAGGGCCTGTTCTGTGCTGTATTGTTCTATGTTCTATGTTCTATGTTCTATTATGCCTGCTCCAAGCATGATTGCAACATATTCCATCAATGCATAGAAACCGAAAAAAAGCATGAACAAAGAGAAAAATATACAACTTCTTCACAGGAGCCAACTTCAACACTGAAAATTAAATTTATGGAATGACTGAAACATAGGTTAAATAATGTACTGGGGCTTGTATTGTTCAGTCTTGCATATAGATCTGAATATTTAGCTGCCACATTTGTGCTCTGCCCACAACAATTTTTGAGATCCAAACCTAGATTTGGATTGATTTCCAGAACAGTTGTCTCCAGAGACTCAGAACTGTGGGATTCTAGCTGAACAAAACAGAGAAATTACTTTACAACTTCACCATTGCTGATTTGATTTGATTTGATTTATTGTTATCACATATATTAGTATGCGGTGAAAAGTATTGTTTCTTGGATACTATACAGATAAAGCATACCAATCTAGAGAAGGAAAGGAGAAAGGACAGAATGTCATGTTATAATCATAGCTAGGGTGTAGAGGAAGATCAAATTAGTGTGGGATGGGTCCATTCAAAAGACAGCAGGGAAGAAGCTGAGTCGGTTGGTACATGTCCTCAGACTTTTGTAACCTTTTTCTCGGTGGAAGAAGGTGGAAGGTAGTATGATCTGGGGTGCATGGGGTCCTTGATTACGCTGGCTGCTTTTCCGAGACAGCAAGTGTAAATATTATCAGTGGATGCGAGGCTGGTTTGCGTGATGAAATGGGCTTCATTCGTGACCCTTTGTACTTTCTTGTGGTCTTGGACAAAGCAGGAGTCACACCAAGCTGTGCTATGACCAGAAAGAATACTTTCTATGGTGCATCTGTAAAATTTGGTGAGAATTGTAGCAGTTATGCCAAATTTCCTTTGTTTCCTGAGAAAGTAGAGACATTGGTGGGCTTTCTTAACTATAGTATCCTCATAGAGGTACTAGGACAGGTTGTTGGTGATCTGGACACCTAAAAACTTTCAACTATTTTTACTTAATCCCATTAATGTAGACAGGGACATGTTCTTTACTACACTTCATGAGACCGATGACTATCTCCTTCATTTTGTTGACATTGAGGGAGAGATTATTGTCGTTGCACCAGTTTATCAGATTCTCTTATTTCTTGTATTCCGTCTCACCATTGTTTGAGATCCGACCCACACAGTTGTGTCATTGGCAAACTTGAAAATTGAAGTAGAGGGGAATTTGGCCACACAGTCAAAGGAGCATAAGGAGTATAGTAAGTGGCTAAGGCCACAGCCTTATGGAGTATTAGTGTTAAGGACGATTGAGGAGGAGATGTTAGTGCACATCTTTATTGATTGCAGTCTGTGGGTCTAGGATTCAATTGCAGACTGAGAAGCTGAGTCCCAGGGCACAAAGTTTGGAGATGAGTCTTGTTGGAATGATGGAGTTAAAGGCTGAGCTGTAATCTATGAATGACAGTCTGACATAAGCATCTTTGTTATTGCTGGCCACATATTTTAAAATTAATGTTAATTGGTCCACATGACTCATATCTGATGTTGAATCAACTATTATGCAATAGTGTTTGGCATCTTTTACTTCATTAATGAATTGGTTTCTGAGCTGCTCTGTTATTAGAGATGAATTCATCGCAGGCTCTGTGTGTTAAAATGTTAGTCTTCCCTGAGTCACAATATTGATAACCTTTCAAATATTTTTCGAGAAGCTCATAGAATTCTCTGAAATATTCAAGGCAGGCTAAAAAAAAAAAATACCCCTTCGAATTGACACTAATGATTCATCATGTGTCAGGGATTAACAGAGTAAATAAGCGGGTTACAGGAATAGAGCTTGGCTGGTATTGTGGTCGGGTGCAGATTCAATGAGTCAAATGGCCTCCTTCTGCACTGCAGGAATCCTATGATTCTCTGATTCTATGCCTCAATAAAGGTAGTCTCAAGGAAGATAGCACTTTCACTGAAGCAACATCACATCTCATAGAATTCTAAATATAGAAGGAGGCCATTTGGTCCATCATGTCTATACCAACCACAATCCCACCCAGGCCCTATCCCCATTCCCCCATAATCTCATGCATTTGCCCTGCTAATCCTCCTGACACCAAGGAGTAATTTAACATGGCCAATCCACTTAACCCTTACATCTTTGGACTGTGGGTGGAAACTGGAGCATCCAGAGGAAACCCCCACGGACACCGGGAGATTGTGCAAATTCTACCCAGACATTGACCCAAGCTGGAAATCAATGCGAGTCCCTGAAGCTGAGAAGCAGCAGTATACTTTCCTCCAATAAAAACATTCCTTTTTCAAACTGAGTCGATAACACAGAATTCAATCTTCCAGATGATTTACACCTTTGAACAAATGCACACATTGGACAGGATTTTACAACCTTGCTCATTCTGAAACCATAAAATACCACCCAGGATCAATGGACTTTCCATTGTCTGCCCCAACTCATTCCAATTCTCATGGCGGGCAGGGGAGGTGGGGGGGGGGGTAGTACAATTCTGGCCAGAGATTTAAGCTGACTTTTGAAAGTTTCATGATCAGCAAGGTATCTTCCAACATTTCTCCAGTTAGAGTACGCATTGATGAATGCTTGTTTCCCTTTATGGGACAGGGATTAATTTGCAAATATAACAATAGATTGCCTAGAGTTTTATGGAAAAAAAAATCAATCCTAATTTCTTGCATGCTATTTCTTTCCACCTTGGCCTCACACTTCTTGCCTAACCTGCCTCAGCACAAGTTGGGATAGAAGCTTCACAGCACCGGGGACCTGGGTTCAATTCCCAACTTGGGTCACTGTCTGTGTGGAGTTTGCATTTTCTCCCCATTTCTGTGTGGATTTCCTCTAGACGCTCTGGTTTTCTTCCACATTCTGAAAGGTTGTGAATTTTTCACAACATGAAAAATTAGTGCTAGTTAAGTGCACAGGCACTGGACTATGGCAACTAGGGGAATTTGACAGTAACTTCATTGCATGTTAATGTAAGCCTTAGTTGTGATTAATAAATAAACTTTAAAACTTGTTCATTTGACAACCTTGCTCTTGGTTCAGGCTTGACTATCTGACCTCCTTACATCATTTCCCAGATCTCCTCAGACCTGCTAGTCTGGTTGAGGCACTCCGCTACTTCCCTTGACAACTATTGGTATCTCCTTGGCTTTCATCTCTGCTCAACAACATGGAAGTTGAGAGTTGCTTCCCCTTGATGGCTGCTGGCCAGCACTTACCCTCCTCACTTGACCCTCACAAGCGCACAAACCTCCGAGATAAATTCATGACCTCACTGTTGGCTTGGGCTGACTGCCTACCTATCTGCCCCTATCTGCCTGGTTAAGAAATATGAACTACTGCTGTTTTTAAAAAATATGAGACCTTCATTACTGCTGCTCTCTCCTCCAAAGTCACCAAACAATCTTGCACACTGCTTTCTCGCTTTGTTGGGTCTCTACCAATTAGAGCCCAATGTTGCTTTGCATTGGTTGCTGATAGGCTCATTTATATTTCTTGAGCCTATCAGCAAATTCAGAGCTCTCAATCTCTAGTGCTGCAAAGCCACTGGCCCACATGGCCTTCTCACATTGGTTAGCGTCTGGTGCCTCAGCATGAAGTCTTTTAAGTTCACTTCTGGTTTAAATGTTTTATTATCCAAGCTGTGAGCCTACGTGTGGTCATTCATATTCCTGAAAACGTCCTTGATGTATTTCCTGTTTATCTCCAATTGTTTCCATTTTTAATCAAAGTGATTTGAAATTTTATTTGAGGAATGGATTTTTAAAGCCTATTTTTCTAATTTGCTGAGTAGGATTCAAGAATGATTTCTGAATAAATAGGTAGAGACAATACCATAATAAAAGCTTTTAAAAATCCTTTTCTTATGCATTGTCTTATCTTTCCTTCCTTCATGTGAAAATAATTTGAAAAGCTTTCAGATTACTTAAAGCATGGTACGGATAATATCTATTTCACATTTATTGAAACCAAAACTGTTGACTTGAGCTGCCCATGTGCTATAAGGCATTTGGATAAAAATGGCTGCACATGAATATGTTTCCACTTTCTCAATTCTAAAATATGAGCCCCGAAATACATATGAATTCTGTCTATTTAATCATATATTTCCTTCACTGCTGCTTTGGCTTGGAGGCATGTGAAATTAAAGCAGGTGTTAGTAAGCGGTTGAGCACAGCAAATTACGTGCCTTTTTAAATTTACCTCTCTCCCAGTTCAAAACATTTTCAAACATATATCTCCATGTGTTTTTTGTGTAACAGTGGAAACAGCCTACAGTCCCATCATTGTCAATGGGTTTTCCTATTGTTCATACCCTCTGCTGCCTGCGGATCCCCACACAAGGTTTGTCAAGGGGACTGGAAGGTCCTACTGGTGGGAATGGCTGAAAGATTTGGCCGCTGTTTGTTATCAGAATGTTGACCTTGCAGTATCCGTTCTGTTCAGAGTTAATACTGATAAGTATTACAAGGGATTATTGTAAGCAAAT